>CM062806.1:68161975-69361975 GCA_031772625.1 Pinus tabuliformis | reverse complement strand
AAAGGGATGGCACATTTAGGTGAAAAAAGGAGCTCGATCGAGCCTCTTTTAAGCACTTGATTGAGTTTCTTTAGGGCTAAGAGATAACTAGATCGAGCGTTTAAAAAATACCCTCAATCGACCTCCTGTATAAATTGACATACATGATCTCAATGGAGTTATGAGCTCAATTTAGCTCTAGGGCTAAATCGAGTTGTTAATTCCTATTAAAAACCCATATGCGGTTTGCGCAGAACATTATTTATGTAGACCACAAGGAGTCAAGAGCTCGACCGAGGGATTCAAACCTTGAGCGAGATGGAGGATATTGATCTAGCCAAGTGACCTCACCAATGACCCAGAGGCTCAAGCCAAGTTATTTTTTCTATATTTTTTTTGCCTATTTTATTTAAATTTTCTTCTAAAATAAAATAAATTAATTTCAAATAAAAACCCACCATTCAAAACTACAAAAGGAAACTACAAAACCACCATGAAAACCACAAAAAAAAACTAAGAAAACCACCAAAAACAACCTATAAAACCATGAAAAACAACCTAGAAAACCACAAAAAACCACCAAGAAAACCCTTGAAAGCCAACCAAAAAAATCTGTAATTTAGGTTTAATTTTTTTCATTTCATTGTACAGGTTTTTCAATAATTACAATGGTAGCGTGTTTATTATGAATTCTTTCTTTTTTTAATAGTAAAAAATTTATTTTCTAATTATTGTAGGATTTAAGTTTGTTTTAGGAAATTAGTGAAATAAATTAGAAAAAAATTGATTTTTTGTTATTTTAAATGCATTTTAAATTTCTAACAAATTTGACCAAAAATATGCCCAAAGAAATTCCAAAATATAACACAAACAAACTATAACCAATAAATAAATAAATTAAGAGCTTGAGATCGACATGATGAATATGCTGCTCATGGTGTACCTATGTTTATCAAATATATATATTTTTAATATTTTTATAATAATAAATATAGTAAATTGTTTTAAAAAGTTAATTGCACTTAAATAAAATATTAGCTATATTAAAAATCCAAAGATATTTATTTTTGTTAGTTATATATATATATATATATATATATATATATATATATATATATATATATATATATATATATATATATATAACTAACAAACATGTAACTATATAACAAACCATAAAATTATATATATAATATAACTAGTATATAACTATAACGTAACGTTTAATATGTTTAACTATATATATATATCATAACATAATTATAACTCTATAGATTAATTATGATATAGCATAACTATAAAAAGTTTCATATAATATAATTATATAATTATACTATAACAAGGAACAAAAGTATTTTTAAAGAACAAAACCCCTCGGTGGGGAATATAGCTGTTGGATGCGCAAAAATCTACTCTAGCATACCTGAGCCAAGCCGGGAGGAAATTTCTCGCCCTGTTAGAGAGGAGCACATTAAGGAAGGAGTTCCTTGGGCATACTTCGATGGGGCTTCCAACCAAAACAATAAATGCGGGGTTGGGTTGGTAATTCAGCTAAACATTCATAGATGTCTCAAAGCCTCTGTGGGGCTGGGGAACAGATCAAACAATTTTGCAGAATTGTCAGCCTTAAAACTCCTACTCTGTTGGCTTACCCACTTGGGCATACTCACGATTTAGATCTTTGGGGACTCAATGAACATCATCAAATGGTTCAATGGAGTGAGCAGATGTCAGAATTACATATTATCACCATTGTTAGAAGAGACAAAACATTTAAAGTCTTTTTTTAACGAATTTTCTTTATGTCACATTTACAGGGAACACAATGATACAACAGACCAGCTTTCTAAAGCAGGTTTGCAACAAGATCTGGGTAGTTGGAGGATAGAGGAAGCTGATATGGATGAGATTTGTGTGTCGGATCAACCACCATATGCTTAAAAGTTCATATTTTACTTTGTTCACTGCCTAGTTTCAGGCAATTTCTTTTGTTTACATTTTTTTTCACTTGTTGACAGCAGACAATTTACACTATAACAATACTATAACAATCTTATTAACTCACATAAAACTTTCAGCTGATTCATTCCTGTTTGGGTTGTTTTCCTCACTGAGGAGGTTTGGAAATGACTTAGCCCTTCCTGTATGTGTTTCTATTTTTTGGGATATATATATATATATATATATATATATTATGTGAACTATAATTATATATAGTTATGTTATAGGTATAACTAACTAATTGTAATCTAAACCTATATCTAGTTATGTTAACTAGATATAACTATAATAACATATATAACTATAAATGTACATAACATTATAACTATAACATAACATAGCATAACATATAGCATAACTGTTGGATGTTGGAAATAATATTGAATCAGTATTATCAGTTCAATAATTTTTCATTTCTCAAACAAATTTATATACGCTACTTCTGTGAAGTGAACTAGCGTGTACACGCTATTGTGATTAGAGAAACCAACATATACCCAGAGAACTTATGATTTAGTCAATTTGATATTTAATCAGTGCATCAGTAACTTGTTAAACAATGCTATAAAAACATAATAAACCGTCACACATAAGCAACACACATGAACACCAAGATTTAAGGTGGAAACTTAATGCGGGAGAAAAACCACCTGTTGCTTTCATCTCTATCTTCTTTTAATAATAAGAAAATATATTTACAATCTTGTACTGGTGAAGACTCATACCAATATGTAGGCACCCACCTATAGAAGGATGCAACCTTCTCTCATTATCTAGCTTCTACTGGAAGGGAGCTACAACCCCCTAGCTCTTGTACTAGCCGATGTGTTTACTAGTACGTAGGCACTGGCCTACAGAAATCTACGACCTTCATTCTTCCTTTAGAGACTAAATTTCATAAATTTTTAGACTAGATGTTCCTGGTACACAACAATACAAATGAAGGCCTCATTTCATCAAATTTTCATACTGGACCCATAACTCAACTAAGTGAGTATGACCTCCCTAAGGCCAATGACTCATACATTCACCCAACCAAGTGGGGATACACCACATTTGACTTATCCACCCAACCAAGTGGGGATATACCAATTGCTTATACATGATAGAAATACAACAATTATTACATCATCCATCCCAGACATAGTGGGGATACAAAGTAAATCATATGTCCAATAGGACTCATTCAAAGACTATGACAGAAGAAGTCATATCACACCTTAGATCTTTACATCACTTATGCAACAAATT
Source organism: Pinus tabuliformis (assembly GCA_031772625.1). Lineage (NCBI taxonomy): Eukaryota > Viridiplantae > Streptophyta > Pinopsida > Pinales > Pinaceae > Pinus > Pinus tabuliformis. The sequence continues at coordinate 69,358,744 of CM062806.1, read as the reverse complement.
ATATAAATGTATGAAACCATAGCTGAAATTAGAAACCATAATGCAAAATGCGTGTGAAGGTTAATGCTCCCCTTGAACTTGTGCTACCTGTGAATTGTCAACAAGTCATTCATCCAGGCATCTTTGTCAGTAAAAAAAAACTCAATGAACAAAGCATATCGTCAGACTGTAACCATGAATGTCAGACTGAGCACCCATATCAGAGTCTGATCCACTTTTTTTCTATCAGAAAAACATATACGTGTCTGTAGCCACAAAAACTTGCGTATATACGTGACTATACTTCATGAAACTCATGTATATGAACCTTCCTCTAAAAACTAGATTTAACAATAGGAAGATGTAGCAACTACTCCCAAATTTTGTCTGAGATATTCAAATTTTTCTCTGGGAGGCAGTTTGGTAAATATATCAACAACCTGTTTTTTGGAGGGAAAATACCCCAACTTAACGTTTTGTTCAAGCACTTGTTCTCGTAGAAAATGGTACTTAATGGGTATGTGCTTGGTCTTGTAGTGCATGACAGGATTTTCGAAATAATGATGGCACTTGTATTATCACATAGAATGGAGATGGGTGAAGTACATGTGATTTGAATGTCTTGCAATGTTTGCATCATCCAAAGTAGTTGTGTCCAACAAGATGAAACAGCCACATATTCTACTTCAGTTGTAGGTAAGGAAATCAAACTTTATTTCTTGTTGAACCAGGACACTAATTGTGAACCCATATAGAATGCACCTCCCCTAGTTCTTTTTCTATCATCAATATTTCCTACCCAGTCTGCATCTGTATATGCATGAAGAGTAAGGTCTGTATATTTAGGATACCATAGTCCAAAGTCTTGAGTTACTTGAAGATATTTGAAAATTATTTTAACTGCCTGAAGATGTGGTTCCTTTGGATTTTCTTGGAACCTTCCAACAATTCCAACTACATGCATGATATCAGGTCTAGTACCTATTAGATAAAGAAGACTTCCAATCATAGATCTGTAAGTTGGTTGGTTTATTGTTGGTGATTCATCGTTAGAACTGAGACTGCATCCTATTACCATTGGAGTACATACTGGTTTAGAATCTTCCATTCCATACTTCTTCAATATCTGCTTGAGATATTTGGTTTGTGAAAGAAAAATACCATCTTTTGTTTGCTGTACTTGTAGACCAAGAAAATAAGTCAGTTCACCAAGTAAGGACATTTCAAATTCTTGTTGCATTACCGAAGCAAAATTCTAACTCATAGATTCTTCATTGCTACTAAAGATGATATCATCAACATAAGCAACAATAATTAGCAGTTTATCATTTTCAATCTTTGTGTATAAGTTGCTATGTGCAAAACCTTTTGTGAAACCTTTTTGTTGTAGATATTTATCAAGATGGTAATTGTTATGTTATGGTATGTTCTATGCTTATGACAGTTTACTTCTTTTTCTTATTATATTCCACAGATTAGCAATCACATGTACATAAAGTAAAGCGAAGATAGAACATTAAATGATCAACAGAAAACAAGCCAAGACAAGAGACACAAGATGTGGCGGCTAGCCAGGGACAAACCCCACAATGTGTGGGGAACCCTTTGATCAATTATTCTTTTATCTTCAATAATTTAGTAGAGAGAAATAGTACAATAAATCTGATTTAGATCAACAGTAGCAAACCCTAGATCAGTAGCATCAACATTAGTAGCTTCATCATCAAACTAGGGCAGATGATATCTTACAAACTGACCGTCAGATCGGCATGATTCGACCACCAAAAGTTGTGGCTTCGAAAGGAGGTTTAGATGAACCTACAGTGCAGTTCATATGAAGAGATATTCTAGTCCATGCAGGTCAATCTTTACTTCTGTAGTTGCAGCTTCAATTTCATTAGCTTCAGGCTTCAAACTAGGGCAATCGATATCTTGCAAACCGTCTGTCGGATTAACTTGATTCCACCACCAAAAGTTGTGGCTTTCAGAGGAGGTTTAGATGAACCTACAATGTAGTTTATATGAGGAGATATTCTAGTCCACGTAGGTCAATATTTACTTTGCAGTCACAGCTTCAATTTTGGCAGCTTCTGACTTCAAACGTGTGAGAGAGAGACCCTTTTCTACGCAGTAGAGAAGAGACTATTTTCTGCGTAGTAGAGAGAGAGAGATGTGATGAGATGAGTGAGTCCAAATGAGGAAAAGTCCTCTTATATTTATACACAACGTTGGTGTTTGAATAGATGTGACTGTTGGGCTTTTGAGCCTACATGAGTTGTAGGTCGGCTTGATAATAATTCCATAATCAAAATAAATTCATATCTCCATGAATACTTATCAGAATTGGATGATCTTTATATCAATCCTACACCTCTCAATGAGAGGAATCTAATAAAAATATTATCAGCCATGAATAAGATGACCCACATGAAGGTTTTCCCTGTTTTCCGATTTTAACACTCCCTCTCAACTAGGGAGGACTTCATCTGCAATCTATCTATCGGTCGTTACTATTCATCCATCAAATGCATTGCCATATATAGATTGCACCTTGCCCTACTCTGCTCTATTCTACCTATTCTACTTTGTCTTGTTCTACCCTGTACTGATCTGTACTGTTTTGCTATGTTCTGCTATGCTCTTGCATTTTTCTGTTCTGCTTTGCTTTTGTCCAAATTATGAGGAAGAAGAAATGATCGAGGATGTATCATACTGACTCAAAGTCAGTCTCAAAGTATGTACCACTAGTCCCAGACCAATCTCAACCAACCCGAAGTTAGCATCATAGTGAGTACAACTCCACTGGTCTCAGACCAATATCATCCTCCACTGGCTCAAGGTCAGTCTCGGAGTGTGTACCACTTGTCCCAGACCAGTCTCAACCGACCCGAAGTCAGCTTCATAGTACGTACTACTCCTACCACTGGTCCCAGACTAGTATCGCAGTCTCAGTGAGTGTACCACTGGTCCCAGACCAGTCTCAACCGACCCGAAGTCAGCGTCATAGTATGTACCACGCTCATTGGTCCCAGACCAGTACTGCACTGACACGAAGTCAGTCTCAAAGTATGTACCACTGGTCCCAGACCAGTCTCAACCGATCCGAAGTCAGCGTCATAGTATGGTACAACTCCTGCCACTAGTCCTAGACCAGTATCATTGATCCCAGATCAATGGAGGTCATCCTAGCATAGGGAGTACAGTGGATACAATGATGCGTCCATCGGTACTACTATGGTCCCTAACTTCATTTCCCTACTCATTGATCAGATGAGAGGTACTTCCCATGAGTCCCAGACTGTATGGGTAGGATGCCTCGACAGGAGAACTAATCAATCCTGTCCTCACAGGAGAACACATCAATCCAAGATGCCATGGAGAACACATCAATCCAAGCCTCACAGGAGAACACATCAATCCTGCTACAATTGCCATGGAGAGCACATCAATCCAGGCCTCAGAGGAGAACACATCAATCCTGCTACAATCGCCATGGAGAACACATCAATCCAAGCCTCACAGGAGAACACATCAATCTTGCTACAATCGCCATGGAGAACACATCAATCCAGGCCTCACAGGAGAACTAATCATCCTGCTACACAGGAGAGTGAATCATCCTATTCCACAAGAGAGCGAATCAACTTGTCCCACAAGAGAGCGAATCATCTTGTTCAAGTGCACACCACTAGGGGAGGGTGAGTCACCCTGTGGTTTTATGTTGCTCCAGTAAGAACTGCAAGCCCTCAGAGTTCCCAGAGCTCAATGTATACAACATGCATGACCCTTGTACAAGGGTTCCTTGACGACTCCAAGTTGTTTGGGAAAATCATAGATTAGATCTTTCCTCGGGGCTTTCACAAGGTGTATCAACCTGTACATCATCTTAATGCAGTGGAGCCTCCTTGCTCATCAACTTACCATATCCTAGATGATTTTTATCTGCTGGAGCAATCGACGAATATGGGATTCCTCAATAATTGAATCCCACCTCTAGCTGTTACAGAGAATCACAGTGGTATGTGTTCAAATAGCTCACTGAAGAGCTTCCCCAACCAGGCAGCTTCATACGAGATCATACTCGTAGATATGTATCCGATATTAGTGGTGCTTATGGCAACCAACTTCTGCGTCCTACTCATCCACTATATCAAAGTAGAATCCAAAGAGAAACAACACTAAAAATTGCTCCAATGATCCTCCACACTACCTGCCTAATCAACATTCAAATAATCATGCAATTTCATATTTCCAGCAGTGTATCTCAATCCATTAGTAATTGTGCCACGAAGATATCTTAGAAGATTCTTGGCATCAATCAAGTGAGGCTCAACCAAATATGAGCTCACAATGCTAACTGCAAAACATATGTTCGGACGGAGGTTCACTAAGAACATCAATGCGAATGAGTTTATGAAACTCAAAGGAATTTCCCAAATCTAGTCCAACATCACTACCATATAACTTCTGAAATTTGAAATCCTCGAGGTAGTGACAGGCTTGCAGTCCATCATACCGAATCTTTCCAATATCTTTACCACATATTTTCCTTGAGAAAGGAGAATTTCCCTTGGCTTCTGCCATACTTCAAGTCCTTGGTCCTTCATTTCAAATTCAAAAGCCAACTCCCTCTTACATTTGTGAATGAGAGGGTCTGCACTTGTTAGAAAGAGGTCATCCACATACAACACCAGTATGAGATTCTTGTCATCTTCAACCTTAAATTAAAGGTTAGGATCGGCTTCACTCCTAGTGAATCCTAGCTTCATCAAGTAGCTATCGATCCTCTCATACCATGCTCGCAATGCTTGCTTTAGCCCATAGAGAGCCTTCTTCAACCTGCATACATGAGATTTTCAATCATAAATATCAAATCCTTCGGGTTGCTCCACATAGACCTCTTCTTTGATCGAACCATGCAAGAACGCGGTCTTGACATCCATCTAATGTAGGTTCCATCCTTGTGAAGCCACAAGGGCTATGATCAAGTGGATGGTTGTATATCTGGCAACAGGTGCAAATATCATAGTCTATACCTTCCTTCTGGGATAAACCATGAGCAACAAAATGAGCCTTATACTTTTCCGTATTTCCATCTGCTGCATGCTTTATCTTGTAAAGCCATTTTGAAGTAACAATTGTCTTGTCTGGGGTTTGGGAACTACTTCCCAGACATCAGTCTCCATAATAGACTCATATTCTATGGTCATAGCATCCTTCCATACTTAATGCTTGACAACATCTGAGAATAATGAAGGCTCATTTTGTATGATTGTGCTCATGATGGTCAGGTATCCCTGATACCTGTTAGGTTTCTTACTTTGACGGAAGGTTCCTCAGGGTATAGCATGTCCTTCAGCATCATCAAGTATCCCCCTAAGCCATGAAGGCCTCTTCCTAGAAGAGGAAGGCTCATGTGGATGAGGATCAATCAGATCCATGGGTTCTTCTACATCAGGCATTGATTCATCATCCTTTTCTTTTGGTTCCTTAGTGTTGGCTTCTTGAGAGCTCCTTAAAGTCAGAAGATTGTCCACCTTGCTGAGGGCCATATCTTTGTCAAAGGTGACATCATGACTAATCATGACTTCCCTTTGACTGGCAGTGAACATTTCTTCAGGAGTCTTAGAACCCAATGCTTGATGAGGTCATCGATTTTGTACATATACATCGGTGTTTGTAGTTTCAGCCCATAGAAACTTCGGAAGTCTTTGATCATGTAGCATGGCCCAGACAGCTTCCACAATCATGTGTTTCTTCCTTCCTGCCACACCATTCTACTCAGGATTATGTGGTGTAGTAGTCTTCCTCTTAATGCCAACCTCCGGTATGCCTGAGTGAACCAACTATAATATATCAGAGGTCTTGCTTTGGCTTGAGGGGAATTGTCCCCTTTTGAGCTTTCCTTTGGCACATCCTAGACATACACCTTCTTTCTCTACTTGGAATTCAGGCATCCATATCACCATTTGTCTTACACCGAGTATAGCTTTATAATGAAGGGGGGCAAACCTCTGATTCCAAAGTTCGAACTAAAGAGATGTGTCATAAGACATGACACCTAGCGGACTTCCATCGACCTAATATAATGAATCAACACTAAACCCAAGAGTAAAGTCATCTTTAACATTGTTTTTCCATATACGTACCTTGCCATCACTGAAGGTTACCTTGTAGCCTTTGTCTTCCATTTCCGATATGGACACTAGGTTATTTTTGAGGTCAGGTGTATTTAATACATTCTGGAATTTCTAGCCTTCTTGAATGGTTGTCCTCTTCCTCGATTCCCAACTCTCCTCTTACCTTTGCTATTGAATTTTCCATTCCTTTGATTGCCATCAGAGGGATTTTGATCATCGTCCCGGTGTGAGTCCTTTCTATCAGGGCACTCCCTTGCATAGTGACCTGCTTTATTGCAGATGTAACATCGTCATTTTCTTCTAGCCTTAGGTCCAAACTTTCCTTTTGATTTAGTCCCAGAATTATTTCTTTTCTTAGCATGAGAAGAAAAAGGTAGCAGGAGGACCTTTAGGCATGGGCATTTCTTGTTCTTCTTCCCTTGTTTCTTCTTGAATGCATCTAGCCATTAATTCCTCAAAACCAGGAGTTACATTATAGTTCAGAAGAGTAGTCCTGAACACGTACCATTTGGATGCTAATCCTCCAAGAGTCATGAGTGCCATTTCCCTGTCAGTAATAACCTCCCTAATAAATAGGAGATTGTTCTTGATCTCAATTATTCTTAAGAAGTATGCTTTCCTACTCTCATCTTTACCCTTGATTTCCCTCAGTTTATTTCTAAGAAACAAAACTTTATTTTCATCATTAACTTTAAATAAACTCACCAGTCTATCGTAGATTTCCTTGGAGGTGTCCATTTCAGAGATGTAGGCCACCAAGTGCTTGTCGATAGAGTCCCGGATGATCTTCTATTTTGACTTCTTTGGTTTTCCATTTGTTCCATGCAGCAGTGGATGCATTTGATGGAGGTTCAACAATATTTCCTCTTACATGGTCCATCACTCCTAGATCTTCTAGGGTTAGATCGATAGACATCTTCCATCCGTGATAGTCATCTTTCTTACGAAGTTTGACTTCGGCAGAGTGTTGAGGACCCCATAGTTCTTTTAGGATAGCCTTTCCAATATTCTCTTCGGTGATTGCTCTTGCTCTTGCTCGGGCTTTGTCTTCACCTCAGCTCCGATACCATGTTATGTTATGGTATGTTTTATGCTTATGACAGTTTACTTCTTTTTCTTATTATATTCCATAGATTATTAATCACATGTACATAAAGTAAAGTGCAGATAGAAAATTAAACGATCGACAGAAAACAAGCCAAGACAAGAGACACAAGATGTGGCGGCTAGCCACGGACAAACCCCACAATGTGTGGGGAAACCCTTTGATCAAATCTTCTTTTATCTTCAATAATTCATCAGAGAGAAATAATACAATAAATCTGATTTATATCAACAGTATCAAACCCTACATCAACAACATCAATATTGGAAGCTTCATCATCAAACTAGGGCAGATGATATCTTACAAACCGACCGTCAGATCGGCATGATTCCACCACCAAAAGTTGTAGCTTCTAGGGGAGGTTCAGATGAACCTACAACATAGTTTAGATGAATAGATCTTCTAGTCCACGCAGGTCAATCTTTACCTCTGCAGTTGCAGCTTCAGTTTTGGCAGCTTCCGGCTTCAAACTAGGGCAGTCGATATCTTGCAAACTGTCCATCAGATTGACTTGATTCCACCACCAAAAGTTGTGGCTTTTAGAGGAGGTTCAGATGAACCTATAGTGTAGTTCAGATGAGGAGATATTTTAGTCCACATAGGTCAATCTTTACTTTTGCAATTGCAGCTTCGGTTTCAGTAGCTTCTGACTTCAAATGTGTGAGAGAGAGAGACCCTTTTCTGTGCAGTAGATAAGAGACTCTTTTCTGTGCAGTAGAGAGAGAGAGAGAGATGTGATGAGATGAGTGAGTCCAAATGAGGAAAAGTCCTCCTGTATTTATACACAATGTTGGTGTTCGAATAGATGCGACTGTTAGGCTTCTGAGCCTACATGAGTTGTAGGTCAGCTTGATAATAATTCCATAATCAAAATAAATTCATATCTCCATGAATTCTTATTGAAATCGGATGATTTTTATATCAATCCTACACCTCTCAACGAGAGGAATCCAATAAAAATATTATCAGCCATGAATAAGATGACCCACATGAAGTTTTTCCCTGGTTGCCAATTTTAACAGTAATACCAAGCCCTTGGAGCCTGTTTTATAGCATAGAGAGACTTTTTGAGCTTGCATACAAGTTTTGTGTCATTTCCTAGAATGAATCCTTTTGGTTGCTCAATATAAACTTATTCTTCTAAATATCCATTAAGAAAAGCTGATTTTACATCCATTTGATATACTTTGAATTTTCGAAAACTAGAAAGAGAAAGAAACATTCTTATGGCTTCAAGTCTGGAAATAGGTGCAAATGTTTCTTCAAAATCTATACCTTATTGTTGAGCATACCCTTTACAAACAAGTCTTGCCTTGTTTCTAATAACTTCTCCATTTTCATTCAACTTATTCTTAAATATCCATTTTGTTCTTATAACATTTTTTTCATGAGGTCTAGGAACTAATTCCCAAGTATCATTCTTTTCAATTTGGTCAAGTTCTTCATCCATGGCATTGAACCAACATTCATATTTGGTTGCTTCATTTATATTCTGTGGTTCGGTGGAGGATAGCAATCCTAGATAATTTGAGGTCCCTATAAGAGTTCTTCTTGTATGTACTCTAGACCCTTTTTCTCCTAGAATTTTAGATTCTAGATGATTTTTCTGAACATACCTAGATGGAGTGTTTTCCCTATCTATTGTATCTTCTTCTAGTGCTTCATAGGTTTCTTCCTCTATATCATTTTGATTTGATATGGGAAAGCATTGTCCGTTGTCATATTCCTCTGTTGATTTCATTTGTTCCAGATTTTTGCGTGCTTCATCAATTATGACATCAATGCATTCAATAATTTTCTGAAATCTTTTATTATAACATTTGTATCCTTTACTTTTGGATGAATAACAAAGGAGAATTCATTCTTCTGATATGGGTTAAAACTTACCAAGTTTCTCATCAATCCTTTTGATGAAACCTCTGCTTCCAAAAAATCTAAAGTGTTTTACAGTAGGAGGCTTACCATACCAAAGTTCACATGGAGTTTGATCACTATTTACCTGAACATTCGCTTTGTTAAGAATAGTCATCGAAGAAAATGCAGCTTCTCCATAGAAGGTTGCAGGAGTTCCAGATTCATCAAGCATAGCTGGAGCCATTTGTTGAATTTTTCTGTTCATTCTTTCCACCACGCCATTTTGTTGAGGAGTTCTGGCAATGGAGAATTGCCTTTTTATTCCATGTTGTTCACAAAAGTAAAATAATTCATTTGATATGAATTCTCCCCCTCGATCAAATCTGAGACATTTGATTTTTCGATCTGATTCATTTTCAACTAAAGCTTTGAAGGCTTTAAACTTTTCAAATGCTTCATCTTTATTCTTTAGTAGACCTATCCAACATATCCTGGAAAAATCATTAATAAATAAAATAAAGTATTCTTCTCCACGAGGTGACTTTTTCCTTGTTGGTCCACATAAATCAGTATGGATGAGTTCAAAAGGCTTACTTGTTGATCCTTCTTTTCACTAAAATGAACTTTGGTTTTCTTACCGACTTGGCATGGTTTTCATATGGAATTTTCTAGGATGTTGATATCTAAAAGATCATGAACTGCCTTGAGCCTACATGATTTCTTATTTGAGAAAAGATTAAATGTCCCAATCTTCTATGCCATAGCCAGTTTTCATCTATTTTTCTTATATATCATTGTTGTTGTCCTCCTTTGAGTATATATAAATTGTTTGGAGTTCTTGTACCTTTGATCACGATCTTTCCTATATCAAGCTCATGAACTGCACATTCATTTGATCGAAACAAAACTTCATTTCCTTGATCACACATTTGAGTGACACTCAACAGGTTATGTTTTAAACCATCTACATAGAACCTTCTAAACAGGTTATGTTTTAAACCATCTACATAGAACCCTAAACCCTAAAACTTTTCTTTCAAGAAAATAGAACCTTTACCTTTAATGATAGCTAGTGTGTCATTTCCAAATGAGACATTCTTTTACTTTTTTAAAGAATTATATGAATGAAGTTTCTCTTTATCACCTACCATGTGTTTGGAGCATCCACTATCGATGCACCACTAATTCTCTTGTCCTTATGCATACAGAGCTATGCCACATCTTTCTGCTTAAGATTCCTTCTTCCTCCATATCTTGGAATTTAATGATGATTTCTCCTTTTGAAGTGTTGGCCGAAATTTTCTCTTGCATTCAAATTCTTCATGAGGAAAGTTATTACAAACTGGACATTATATTTCATATTCAAGAGGAGAAATTTTATTATATGAACTTTTATTGATTCCAGTTACACTCTGATTTTGTGCCTCTCTAGTCATGATGGTTTTGTAAGCAACACATTGAGCAACCTTATGCCAAAATTTATGACATGAAAAACATTGCCCATTAAAGAAGTTTCTACGATCATATAATGTTTTGGCATTGTTTACCTATTGATTGAAACTTCTATTGATATTCATCCTTGGAGTAAATTGAGTATGATTTACCTGATGAGTATTTTTCATGGGGGCTTCACTCAATGAACCTCATACATATCTCGTGCGTTCATGGCATATTAAACAATACCCTTAATTTAACTACATATTGGAAAATACCTCTAAACAACACATTATTTAACCCCCTACCAATATTAACCCAATACATCTTCCTAATTTAAAAACCATACTTTCACTAGATTTTGGAGGTATCCATTTTTCATTAACATTTTTTATACCCCTTTATATTTTTTCATTAACTTTGGGCTCCATTTTTTATATCTGCCAATATAAAAACCCTCTAACCCTTATATATCACCCAATATATTATGTGATTTTTTCCTCAATAAATATCCCCCAATATGAACCCACATGGTATGGTATTGCTCCCCCAGTGAAGCCCCCGTGGTATTTTTAGACCTTTGCCGACAATTGGAAAAATTGTTCACTGGTATTTGTTGCATCAAGATAGCTTCTGGTGGAGCCTGACGAATTTTGTGATTGAGATGATTCTTCAATATATCCAAGACCTGTCTTTATAAGAAGATAACGCTAAACTTTGATGATTTGATTTAAAGTTTCTAATCCTTTAGAAAATCTAAGATTAAGAGGTTTTGTCTTCTCAAGTTCTTTTCTTAGACCCACAATTTCACATTTTATATTTTCATTGTGTTTTTTTCTTTCAGTGGGTTGATGTGTCAACATATCTATGATCATATTATTTTCTTCTAAACAGATTTTGAGTTTTGTGATTTCTTCAATAAAGTCTTCACTATTAGATAAAGCATCAATATCTTCATGCATATAGTAACTCCTATTGACAACCTGTTCTCTATTGTGTTTTGAATATTCCTGTCCCTTTTCATATTTATCTTTATGAGGACATTTGGCAACATAATGGTTGTCTCTACCACAAGAAAATCATTTGAATGGTCGCTTACCTCTAAATATTCTGGAACCCTGTTGAACCTTCTTGAAAAAACTTACCTCACCTTCTTCTTATGAAATGTATCCTGATTCATTGTGCTCTCCCTTTTCTTTTCTCTTTGCTAAAGATTTAAAAGTGGCTTCTCTCATATCTGATGGGCCTCCTGTCCTCATTTAAAAGGCGGTCAGGATTCCATGGAGTTGAGTCACAATAATAGTTTGAAGATCTTGTTTTTCTTCTATGGCAGACACTTTTGACTCAAATTTAGAAGACAAATATCTCAAAATTTTCTCAACTAAAGTAGCTTCCTTTATCTCTTCACCCATATTATTCATACAATTAACAAACTCATCTACATGTTAACTAGCAATACTCTCATCACTATGAATCTTAAGAGTTTCGTACTGAATTCTGAGAGTTTGAAGCTTAACGCGTTTTGCCTGGGAGTCTCCTTCATAGCTCGGAATGATTTTGTCCCATATCTCTTTGGCTGTCTTGAGCTACATGACTTTGACAAACTCTGATTCTAACAGACTCCCCAATAATGTATTAACAGCTTTGGCATTGGTTTCATATAACTTCTTACCTGTAGAGTCTGTAGGTATTGCTGCTGGAAATTGATATCCTCCTTCCACAATTCCTCAAACATCGGCTCCAAGAAATTTAAGATAGGATCTGGTTTTTATTATCCAATATACCAAGTTTCTCCCATTGAATATTGGTGGTCTGATAGATCCCATGCCTTCATGATTATTCATCTTGAAAGATCTTCCTTCAAGTGATCAAGCTTCATCTGAAGGACCTGCTCTGATACCAATTGTTGGAAATAATACTGAGAGGGGGGTTAATCAGTATTATCAGTTCAATATTTTTTCATTTCCCAAATTTTTTTATATACACTACTTCTATGAAGTGAACTAGCATGTACACACTACTGTGATTAGATAAACCAACATATACGCAGAGAACTTATGATTTAGTCAATTTGATCTTTAATCAGTGCATCAGTAACTTGTTAAACAGTGGAGTAAAAACATAATTAACCATCACGCATAAGAAAAACACATGAACACCAAGATTTAAGGTGGAAACCCAATGCGAGAGAAAAACCACTTGTTTCTGTCATCTTTGTCTTCTTTTAATGATAATAAAATCTATTTACAATCTTGTATTGGTGTAGACTCATACCAGTACATAGGCACCCACCTGCAAAAGGCTATAACCTTCTCTCGTTTTCCATCTTCTACTAGAAGGGAGCTACAACCCCCTAGATCTTATACTAGCCAATGTGTTTACTAGTACATAGGCGCCAACCTACAAAAGGATACGACCTTCTTTCTTCCTCTAGGGACCAAGTTTCATAAATTTTCAAACTAGATGCTCCTGGTACACAAAAATACAAATGAAGGCCTTGTTTCATCAAATTTTCATACACCATTGTGTTGAACCAAGAAACCTGCATCATCATTCAGAGCTAGTTGTAACCTAAAAAATCATGCATCAGAATGTATATCCTACTTTACTGAACTCAATTTGCATGTATATGATACTTCCTTTAACCAAACCTGCGTATACCTTCAAAACTACTGAAACATAGAACTTCTGAATCAAGTCTGTACCAACCAACAATATACTTGAACATCTACTGTCAATTTATAGAGCATTACACAGGAAGTATTAGAGATAAACCTTCTCTTTTAGGCAATCAATCAATCAAACACCAAACTCCTTCTGCATTTAGATTTAAGAAGACTTCATTAACAACCAGTAGTAAAAGAGCAGAACTGATCAGACAGATCAGTCATTTCTAAAGAATAGGATTTTCTTTTGTATACGCTACTTGGAAGAGTCCAACATGTGTGTATACGCACTTTTATCAAGGTGAACAAATGGGTAGATCTACAAGTATTAACTCACAACTTCGCTGCTATTACGAACTTTAGAAAAACCCAGATCATGACATTTAAAGAATAAAACAGGTGTATGCAATCATATCTAGCCCAACCAATATCAAATCATTCAATGATAAGTCATTTCAGGTCTCATGATCATGATCCAACATTATATTCAAGGTGCATAAAATATTTCAAATCAAATCACAAACAGAGCCCCTGAAACATAAAATATACTTTATATATAATTATTCCTGAGAAACCCTTTTTACTTGCACATTCTGGCCTTATGATCTTCTCCTCCTTATATAGCTTTTGGCCTTTCTCAATACCTTGGACCAAAACCACTTAGGACCTATGGTATTCTTGGATGGGATCAAATAGTCATTGCTCCGCTCAATATTGTGGGCTAATACCATGGTATTGACCCCTGGTATTGTTTCCTCTTGAATTTCCTTTATTTTGCAACATATATGCACTTTTCTTCTTATGAAAGTGTGTGTATACATATACACACCTTTTGTTCTGTGAACCAACATGTATACATTGTTTTGACTAAGTAGACCTGTGTATACATCTTAAGATTCTTTGCACCATCCTTTTCCTTCAACTTCTTCATTCTGATCAGTAGACTTTAATTCCATCTTCTTGTTCTTTTGTACCAATTCCCTATTACCTATGAAAATACTTGTTACATGGTGAGTTTCCTTTTATCAAAACTAAATTGACCTATGAGTGATTTGCAATCAAGGACAACTCTTGTATCATAATGTCAACATTGGAAACTATATCACTACTGAGAGGTAGAGTCAATTAGTAGTGATGAGCTTTATATCATTTTATTTTTTTTATCTGTATTATTAATTTTCCACATACATCCACAATATTTTTCTTATCAAAATATGAAAGAAGTGACAAAATCAAAGCACAATAACCATGGAAAACATGATCACAGTCATGCACACATAAGAACACGTATTTTTGGTTGAAACCATTTCGGGAGAAAACCACCCTGATGTTGTTGCGTTGCTCAATTATTCTGTTAATTTGTTGAAAAGATTATACATATATTAGCTTACAACCATAATTTGAAAGACATGGCTTCCTTCACAATATGTTGAAACCTAACAACTAGGAAATCTATTTTGTTGGAAATAATACTGGGGGGGGGTTGTGGGGGGTGAATCAGTATTTATCACATCAATAACTTTTTCTTTTCATTCTCAAATTTATATATGCTACTTCAATGAAGATAACTTGCATGTACACACAATTGTCTTTAAAGAAAACATCGTATATCCACCAAACTTATGATTCAGTTAATTCATCATATGTTGATATTTAATTAGTGCATCAGTACTTCATTAAACATTAAATAGTAACCATGTGCGGTAATAATAGAATAAACCATCACACATAAGAAACACACATGAACACCAAGATTTACGATGGAAACCCAATGTGGGTGAAAACTACCTGTTGTTGTCGTCTTTTTCTTCTTTTAATAATAATAAAATCTGTTTACAATCTTGTACTGGTGCCAACTCATACTAGTACGCAGGCACCCACCTGCAGAAGGCGGCAACCTTCTCTCATTCTCTAGATTCTACTATAAGGGAGCTATAACCCCCTAGTTCTTGTACTAGCCGATATATTTACTAGTACGTAGGGTCCGACCTATAGAAGGCTACAAACTTCACTCATTCTATAGCTACTACTATAAGGGATCTCCAACCCCCTTGATCAAATCACTAGCCACTACTAGAAGGAAGCTTCGACTTCCTCATTGAAGGCTCCAACCCTCAACATCCTCCAAGGACCACGTTTCATAAATTTTCATACTGGATACTCCTGGTACACAACACTACAATATAGAGGCCACATTTCATCAAATTTTCACACTAGACACATCAGTAACATTGAAGCTCAAAACCAATCACCACTACAATACATCCATCAAATACATTTTCATCAACCAATTAATGTAACTCAATCATCAATGTCTAACATAATTGAAACCCAATCATTGAAACCTCTAACATATTGAATCAAACAATCACTGAACCTATGAAATATTGAATCAAAGAATAACTGAACCTTTGACATACTGAATCAAACAATCACTGAGCCATTGTTGGCATTATGTTTCTGGTATGGCTATATGTTACAGATGTTGTACTTGATGGCAACTCCCATGACAAGGCTCTCCATTTATTGAAAAATTAAGAAGGACGCAGGAAATCAGTTCAGAAGGTGCGTACCCGCAGGTACACCATGCAGGGACCGTGTCCAAAGACGCAGGTCAGCCGTTCAGGAGGTGCGTCCACCCAGTGCACACATTTCAAGGCAGAGAAAAGCACACATGGGGTTTCTTATGTTTTACTCTTGGTATTTAGCCGACGATATTGGGTTATTATGGTGTCGGCTCGTGGTATTGTTCCATGATGTTAGGAGGAGCTTGCCTATATAAAGCAAAGGAGGTCATTTGGTTTGAGCATGGTTTTGGTTGAATATCTTATGAGGGCGAGATCTGGTCTAGATCTAAACAAGGCGAATCTACTGATGGACCGAGATCTCTTCGGCGCATGTTCAGATCTGTAGATTTGACTGTCTGGGTTACTTCTGAAGTCTTGAAATCATCTATGCTCGGAGGGACGCAGGTGCAGTAAGGGTTCAGGTGCGCCGGGACGCAGGCGCAGAAGGGTTCAGGTGCGCTGGGACGCAGGCGCAGAAGGGTTCAGGTGCGCCGGGACGCAGGCGCAGAAGGGTTCAGGTGCGTCAGGACGCAGGCACAGAAGGGTTCAGGTGTGCCGGGACACAGGCAGCTCAATAGACTCAGAGCGAGGGACGCAGGTTAGCAGTTGAGCAGGGTGCGTCCGGGACTCAGGCGAGCAGTTGAGCAGGGTGCGTCCGGGACTCAGGCTAGCAGTTGAGCAGGGTGAGTCCGGGACTCATGCTAGCAGTTGAGCAGGGTGCTTACTTCTCTTAAAATCTTTGTTTATCATTGTTGTGTTCTGGGTTTGGTCCTATTATTGTTGATCTGGTTACTACAGTTGATTGGGTAATTCTCTTACACTTGATGATCAATTGATGCTTATGGATCCAGTTTGAAAATTTATGAAAAGTGGTCCTTGTATGAAAAGAAGTAGGGGGTTGTAGCTCCCTTCCAGGAGAGACTGGAAAACGAGAGAGAGTTGTAGCTCTCTGCAGGTTGCAACCTGTGTACTGGTAAATGACTGCACCAGTACAAAACCATTGTAAAAGGAGTTTCTAATTTGAAAGAAGATAGAGACATATTGCAGCAGGTGGTTTTCACCCACATTGGGTTTCCACCTTACATCTTGTGTTCTTTGGTGTGACTATCTGTTTTCTTTTGTTCATACTCATTATCTTATGGTACTGACATGCAAAAATAATTCAAAGAACAAATAAAGAAGATTTATTAAAAGAATTATATAATACTGATTCACCCCCCCTCTCAGTATTATTTCCAACAATTGGTATCAGAGCAGGTCCTTCAGAGAAGCTTGATCGCTTGAAGGTAGATCGTTCATCATGAGCAACTACGAAAGAGAAGCATCAATCAGGCCACTGGTTTTTGATGGGAAAAACTTCAATTATTGGAAGGTAAGAGTTACTGCCTATCTTCAATCTCTTGGTACAGAAGTTTGGGACATCGTAGAAACAAGCTACGCTTTTCCTTTAGCTACTCCTACAGATGCAGCCGAGAAAAAGAAGTATGAAACAAATGCGAAAGCAGTCAGTACTCTATTAGGATGTATATCTCAATCAGAATTCATGAAGGTAATGCACTATAAATTCGCAAAAGAGATATGGGACAAAATTGTCACGAGCTATGAAGGAGATGAACAGGTAAAGCGTGCTAAACTTCAAACTCTCAGAATTCAGTATGAGACTCTCAAAATGTATAATGATGAAAGTGTGGCTAACTATTTTCTTCGGGTAGATGAGGTTGTTAACTGTATGAAAAATTTGGGTGAGGAAATTAAAGAGGCTATTGTGGTTGAAAAGGTTCTAAGATCATTGTCCCCCAAGTTTGAATCTAAAGTATCTGCAATAGAAGAAAAGGAAAATCTACGAATTCTTACTATGTCTCAGCTACATGGAATTCTAACTGCTTATGAAATGAGAAAGGGAGGTCCATCAGATAGAAGAGAAGCTGCTTTCAAGGCATCAGGCAAACGAGATTATTATGAATCAAGCCGTGTCCCAGAAGAAGAAGAGGAAGAAGAATCAAATTTTGTCAGAAATCTTCAAAGGGGTTCTGGAAGGTTCAGAGGTAAGTTACCTTTTAAATGCTTTGCTTGTGGAAGAGTAGGTCATTATGCTGCAAAATGTCCTTACAAGGATAAAGGAAAAGAACCTGCTAGATGGAACAAGAAACAGAATGCAAATAAGAAAAGCTACTACACTCATGAAGATAGTGATGGGCTATCAAACAGTGATGAAGATGAACAAGGTAATGAATATAAGTTGTTAATGGCATTTGAAGATGATGATTATATGGATGTTGTAGATGTGGATAACCTTTATGATGAAATTACTAGACTCAAGAGATGTATAGAAGAAAAGAACATGATCATTGATACTCTACAATTTCAAATTGATGAAAAGGAAAAACATCTTGAAAAATTAGAAGGTGAAATTTTTGGTCTTAGAAAAGAGATTGAGAAAACAAAAGCTATTAATCTCAAGTTTGTCAAAGGATCTGAAACTTTGGATGAGATTATCAGTGTGCAACGGTCTCCACTAAACAAGACAGGTCTGGGCTATAATGGAGAAACTTCTCAAGTGTCCACTTCAAAAAGTTATCTTGATGCAACAAGAAGAAATGAGCAAAAGCACAATGAAGATCATCAAGTAAAGCAGGGACAAATTACAAACAGAAACTATCAGGGGCAATCCATCTTAAGGGTGAACAAAAGCTACAACCAGCCACAGGTAAAATCTTCTCAATTTGGTTCAAGAATAGATGACAATAGAAATTACAATCAATTGGCTGGTAGATTCGATAACCGCAAAAGTTTCTTCAATGGACAATGCTTTTCTTGCCATAACTTTGGTCACAAAGCAGCTCAATGTGTTGCATATAAAACGATCATGACTAGGGAAGCTCAAAAACAAAGAAGTATGACGGGGATTACAAAAAGGACCTATAACAACTTTTCGGTTCTTGAAAATGAAGTTGAATGTTCTATTTGCAATAACTTTGGTCATAAAGACTATGAATGCAGGAGCAGGTTTCAGCAGAAAAAGGAACAAGCCTCAAGCACCAAAACATGGAGAATAAAGGAACCTCAAACAGAAAGATGTGGGATAGCATTTTATGCAGAGGGACAGGAAAATCTATGGTACATTGACAGTGGATGTTCGAAGCATATGACAGGTGATAAAGAAAAACTTGAGTCTTATTCTACTCTAGAAAAGGGAAAGAAAGTCTCTTTTGGAAATGATACTCCTGCAACTATAAAAGGAAAAGGCATTGCTCAGTTAAAAGAAAAGGTCAAGGCTGGAAATGTTTTGTATGTTGATGGATTGAAACATAATCTTCTAAGTGTCAGCCAGATGTGTGATCAAAGAACCGAGGTTATATTCAGATCAAATGGATGTCTTGTTCGTGATCTTGATACAGGTAAAATAGTGATCAAAGGCAAAAGAACTCCAAATAATCTGTACATATTTGAAGAAGGACAACAACAATGCTATCTGAGCAAGGATGATGAGCACTGGTTATGGCATCGGAGGTTGGGACATCTAAGCTTTTCACAAATAAGGAAAGCATGCAAATATCAGGTAGTTCGTGATCTTCCAGATATCAAAATTCCTGACAACACCATATGCAAATCATGTCAGTTTGGAAAACAAACCAGAACTAACTTTCCAGAGAAGGAAGGATCAGCTAGCATGCCTCTTGAGCTAGTTCATACAGATACATGCGGTCCATTCAGGAAAAGAACACCTAGAGGAGAAGAATACTTGATATTATTCATTGACGATTTCTCCAGGTTTGTCTGGCTAGGACTTATGAAGCACAAAGATGAAGCATTCGAAAAATTCAAAGCCTTCAAAGCCTTGGTTGAAAATGAATCAGGTCACAAAATTAAGTGCCTCAGATCCGACAGAGGTGGGGAGTTTACCTCAAATGAATTTTTCGATTTCTGTGAAGAACATGGGATAAGAAGAGAATTCTCTACAGCTAGAACTCCTCAGCAAAATGGAGTTGTGGAAAGAATGAACAGAACAGTCCAACAAATGGCTCGTGCTATGCTTGATGAATCAGGAACTCCCGCAACTTTCTGGGGTGAAGCTGCACATGCTGCGGTTGTTATTCTCAACAAAACAAATGTCCAGGTGAACAACACTCAAATTCCTCATGAGCTTTGGAGTGGTAAGACTCCTTCGGTAAATCACTTCAAAATCTTTGGGAGCAAATGCTATATCAAGAATACTAATGAGCAGCTTGGCAAACTTGAACCTAGAGCAGATGAAGGCATTCTTCTTGGTTACTCTCCACATAGCAAAGCATACAAATGCTACAATAAAAGACTTGGCAGAATTGTTGACAACATTGATGTAGTGGTTGATGAGAAGGGATACATTCCTAGGCAAGTACATCATGAAGACATCGAAGAAGATGAAGGCTACCCTCAAAGACAGAATGATGAAGAAGAAGAATCCCAAGAAGAACCAGAGGAGCAGACAAGAATAGAAGAAAATACTCCATCCAGATATGTTCAGAAGAATCATCCAGAATCTCAGATTATGGGGCAGAAAGAAGCAGGTGTACAAACAAGAAGAATAGTTGCAGAAGCTTCAAGCTATTTGGAATTACTCTCCTCTACTGAACCACAAAGTGTGAAAGAGGCATGCAAAGATGAATGTTGGGTGAAAGCAATGGATGAAGAACTTGAGCAAATCGAAAAGAACAACACTTGGGAGCTGGTTCCTAGACCAAAGGATAAGAATGTTATCGGAACAAAATGGGTCTTCAAAAACAAATTGAATGAAAATGGAGAAGTAATTAGAAACAAGGCCAGACTTGTTTGTAAAGGGTATGCGCAGCAAGAAGGAATAGACTTTGAAGAAACCTTTGCTCCTGTTGCAAGACTTGAGGCCATCCGAATGTTCCTTGCTCTCTCAAGTTTTCAAAACTTCAAAGTATTTCAAATGGACCTGAAATTAGCCTTTCTGAATGGAGAGTTGGAAGAAGAAGTGTACATTGAACAACCAGATGGGTTCATTCTTGGAAATGATCCAAATCTTGTATGCAGATTAAAAAAGGCTCTCTATGGTCTCAAACAAGCTCCAAGGGCCTGGTACTACCGTTTGGACAAATATCTTCATCAACAAGGTTTTTCAAAAGGATCAGCAGATAGCAATCTTTATATAAAATTTGAAAATGACAAATTGCTAATACTTGTTGTGTATGTAGATGACATTATTTTTGGGAGCAATGAAGAAGCGATGAGCCAAAGCTTTGCCTCGGTCATGCAGAAAGAATTTGAAATGTCTTTGCTAGGAGAACTGACATATTTCCTTGGTTTGCAAATCCAACAAAAAGAAGGAGGAATCTTTTTATCTCAAACCAAGTATCTCAAACAGATTTTGAAGAAATATGGTATGGAAGATGCAAAACCAATATGTACACCCATGGTCACAGGATGTAGCCTCAGTGCAAATGATGAATCTGCAGCAGTACATCAACCAACCTACAGATCTATGATTGGAAGTCTACTTTATTTGACAGGTACCCGACCGGACATCATGCATGCAGTTGGAATAGTTGGAAGATTTCAGGCAAATCCGAAGGAGACTCATCTTCAGGCAGTGAAGAGAAGTTTCAAATATCTTCAAGGGACTCAAAATTATGGCTTATGGTATCCTAGAGATACAAATCTTACAATTCATGCTTATACAGATGCAGATTGGGCCGGAAGCGTGGATGATAGGAAAAGAACAAGTGGTGGTGCGTTCTTTATGGGTTCCAGACTGGTATCTTGGTTCAGCAAGAAACAGAGTTTGATTTCCTTGTCTACAGCTGAAGCGGAATATGTTGCTGCTACATCTTGTTGCACTCAACTCCTTTGGATGATGCAGACTTTGCAGGATTTTCAAATCACTTGTACACCACCTATCCCCATCTTATGTGATAACACAAGTGCAATCAGCATCTCAAAGAATCCGGTTATGCATTCAAAAACCAAGCACATACCAATCAAGTACCATTTTCTCCGGGAACAAGTACTTGAACAGAAGGTCAAGTTGGAGTATGTTCCTTCTAAGGAACAAGTTGCTGACATTCTCACCAAACCATTGCCCAGGGACACTTTTGAATACCTCAGGCAAAAGCTGGGGGTTGTTGATGCATCATCTTATTGTTGAACCTTTCTGATTGATGGTACAGGTTCAGGGGGAGCATATAATGCATTGTTGGCATTATGGAGGATGGTCAGAAGGAGATCTTGGAAATAGCTGCAATATGTCTCTATCTCTTTCATGGTGGATTATGGTTCTTTGTTGCAGATCTGGTTCATTTTCAGGGGGAGCATGATCTTAGGGGGAGCATACCCCTTTGCCCTTGATGTCAAAGGGGGAGAATGAAGCTGAAGTTTGTGAGGTTGCCATCAAGTCCAAAGGGGGAGATTGTTTGCATTATGTTTCTGGTATGGCTATATGTTACAGATGTTGTACTTGATGGCAACTCCCATGACAAGGCTCTCCATTTATTGAAAAATTAAGAAGGACGCAGGAAATCAGTTCAGAAGGTGCATACCCGCAGGTACACCATGCAGGGACCGCGTCCAAAGACGCAGGCCAGCCGTTCAGGAGGTGCGTCCACCCAGTGCACACATTTCAAGGCAGAGAAAAGCACACATGGGGTTTCTTATGTTTTACTCTTGGTATTTAGCCGACGGTATTGGGTTATTATGGTGTCGGCTCGTGGTATTGTTCCATGATTTTAGGAGGATCTTGCCTATATAAAGCAAAGGAGATCATTTGGTTTGAGCATGGTTTTGGTTGAATATCTTATGAGGGCGAGATCTGGTCTAGATCTAAACAAGGTGAATCTACTGATGGACCGAGATCTCTTCGGCGCATGTTCAGATCTGTAGATCTGACTGTCTGGGTTACTTCTGAAGTCTTGAAATCATCTATGCTTGGAGGGACGCAGGTGCAGTAAGGGTTCAGGTGCGCCGGGATGCAGGCGCAGAAGGGTTCAGGTGCGCCGGGACGTAGGCGCAGAAGGGTTCAGGTGCGCCGGGACGCAGGCGCAGAAGGGTTCAGGTGCGTCAGGACGCAGGCACAGAAGGGTTTAGGTGCGCCGGGACGCAGGCAGCTCAATAGACTCAGAGCGAGGGACGCAGGTTAGCAGTTGAGCAGGGTGCGTCTGGGACTCAGGCGAGCAGTTGAGCAGGGTGCGTCCGGGACTCAGGCTAGCAGTTGAGCAGGGTGAGTCCGGGACTCAGGCTAGCAGTTGAGAAGGGTGCTTACTTCTCTTAAAATCTTTGTTTATCATTGTTGTGTTCTGGGTTTGGTCCTATTATTGTTGATCTGGTTACTACAGTTGATTGGGTAATTCTCTTACACTTGATGATCAATTGATGCTTATGGATCCAGTTTGAAAATTTATGAAAAGTGGTCCTTGTATGAAAAGAAGTAGGGGGTTGTAGCTCCCTTCCAGGAGAGACTGGAAAACGAGAGAGAGTTGTAGCTCTCTGCAGGTTGCAGCCTGCGTACTGGTAAAGGACTGCACCAATACAAAACCATTGTAAAAGGAGTTTCTAATTTGAAAGAAGATAGAGACATATTGCAGCAGGTGGTTTTCACCCACATTGGGTTTCCACCTTACATCTTGTGTTCTTTGGTGTGACTATCTGTTTTCTTTTGTTCATACTCATTATCTTATGGTACTGACATGCAAAAATAATTCAAAGAACAAATAAAGAAGATTTATTAAAAGAATTATATAATACTGATTCACCCCCCCTCTCAGTATTATTTCCAACAACATAAGAAACACACATGAACACCAAGATTTACGATGGAAACCCAATGTGGGTGAAAACTACCTGTTGTTGTCGTCTTTTTCTTCTTTTAATAATAATAAAATCTGTTTACAATCTTGTACTGGTGCCAACTCATACTAGTACGCAGGCACCCACCTGCAGAAGGCGGCAACCTTCTCTCATTCTCTAGATTCTACTATAAGGGAGCTATAACCCCCTAGTTCTTGTACTAGCCGATATATTTACTAGTACGTAGGGTCCGACCTATAGAAGGCTACAAACTTCACTCATTCTATAGCTACTACTATAAGGGATCTCCAACCCCCTTGATCAAATCACTAGCCACTACTAGAAGGAAGCTTCGACTTCCTCATTGAAGGCTCCAACCCTCAACATCCTCCAAGGACCACGTTTCATAAATTTTCATACTGGATACTCCTGGTACACAACACTACAATATAGAGGCCACATTTCATCAAATTTTCACACTAGACACATCAGTAACATTGAAGCTCAAAACCAATCACCACTACAATACATCCATCAAATACATTTTCATCAACCAATTAATGTAACTCAATCATCAATGTCTAACATAATTGAAACCCAATCATTGAAACCTCTAACATATTGAATCAAACAATCACTGAACCTATGAAATATTGAATCAAAGAATCACTGAACCTTTGACATACTGAATCAAACAATCACTGAGCCTTTGACATATTGAATCAAACAATCACTGAACCTTTGACATACTGAATCAAACAATCACTTAATCTATGACATACTGAATCAAACAATCACTGAACCTCTGACATACTGAATCAAACAATCATTGAACCTATAACACAACTAAATTAATCATTCATTCAAACTTAATCAATTTCAACCAATCAACTGGAACAGACAAATCACTGTAACCAATACATAGACTTGAACCTAGAACACTGCATCAATAACGAGAACCAACTGTAACCTCAAAAATCATGTGTGAGACTGTATACACTTCTTCAATGAAGCCAACCGGCATGTATACACTACTTCTTTCAATCAACCTGCATATACCTATAAAGATACAAAATCATAAAAACTCTGAACCACAAAGTCTACCAATCAGTGACATTCTGATGATATACTGTCAATTTACAGATTTCTAAATAGATAGTAGCAAGGATCACCCTTCTTACTCAATCCTTCAATCAATCAATCAACAGACACAAACTCTTTATGCATTCATTTTTACTTTTAGATCTAAGAAGACTTCATTGACAGACAGCAATAAAACAACAACACTAATAAGATAGATCAGTCATCCATGAAAATCAAGATTTTATTTTTTATACGCTACTTGGAAGAGTCGAACCAACACGCATACAGACTTTCACCAAAGCGAACCAGCATATAGATATGCAAATACTTACTTATAACTTCATTGTAATTCTAGACTTTAGACATACCCAGATCATCACTTATAAATGATAAAACATGTGTTAGCAATCATATCTAGCCTATCCATTACCAGATCACATAATAATAAGCCACTATGAACCTGATCCATTATTATATCTCATCCATCATCAAACACTAAGGAGCATACTAAGTTCAGATCAAGCAAAGCATCAGAAACCCATAACATGCATATTTTCTTTTGATCTAACACTTCATAAGATATTCATTCCTTGTACTCTTAGCCTTTTGATCTTCTCCTCCTTATATAGTTTTATCCTTTCTAAATACCTCAGATAAAAACAACACTTAGAGCCTTTGGTATTCTTAGACGGGATCAAATAACCATTACTCTGCTCAATATTGTGGGCTAATACCATGGTATTGACCCTTGGTATTCTTTCACCTTAATTTCCTTAATTTTTCATCCCATACGTGCTTTTTCTTCTATGAAAGTGCATGCATACGTATATGCTCTCTTTGTACAATGAACCATGTGTACACACTCTTTTTGTACAATGAACCTATGTATACAACTTAACATACCTGAAAATGTCCTTTTTCTTCAATTTCTTGATTTTTCTCTGTGGTCCGTTGTTCCTTCATTTGATTCTTTTTTACCATTGCATTGTTCCCTCTGAATAGACATGTTATAATGTGATTTTCCATTGTATATTACTTCTAAACTGATTCCTTTGAACTTCCCTACATCTTGTCACATCTGTAAACACAACTGTCATGCATTATGTCACATCTGATATATCTCTTGTAGATTCATCTAGTTACCATATACAAGTGAGTTGTTCTGCTACAAGTGGGCTGCCGTCAAGTACAACATATGCATCATAATGACAACGTATTTCTCTCATGGACCTATGGTAATCTATTTGATGGAAGCCCCCACGACCAATGATCCTCACCCAACTCCCATTGGACTATCCAACTCCAATTAGATGGAGAAATCGATTCCTTCTGTTGAATCCATAAAAATCACTATCTACTCTTAACCCTTCATGCCTTCACTTCCTCCATGTGAAACACACTTCATATATTTTTAGACTGGGCTCTCAATCTTCTCAACATGAGTAACCCAACAAGACCATCGTTCTACACATAAAATATGAATAAAAAAAATTGCTCGGAGGAGGGATATTCTTCACTTCTTACACCAAAACTCTACTCTCTAACACACCACAAGCTTCCAATCTCTACCACCCCCAACACATAAAATTTTAATTTTATTCTCAATTCTATCTCTAATTTTTTCATACAACACTTTGATAAATCACTGCAAAACTATGTGAGTTACTGATGTAACATTTACCCACTCTCAATTCCCTCACAATGGCATTCTGTCACACACTCAAGAAGACCAACCAACCAACAACACTATTTTTTTTTTCTCACATAAGTAAAAGACAAAATATCCTCAAAAATTCTCCAAGTGAATACCATAGGATAATACCATGGTTATGCTAATACCCAAGATACCTATACCGTAGTAATATCCAAACCAATACCACGGGAAGCTACCTTGGTTATGTCCATACCAAGGACACCTTTACCACAGTAATATCCAAACCAATTCCAAAGGAAAATACTTTGGTTATGTCAATACTAAGGACACATGTACCATAGTTATCTCAAAACCAATACCATGGACAAATAGCATGGTTATGCCAATACCAAGGGTTCCTATACCATGGCAATATCCAAAAAAATACCATGGGAAAATAACATGGTTATGTTAATACGAAGGACTCTTGTACCATGATAATCTCCAAAACAATACCACGGGAAAATACCATGTTTATGTCAATACCAAGACTATATGCACCAAGGTAATATCATGTGCCAACCTACTCCACACACACATACAAATACCAAGAATACTTGTACCATGGTAATACTATACCCATGAAATATGCATGATGCACAGATAAACTAGAGAAAAATCACCAAAGCAGAGTGACGCTTTCCTTGCCTTGCTAAATTGCATTATAACTCTCGTCTCTACACAATTGATCATCATAGGAAGGCCTCTAGACCAGTGAAAAACACCACCATCCAACATTCTATATTCAACATTTTCAAATCACATCTTCATGCTAGTAGACATGACAAAAACCATTTACACATCATGCCCCTGAAACCAATTATACATATGTACAACCAACCAACCTTTAGCCCAAACTACTAGGTTGACATGAAATCCAACCATCAACACTTCAACACACATTAATGCCAACAATACCCCCCTTTGGCATTGATGGCAACCCCAACTGATCCAACCATCTAAAATTTTCCTTTGAAAATTGACATTTTCACTCTCTCCCACTTTGACATCAGTGAAAAAGGGTTAAAAAAATCAAGACATCAACTGAATAGACAATATTACCCCTAGACATGAACTAGGTCCTATCAACAATACACTAGTGTAACAAGATATATTTCCAATCAACAACAATAAACTATCTCACTCCCATGGCAGCATGACAATAAGTAGTAGTAGAAAATCCATGTCGTAGAAGTAGCATTAGATCAAATCACCAACTCATAGGAGAATCAACATAATTTGACTAGCTAGCAACAAAAATTGTCATAAAATCTATTGAAAAAATAACATATATTGAATCAGGTCCTAAAAAAATAACAAATACATTCTCTCCACAATGTACTGCCTAGCAGCAACAAAATTTTGTTCAAATTCTCTCTCTCCTAAAGAAGAAACAACAAGAACATCCATGTTATAGCAGTAACAACAAATATGATTACCAAAGAACATATAGCAACAACAAATTCAAACAATATCTCCATCTATACCAAAAACACAACAATCTTCCAAAACCACAACTCCACCCATCATCTCTGCAAATAGAAACATATTCCATTGAATACAAATGTCTCCATGGATGAATGGGTGCTAATATATATCTTGCCAATGCCTCCTTGCCACATGCAAGAGGCTGCTACACATGTACCAATAATTATAACTGAATTATATGCAAAAAAGTAAGGGCTTCATAGGCATGTTACATGGCTACAAGAGTGATGGTACATCAATTTACAATGACAAGATAAGACAATATATGGTTGAACCAACTCTCATGACTCACAATGCAACATATGCCAATCATGGCTCATGACTCTATGACCAAGACCAAAATATTTGCAGTAAGAATACATGATTTCATTAGCATATTATAAGGCTTTATCAATGAGATATATTGCAATCAAAATGAAACTAAGACCTCATACATGGCTGAAACAAAACTATCCACAAACTTATGCATGGTTGTCATACAATCCTCTCATCAATGTATTCTCAATACAATGACACAATGCAAGTACATGTCATGTAAGAGCAGCAATGTGTATTGTACATAGCATCAACATATTGACTGTGTGGTTTTCCTTAGAAAGGAAAAGCCCCCTAGAAATAACATCAACAAACCTGTGTTTGATGCTCTCAAATTGTTAAACAATAATAAGAATATTGTTGTTCTTAAAGATGACAAAGGTGGTGCTATGGTTATTCTTGCTAAAGATGATTACCGTTGGAATATGTTGGACCACCTCCATAATAGCGGGAGCTACATTAAACTCAAAAAGGATCCCCTAAAGAATATTTCCAAAAGTGTGCCTCTTGCTATAAAGGCTAGTATCTCGGCCAGCTTGTTCAGTCATAAGCTTATAGAAAGTTGCCCTATTACCCTCATAATCTATGGCCTACCAAAGATTCATAAGGAAGGGGCTCCTCTGAGACCCATTGTCGACACGATAGGAGGGCCAACTTATCTTCTTTCTAAATATTTATCCCAAAAGCTTAAGCATCTTGTTGGCCATACAAAATCCTTCGCCAAGGACTCTACATCATTTGTCAATGAGTTAAAGAGTTTCAAGCTTGATCCAAATGACAAGCTTGTGAGCTTCGATGTGGTCTCCCTCTACACTAATATCCCTATCAACGAGGTCATTGAAGTGACCAAGCGCATTACGGATT
Source organism: Pinus tabuliformis (assembly GCA_031772625.1). Taxonomy (NCBI): domain Eukaryota; kingdom Viridiplantae; phylum Streptophyta; class Pinopsida; order Pinales; family Pinaceae; genus Pinus; species Pinus tabuliformis. The sequence goes on along the minus strand of CM062806.1, from coordinate 69,329,774 downwards.
GTGATATGACTAATTTAGCTAGTATTTTTCTTACTTCTACTTTATTTTAATTCGATGGCGAATTCTATGAGTAAACTTGTGGTGTCGCCATGGGTTCCCCCCTCTCCCCTGTGGTAGCTAATATATTCATGGAGGATTTTGAATCAAATGCCATAGCTTATTCTCATCTTCTGCCTAAGATGTGGAAGAGGTTTGTGGATGGAACTTGTGTTATCTGGTCCCATGGTAACGAAGAGTTGGAACTATTCTTCCTCCATCTTAACAATCAATCTAGTTCCATAAATTTCACCATTGAATTTGTAAGTATTGGTAGTCTTCCCTTCTTTAACGTCCTCATCTCAAGGAATGATGATGGATTTTTTTCTCATCGGGTATTTCATAAGAAAACTCATATGGAGCAATATCTTCATGCTAATTATCATCATTTCCCAGCGCAAAAGCTTGGTATTCTCAACACCTTACTGGCTAGAGCTTTAAGAGTTTCTAATGAAAACCATCTCAATGAAGAGAAATCACATCTCCAAAGTGTTTTCCTTAATAATGGGTATAGTAGACACCAATGTACTAAGGCTTTCCTCAAAGCTAAAAAAGGTTGTAGTGCTAAGAAAGATACCAAGTGTTATCACTCAGGTTGTCCTTAAGATCCTGAAAGGATACGGCCGAGGTAACCACAAACCAACTTTGGACTGCAGGTTCTAGCCCACCTGCAATCAGAGAGGGCTCTCTCTTTGGCATTTAGCTTTGTTGAAAATGATCTTAGGCTAGTTATTGAATTCAGGGGGTTTGTTTTTTATTTTGGTGGGAAGGAGAATACTTTCAGGCAGAGAGGCAAGGCATATTCTGGAAGTTTCAAACCATTGGGCGTGGAGTCAAAGAGTAGGACTGCTGGTGCATTTTCTTGGTCACAAGACAAACATGGAGCAAGATAGCTACATACGAAACGATTTTTCAAGCTAAAGGATAGAAAGAGAGCTAAGGAATGAGAGGCAACAAAGAATCTCCCAAACAGGTTAGCAGAAGGAAGATGAATGAGATCTGCCTAGGAGAAATTAAGAATTCCTAGTTAACAGTCATTCATATGTGAAATAGGTTAAATGAGCCATAAAGGAATTCATATTCATGCCTAAATCAAGAGGAAAACATTAAGAAACCACAGAAACTGAGCATAGAGTGCAAATATGCAAATTCTAAAACAACCTTTCTTTCTGTGATCTGTGCATATATGAAATGGAAATGACAGAGATAAGGAACACTTATTGTTTCATACAATAGTGCAAGAATTCCATATTCACATCTTTAAACCATTTAAACACAGTGCAGATAGCCATTCCTCCAAGCTTTCAGCAGTCTTTGATTATAGAAAATAACAGGTATGCAGTGCGACTCTCTCCTCGAATACATAAGCCGGCCAACCCTTTTAACGATGCAGAGGGTGGTATTTATACAAAAATTGAATACAAAAATATCGAGACGAGAAGTTAATAGTTGATAACTTCTCTACCAACTCTTAAGGAGTGGTTGACGAAAAGTAAATGCTGAAATAAATACAAATGCAACAACTGTTCTCTTCTGGCAGTAAATGTTGACTTTTGAGTCAGCTGGGTTGCGTTCTCAGAAATCCGAGCTCTTAGGTTTTCCATCTCAGCGTTTTTTCCTTGTAACTACTCCCGATGGTCCTGCGCGTTCCTTAATTGCTTTGTCTGGTGAATTCTGTGCCTTATCCTGTGCTTCTTGCTGACCTGTAGCTGGCATAGATTTTGAAATGAACAAAAAAGAGGCAAAAACTGAAATCACCTTGGAAATACGGCCAGCATTGCCTGCCACCAATTCTCAGAAGGCCACTGATGCCTTTGTATTCTGACAAGTGTTTTGTCGGCCTTTGTGTACTTGTAATAACTGGGCGGCATTTCAAGCAGATGATTGACTTCATGCTCCAGGTAAAATAAGCTTTCAAGCCTGTCGTAGAGTGTCTGTCCTGTAGGCAGCCCTGCCTCTGCTGTAGAACTTGATGCAGCGGTAAGCTGATTATTGACAAAATTATTGAGCCGGGTAGCATATTGGTCACATGTTAATAACTTTCCAGCACTGGTTAGCAGGCTGGGGAATCCTCTAGTTTGTAGTGCTGCAAACTTTACGTCGAAATTGTCTACGTCCCTTTGTATATCTCGACATCTTGCTTCCAGAGTTTGTAAAAAGCCTCTCAGTGTGAGCACACTCTTTGCTGTCAATATGGCATCAGTTCTGCTCATGATATGGAGTGCTGCCAGCTCTTCCCTAGTTTGATGATTCAGAAAATTGATCATTCTGTTAGCCTGCTCAGGCATGTTTCCTAATCCTATCTTAGCTATCTGAATTTCAGTTTTAGCACGGCCAAGCAGTTCTACTTGTTCGGACATGGCCTGAATTGACCTCCATTGGCCAGTGATTGACTGATTTATTTTGGCCCACAGGATCTTCTTTATTTCAGCCAAAGTCTTGTCCAATGACAGCTCTTTTTCCAAGGTCTTAATTCTGTCCTTCAGGGCCTTAATTTCCCTTGTTTGCTCGGCCACTATTATTTTAGACTTATCATATTTTTCTTCCAGCTTCGCCAGCTTTTCCTTGGTTTCCTTTATTTCTGTTGCCTGAAGTTTAAGTTTATTGACAGCTTCTGTCAAATCATCCACGCTCATGCTTGCTTCAGGTGCTGCTGTTGTTGATGTTGTAGCTTTTGTGGCTGTGGTGGTTGCTGGAATAATTGGGGGTGGCACTGCTGCTTGTACAGGTGTAATAGTGGCAACAGCTGGAGCTATTTGAGGTGGCTGGGAGGCTGACTCTCCCTGCTTTCCTTGCAGTGATTGATCCAACACCTCTTCCAAATCGATTACTCTCTGGTTCAACTTCATCATCAAATCCAATTGATCCTCAGCTTCTTTTTCCTTCTGCAGTTCTTCTGTTTGAGGATGCTCAGTAGGAAGCAACCTCAATCTTTTCTTCAGTGCAGCAATGTCATCATCTTTCTTTTTCATAAGGGTCCTCACACCCTTAGGATCTTTGGGATCATGTCCCAAGTCCACAATAATCTCCTCCAATGTTTTGATTCTATTATCCTTGGCTGTGGAGGACAATATTTCAAAATCCAGCGAAGTGTTGGTATTCTTCAATGACTCATTCAACTCATGGGCCAATGTGGCCTTTTCAGCAAGTGTAACATAAAGCATTTCGGCTGTCTGCTTGTGTAATTCTATTTGGTCCATTGGGTGGATGTCCTTGGCCAGGACCTCCAACCTCGTTTTAAAAAAATATGCGGCCGATTGTGGCTGCTGAACCTTGGGTTTGAAATGGCTGAGAATCATATTTTCTTGTTTGATATCAAATGTTGCCATCAATATTTCCTGTTTGGCAGGTGTTGCCTTCAGGAATTGCTTATACAATTGCACTCTTAGTAGCTCATTTTGAGCTTTGATTTCTTTGAAGCTGGCATTGGTGCTGGCTAGTTTCTTGCCTTTTTGCATGGAGGAAGACACCTCCATGCCTTGTTGTCTATCTTGCTCTCGCTGGAAAGAGCTTGTTGGTGTACGCAGGCTTGTTTCCCTTCTCGGGCTTTCCACGATCTCTTCACTGACCTCTTCCTCAACCGGAGAATCAACCCTTTGTCTCTTTGATTCAGGTTGCTGCACAGACCCACTAGCAGTTGTGGAATCTTGTCGATCTCGCTTCCTGCGCCTTTCCTCGTGGGCAGGAGTTTGCAAAGGTGGCACTTGTAGTGCCTCTGTTTGTTGAGGAGGGGTTTTCCCTTGAATTTGTTCCATTGAACTGACAGGCTATTCCGTGACCGTTTGCTCTATCTCCATCGGCTCCTTCCCTTTGGCTGTACCTGTTGCTGATGTAGAAGCTCCTTGGGCAGCTTATGAAGCTGCAGTTGTAGAAGTGCCCTCTTCAACTTGGTATGGTAGCCTGAAATATACCTGGTCATCAGAATCCAAGTCAAGAGTCTTTTCAAGATCCTTAGCAGTTTGCTCCAAAATTTCTTCCTGAGTAAGTTCTTCAACTAAAGTTCCATGTGCCCATGCATCTTGATTAGCATATTTTTCAATGTATGGGTATTTGCAGTGGTCATAGGGTGTTAACCTATATTTGACCCTTCTGGCACTAATGAAGCCAAGTGGGTCATAAGGGACCCACCAGAAACTCCTTTTCAATTTAAATTGATCCTTGAGTATCATGTCAGACTCTTGCCAACCATCCTTCTTATTCATGATGAAGGGGCCTAAGTGGTCTTTGAATTTCAATTGTGCCTTCTTCTTGGTGCTGTGGAAGTGAGTCAAATCTGAATTTACAAGCTGCCTGTAGTATTCTAATGCAAACAGTCTCATTGGCACATATCTCCGGAGCCTGTATGGACACAGCTCACAGCCATAAACTCTGATGACAGTATGGTCTTGATATAGGTACCAATCACCTAATTTGTAATTCTTAGACAGCTGTAAGACCTTTTGCTTTTGATAGGTTATTCTGGGAGGAGGAACCTTCATTAGGAGGCAGGAGACCGGATAGACAAACTGGTCAATGAATTCACAGTATGAATAAGGAGAGTGCTGGACTTGATGAAATACAGATGACCAAAAGACAACAGACCTCCTTTCTCCCTTTGAGTCCAGTTTCTTGTTAGGGCATTGGAAAATTTCAAATTGATAAAACATGAACAAATGATAGATATAGGAGGAATATTTTAAAATTCCCTACCTATCTAGTCTAGTGAGCTGGTCATGGATTTTGTTTGATATGAACCTGGCATAATTATACTTGACAGCAGGAGGTTGTCCTTGGCTGAAAGAAGACAATATAACCAGCACTGTCTCATCTACGAGTTCAGTTGTTGTGAAGCCCAACACATAGGATATCATATCTACCAGCAGTTGGCCCACCTCATTGAAATGGTCATAAGGAAATGGGGGTGGTTCCTTTGGTTGGCAGTCTGCCCTCATAAATGTCTTAGAAATCATCTCAATCTTGGTACCAGGGAACCAAGAGGCCTCTTCCAGCAAGTTATTTATGGAGAAGGGCAATAGTGTCTCGGTCTTTTTGAAGTTCAACATCTGGTTGATGGAGTCAGGAGTAGTGTAGAAAAGTATGCCCCCAGATGAATACTTAATAACCCTCTGACTTGGTTCATAATTTGCAGCACATAGGTGAATAATCTCAGGAAAAATTTTCACAGAAGGGAGGAAATAATGAGGCAAATTGGACTCCCATATGCCATATATGTCATATTTGTTTATGAAACTATTTCTCAGCTGGCAGTAGGTGTGTAGATGATTCCTTTTGGCAAAAAAGTCTTGAACAAGATAGTCTGTATCGGCCAAGGGCATGGACTCAAGTTCTTTACTTGGTGGGTTGATGGGAGTAACGTTCAGAGCAGACGGAGTGTCCATTATGCAACTTTTGAATGCTTGAGTTGAAAGGAGGACTAATGCAACAAATGGCTATCAAATTTGCTTGTAATAACCAGCAGGAGCAGGCGAACTGAACTCAAATGTAACAGTAGCTGGACAACTTGAGAGCCTATGCTGTAAGAGACCAATTTTGCATATTTTTTTGTCAATTTCCCTTTTTTCAGCGAATTCTCTGGAGCTAGAGACTGTGAAGAACAACGCAGAGGAGCAGAGGGCAATTTACAGTTTCAGTGAACGGATTTGGACAACAGAACAGGGTAAAAATGGAGAAATGCTGAGCTGCCGCGAGATTTTTGCTGGGGGCCGAGCTTTAAACAGAATTCGCCCGCAAAAGTGTAAATGGGCATAAGGTTTCTGAGACTTTTCTAAAGTAAAGGGTTTCCAGTAGGTTTAACGGGGTCTCAGGCGCAGCAGAGTTACAAATTGGGGAATTTTTGGAGGTTCGCAGTATGTGCAACAGATAAAATGCAAGCACAGGAGCGAAAAGGGGAAAATATGTCAAATACCTGGCTTGAACGGTGCCGAAAGTTGATGAATTGATGCGAAAGTAGGCTATGAACTTGAATTGCCAGCGGAAGCAGCTTAGTTGGTCGCTCTGAAGCTTTGGGAGTGAGAGAATGAATGAAACAGGGGACCGGAGCATTCAAATGAGCCAATAAAATGAAATGTAACGGTCATTTGCGCGCTTTTTTAATCAAAAAGTTGACATTTGGCGCTTTTGGCGTTTTTTTTTTCCGGATGACGTCAGCATGACGTCATCGACGGGTCCCGGGGTATGGATGGATGATGTGGTGGGATGACGTCAGCAGATGACATCATTATGTACGGACGGAAGATGTGGCGGGATGGTGGCAGGGACATGGTGGCAAAGACACGGTGGCAAGGCAAGGGTACAAAAGGTATGAGGTGGCGGCAATGTGGCACGGTAGCGGAGCGTGGAAGGCGACGTCATAGGGGAAGACGTGGCGCTGACGTGACACATGTGATGGTGGTAAGTGGTTTTGGGCGCACCGCCTTAGCGCCTGGGTAGTTTTGGAAGGAGGGGCTCCGCCACACCCGAGAGCTTGACGCGTGGCGGGAGTACAACAAAAAAACCACCGAACTCCCGGACGCTAAGCCTCGGGTACTTGGCGTGCATTAGGGACCTACCCACAGTAGATCTTGGGTGGGCCAGATCTAACGGCTAGCGGAATAATCAAGGTGGCGGAGGGTTATGAACAGGGCCCGCGCGTTAGTATGTTTATTTATTTATACAGCGGGGGGGGGACATTAATAAAGTGGGTTTTTGGGTTTATACAACACGCGAGGGTTAAAAACTTTGGGAACATGGGTTTGTGGGCTATGCTCCAGGGATTTAAACGATGGTGTTTAATGTTCAATAAAGCATATGAACATTTAACTCTGTGAAATGAGCTCAGAAAGGTAAACGTATGCGGGTTTTTTGATGAGCGAGGGGTTAGATAAAGGCTATTAACCCAACGAGAGGTTAAGTTAATTCCAAGGTTAGGAGAGAGAGGGGCTAATAGGAGCCCCAAATGGGCTGCTATTTCCCGGACCAAAACATATGGCTAGAATGCCTATGGGAGGGCTATTTAATATTTTTGGGGTTCTTCATATAGTATTTAGTAGTGAATGGGGATGGGGGAGTAGTTAGGGAGCTACATAATAAAATTAGGAGTTTATGTGAGTTTATGAAATGAAAAATGAAGGGGAAATGATGATAAGTCTATGAACTGATGATTAGACATAGAGAGTGTGTAGAAGATGAAAACATGACTTTTACACAAGAAATGTGGCTTCTTTTCATTTAAGAAAGCCAACACTTACCTTAATGTTTCACATAAATGAAATGGAATCAGGACTTGTTGGGCAGATCCCAATGTCCTTTGGGGAAATGTTAGTAAGAGGGTTCTTAGGGGGAATGAAGGGAATTTAGACATGCTTCCAAAATTCTGCCATTAAAATACTGCTTTGCTACCTCTGCCACTGATAAGATGAGTTTCCTTTGTCAAAGCCAAAACTGAAGATAATCTTTTCTGCAACCCCAGGCTACCTACCCAGCCTAATACATCTAGCATTTTTTGTTACTTCAGGAAGGGTGCACTTAGACTTGCAAACCCCGATTGCCTTTTTCTTTTAAACTGCCCTTCCTATCTAAAACTACCCTTGTTTCTTCCAAGGACCCAGTTTAGGCTGTTGGGCTCCTTCATTCTCTAACTAGTTGCTACTCTGCCAAGCTTAAACTGTTTGGACAGATACATTCTCTATATTCTAAAGCAAAAAATTTAAACCTAGGGGAACCAGGCTTAAGCTGTTTGGCTTCCCCTTAACTGAGAAATCTTTCAAAAATGGAACCTTTGCTACATGGGAAAGATGAACATTTTTGGTACTTCCACTGTCAATCATGAAATATGAAACCTGTTGCAACAGGAGGCTAACAGTGGCTCCACTTGGGGATGGCCTTCCCTTGTGCAAGGCCAAGAACAGCAGGTCAGACTGCCTTAGTGTTCAACTACTTCTGTATTTTAAAAAACTTTCCTTTGCTGGGTACTTTATTTATACATATGAAAGTACATTTGATGAGCTTAGGGCCTTCACTTCGGGCATCAACTGCATCAGGCTGCTATACAAACAGAAAACTGAAATCCTACCTACCTACCCTTATCAGCACCTATTTGCTGATTAGGTAAAATGAAACAACCAGTGCAACCACTTTAGCACTTGTAGAAGAAAACAAACTATTTGACTGATAGTTGGTGAAATCAGAAACATTGTCTGGTCATGTGCTCCCATAATCAAAATTGTGACATATGAAGGTATTTGCTGAATGTCTTGGTCTTCATAGAGAAAATATGTTGAAGATTTTGAGTTGAAAAGATCCTCCATGTAATCAGCTACAGGATCTATAAAAGCATTATGTGGGAGAGTTTGTTCCAGGCTTGCTTTGTCTGATGGTACAACTACATCCTTAGTAACAACCTCTGCAGCTAATACTTCATTCTTTCTCTTGAAAGTATGATCATCCTCAATCTGCAAGTCAGAGGTTAGTACAATTTCCTTATGACTAGGAGAAGGAAGATTTTGGAAGAACTCTTTAGGATTAGGAAAACCATATGGCTGAATTTGAGAATGCAAAAATTCAATCTCATTCTCATGTTCTTCAACAACTAGGTCCAGGAAAGACATTCTGATTTGAGGCTGCTTTATTGTTTTGACTTTTAACAGCACAGATCTAACAAAATTTTCTTCAAGCTCATATTCTGATAACAACTTCCTGAATTGATTTACAGCTTGTTCAACCTCATCTCCCCCACACCCAGTCATCCTATCTGACTATTAACATTGCAAAATGGGATTACTTGGCTGTAAAACTGCTCAAAACTTGAAATTTTTTTCTTTGAAGTTCGCTCCTCCTAGTGGAGTCTTGATTGTGAAGATGATGTGGAGTCGCCAGGTGGATGATCAACTTTGGAGTGCCTGATCTCTATCCACCATCACAGACCAGAACTAATCTTGAAAAACAGTTTTGAATGTTTGGTTCTTCCCCAGTGGAGCTTTCTTACCTTCTTCGTGAATTTATCTGAGGATGATCCCCAGCAGAGTCGCCATTATGTTATCACTCAGGTTGTCCTTAAGCTCCTGAAAGGATACGGCCGAGGTAACCACAAACCAACTTTGGACTGCAGGTTCTAGCCCACCTGGAATCAGAGAGGGCTCTCTCTTTGGGATTTAGCTTTGTTGAAAATGATCTTAGGCTAGTTATTGAATTTGGGGGGTTTGCTTTTGATTTTGGTGGGAAGGAGAATACTTTCAGGTAGAGAGGCAAGGCATATTCTGGAAGTTTCAAACCATTGGGCGTGGAGTCAAAGAGTAGGACTGCTGGCGCATTTTCTTGGTCACAAGACAAACATGGAGCAAGATAGCTGCATACGAAACAATTTTTCAAGCTAAAGGATGGAAAGAGAGCTAAGGAATGAGAGGCAACAAAGAATCTCCCAAACAGGTTAGCAGAAGGAAGATGAATGAGCTCTGCCTAGGAGCAATTAAGAATTCCTAGTTAACAGTCATTCATATTTGAAATAGGTTAAAAATGAGCCATAAAGGAATTCATCTTCATGCCTAAATCAAGAGGAAAACATTAAGAAACCACAAAAACTGAGCATAGAGTGCAGATATGCAAATTCTAAACCAATCTTTCTTTCTGTGATCTGTGCATATATGAAATGGAAATGACAGAGATAAGGAACACTTATTGTTTCATACAACAGTGCAAGAATTCCATATTCACGTCTTTAAACCATTTAAACACAGTGCAGACAACCATTCCTCCAAGATTTCAGCAGTCTTTGATTATAGAAAATAACAGGTATGCAGTGCGAGTCTCTCCTGGAATACATAAGCCGACAAACCCTTTTAACGATGTAGAGGGTAGTATTTATACAAATATTGAATACAAAAATATCTAGACGAGAAGTTAATAGATGATAACTTCTCTACCAACTCTTAAGGAGTGGTTGACGAAAAGTAAATGCTGAAATAAATACAAATGCAACAGTTGTTCTCTTCTGGCAGTAAATGTTGACTTTTGAGTCGGCTGGGCTGCGTTCTCAGAAATCCGAGCTCTTAGGTTTGCCATCTCAGCGTTTTTTCCTTGTAACTGCTCCCACTGGTCCTGCGCGTTCCTTAATTACTTTGTCCAGTGCATTCTGCGCCTTATCATGTGCTTCTTGCTGACCTGTAGCTGGCATAGATTTTGAAATGAACAAAAAAGAGGCAAAAACAGAAATCACCTGGGAAATACGGCCAGCATTGCCTGCCACCAATTCTTAGAAGGCCACTGATGCCTTTGTATTATGACAAGTGTTTTGTCGGCCTCTGTGTACTTGTAATAACTGGGCGGCATTTCAAACAGATGATTGACTTCATGCTCCAAGTAAAATAAGCTTTCAAGCCTGTCATAGAGTGTCTGTCCTGTAGGTGGCCCTGCCTCTGCTGTAGAACTTGATGCAGCAGTAAGCTGATTATTGACAAAATTATTGAGCCGGGTAGCATATTGGTCACATGTTAATAACTTTCCAGCACTAGTCAGCAGGCTGGGCAATCCACTAGTTTGTAGTGCTGCAAACTTTACGTCGAAATTTTCTACGTCCCTTTGTATATCCCGACATCTTGCTTCCAGAGTCTGTACAAAGCCTCTTAGTGTGAGCACACTCTTTGCTGTCAATATGGCATCAGTTCTTCTCATGATATGGAGTGCTACCAGCTCTTCCCTAGTTTGATGATTCAGGTAATTGATCATTCTGTTAGCCTGCTCAGGCATGTTTCCTAATCCTGTCTTAGCTATGTGAATTTCAGTTTTAGCACGGCCAAGCAGTTCTACTTGTTCGTACATGGCCTGAATTGACCTCCATTGGCCAGTGATTGACTGATTTATTTTGGCCCACAGGATCTTCTTTATTTCAGCCAAAGTCTTGTCTAATGACAACTCTTTTTCCAAGGTCTTAATTCTGTCCTTCAGGGCCTTAATTTCCCTTGTTTGCTCGGCCACTGTTATTTTAGACTTATCATATTTTTCTTCCATCTTCGCTAGCTTTTCCTTGGTTTCCTTTATTTTTGTTGCCTGAAGTTTAAGTTTATTGACAGCTTCTGTCAAATCATCCATGCTCATGCTTGCTTCAGGTGCTGTTGTTGTTGATGTTGTAGCTTCTGTGGCTGTGGTGGTTGCTGGAATAATTGGGGGTGGCACTACTGCTTGTATAGGTGGAATAGTGGCAACAGTTGGAGCTGTTTGAGGTGGCTGGGAGGCCGACTCTCCCTGCTTTACATGCAGTGCTTGCTCTAACTCCTCTTCCAAATCGATTACTCTCTGGTTCAACTTCATCATCAAATCCAATTGATCCTCAGCTTCTTTTTCCTTCTGCAGTTCCTCTGTTTGAGGATGCTCAGTAGGAAGCAACCTCAATCTTTTCTTCAGTGCAGTAATGTCATCATCTTTCTTTTTCATAAGGGTCCTCACAACCTTAGGATCTTTGGGATCATGTCCCAAGTCCACAATAATCTCCTCCAATGTTTTGATTATATTATCCTTGGCTGTGGAGGACAATCTTTCAAAATCCAGCTGAGTGTTGGTATTCTTCAATGACTCATTCAACTCATGGGCCAATGTGGCCTTTTCAGCAAGTGTAGCATAAACCATTTCGTCTGTCTACTTGTGTAATTCTATTTGGTCCATTGGGTGGATGTCCTTGGCTAGGACCTCCAACCTCGTTTTAACAAAATCTGCGGCTGATTGTGGCTGCTGAACCTTGGGTTTGAAATGGCTGAGAATCATCTTTTCTTGTTTGATATCAAATTTTGCCATCAATCTTTCTTGTTTGGCAGGTGTTTCCTTCAGGAATTGCTTTTACAATTGCACTCTTAGTAGCTTATTTTGAGCTTTGATTTCTTTGAAGCTGGCCTTGGTGCTAGCTGGTTTCTTGCCTTTTTGCGTGGAGGAAGACACCTCCATGTCTTGTTGTCTATCTTGCTCTCGCTGAAAAGAGCTTGTTGGTGTACGCAGGCTTGTTTCTCTTCTCGGGATTTCCACGATCTCTTCACTGACCTCTTCCTCAACCGGATAATCAACACTTTGTCTCTTTGATTCAGGTTACTGCACAGACCCACTAGCAGGTGTGGAATCTTGTTGGTCTTGCTTCCTGCCCCTTTCCTTGTGGGCAGGAGTTTGCAAAGGTGGCACTTGTAGTGCCTCTGTTTGTTGAGGAGGGGTTTGCCCTTGAATTTGTTCCATTGAACTGACAGGCTGTTCCGTGACCGTTTACTCTGTCTCCATCGGCTCCTTCCCTTTGGCTGTACCTATTGCTGATGTAGAAGCTCCTTGGGCAGCTTGTGAAGCTGCAATTGTAGAAGTGCCCTCTTCAACTTGGTATGGCAGCCTAAAATATACCTGGTCATCAGAATCCAAGTCAAGAGTCTTTTCAAGATCCTTAGCAGTTTGCTCCAAAATTTCTTCCTGAGTAAGTTCTTCAACTAAAGTTCCATGTGCCCATGCATCTTGATTAGCATATTTTTCAATGTTTGGGTATTTGCAGTGGTCATAGGGTGTTAACCTATATTTGACCCTTCTAGCACTAATGAAGCCAAGTGGGTCATAAGGGACCCACCAGAAACTCATTTTCAATTTAAATTGATCCTTGAGTATCATGTCAGCCTCTTGCCAACCATCCTTCTTATTCATGATGAAGGGGCCTAAGTGGTCTTTGAATTTCAATTGTGCCTTCTTCTTGGTGCTGTGGAAGTGAGTCAAATCTGAATTTACAAGCTGCCTATAGTATTCTAATGCAAACAGTCTCATCGGCACATATCTCGGGAGCCTGTATGGACACAACCCACAACCATAAATTCTGATGACAGTATGGTCTTGATATAGGTACCAATCACCTAATTTGTAATTCTTAGACAGCTGTAAGACCTTTTGCATTTCATAGGTTATTCTGGGAGGAGGAACCTTCATTAGGAGGCAGGAGACCGGATAGACAAACTGGTCAATGAATTCACAGTATGAATAAGGAGAGTGCTGGACTTGATGAAATACAGATGACCAAAAGACAACATACCTCCTTTCTCCCTTTGAGTCCAGTTTCTTGATAGGGCATTGGAAAAATTCAGATTGATAAAACATGAACAAATGATAGATATAGAAGGAATATTTGAAAATTCCTTGCCTATCTAGTCTAGTGAGCTGGTCATGGATTTTGTTTGATATGAACCTGGCATAATTATACTTGACAGCAGGAGGCTGTCCTTGGCTGAAAGAAGACAATATAACCAGCACTGTCTCGTCTACGAGTTCAGTTGTTGTGAAGCCCAACACATAGGATATCATATCTACCAGCAGTTGGCCCACCTCATTGAAATGGTCATAAGGAAATGGGGGTGGTTCCTTTGGTTGGCAATTTGCCCTCATAAATGTCTTAGCAATCATCTCAATCTTGGTACCAGGGAACCAAGAGGCCTCTTCCAGAAAGTTATTTATGGATAAGGGCAATAGTGTCTCTGTCTTTTTGAAGTTCAACATCTGTTTGATGGAGTCAGGAGTAGTGTAGAAAAGTATGCCCCCAGATGAAGACTTAACAACCCTCTGACTTGGTTCATAATTTGCAGCACATAGGTGAATAATCTCAGGAAAAATATTCACAGAAGGGAGGAAATAATGAGGCAGATTGGACTCCCATATACCATATATGTCAGATTTGTTTATGAAACTGTTTCTCAGCTGGCAGTAGGTGTGTAGATGATTCCTTTTGGCAAAAAAATCTTGAACAAGATAGTCTATATCGGCCAAGGGCATGGACTCAAGTTCTTTACTTGGCGGGTTGATGGGAGTAATGTTCAGAGCAGACGGAGTGTCTATTATGTAGCTTTTGAATGCTTGAGCTGAAATGAGGACTAATGCAACAACTGGCTATCAAATTTGCTTGTAATAACCAACAGGAGCAGGTGAACTGAACTCAAATGTAACAGTAGCTGGATAGCTTGAGAGCCTATGCTGTAAGAGACCAATTTTGCAGAGTTTTGGGTCAATTTCCCTTTTTTCAGTGAATTCTCTGGAGCTAGAGACTGTGAAGAACAACGCAGAGGAGCAGCAGGCAATTTAGAGTTTCAGTGAACGGATTTGGGCAGCGGAACAGGGTAAAAATGGGGAAATGTCGAGTTGCTGCGAGATTTTTGCTAAGGGCCGAGCTTTAAACAGAATTCGCCCGCAAAAGTGTAAATGGGCATAAGGTTTCTGAGACTTTTCTGAAGTAAAGGGTTTCCAGTAGGTTTAACAGGGTCTCAGGCACAACAGAGTTACAAATTGGGGAATTTTTGGAGGTTCGCAGTATGTGCAACAGATAAAATGCAAGCACAGGAGCGAAAAGGGGAAAATGTGGTAAATACCTGGCTTGAACGGCACCCTAAAGTTGATGAATTGATGTGAAAGTAGGCTATGAACTTGAATTTCCAGCCACAACAGCTTAGTTGGTCGCTCCTGAAGCTTTTGGAGTGAGAGAATGAATGAAACAAGGGAATAGAGCGTTCAAATGAGCCAATAAAATGAAATGTAACGGTCGTTTGTGTGCTTTTTTAAGCAAAAAATTGACATTTGGCGCTTTTGGTGTTTTTTTTTTCGGGATGATGTCAGCATGACGTCATCGGCGGGTCCCGGGGTATGGATGGATGACGTGGCGGGATGACGTCAGTAGATGACATCATTATGTACGGACGGGTGACGTGGCGGGATGGTGGCAGGGACACGGTGGCAAAGACACGGTGGCAGGGCGAGGGTACAAAAGGTATGAGGTGGCGGCAACGTGGCATGACAGCGGAGTGCGGAAGGTGACGTCATAGGGGAAGACGTGGCGCTGACGTCACGCAGGCGAGGGTGGTAAGTGGTTTTGGGCGCACCGCCTTAGCGCCTGGGTGGTTTTGGAAGGAGGGGCTCCGCCACACCCGAGAGCTTGACGCGTGGCCGGAGTACGACGACAAAACCGCCGAACCTCCGAACACTAAGCCTCGGGCAGTTGGCGCGCGTTAGGGACCCGCCCACCGTAGATCTTGGGCGGGCCAGATCTAACAGCTGGCGGAACAATCAAGGTGGCGGAGGGTTATGAACGGGGCCCGCGCGTTAGTACGTTTGTTTATTTATACAGCGGGTGGGGGGAAACATTAATAAAGTGGGTTTTTGGGTTTATACAGCGCGCGGGGGTTAAAAACTTTGGGAACATGGGTTTGTGGGCTATGCTCCGGGGATTTAAACGATGGTGTTTAATGTTCAATAAAGCATATGAACATTTAACTCTGGGAAATGAGCACGGAAAGGTAAACATATGCAGGTTTTTTGATGAGCGAGGGGTTAGATAAAGGCTATTAACCCAACGAGAGGTTAAGTTAATTCCAAGGTTAGGAGAGAGAGGGGCTAATAGGAGCCCCAAATGGGCTGCTATTTCCCGGACCAAAACATATGGCTAGAATGCCTATGGGAGGGCTATTTAATATTTTTGGGGTTATTCATATAGTATTTAGTAGTGAATGGGGATGGGGAAGTAGTTAGGGAGCTACATAATAAAATTAGGAGTTTATGTGAGTTTATGAAATGAAAAATGAAGGGGAAATGATGATAAGTCTGTGAACTGATGATTAGACATAGAGAGTGTGTAGAAGATGAAAACAAGACTTTTACACAAGAAATGTGGCTTCTTTTCATTTAAGAAAGCCAACACTTACCTTAATGTTTCACATAAATGAAATGGAATCAGGACTTGTTGGGCAGATCCCAAGTTCCTTTGGGGAAATGTTAGTAAGAGGGTTCTTAGGGGGAATGAAGGGAAGTTAGACATGCTTCCAAAATTTTGCCATTAAAATACTACTTTTCTACCTCTGCCACTGATAAGATGAGTTTTCTTTGTCAAAGCCAAAACTGAAGATAATCTTTTCTGTAACCCCAGGCTACCTACCCAGCATAATACATATAGCATTTTTTGTTACTTCAGGAAGGGTGCACTTAGACTTGCAAACCCCGATTGCCTTTTTCTTTTAAACTTCCTTTCCTATCTAAAACTACCCTTGTTTCTTCCAAGGGCCTAGTTTAGTCTGTTGGGCTCCTTCATTCTCTACCTAGTTGCTACTCTGCCAAGCTTAAACTGTTTGGACAGATACATTCTCTATATTCTAAAGCAAAAAATTTAAACCTAGGGAACCAAGCTTAAGCTGTTTGGCTTCCCCTTAACTGAGAAATCTTTCAAAAATGGAACCTTTGCAGCATGGAAAAGATGAACATTTTTGGTACTTCCACTGTCAATCATGAAATATGAAACCTATTGCAACAGGAGGCTAACATCAAGGATCGATTTTCTAGTGTTCATCTTCCTTTTATCCAAAGGACCATTGAAAGGACTGTGAGGATACTACGGAAGCATAAGGTTGATTCAACATTTAGGCCTTTAAATACCATCCAGAGCCCCCTTAAATCTATAAAAGACCCAGTGGACCCCAAGAATATAAAGGGTGTTTACGTTATCCCATGCTCTTGTGGGACTCTCTACATTGGTGAGATTGGTCCCTCGATTAATTAAAGGATTTGTGAGAATGCCACTGACATCAAGCATGGAAGGACCCACTCCTTTGCTTTGGCAGAGCATGAAGATAAATCTAAGCATCACATTTGCATTGAGGATGCCCAAGTCATTGCTAGGGTTAGTCATTTTCATCATCGTAAATTGAGGGAGGCCCTAGAAATTTAAAAAATACCCAATAATTTGAATAGAGATGATGGTTGGATTATCAGTAGAAGTTGGGTCCCTATCCCATCCTCTTAGTTTTTTAGGTTTCTTTTTGGGATTTATTTTTTTTGTTTATTTATCTATGTAGGTATTCGTGTCCTTTTTATAGTATTTGTTGTTGGTTTATTCTTCATTAGAGTTTATATTCTTGATCCTTTGTGTTTTCTTAATTATTTTATCATCCTATTCATTCTTTACTCCTTTTAGTATTTTTGTTATTTGTTTAATGGAGCTCGGCCTCGTATTTTATTGTTGAACCTGTTTTATTTATTGATTACTTGTCTTTGAATATATATATATATATATATATATATATAGATATATATATAGATATATATATATATATATATATATCTTTTGACTTGTGTCTATTTTTGTTTTATTTTGTTTATTTTCCATTAAATATTTTTTTGGTTTATTATATTTCCATTAATTATTTTTATTTATTAAATGATCTTGTCTCGATTAGGGTATTGACTCTTTATAATTTTTTACGTCCCTCCTTGTTTGGAGTTTGACTTTGATATTTTTATTCTTTTCAATTTTTTTTTTCTCTTCGATTATTTCCGAGTAATAAAGTTTTTTAATAATATTTGATTTTAATAAATTAATTTTAATAATTTTTTTTTCAAAAACTAGCCGTTTAATATAGTCGTTACTTATTAGTATTTGTTTTTAATAAATTAATAAATTAATATTATAATTTAAATATTATTTTTCAAAAACTAGTTGTTTAATATAGCCGTTACATAATAATATTTGTTTTTAATATATTAATAAATGTTATGAAACCAACTCACAAAAAGATAGAAAAGATAGATCAACACCTTAGAATTCAGCCTCTTCGAGGGGGAAACCTCCTTTACATTACATAAATGAATAATTCTTCGATGATACAAATGAAAAGACCTCCTTTCTATATATAGGAGTCTAAGGAGTCACAATATAACCCAGCCGACCTAACAATAATAATATAAAGCCACAAAAATAACAATAGAGAGATTCTATGGGGCACAATAATAACAATATGGGGACAATAGGGGCTCAACAATATTAATAAGGGATACAGTTACAATATTAATGGGGGCATCACTAGTATTACAGGGACCTAACATGCCCCTCTCCTTCAAAAAAGTGTTGTCCTCAATGCTTGAGTAGTTCTGGATGCTTCTGTATGAAATTCTCATCCTCCCATGTGGAATTTTCAGTAGATAAGTTCTTCCACTTGATGAGATACTTTGAAATGGATCGATTTTGTAGTTGTCAAGTTCTTGTTTCTATGATTGCTACCAGTTCCAATATAATTTTTCCTTCCTCGTCAATTTCTGGCAATATTGTTTGAACTGGGAGCTTGTCGCCTATAATGTTCTTTAAACATGAAACATGGAAAACTGGGTGAACTCAAGAAGCTGTAGGAAGCTCCAATTTGTATGCCATAGTACCAATCTTTTGCAACACCTTGTACGGACCATAATACTTTGGTGACAATTTGTTATCCTTCTTAGCTTGCTTGAGGGACATTTGTTTATATGGTTGTAGCCATAGGAATACCCAATCACCTACATCAAAACTTCTTTCACTGTGATGTTGATCTGCCTGTTGTTTCATTCTATTATGTGCCAACACGAGGTTATCCTTTAAGAGTTGGAGAACTTGTTGTTGATGCTCGATGTGATGTTCCACTGCTTGAACCTTAGAATTTTCTCTTAAATATGATGTGATGGATGGTTGCTGATATCCATAAAGTGCCATAAATGGGGTCATTTTTGTCGTAGTATGGAAGGAAGTGTTATACCACCATTCAACTAGAGGCAACCATTTGACCGATTGTGTCTGTTTATCAGATACAAAGCAATGAAGATATCCTTCCAAACATTTTTTTACTATCTTCGTTTGCCCATCAGATTGCAGATGATAAGATGAGCTATGAGCTAACTGAGTACCAAGACAAGAAAATAATTCTGTAGAAAAATGTCCTGTAAAAATGGGATCTCTGTCACTTACAATAATCTTTGGGTTTCCATGTAGCTTTTGAATTGTTTCCATAAATGCCGTAGAAACTATACCGGATTTAAATGGATGTGATAATGCACAAAAGTGTGCATACTTGGTAAGTCTATCAACTACCACCATGATGACACTCTTTCCCTCAGACTTGGATAAACCTGTGATAAAATCCATTGAAACCTCCTCCCAACGTTGGCTTGGAATGGATAAAGGTTGTAATAGACCTGGTGTCTTAATTGTTTCAGTTTTTTTTTTGTTGGCATACCAAACATTCCGCCACAAACTTTTGAATATCTGATTTAAGGCCATCCCAAAAAAATTCCTTCTTAACCCTGTGGTAAGTTTTTAAAAATCCTGAGTGCCCTCCTAAGGGAGAAGCGTGCAATTCCAGAAGAATCTTTTGTTTGAGTTGGGAATTCTTACAGAGGTATAAGTGATCTTTGTACCTTAACGAATCATTTTTGCAGCTAAATGTATCAGATGTACTGGAATCTTGTTGTAACTTTCGAATAAGTTCCCACACTTCTTCGTCATTCTTCCATTCCTCCCTTGCTTCTTTTATCCAATCTGGTTGGATAATAGAAATGGCACACAAGAATGCTTCCACATCCTCATCCTTTCTTGAGAGTGAATTTGCCAGAACATTTTGCTTCCCTTTTTTGTATATGATTTCAAAGTC
Organism: Pinus tabuliformis; assembly: GCA_031772625.1. Taxonomy (NCBI): domain Eukaryota; kingdom Viridiplantae; phylum Streptophyta; class Pinopsida; order Pinales; family Pinaceae; genus Pinus; species Pinus tabuliformis. The sequence continues at coordinate 69,310,335 of CM062806.1, read as the reverse complement.
ATAACCCAACATCTTTGTGACCCATTTTTGTTCTTTAGAGGATAATCTTTGTTCTAAAAAGTATTTAAGACTATCATGGTCTATTTTTACCTTAAAGTGTCTTCCCATTAGGTAGGGTCACCATTTCTTAAGTTCATGTAGTATTTCCAACATTTGCTTCTCATAAATAGCTTTGTGTAAATACTTTCCCTTGATTGGACAACTTTCGAAAGGAATGGGCCTTTCATCTTGCATTAAAACAACACCAATTCCATTTTCGGAAGCATCACATTCCACAATAAAGGTTTTTGTGAAGTCTGGTGTAGCTAAGACTGGTGCTTGGCACATTACCTCTTTAAGATATTCGAAGGCCTTTGTTGCTTCTGGGGTCCATGAAAATGTGTCTTTCTTTAGAAATGTTGTCAGAGGTGCTGCTATTTTCCCATAATTCTTAACAAACTTTCAATAATACCCTGTCAGCTCGAGAAATCTTCGCAAATTCTTTATGGATGTGGGGATTTCCCATTCCTTAATGCCTTTAATTTTGCTAGGGTCTACCTTAACTCCTTCATGAGATACAATATGACCCAGTTATTCCACCTCTTCTACTCCAAAGAAACATTTGGATCTTTTTGCATATAATTATTTCTTCTCCAATAGTTGTAGCACCCTGTCAACATGTTCAACATGATGCTTCCAAGACTTGCTGTAGATTAGTATATCATCAAAAAATACTAACAAAAATTTTCTAAGGGTGGGTTTGAAAATGGAACTCATCAAACCTTGAAATGTAGAAGGTGCATTGGTAAGGCCAAAAGGCATGACCAAAAACTCATAGTGACCCTCATAAGTTCTAAATTCTGTTTTTGAAATGTCTTGAGTCTTCATTCTGATTTGATGATATCCTGAACAAATATCTAACTTGGTGAAGTAAATTGATCCATGCAATTCATCCAATAATTCATCAATGACAGGAATGGGAAACTTATCCTTAATATTGAGCTTGTTGAGCTCCCTATAATCCGGACACATGCACCATGATCCATCCTTCTTGTGCACCAATACTACTGGAGCAGAGAAAAAACTTTGGCTAGGTTGAATTATACCAGCCTCAAGCATTTCTGCAACCATACGTTCATTTTCAGTCTTTTGGGCATAAGGATATCTGTACGGCCTGATGTTTGGAGGAACACATCTTGGAACCAAATGAATAGCATGATCATGATCATGAATAGGTGGGAGACGTTTGTGAGTCTCAAATACCTTGGAATGATTGTCCAAGACTTTTTGGAGATCTGGAGAAATAGATGATTTCGATGTGGAAACATTTAACGAACATAATTGTGCAATTACACCTCGTTGTTCTTTTTTAGAAGATTTGTCATACAGTTAGAGCTTATTATCTTTCCCGGTTTCCCTGCAATACCCCTTAATTAAACTTCCTTTCCTTCCGCATAAAATTTCATGAAACGTTCTTGAAAGTTAAAAGATATTGTACGCAAGGATTGTAGCCATTGGACTCCTAGTACAACATCAACACCTCCCATTGGAATGGAAAGCATTGGGTTTTTCAATAAATATTCTCCCGTGGATAGCTTGATATTATGGCACTTTCCAGAGCAATTTATCATTCCTCCATTTGAAACCATCACTTGACACTTTGGTGCTGGATATAGGAAGCAATTCAATTCTCTTTCTATCTTACAATGAATAAAATTGTGGGTACTTCTTGAATCAATCAACACTATTACCTTTTTCTTCTTGATTTGTCCTTCTATCTTGATGGTTTGAGGAGTGGTAATTCCAGCCAATGCATTACAAGATATGGTCGGATTCATTTCTTCTTTATCTAGGCTTTGTTCCTGGAGTATATCCTCTTCTTTTGACCTTTCTTGCTCCTTTTCTTCTTCCTCTTCACAATCTATGTAGAATAATTTCTTCTCAACACACTTATGACCTTTAGTGTATTTGCTATCACAACTATAACAAATCCCTTTTTCTATTTTTTCTCCCAATTGTTGTGGTGTCAACCTTATAGTTTGTGGAAAGCTAGGGGCAACAACACTTCCATCTTTATAGCTGTGAGTGGTATGCTTCCTAGTTGCCATAATTTTGCTTTCCATTTTTCTTGCTAACCTGAATGCCTTCTCTAATGAATCAAGTTCCCAAAGGCGAACATCATGTTGGATATTATCCTTTAAATTTCCTATGAACACATCAATCCTATGCTCCTCTGAAATATTTTTTACCCTTATGTTCAATTTTGGAACTCCTCAATGTGCTCCATTATTGAACCCTTTTGTTTGAGACTTATCAGTTGGCTAAAAAAAGTGTTTCTTTTTGTATCCTCATAACGTGCTGTCAATTCTTCCGTAAAAATTGCCCAAGTGATAATTTTTTTATGAGAGAAAAGCCATTGATACCATACAAACTGATTTGGTTCCAAATATAAGGTTGCAATACGTACCTTTTGTGTGTTTTTCACATTATTGAGATCGAAAAATTGCTCCATCTGTAATATCCATGTTGCGGGATCCTTGCAATCAAACTTCCTCATATCGATTTTTGGAATATGGTGGGTCTTAGATCCAACATTAGAGTCTATGGAATCATGATTAGCATTTCTTTTGTTCTCATCATAAGTTTCCTTTACTACCCTTTCACCATTAGTGACCATTTCTTGTAGAAACTTATTCAATTTTATACTCAATTCTTCCATCTTATCATCCATGCCATCCATTTTAGCATCCATTCCATTCATCTTAGCTTCCATGCCTTTCTTTAAACCATCCATCTTAGCTTCTACACCTTTTTGTGCAAGTGAAACTTGTTGCACTTGGTCTCGTAATTTTGATATATCATGTTGCATTTCTTCCTCTTCTTCATGAGTGACGCTAGAGCTTTCAGGTTGCTTACTAGGTGTTTGCATTTTCTTTCTTCGGGGCATAAATTACTGATAATAATGCCTTACTATGCCCTTTGAATTCCTTCAAACTAATTTTTCAAACCAATCTTATGCAAAAATTTAAAAAAAATTACACACCTTTTTTCACTTTGTAGGAGCTTGGTATTGAATCTGACGTATCTCTGTAATTTCGGATCATCTAGTTCTGAAATTTCGATTTGTAGTAGCCCACTACGTGCTCTTTCCAATGCCACCAATCTGATCCAAATTAGATTCCAAGGAAGAGTTATGCATAATCTCCCAAGATGACCTAATTATAGACCTTTCCAGAAGAGAGAACTTGTATGAAGTGCCATGTGTCACTATTTCGACCTTTGACTTTGAAAAATATACACAAGAAACTACTGTCCATCCTCTTTCTACACCTTCTTACGAAATTTCAATCCGATGCTGAGAGAGAAAGTTATGAATATTTTCCCCAAGTCACCTGTTTGGAATGTAATTCAGGAGTCTGCAAAAAGACCAACTTCCTTAGATCATATCTCCGCAAATATAGCACAAAAATATCAGAAATTTAGATCTGAGGTTCAGTGCAATTTCTTCTCAAATGTGTTTTTTTCTAGCTTCTGAAACATCACAGGAAAAAATTTATAGTAAAAATTCCACGATGACCTATTTGGAGCAACGAAACCCTAGAATCCAAAGCTCTGATACCAAATGTTATGAAACCAGCTCACAAAAGATAGAAAAGATAGATCAATGCCTTAGAATTCAGCCTCTTCGGGGGGGCAACCTCCTTTACATTACATAAATGAACAATTCTTCGATGATACAAATGAAAAGACCTCCTTTCTATATATCGGAGTCTAAGGAATCACAATATAACCCAGCCGACCTAACAATAATAATATAAAGCCACAAAAATAACAATAGAGGGATTCTATGGGGCACAGTAATAACAATATGGGGACAATAGGTGCACAATAATATTAATAAGGGATATAATTACAATATTAATGGGGGCATGACTAGTATTATAGGGACCTAACAATAAATTAATATCATAATTTAAATAATATTGTTGAAATATAACCATTACTTGAAATTATGGTCTCTACGTTGCTCTCTATTTAAGCTTTTGCCATGGTCTGCCTCTTCATCTAGCCTCGATGATGAACCACACTTGTTGGTTCGAAACGTGTCAGCTAAAAATTTCTCTTAAGTGATTTCTAACGAAAGACTTTTCTTAATTCATTATGGATCACAGAAGCCTGAATTCAAAAATTATATATCTCATTAAAAACATATGTGGTTCGCTCCAAATCACTACCCATAGATCAAGTTCTCTCTAACAATAATCAACAACTTATAACAGTGCATATTGGCCCAAAAAAAGTGTTGTAGCGGCTACAACCACCCTCCAAAATCTTGGCTTGAATGCAAATTTTGGAACATAGCTTAGATCCTATGATCGATCATCCTTGGTAACTTATTGGTTAGCTGATGATTTCAAGCTTCCCTCCTTGATACTAAGAATTGTCCGCGCTCTCATCTTTATGCAGCATGTGTCATTTTCAAGCATAAGGGTTGTTGTTTGTCATGCAGAGGGAATGTTTTTTTTTATTCAACGGAATTATGTGCATATGAGTGGTTGTCATCACATACACATGTTTCATACTCAATTCATGCACTCTTCTCACGAAGGTTGTTGCATCAAGAAAATTATGTCTTATGCATTATGGATGGTCTATGTTGTGTCACTAAGTGTTTGTATGCAATCACAATCAAGTCCTATCAAAATTTACATATGTTTCATTGATCTCACACTTAGCCATTTTCTCGAGCAACCTAGCCTCATCCAGCTTCCCAGAATTGTGGGCTTCGCTTCTGCAACCATCAAGCTTCCTCCCTTTCCTGCTGAAACCCCACAGCCCACAGAGACCCCAACCAACACTACTCTCCAAAAATGCACAGAGCAATCAGGTAGCCAACACTACTCTCTAGAAATCCGTAGAGCAGTCCAGCTGCACTGCACTTAGAAATTGCACAGAGGTGTCCTCCCCACACCCCCATCCTGCAGCAGTCTTGTGCCTCGAAATTGCACAATGTTTTCCAAGTTTCCTTGTCTATCTTGCATGTAGAAACTACATAGACAGGCCTCCCAGGGCCTCATCTTGACAATAATCACTATCTGCTGAAATTGCGCAGATCTAAGTCTTAGTGAATACAAGAAAATGTGACATGCTAAAATCGCTTCCAAGGAGTTGAGGAGAAGGACCAAGGAAGCAAGTAATGGAAAAGATCAGGACTGTATGCAAACTCTATCGGATGCATGATCATCTTGAGGGTAAGTATGGTAAGTAAATAACACCTTCCAAAGTACACCTGTTAGTTGAGTTTGCAGGACGTCTTGTCAATGTCATATCATCCTATCCTGAGTAACAGGCATGTGCACAGACACGAAAGGTCATTGTATGTGTTTCTTCTACATGTCTTGCTTCCTTTTCACTTATTTGACCAACTATCATCTTCAGCATGTTGATTTCTATGTCATACTTGCGACCTCATTTTGGTGATGTTGGAGGTTATGTTTGAGTTGTGTTCGCTAAGTAAACATCTATTTCACTCACACATGATGTTGTAAGCATTATCGCACAAGTGTCGTTACAGTCATCTAAATTTCTATCTCAAGTGTCGCACTTGTCACTCATGCCCGTCAGTCAGTCACACTGAGTGTATAATGTCTTGATGGTTCGAGATGTCTTATTGTTGAGTCATTCTTAGTGTGTGTTCGCAAGGTCATGCATGCACAAGTTCACTCGTTCACACACGTAGTCATTTTGATGAAACTCTGTCGACCGAACCTCCCTCTGATCCGGATTTAAGTAGGAACGCAATAGATTACAGAGATAACCATAAATACAAAGATGCGATAACCATAAAAACAGAGATGCAGTGGAAATAATACTTCATTTCATTACTGTAAAATACTGGAATATGCTTACAACCAGAAATGGAAATAAACCAGCTAGGGCGATGAAAGCTTATCTCTGAGAAGAGATGCGGTGGCAGCATGCCTCTAAACTGTTCTCCAAAAAAAATGTGTTACAATGAGGCTCGAGGGCCTATTTATTGTTGAGAAACAATGAAAAACCCTTCACATTCCAAAACCTAACCCTAGAATATGAAACGCCAAATTGTGGGCCCTGTTTTTGGGTAAGTTGGTACATCAACTTCCCGGGGTCACGAATTGGTCGTACTATCTCCGTTTGACGTGCATGATATCCCGTTGGAAAGATCTCTCCGAGGACTACGACAGAAAAGACAATTTTTAGTCAGAAAAATTGTTGGCAATGGATTTCCCAAAAAACGTTGTTTAGGACCTCAAAACGGCTCTGGAAGTTTAGGACCCAAAAAAATGATAAAAATAGTAAATTGTGCTATAATTAAGGAAACAAAAAAACTGAAAGAGACAGTTGTGGGGGTCCAAATGGGATAGGTGGGTGGCCACCAACATGCACCTGGATCATTCCTCCCCCCTTAGGAAGCAATGGTCCCCATTGCATTGAGTTCCTCCCTGAGATGCGGAAGCTTCTGCTAAGCTGGGTCTCTGGTGAGCTACTCTACAATCTCTGATGTGTCCAGAAATGGTGGGGAGCATGGTCAGCGACGGTCCACATTTACTGGTGTAAGGACCATGTCGAAGTGGCCTGAGTTTCTGATGGGTTTTGGTAAGGCACTCCCTCTGCAAATGTAACCAAACTTTGTCGCCCACCTGAAACTTGTGTGCTACCCCTCTAGGTACAAAGAAGTTGTTCCTGTGTTCTGTCACAACTGTATCCCTCTGTTGCTGCTGCTGTGTGGAGGAACCCTTCGTGGGGGTCATGGCTGTAGCAACGATCTTCCCCTTACTTTGGGAGCAAACCAGACAAAAATAAATTTCCTAGTCTGTGAGATGAGCTTACTGCCTTTCTTAGCAGTGATCAAAGAGGTGGCGGTAGGTGGGGCTACCTCCGGTATCCTGTATAATGAATTATCCAAAGAAATGATGACAGTGCGAGGCCTTGACTCATACACAACATGTCGCCTCCACAAGTATGGCTGGCCTAATAGTACATCACAAACATCCAGAGGTGTAACATCACACAATACCTCGTCTATGAAGGGCTTGATGCTATAGGGAAGGCGACACTGCTGGCGAACTTTGAGATCTCGTCCTTCGTGAAGCCAACCGATATTGTACGGCTGTGGGTGTGGTGTAGTTGGTAGGCCCAACCGCTTCACGACCTCTGCTGAAATGAGGTTCTTTTGGCTGCCACTGTCGACAATGAATTGCAGCGGCGAACCCTTCACCCACATCTGTGAGTGGAAAAGACGTTCCCCCTCCTCTGGATCTTCGGGCTCATTTTTCTGGATCTTGGTAGTAGCAAAAATGGCGCTGGGATCCGCATCAATGATCTACTTCCCTTTGTCATTCCCCTTGTCGGGTTCTGACTCAGAGTCAGAACATGCATCTGACTCGGAAGCCTTCAACTCGGCCACTAGCGACTGCTTGGTCCGACACTCACTTGTGTTATGAGTGGGACTCTTGTGGAACTCACACCACTTTCCTGTGTCCTTCTTCGGCTTCGTGGTGTTGTTATTTTCTTGTGGCTTCAACGGGTTGTCTTGGGTTACCCCGCCTTGGCTTTGTCCTTTGGGCTTTGGATTTGCAGATCCAAAGTCTCGCTTCTTCTATTTGAACTTTTGCTCGATTTTGACAGCGTATTGGTATGCTGTGCCGAGTGAGGAGATGTTCAAGAACTCCATCTCTTCCTGGATGTATCTGTGTAGGCAACCACGGTATTTGAGTACCAGATGCAGCTCAGAATCTTTGATACCCAATTGTGTGCGAAGGGTATGAAAAATGTTTTTGAACTCCGGCACATCTTGGTCTCGTCCCTACTGCAGTGTGGTCCATTTGATGTATTTTTCCTCATAGCTTTTGACAGTGTAGTACTGCTCCTTGATGGCATCCCGGAAGTCATTCCAAGTGGGTGCAGATGAAAACAGTGAGCCTGTACTTTCATCCTTCTGTTCGCAGTAGGTTTCCCACCAGTCCTTGACGTGGGGGGCTGCTTTGAGAAGAGCGAAATCAATCTTTTGCCGACTTGAAAATTCATGAACAGAAAAATACCCATCGAGTAGATTTAACCATTTATCTATGGCATCTGCATTTATTTGACCCTCGAAGATGGGGATTTCAAAATTAACTTGTACCTTAAACAGTGTGGCATTTCCAGAGTAGCTGTTGGAAGCCGATGCATCGCCTCTAGGTAGCCGCTGAAGGATTTGGGCAAAGTTGTCCATCATCGTGTTCCTTTGTCGCTCGAGGGCTTCTTCGAGCAAGATTTTGATAGGATCTCCTGCCCCCTCATTTTTATTCTCATCCGCCATGGGAGGTCATCGAGATTTGCAAGGTTGGTCTTGCAAAGGTTCGACCAATTCAAGCCCTAACTCCTTATATCCTGACCTCGTTGGGGACATGCAAAGAAAAACAGAGAAAAAGCAGACCGCTCTGATACCACTGATCCGGATTTAAGCAGGAACACAATAGATTACAGAGATAACCATAAATACAGAGATGCGATAACCAAAAAAAAAGAGATGCAACAGAAATAATACTTCATTTCGTTACTGTAAAATACTGAAATATGCTTACAACCAGAAATGGAAATAAACCAGCTAGGGCGATGGTAGCTTATCTCTGAGAAGAGATGCGGCGGCTGCATGCCTCTAAACTGTTCTCCAAAAAAATTGTGTTACAATGAGGCTCGAGGGCCTATTTATTGTTGAGAAACAATGAAAAACCCTTCACATTCCAAAACCTAACCCTAGAAGATGAAACGCCAAATTGTGGGCCATGTTTTTGGGTAAGTTGGTACATCAACTTCCCGGGGTCGCGAATTGGTCGTACTATCTCCGTTTGACGCACATGATAGCCCGTTGGAAAGATCTCTCCGAGGACTACGACGGATAAGATGATTTTTAGTTAGAAAAATCACTAGTGGTGGATTTCCCAAAAAAACATTGTTTAGGGCCTCAAAACGGCTCTGGAAGTTTAGGACCCAAAAAACTGCTAAAAATAGTAAACTGTGCTATAATTAAGGAAACAGAAAAACTGAAAGAGACAGTTGTGGGGCTCCAAATGGGATAGGTGGGTGGCCACCAAAATCCACCTGGATCACCCTCCAACAATTGGACCTTCGCTAAGCTACACTGCATAGTCTCAGCTCTCAATGAACATCTACTACTACTTAGAATTGTGCAGAACTTGATGTTGTCTCCCATTCATTCTGTTATGCGCAATCCTAGAATCAACCCGATCGAGTCTCACCTAGAATAGAGAAGAAGTTTCTCAGTAAGTCATCCCAATCTATAATGCCCGCAAGAAGATCCATCAAGCCTCCAACTGGTCAACTGGAGAGTTTTACTGGGCAATGACCCTAGGCCTCACTCCTCCAAAAAATTGTGCAGTAGTTGCCAAGCATGCCCGCTTTCATTAACTGAAGAAACTGCACAGACATGTCGAATTGACAGTCGTTTCCTTTCACTGCACTACCCTCACAATTTGCATAGTTTTTCCAGCCAGTCACCCTGTCAGCCGGTCTATTGCTCATCCTGAAAACTGCACAGTTTTCATGAGTAGTCTCCCAACTGCCCAATATCCCACTCAGCTTAGAAATTGTGCATGGATGTCTAGCAAGTCAGCCTCCCAACTCTATGTAGTTTTTTCTAGCAGCTTCTCGCAACCTACTGCTAGTTCCCCATAAAAATGATGCAATTTTTTTGAAAGGCCTCCTGCAACCCGCTGCTAGCTCCCTGAAGAAATTACATAGTTTCTGCTGCCAGTATCCCTCTGTTTCCTGCATTGTCTCCCTGAAAATATTCCGCAAATATGCTCTCTAGCCAAACCGGATCCCGTAGACAGTTACTGCTGATCAGGATTTCCTATCTCAGCCTCCTAGTGACCTCTGTGTAGTTTTCATGAACAGTGCTTGGAGCTCACATCCTAGCTTGAAATCTACCATCCACTGTTGGAGGGCCTTCACCTCTTTCTTGGTCACCTACATCTGAAAGCGAAAGATAATGCACCACAGTAGACTAGGAGATTTCTGGATTTTATGTCATCTCATCATGAGTGATTGCAGATACAGGTACATGGATGAGACATTGCATGATGACGAATGAGATGAACAAGGAGTGCATGCAAGGATATTTGCTCATGAACGAGGTGAACAAGAAATGCATGCAAGGAGATTTGTTCACGAATGGATGAACACATGGAGCATGCCAAGTAGTAAGTGAAGGAGACACATGCACATGCATGAACATCAAGCGAACACCGAGACCATTGAAGACTTCACACACTTTGCTATGTGGAGGTGAATCTATGATACACCAAGAGCACACTCATCACTTAGCAGCACTGCGGCTCGACATGGAAACCACCATTAGTATGAACATACCAGCACTCTTGTTTCATGTCATGTCATGAGTCATCTCGGCTTCATCACTACTATGGGCCATACTGTTGTAATCAATGTAATGTAATGTGGATGTCCAAGATACCCACATGTAAATCCGAAGAGTCATTTAAATTTGAATAATCATGTAAGTCAAACAGTCATGAGGGAAGTCAAACAGTCAGAAGGGCCAGTTTTACCCTTCGCTAGAAATACCCCTCATTTGTACATGCAAAATACTTTTCACCTTGGCTCCTCCCACATAGCCTTAAGAGTCTATAATATTTTCGTTAAGGAGCAAGTAGTGGCTCCAACACCCCATTTTTGAGGTTAGTGATGTAATGGTGTATGGATGTGTCTTCGAACTTTCTCTTAATTTATAAGCCTATTAACAGGCCAACACATTTTCACACATGTATTGTATTCATTTGTAAGACTATTCTTTGGATGCTTGTAATGAATGTTTCTTTAACTTGTATTAAGACAGTTGAGCTATTTTGGTTGTTTTAGTACATATGATATTGGAAATGTGTTGTATCAATTGTTAACGCTCTCTCACCTATGTGGGCTATCTCGCCAGACACTCGAAAAATTCATTCTTGTGAACTTGTTATAATTCATATCACACTTGTGTGGACTATTCTTCTTGGTGTTGTACGTGCTATCTATTCACCTTGTCTTTGTTAATTCTGCATCCGTGTGGACTACTCCGTTAGAAGATGCGCATGAATTGATGTCTTGTGTGCCTCTAGCAGAGTTGGGACTATTCCCTTTCAACCTGAGCCTCACTTCCACCCTCTCCCTCTGCAGTGAAAAGGATTTGACACAAGCGACACTAAGAACTCACCAGGCATGAAAACCTATCCATTTGAAGACAAAGAAAACCACTCTCATTTGCTAACAAGAAAGAACTAATGAAAAGCTTTAAGGCAATGGAAACCGGGCCATTGTACCATATGGGAATCCTACACCAAATGGTGTGAGGTCTAGTTGGGACTTCATACTAGGGAGATCCCCTAAGTTTTGGCAGGTCTAACACGATCAAAATTTCTGGCGTTAGGAGGGCCAAATGACAAGATGAGTCCTCACAATCTATTTTGAATATCCACATGTTTATCATGACTAAGCACAAAATTTTTCTTTTGTTATGTATGTCTTATGGAAATGACCTTGAAATATCAGAAGAGCTCTAGAATAAATTATCATGTAAAACATACAATGGTGGAGGCCAATTAGCCTTGGTTAGACACATGATTGGCATTGTAGGCTCGTGTGAAAGGAATGAAATCTTTGAATATTACATGACATGTGCGTTATTTGTATACATGCTTCGAGGACACCCACTGCATTGGTATGCCATGCTTCCTGAAAAATCCATTCACTCTTTCCATCATCTGATCGTAGAAATATATGTGCTTTCAATAATTTTGACTATAAATCACTCGATAAAGAAATTTTGAAATTGCAGAAACTACTTGATGAATCCTTTGAATAATTGTACATACACTTTCATAATCTTGCATATTGATTTCCTAAAGATGAAATTGATTGGGAATTCCTAAATGGAAGATTTAGCCATCTTCTTTACATCTTTGAAAATGCACAACTCTTAGAATCATTTGAACCCCTCCCAACATACTTCGGTGATGGAGCTACGCAAACACAAGTGGACATGGTTGCTATCACAAGTGATTGTCTGCCTTCCCCTCATCAAATAGTTCTAGCTTCGCAGTGTGAGGTGGGAGAAGGTGCGCACACATCTATTGAAATGTCACATCCTCCTACCCCACCTGCTCTTCATATCTACACATATTTGGCTTGCAAGCCTGCTATTTGTCATGTGGACTTGTTACCTCAACCTACGTCCCCACACTCTATTGATCCTCTAGATTGTATTGTCTTGTGTTCTTACTTTCCAGACTCCACACTTGTTGTGAATGAGGATCAAGTTGTTGATGGAGTTGGTGTTGTGTAGCCAACCTGTGCTATCATTCATGATGAATGTGTGCAGGAATATAAATAAGAACCCACAGTGAAGGATGATTCCCTTCCATCCGTGCCTCATCTGCTCTATCTTGACATCCCGAGTGATTCTGCCACTTTTGATTCCCCCTGTGAAAACTCATTTCCGGATGTCTCTACTCCCAATCATTCACATGACACACCGGATGCCAGTTTTTCATTACATTTCAGAGAGGACACATCTTCCTTTGAAAATATATCCCATCTGTCATCTACCATCTATGAAAATATAGAGGGTGAACATCCTTTCTTCTCATCTACCCCACCACACAATTCATCAAATCATAAGGATTTCGGTGAACATCCCAAATGTTCTGATCGTGGCTACCGTGATCTCTGTACATCTTCATTTGATCATGATGTTGATTCACTCATTGCTAATCTATCTAATCCACTAGTCTATGATGATATATCTATTGACCGAGTGGAAACCCCGCAAATTATCGAGGAACTTCAGCTTGGGATGATGGTTATGTCAAGCCCTCGATGTCTTGAGGTTGGTTCCACTTTCGATCAGAAAATTTTTGAAACACCCAAGGCTCCTCATCGTTCTCTGCTTCACATTGAAGATCGACCAAACACCCAAATTTTGCTTCCTCCACTCGAATCACATGATCCCATCGCTCAATCTTTGGAGGAATATTACACAATGAGCATGCTTGCAAAGCATAAGTTGTTAGTATTTCTCATGTTTTCTCGTATGTCAGAGTCCAAAGAGTGTGTATGTTTAACGTCTACACGTAGTGTGTCACAACACCATGGTACATTTGCAGAATATTTGTTTTGTGCATTTGATATTTTTTATTTTGTGGATGTTTTAGAACTCGTGTTGATATTCGATGATCTACCTTTCTTGTTTGCTAGTTTACATGCATATTTTTCTCGTTAACCATGCCTTCAGCAACATGGGCTAGCCAATGTGCTAGTCGCTGCAATGGAAATATCACTTCACATAAGTAGGTCCATGCATTGTTTAGTGTAGGAGTAGAAGTAGTCTTTGCTTATTGCTTTTCTTTGCTTTTTGGTTTGCATGTTTGTTTTCTTGCTTTCTTGATTTTCTTACTTGTTTTTCTCTCGCTTTACTTCTACTTTTTTATTTTTCTTTCTTTGCTTACTTGTACCCCTAGGTTAGCCTCTCATGAAATCGTGTTTTTCTCTCGAGGCAAGCTGGGAAAATCTAAGAGGACTTGTACAACTATCAACATCTAGTTATCTATTATCTTCTCTCTTTATGAAGAACTTGTTGTCTTCAGTGGATGATGCCTTGATGGAAAATACATTCTGTTCAAAGTAAATCCTGGTGAAAACACAAAGCATGCAATGTTAACTAATACCATCTACTCTAATTGGTTATTTTGGGTTAACCCTTGTCAGTTCATCCAAGTAGAGTAAGTTGAGGTGGAAAACATTAACAAGTATGTCAGAGGTATAAATAACATAATTCTCTGAAGGAAAAACCTCTTATGCTCTCAATAAGTCATGATCTCTCTTCTGCCTCTTAAAAGAATAAGTGCCACAGCATAGTTTTTTGAAAAAAAATTAAAAATGAATAAGGCAAAAGAAGAGAAAGGCTTCCTACGTAGGGATGTGATGTTAGTAACTCCACTGGGGTACTGACCAGGGTCACTAGAAGAGGAGCGATTCTTGTGTTCTTGTGTGACTCTGCCGAGGTACTGTCCAGGCCTACTGGTAGCAGAACAACATGAGAGATGAAACTTAAACTCTGACATTTATATTACTTGTGCATCAATATACCCCTCATCCCCAATTGAAACAACTAATTTGACTTGGCTTGGAATGTGTGCTGACCAATCAAGAGCATGGCAGGTGCTACATATTTCAATTAAGCTAGTGTGGAAACTATGATGATCAAAGAATCAAACAATACTTCCAGAAGGGTTAGACTTTCTTTTCGTGAAACAAGGTCCATTTAGAGAGCTAAAGTTCTATCAGTGTGTCGGCAAGTTTTGTAGCAGCTACAACCACCCTGCAAAATTTTGGCTCACATGAAAATTTTGGAGCCTACCTTAGATCCTGTGATTGATCATCCTTGGTCACTTAAGGGTAACTGATGATTTCAAGCTACCCTCCTTGATCCTAAGAATTGTCTGCACTGTCATCATTATGTAGCATGTGTCATTTTTGGGAATATGCATTTTTGTTTGTCATGAAAATGGAATTTTGTTTTGCTTCAAGAGAATTACGTGCATATGAGTGGTTGTCATGACATAGACATGTTTCAAGCTCACTTCACACACTCTTCTCACGAAGGTTTTTTCATCAAGAAAAGTGTGTCTTATGCATTCTGGATGGTCTATGTTGTTTCACTAAGTGTCTATGTGCGATCAAAAAAAAGTCTTATCAATGTTTACATATGTTTCAATGATCTCATACTTAGCCATTTTCCTGAGCAACCTAGCCTCGTCCAGCTTCCCGGAACTGTGCACTTTGCTTCTACAACCATCAAGCTTCCTCCCTTGCCTGCTGAAACCCCACAACCCATGGAAACACCAACTTCCCTTTCCTACTAAAAACCCACAACCCGTAGAGACCCCAACCATCATTGCTCTCCAAAAATGCACAGATCGGCTAGGCAGCCAAAACTGCTCTCCAGAAATGCGCGGAGCAGTCTAGCAGTACTGCACTCAGAAATTGCACAGAGGTATCCTCCCAAGACCCCCATCCCGCAGTAGTCTCCTTTACACAACAACTGTTCAACGTTGTCCAAGCTTCCCTATTTGTCTTGCATGCAAAAACTGCGTAGACAGTCCTCCCAAGGGGTCATCCCGACAACATTCACTATCTACTGAAATTGCGCAAATATACTTCTCAGTGACTACAGGAAAAGGTGACATACTGAAATCACTTCCAAGGAGTTGAGGACAAGGACCAAGGAACAAAGTAATTAAAAGATCTAGACTACATGCAAACTACATCGGATGCATGATCATCTTGAGGGTAAGTATTGTTAGTAAAGAACACCTTTTGTGGTACACCTCTTAGTTGAGTTTGTAGGATAACATGTAATTATCATATCATCATGTCCTTAGTAATGTGCATGTGTGGAAACACGAAAGGTCATTGTATGTGCTTCTTCTACATGTCTTGCTTCCTTTCACTTGTTTGACCAACTGTCGTCTTCGACATGCTGATTTCTATGTCATGCTTGCGACCTTATTCTGGTGATGTTGAAGGTTGTGTTTGCTATGTAAACATATATCACACTCACACACGATGTTGTAAGGATTGTCACACAACTGTCATCATGGTCATTCGAATGTCTTTCTTAGGTGTTGCGCTTGTCGCTCACACCCATCAGTCAGTCACAATGAGTGTATGTTGTCTTTACGGTTCAAGGTGTCTTTTTGTTGAGTCATTTTGAGTGTGTTTTCACAACGTCATGCATGCACAAGTTCACTCGCTCACACACTTAGACATTTTGCTAAAAATCTATCAACCGGACCTCCCTTCAATAGTCGAACCTTTGCTAATATGCACTTGACAGTATCATCTCTCAATGAACATCTAATGTTTCCGATAATTGCGCAAATCTTTAGGTTGTGTCCCAGGCAGTCTGCATTGTGCAATCCTAGAATCGACCTGATTGACTGTCACCTACAACAACGCAGAAGGTTCTCAGCAAGTCATCCCAGTCTA
This sequence comes from Pinus tabuliformis, assembly GCA_031772625.1. Lineage (NCBI taxonomy): Eukaryota > Viridiplantae > Streptophyta > Pinopsida > Pinales > Pinaceae > Pinus > Pinus tabuliformis. The sequence continues at coordinate 69,294,267 of CM062806.1, read as the reverse complement.
TGCTTCCCACAAGCAGCTCCATCAAGCCTCTAGTTGGTCAACTAGAGAGTTTGACTGAGTAGTGACCCTAGGCCTCACTCCTCCAAACAATTACGCAGAATCTGCCAAACATGCCCACTTCTGCTTACTGAAGAACCTACACAGACATGATAGATAGACACCAGTTGTCTGTCACTGCAATGCCCTCAAAATTTCCGCAATTTTTCCAGCCAGTCACTGTGTCAGTTGACCTACTTCTCATCCTTAAAATTCCGCAGTTTTCATGAGCAGTCTCCCAACTCACCAACATCCCGCTCAACTTAGAAACTACGCAAGGATATCCAACTAGCTAACCTCCTAGCTCTGGCTCATACCCAATAATTCATGATGCCCATTATTATAAGAAAATTCCACTAAGTGGAGATAGTCTTCCCACTTATGTGGCTGTTGCATTACAAACATATGTAGCATGTACTCCAGCACTTGATTTACTTGCTCGGTTTGTCCATCTGTTTGAGGATGGTAAGTTGACCTAAATTGGACCTGGGTACCCAATCCTTAAAAGAGGGTTTTTGAGAATGTGGATGTAAATTTTACATCCCTATCAAAAATCACCACCTTGGGTATTCCGTTGAGATGAAGAATTTCCATCATAAATATGTCCGCAATTTCTACAATTTTGTAGCTAGATTTCACTGGTATAAAGTGAGCTTTTTTTCTCAATTTGTCCACCACCACCATAATTGAGGCATGATACTTTTTGGTGCGAGGTACGCCGATGATGAAGTCTAGACATATGGTCTCCCATTCCCACTCTGGGATGGGAAACCATTCCAAAATACCAGCGGGATGTTGATGTTCCGCCTTCACCAACTGACATTACAAACATTTGGTCAAATAATCAGTGACATCTTTCCTTAACCCGGGCCAAAAATAACATTTGTTGATGGCTGAAAATAGTTTTTGGTATCCTGGGTAGCAAGCACATGGTTTCTTGTGGAATTCAACCAATATCAATAACTTAACATAATTTTGGTTAGGAACATATATTCTATTTTTGAAGGTGACGGTCTTATTTGAATTTATTTCAAAATCTAGTTTTTCCCTTTTCAACTGAGCTTCATGTGCTTGTTTCCAAAGAAAAGTGTACTCAAGATCTTTAAAGGAGGCTTCCTTTATTATTTCAGGGATGGTTGAGCTTACCTAACTAATTTGGACCTCATAAATGCAATTTATTTTCCTTCTCAATGCGTCGGCCACTCGATTTTGCTTCCCTTTAAGATGTTTCAATTCGAAATTGAATTCACTTAAAAATGTTGTATATATGGGCTATCAAGCATTTAAGATAGACTGGTTAAAGAAATTTGTAAGGATTTTATTATCTATTAGCAGAAGAAATTTCTTCCCCAACAGGTAGTGCCACCAAATTTTGAGTTCATGCACTGCCGCTGTTAATTCAAGGTCGGAAGCAAAATATCACTGCTCATACTCCTTCAACTTCCGTGATTCATAAGAAATAACATTTGCTTCTTATGTCAGCACTCTTCCAACACCTTCTTTACTAGAATCCGTGCAAACCACGAAAGAATTTTCCAAATCGGCTACCTTTAACATAGGTGCAATGGTAAGTAGGTGTTTTAGTCTTTCAAAGCTTTGCTGACATTTGACTGTCCATTGGGAAGGGCATCCCATTTTCTGTAGAAAGCAATTTTTGGAAATCCTTCAATGAACCAATAGTAGTACATGGCCAGACCCAGAAATGATCTAATATAAGCAACATTCTTTCGAATGGTCCATTCCATAATGGTCTTGATCTTTTTCGAATCCACCGCTATTCCCTTCGCTGATATAACATTACCCAAGTACCAAATGTGACCTTGGAAAAAGGTACACTTGCTATATTTAACATATAACTAATTTTCCCGCAGATTTTGGAAGACTCTCCTTAGATGCTCTTCATGCTCCTCCTAATTCTTGGACTATATTAAAATGTTGTCAATAAAAATCAGTACAAATTTATCAAGGTAAGGATGGAAAATACCATGCAGCAAACTCATAAAAGTAGATGAGGCGTGTGTGAGGCCAAATGGAAACACCATGAACTTGTCATGACCATATCGAGTTCGGAATTTAGTCTTGTAAATATACTCCTCCTTTATCCTTTAGCTCCTTGCAATTGATTAAATATATCATCAATACATGTTAAAGGATATTTATTTTTGATGGTCAGTTTATTTAATTAACGATAATCGATGCATAATCTCAAGGTTCCATCCTTTTTCTATACAAACAGCACGGGGGCTCCTCAAGGGGACACACTAGGGTGATATACTTTTTATCGAGAAGCTCCTAGAGCTACATTTTTAGTTATGTTAACTCAGGTATGCTTATGCGATAAGGGGCCTTGGATATAGGGGTTGTGTTGTAGGAGCATTCAACCCAAGAGAAAATCATTGTATTTTAGTAGACATAGTGGGTCATGTGTTTTAGGGAAGTTGGTTTCTTAAGTGTTAAGTTAATGCAATATTTAGACTTTTGATTGAGTAGGATAGGAATTAATTAGATTTTGTGAGGATGTTTGTAAATGCTCTCGAATGAAGGAGAACATGAGTGGTTAATAATGACAAGAGAGTTAGAAGTCAATTATAACTCTTAAGGTAGTTTCATGATTCCAGGAACTAGGGAGGATTCTTAAGGATTAACTGGAGTTAGAAGTGGACATAGAGGACATTTAGGAGTTAGTTCAATAGATTAAGGATTTGAACTAGAATTAGTTCAACAAAACCTTTCTGGTATAAATGTAAGCCTATGGGTAGCGTGTAAAAGGAGGAGGCTATTGATATTGAAGATTAGGCCTTAGAGAGAGAGGGTCTCATTCTGTAATCATTGTTATATTTATAAATAGAGAGGCTAATTTCAAACCTATATAACTATGTTTCAAGTGTTGAATTATAGTGAATCAGAATTCTGCATTGGTTATGTGCAGAGAGAGGAGAATAATTTAGAGGAATCATAGTGGGTCTTTGAATCCAATTGGAGATTCAGAGTAACACTATGGAGAGGCAGCGAAGTGAGAATTCATGGAGTTAAGCTTAGAGAAAGAGTGCAGCAGAATAGCGGAAAAGTCAAAACCCTGAAGAAAAACCCGAAACCACAAAACACTGAAGAAATGAATTAAAGTCAAGGCAAAGGGACGAATGAAGTGGGGAGTCATTGATGCATAGGAGTCACTGGATCTCGAAGATAAATGGGCGAGGTCAAATGAAATAAATGATCAGGATTAAATTGCATAGAAGTGAATCAAGAATTGAACGATGGAGATTAAGTGGAAGCACTGGCAGAAAATGGATCCGGAAGAGCTGTCGCAACCGTTAGATGGAAGAAATCAACAGTTATCACACGACAGAGATGTGAGGGCGTTAATCCACGAGGAAAGTTGTTTCACAATAGTGGAAGTGGTATTTTGGGTGAACTCAAACCCATAAGTGGTATTGAAGGGTGAGCACCTGATTCCACTCATCAAGTGACATGTAACAGCGAGGAGGAGAGAGGAAACTACTTTTCGGGTGGTTAATCCTCGTGCTTGTTGTCTATGCGAAATCCTTGTGAACCGTCAAATCCATTGAGTACAGATAAATGACAAAGGACTATCGAGCAAGTTTGATTGATCAGGAAAAGCCATCAACTATCAGATCTGATGGAGGGAAATGTATAGTGGAGGATGAGTCTAATAAAGGTAAGCATCGATAAACGCTTCAAGGCTAAGGAAAAATGGAAAATGTAAGTTTCTGTGTGTCTGTGCATATTCCATTATACAAGGGTTTGTTATAGACATATTTGGGCACATCAACCCAAAAATTATATGTCAATGTATTAGGGCTCATCAACCCCTAAAAGAGTTGTTTCATACCCTAAAGGAACATAGTCATATGAATACATCATTCCCCAAAAGTTCCATCTAAGAAACCATCCAAAAATTGCCTAAATTGAACCATACTGACTACTCCACTGGAAAAATGTGATGCATACTGAGTGGTACACTGCCCGGGTGCAATGCATACTGTTTAGGCCTTCTATAGGGTGTGATGGGCGAGGATGGACAAATGTCTAGGACGGTTTGGTAGGTGGTTGCTCATGGAATCTTCTAGGAACTTCTCTAGTGCCACTTGCCTCTCTGGATTCACCCAAAAATGAATAAGGGATATAAGAAAATATCCAATCCCTTCTCTTGTGAAACCAACTGTAACAAGTGGAATGACACTAATCAAACCCCATGGATGACTCACACCCTTGCACACATCTATAAATGGATCCCTCATCCAAGAGATCTATAGGCTGGAATATGGTGAATTGCAAGTGCTGATAGTTTGTAATTGAGGAGAGAGCATTGTATTCTTGTTGGAGTGATCTTGCTATTTCATGAGGTGAGGAAAGATTGAAGCTGGGAGGTTGATGCTGGCTCAGACAACTGGGTTGTAATTCTCCTTTCTAATAATAAAGCTCTTCAAGTTTTATTCCATATGATTGTGCAATTGTGAATGTTATCATTTGTGAATGCTATCATTTGTTCATTATGTATCTGATTCTGTAATGATTATGTTGTAATAGATCATGATGCTTTGATGGTTCTTTGTTCATGTACTTGTCTAGGTACTCTCCAAGCGTGTTAAGTACGGGGAGGAGTTGCATGATCTGCCAAAGGAGAGAGAGATCAAGCAAGGGATTAAGCGGAAGTTCCAGGTTGGTCCTATTATCTTTCTCTTATCTGTTACACATAGAAGAAATCATTGAATTGCTTTAAACTGTTGTTTCTAGGGTAGCTGCCAAACCTAGAGGGCTAGCATTCTTTAGAAACAATAGTTTTCCCATAAACAAATTGGCGACTCCACTGGGGAAGCTAACTTTCTGAGGAGGTTCATTCCAAATTATGCTGAGCTCGCTAAAGGTTATACACGTCTTTTGAAGAAAGGGTTACCCTTCCATTGGGATCAAGTTGCGCAAGCTTCCTTTGATGCTCTCAAAGATTCCCTTATAAAAGCATCATTAATGTATGCTCCTAATTATCAAAAAGACTTCAGCCTGTATCTCGCCGCTGCAGATACAACCATCACTATGGTTTTAGTGCAAGAAGATGATGAAATTAAACATCTTATATATTATTTAATTTTTAATCTTAATGATACAGAAAGCAAGTACTCTTATGTTGAAAAGTTGGCTTTAGCAGCCGTTCAAGTAGTACAGAGATTTCGACACTATATACTCCTTCGCAAAACTACCATTGTATCATATTGCAACCCTATGACATACATTTTGTCATGTCAATTGCTGGGGGGAAAATATTCCAAATGGATAGTCATTTTGCAGGAGTTTGATCTGGAATTCATCAAATCCAATGATTTAACATCAAAAGCATCAATCGTGGATGAGACTCTATTTCTGATATCATCAAGTGATCCATGGTATGAGGATATACTAATCTATCTCCAGACCCAAACTTTTAGGTCTAACACCTCTCGCTCTGAACAACGACATACTCGGTACCAAGCCAAATATTATCTGATCGTTGGTGATACACTTTATCGTCGTGGTGTCGATATGGTTTTACGAAGGTGCCTCACACATGAGGAGGCCAAATTGTTTTTGAATGATTTTCATTCAGGTGCTTGTGGGGGACATCTATCTGGTTATGCTACTGCACAAAAGATCTTGCAAGATGGTTACTTCTGGCCTGCCATATTCAAAGATTACATAATTACAATCAGAAGTTTCCATGCTTGTCAGATTTTTTATTGCAAAATCAGATTACCACCTGCACCACTGCATCCAGTCGTTGCTATTGGCCCATTCGCTAAATGGGGCATCGATTTCATGACATGTAACCCCACCTTGGCCAGGCAGTATGGGTATATTATAGTCGTTGTCGACTATTTTACAAAATGGGCCGAGGCGATGCCTACATTGAACAACAGCGACGAAATGACTATACTCTTTTTTTTCAATCATGTAGTTTCTAGATTTGGTGTTCCACAAGCTATAGTCAGAGATCATGGGTCACATTTTTGCAATCACATGATGATTGAATTAACTACCAAATTAGGATTGTCCCATGATAGTTATACTCCATATTATCCGCAGGCTAATGGACAAGTGGAGGAAATCAACAAGGTCCTTAAACGCATGCTGCAAAGAATGATTGGAGTCCATAAATGGAATTGGCATTTAATCCTATACTCAGCTCTGTGGGAATATAGGACTTCGGTGAGAAATGCGACTAGATTTACACCCTTTCAGTTGGTGTATGGTCTAGAAGCAGTCTTACCAATTCAGTGCAAAATCTCATCCCTCAAGCTTGCAATCGATCTGCTTCCTGAAACTTCTAAAGAAGAGGCTTGTTTCTTGGAATTAATCCATCTAGATGAAACCCATTGTGATTCCACATTGGATAACAAAGCACATAAAAAACACATCAAGGCACAATATGACAAAAATGTTAAGCCTCGTGTCTTCTCAGAAGGTGACTTGGTCTTGCTTTACGATCAGGAGTCTGACAAATTAGAAATAGGTAAATTTGAACCATTATGGATGGGCCCTTACATTGTTAAATGAGTATTGACAAATGGAGCCTATGAGCTAGTCAATTAAGATGGGATTCCACTATCGCAGCCCCGAAACGGGTTGTATCTTAAATGTTACTATGCTTGATTAAGTGTAGTAAACTCATTGTACATGTGTTTTTATTGCATTTTGAGTGTTTTCTTTTAGAGTTGTCATTTTAGTTAGGTAATACACTTCACATTTGTTGCAGTTTTTGGAACCATTTTTTGGGTATGCTAACAGAGCTAGTCGTAGTACGCAAAACCTATCTTTTGCGACCTAGGCCATTTTTGCTCCAAGCGGTGAGTTAGTGAGTTTCAGGGGGATATGTATTGGTCAATCGACGAACAACATCGCTGAGTATAGCGCGTTGATTGAACTTCTCTCTGATGCCATTTCACATGGTATACGTCGACTCATTGTCAGGCTAGATTCACAACTTGTCATTCTACATCTTACTAGTGTTTATTCTGTTCGGAACCTAGCTATTTATCACATGTTCCTAAGAGTTAGGATTTTGGAAAGACATTTTGACTCCATTCAATATCAACACATTTCTAGAAACTTAAACACATTAACTGATTCATTAGCAAACTATGTGTTAAATAGACATTTGTAGCATTTGTAAAGAAAGCATTTCACATCAACATTTGCATTAGGATTTCATCACTTAGCCAAAATAAAACTCCAAAAATCAAAAGTATATAGCTGTTTATAGTTTTCACGAAATGTTTTCAAGAAAAAATCAGCCATATGACCAAGAAACTCAAAATGAATGCAGAAAAACATCCTAGACTAGTGATGTTGGTGATAACATGTCACCGCCTATTCTATCATGCACAGGAACCTAGTCCAATGACTCGGCGCACCAGTAGTATGGCATTGTAACCTCAAAGGTAACTCATCGGTCCTGACATCTTGAATGCCAAGAGTAAGGCCCTCGATCTGATCTTGCAGCACTGCTAGGGTCTTTGATATATCCAGATCCTGAAGGACAATCCTCCCTACAACCTCTCTTGTTGAAGCGTCATCTGCTTCCCGTGGGCATGCCACTGGTCACACCGGTCTAATATATGCACACAAATATGAGTTCGTTTAGTCTTGGTAACATCAAAAACATTATAAAACTAAAAAAACAAAGGTTTGGTCGAATCATTTTACCTATAGCACTCCACTTCTCAACAACTGGTAATGCCAAATCCAGATTGCCTTGGAAATCCATTCCGACATATGGATACTCTACAAACACCTTCTCCTAGCGGTTGAACCACTTGAAAAAGGCATCTGAGAAGGAGATCTGTGATTGGCCGACATGTCTAGCCATAAGGTCCACCCATCTTTGCATCCATGGTTCCCTCGGTGCTGGCAATCCCAATGAAATGTTTTGAGGTTACGTTAATGGAATTCTTTCCAAAGCAAAAGTAGTTAATATGGATCCATAACCAAAGTTCTTGGTTCTTCTGTTCTTTACTTTGGACAGTTTTTCTTTTATGACAGGAAGTATTGCTTCACACCAATTGAACACCTTCTGTTCCAGGCATTCCAAGGCATACTAAATCTAAGATCTGTTTGCTAAATGTAAAGTCATGCTGCCAGCCAATCTAGCAAAGGTAAATAGAATGGTCCTCAAAGGTCAGTCAATAACATCCTAGATATTAATCTTACCATCTCTAATGGGTTGAGATCCATCCCTGCAGAACTGACGAATGTAATCTTTCACACATTCGCCCCCACGAGAAAATCCTGATAGTGAAAGAGGGGCACCATGCCTCGACAAACCCATCAAAAAATAAATATCCTTGACCATAAAAGGGATAGATTTACCTCTGATATAGAATACCTGGTCAATAGGATCCCAAGCATTGAGAAGATACTACAACAAATTGATCTATTGTCTCATGCTGGATATGTAGAAAAGCTTTAGTAAACCACAGTTTCTTAATGCATCCACTGTGTCATGCTCATGTAAAGAAATCACATCCTCCTCTTCATGTTCTTGTTCATGCCATGTGACAATCATCTTGATCCAACAAATATCTGAAATGCAAATAATAGATGAGTTAGGATCCAATTTTGAGCAAAGACAGGTAAAAACATGATGAAAAAACATTGTATAAAGTTGCCTTTCTGCACCCATCGCACTCTGCCTTTGAGCAAGTAATAGCCTATTGGTAGCTTAGTGTGCATCGCACCTTTCGATACTAGCTAGGTGTGATGATTGAGGAATGAAATATTTAAACCCCAGGGGCCCAAAAAAGTGAAAAAAACTTGCTCAGAATCGAGAAAAGATGGAATGAAAATGAAGAGCTTAAGGATAGCTCCTACCTGGTTTTGATGGCGTGGAGAATGGTCCATAGGATCTCCTGAAATCGACTGGTGAAGTTTGAGGGGGAAAAAATCTTCAGAGCTCCAAATCCCAAATTTGAAATGAAATTTTGAAACTACTTTTTAAGCTTACTATTCATGTACTTCAAAGTGAAATGTTAGTTTTAGTTCATTTTTCATCAATATATATGTATTTCTAATCAATTTGATGGAGTTTTGAGCAGGTTGAACGACTGATGAAAGAATCTAATGTGCTAAACAGTGAATTGAACATCTTTGACCACTAAGCAAACTTTTTGTCTTCTTTTCAAGCTTTGATTCAAAAATGAAAAGAAAATTATATAGTCCTCTTTAAACCCTTTTCAGACTCATTAAATATGAAAATATTGTCGAGCGCTTGTCTTTTCTGGCTCGTTAAAGCATTGGAAATGTCATCCCTCCTGTATTATTTTATCCCTTTTCGGACCTGAGGGATTACTTTACGAAAAAGAACTTATGGAGTTTTCTTTTCATCCCTTTTCAAACTCTCTAAACATGAAAAGGACCGAGTTATCCTTGTCGTTAAACTCGTTAAAACAATAGTGACAAACTTGTCCATCTAGATGAGACTGAGTTTCGTTGTCGCTAGACTCGTTAAAACATTAAATAGCGACAGGTTTGCCCGAAGGGCGAATTATAGAACAAGCATATGTTATCCTCCTCAATCTTGACAAAAATAAAGAGGTATTGGTCAGCAATGACTGGGGAAAAAGGGAAAAAACTTGAAGAATTTATGGTATCAAGTCGCTCTTGAACATGAAACTTTCATTTCATCTCCATTATTGAGTTGGGTTGGGTTATTCCATTCATTGATCATCATACCATTGGTATTTCATGCCATCCATCTTTTGGGGTTAATGCTACCAATTCATCTCAGTGTCGCCGACATGTTCAAGAGAAGTAATTTAGTTGAGAAATCACCATCTAGTTAATGTCTCATACATTGCAATACCTCCAACCTTCATTTTTTCATGACCACCATTCCTAAACCTTGTGTTGTCAGTTCATTTTTCACCTCCATAAATCATTTTCTTCGTTTCGTGTCATAGATGTGGGATACATCAAAGCCCTCCTACAATGAGTCACTTCTTGTCGACATCAACTAATTATCCAAGAAGTTTACTTAGAAACAACCCTTTGAGTGATTTGAAGCTTGCATACATCAATGGCAAGTTTATCACTTCTGGCGACAGGTTGACATCAATGGCTTTCGACCGAAAGATTTTATGTGGTATTCGACATTAGATCATGTATTCACACCACGTGAATTGTACTGTAGTACCTTGAGGATCATTATCATTATCGGTGATTCCTCTCGTGTCTGTTAACAGCTCACATCATTGGATAGTAATCAAGAGATGTCTTTCCATGCTCGACTTCATAACATATCTTCACATGGTTTGACTTGTACATCAGGTGAAGATTGAACGAGTTTGAAGACCCTGGATCTAGTTTCATCCATCCAGGCTGCGATATATTCAAGGATATAAAAACATCAAATGTTCAAAGGCTCTACACAGATTATCATCTTAATCATGGATTGCGACTCTATTTTTGTAGAATCATGAGTCTGTATCTGTAGACGACTATCTGATCTATGTACACGAAATGAAATTTATAAAGTTGAGCATGGGAATGCCTCCCTCACTTAGATCATGAAAATCATATTATGATAATGTATTGTATTGTAACTTATGCAGGTCAACTTCTAGTTCAAAACTTTGGATCCTCATGATAAAGCATTTCACCCGACATGAATATTTACAACCTCATGCTTTAGGGGGAAACTGTTATAGAAATATTTGGGCAAATCAGCCCCAAACTTATATGTTGATGTACTAGGGCTCATCAACCCCTAAAATAGTTGTTTCATACCCTAAAGGAACATAGTCATCTGAATACATCATTCCCCAAAAGTTCCATCTGAGAAACCATCCAGAAATTGCCTAAATTGAACCATACTGGTTGCACCACTGGAAAAGTGCGATGCATACTTAGTAGTACACTGCCAGGGTGTGATACATGCTATTTAGGCCTTCTATAGGGTGCGATGGGTGAGGATGGACAAATGTCTTGGATAGTTTGCTAGGTGGTTGCTCATGGAATCTTCTAGAAACTTCTCCAATGCCACTTGCCTCTCTGAATTCGCCCAAGGATGAATAAGGGATATAAGAAAATATCCAATCCCTTCTCTTGTGAAACCAATTGTAACAAGTGGAATGACGTTAATCAAACCCCATGGATGACTCACACCCTTGCACACATCTATAAATGGATCCCTCATCCAAGAGATCTAGAGGTTGGAATATGGTGAATTGCAAGGAAGTGTTGATAGTTTGTAATTGAGGAGAGAGCATTGTATTCTTGTTGGTGTGATCTTGCTATTTCATGAGGTGAAGAAGGATTGAAGCAAGGAGGATGATGCTGGATTAGACCACTGGGTTGTAATTATCCTTTCTATTAATAAAGCTCTTCATGTTTTCTTCCATATGATTGTGAAATTGTGAATGTTATCATTTGTGAATGCTATCACTTGTTCATTATATATCTGATTCTGTAATGTTTATGTTGTAATCGATCACGATGCTTTGACAGTTCTTTGTTGCTATACTTGTGCAAGTACTCTCCAAGCGTGTTAATTATGGGGAGGAGTTGCAGGATTTGCCAAAGGAGAGAGAGATCAAGCAAGGGATTAAGCAGAAGTTTCAGATTGGTCATATTATCTTTCTCTTATCTATTACACATAGAAGAAATCATTGAATTGCTTTAAACTGTTATTTCTAGGGTAGCTGCCAAACCTAGAGGGCTAGCATTCTTTAGGAATACTAGTTTTTCCAGAAACAGGGTTATAATAGAACTAAAGGGTATAAAGGGTTATGGGTTAGGTTTACACATAACCAAAGTTAAGAGAGGGTTTGTGGTTAAGTATGATATAACAAAGCAAAGTGTGGACTTTGATTATATGCGGCTAACGGTTTAAACTAAGGTTTATGAGGGTGAATGAGTCTCGATAGAGAGGAAAGGATGGATTAAGGGTTAGACTCGGTTAGTCTATAAACTATTCTGCAAAGATTAAGAAAGGGGCCTTAACCATGATCTAAATGAAGATTTGACTCGTTTGTGAGTTAAATTCCTAGGAAAAATCTGCTTATGCATTTTACATGCATACTGTGGGTGTAAGCAAGGGTAGCCCTGCGTCATTTTGGTATTATAGCAGAATTGTAATTGAAACAATTGGTGTTAAAACAGAACAAAGAAATTCTATGTGAAATAATTGAGAACAAAGTTATGTTTTAAGATGTTTATGCAGGCATGGAAGTATCAGATTCTAATATGATAGAAAGTAGGCACACAGAGGTGATGTGTAGCAAAACTTGCAGATGCAAGAAACAAAGGACAATCCAATCAAGGTACAGGTGGAATGGTGGAACAAGATCATGCAGAGATCAAGGTGAGGTGATATGTTTTGTTTTTATTTGATTGGAGAATGTGTGTTTGTGCATTGATGGATAGATAACAACAAAATAAGGTGAGAAGGTTGCAACATCTAGAGCACGGAGTGCTTGAATTGGTTCCTGAGGAAAGAACCAAAGAAATGCTAAGAGACTGAGCTCCGAAAAGGAGAGAAGCTTAGTAAAGCATATGTAGTAAGAAGGAGACTTGTTACTGTAGAGGTATTGTTGCAGTTCACAAAGGCAATTCCACAAAGGATGTGGGTAGAATTGCTAAGGGATGAAGAAGTTGGTAAGACTTTCTAAGTGAAAGAATAGGTGATCAAAACCAAGTATTTCATGGTGATTGAAATACCAGAGGACAATTTTGTTCCTAGGAGATGAAAAAGAGTTGAAGCTTATAAGGAGCATAGAAATGTGCTCAAAGGAGGTTCCAGAGATAGAGAACCAAGTGCTTTCCAAAAGACCAAGTATAGAGGAAAGCTTGGTGAGGTAAGTCGCAACAAGGAGGACTTGTTGTTGCAGAGGCTTTAATGCAACTCATAGTGAGTGAGTAAGGATCTCATGAAGATAGAGAAGAAGATGGCTACTAATAGTCATATCAAAGGTTCCGAGGAAGAAGACAATAGAAGAAAGATGAAGAAAGAGGCCAAGGCAAATGGCAAGAGAACGAGTCAAGAGGAGCTTGACAAATAAATTGCAGAGTTGAAAGAACAACTCAATGTATTGATAAGGATACTTGAGGAAATCTAGAGACTAGGTTGGGTCTTGAGGAAGAATCTAGTGAAGTGGCATAAGTTACAGAGAAGGCTACAACAGAGGCAAGTAAAGTGGCTGATGGAAAAACAAAGAGAAGCTAAGTTGGAAATGAAAATGGAAGTGTCCATTTGTGAAGTAGAACAGGGTGAAGTTCTGAATAGAAATGAAAACTTGAAGACTGAAACTTCAAGTAAGACCAAAGGGTCACATGGATTTAAATTTGAAAATTTGTGTGCTTTATAAGTGAAACATGTAAAGAAGGAAAATTTGCTGATATTTTCATAAAGGAGGAAGAAGACAAGTAGAATATAAACTCTGTTCTAGAAGAAGATGAGATAGATAGGTATCATAAACAGTTGGGGAAAGATATCAAGCAACCAAGTGAAGGGCTTGAGGAGATTGAAGAGGAGACCATCGAATAATTTCTTAGTCATAAAGAGAACTTGGAATAGCAAGGACATATGATGGTTGAAACATCAAGTGGGACCAAATGATCTTATGTTTTTAAAATTGATAGTTTGTTTGTGGTTGTAGAACAAATGCATGAGAATATTAATGTAGATGGTGAGACAAGGGTAACTCTTGGAGAAGGTAGACAACAAGATATGAAAGGCAAACTTGAAGAAGATACTCTATTAGCTGAAAACATAATAAAGGATCATCAGTTCACCAAGATGATAGGCACAGTGGAATAACCATGGAAGCTGTTGAGATAGTCAGTAAAAAAGGACATTTACTAAAATATGTTAATAATGAAGAAACCTATGAAAAGGATTTAACCCTGGGAGAAAGTACATCTAATTAGTCAATAACAAAGGAGGGTTTTGCAGAGGATGAGAAATCTTTTGAAGCTATCAAAAGTGTGGAAAAGTATCTTTCAAAAGATGCATACTTTGGAGTAAAGGATAAGGGAGAATATCTCTTGAATGAGGAAGGCAATGAGATATTGCAACAGAAAGAACTTAGTAATGAAACTGTTACCACACAAGGACAATTTCTTGTGGGAAATAGAGATGAAGTTCAGTTTGAAGAACTGATATGTGAAACAATAGTTGAAATTGTTGAGCCTTTTAATTTTCAAACTGACAATTAGTTTATAAATGTAGGGATTATAAGTGATGATGAAGTACTTGCGAAGTGTCACAAAGAAATTGTATTGTTAGAATATTTGCTGGGAAATTCAGAGTATGACAATGTGATTGCAGAGGAAGGAGTTCACTTGTTATGCTCTTAACCTGCAAAGTAATACCCAAACACAGAATATGCGAAGAAAAGATACCCAGAACATAGAATATGCGAAGAAAAGATACCCAGAACACAGAATAGCAATGATTTTATTATTCAGAGAGAGATGTTCACAGGCCTCTTAGAGGGGGCAACCTCCAATAGAGCAGAGCTCGATTACAAAAGCAAGACACGATACTCCTCGCAGGGAGTCTCTATCCTTTATATATGACTCATACATGCAATACCACGGGCCAATACCATGGGTTTTATTAATACCATCTATCTAATACTACCGCCCATTTGCAACTAACTGTGGTCTCGTCATTAATTGTGGGTTAACCACTTACAAATATTAATATGGGCTTTATTGACTCTTGACTATGACGTGATCCCATGACATAAATAAGGGGGTTAGGGTGGGACCCTAACATGCCCTCCCCCTTAAGACTAGCCTTGTCCTCAAGGCTGAAGCTGCAGAAACTGCTGAAGAATAGTGGCTCGTTCCCAAGTTGCATCTTCCGGAGAGGTGTCTTTCCATTTGCCGAGGACCTCCTTAATCATGCAGCCGCGCAGGTGCTTGTCTCGTGTGTCTAGAACCTGTTCGGGTTGAAGCCAGATTGACCCTTCTTCGTCTAATTCAGGTAGACTGGTTTGAACTCGGCAGTTGTTCCCAATCACTTTCTTGAGGCACGATACATGGAAAACTGGATGGATTTTTGCCTTAGGGGGCAAATCCAACTTGTAAGCCACTTCTCCAATGCGCTGAAGTACTTGGTATGGTCCATAGAATTTTGGAGCGAGCTTTTGACAACCCTTATCTTTGAGTGATGTTTGCTTATATGGTTGCAACCTCAAAAAGACCTGATCCCCTTCTTGAAATTGGCGCTCTGAGCGATGTTGGTCGGCCTGTTGCTTCATGCGGTTCTGAGCTTGATGAAGATTCTCGCAAAGATGGGCGAGCATGGTTGCACGGTGTTGTAGGAGTTGATCCACTGCTTGTACTTTGGAGCATCCCTTGAGATAAGAAGTAGGGGAAGGCAGACGTTGACCATAGACTGCTTCATAGGGAGTCATTTTGGTGGTGGCATGATAGTTGGTGTTATACCACCATTCAGCCAGAGGTAACCACTGTGCCCAAAGGTGTTGCTTTTCTGAAGTGAAACACCTAAGGTAGGTTTCTAGACATTTGTTGACGGCTTCGGTTTGACCATCTGTTGCGAATGATATGAAGTACTGAGTTTGAGTTGAGTGCCTTGTATTCTGAAGAGTTCCTGCCAAAAATTGCTGGTGAAGATCGGGTCGCGGTCGGACACTATAGAAGTGGGCATGCCATGTAATTTGAAGATCTGATCCATGAAAGTTTGAGCAACCAAGGTTGGTGTAAACGGGTGGGGTAGGGCACAGAAATGAGCATACTTCGACAGTCGATCCACAACCACCATGATGACTGACTTGTTCCCTGACTTTGGAAGACCTGTAATGAAATCCATAGAAACCTCCGTCCAAATTGAGGCCGGAATGGGCAATGGTTGTAAGGTGCTTGGTGTGTTGATGGTTTCCCCTTTGTGGCATTGACAGACATCACATTCAGCTACGAAAGTAAGGACATCCTTTTTCATGCCTGTCCAAAAGAATGATCTTCTGGTGCGAGCATACGTCTTCTGAAAGCCTGAATGTCCTGCAATGGGAGATAAGTGCAATTCTGCCAAAAGGCGACTTTTGACGGTAGATGTTGGTGATATTACGACTCTGTCCTTGTAGCGAAGAATATCATTCTGCCACGAGTAGCCCTTGCGGGAATTAGGATCTACCTGCAATTGAGAAATGAGCTGGGAGAGCCCTATGTGTGAAAACCATTCCCTGCGAGCCTCTTCAATCCAGTCTGGAATGGGAAGGGAAATTGCGAGCAGAGTACTTTCCTCCTCAAATTGGCGCGATAATGCATCTGCTACACTATTGTCTTTCCCTTTCTTGTAAATGATCTCATAATCATATCCCAGCATTTTGGCTAACCATTTATTTTGTTGTGGGGAGGATAGGCGTTGCTCCAAAAAATATTTAAGACTGTGATGATCTGTGCGGATTTGGAAACGTCGCCCCAATAAGTAAGGTCGCCAGGTCTCGACTGCATGTAAGATGGCCATCATCTCCTTCTCGTAGGTAGATTGGCCCAGATTCCTCCCACTGAGTTGTTGGCTTGTGAAGGCCAATGGTCGCCCTTCCTGCATTAAGACCACCCCAATACCTGTACTCGAAGCATCATATTCAATGACAAAGGATTTGGTGAAGTCAGGTAGTGCTAAGACTGGAGTGGTACACATGGCGTCTTTGAGAGCGGTAAATGCCTGTTGTGCTTCCTCGGTCCAGAAGAAGGAATTTTTCTTTAGGAGTTGAGTGAGGGGATTCGCTATGCAGCCATAGTTGCGGACAAATTTACGATAATAGCTTGTGAGACCCAAAAATCCTCTCAAGCTCTTCAAAGTCTTAGGTTGAGGCCATTCTTGCATTGCCTGGATCTTTTTGGGGTCCACCTTGACACCTTCACGCCCCACAATGTGGCCCAAATACTCAACTTCTTCCATTCCAAACGAACACTTAGACATCTTGAAAAATAATTTGTGTTTGCGGAGCAGTTGCAAGAGTAGATCTACATGCTGAAGATGTGCCTCCCAAGTGCCGCTATAGATGAGAATGTCATCGAAGAAGACAAGGACAAATTTTCTGAGATATGGTTTGAGGATGTGATTCATAAGACTCTGAAAAGTAGAAGGGGCATTACAGAGACCAAATGGCATGACCAGGAACTCATAATGGCCTTCATGTGTTCTGAAAGCCGTCTTGGGAATGTCGACTTCCTTCATGCGAATTTGGTGGTAGCCGGAGCGAAGATCCAACTTAGTGAAGAATTGAGCCCCATTGAGTTCGTTCAGCAAATCGTCAACCACCGGAATGGGAAATTTATCTTTGATGGTCAACTTGTTGAGGGCCCTGAAGTCGGGACACATCTGCCACTCCCCATCTTTCTTGAGGACCATGACCACTGGGGATGAATAAGGACTAATGCTGGGACGAATGACACCTGCTTCCAACAATTCCTTGATGATTTTTTCTATTTCATTCTTTTGAGTGAACGGATATCTGTATCGCCGCACATTTGGGGGTTGGGCCACTGGAACCAAGGTGATGCTATGATCATGTTCCCCTCACGAGGGTGGAAGCTCATGAGGCTTGTCAAAGACTGTCCGATGGTTATTTAAAATCTACTGCATTTCAGGATGAATTGGCAGAGACCTGGTTTCGACTACCTGGATGGCATTAAATTGAGCTACCACTCCATGATGGCCCTTTTTTAACAATTTTTCCATCTGATGTGAGCTGATGACAGAGGGGGCTCCCGCCTGGAGGCCACGGAGGGTATGTGTGGAGTTGTTCTGCTTAAAACTCATATATAACTCCTGGAAATCCATTGTTATTGGCCCAAGGGTGCGGATCCATTCAGCGCCTAGGACAATGTCACATCCCCCCATGTGTATGGCAAACATGTGGGTTTTCAACTGATAATCCACCATTTGAAGTTTGACATTTTCACAGCGGCCTTCACATTTCATTGTGCCCCCATCTGCAATTTGGACTTGGAAGTTAGAAACTGCCCGTACAAAACAATGCGCTGCTTCGACGATTTTTCGATGGATGAAATTATGGGTACTGCCACTGTCAATTAAGACTATTACTGGGCGATGTTTAAGAAAACCCCTGATTTTGAGAGTTTGAGGGGAAGAGATTCCTGCCAACGCATTGAGCGAAATAACTGGTTCATCAGATACAATCTCCTTTTGGTTGTCTTCTTCGATCGCCTCCGGTTCCTCAAGAGGTGGATCTTCCTCGGTGGAGCTGTAGTCAGTGGCATCTATTTGAAAAAACTTGGGCTCCTTGCATTTATGACCAGGGGAATATTTTTCAACACAGTAGTAACATAGTCCCTGCTTCCTTCTTTCGGCCATTTCCCGAGGTGACACCTTTTGGACCTTAAGTGTCTGAGTCGTGTTGTGAACTTGTGGGGGACGACCTTTAGTGGGGAAATTGGGGCGGCTGTATTGGGCTATTATGGCACGTTCCACCTTACGGGCTACCTGGCAAGCCTCCGTCCATGTGGGAGGGTGGTGGAGTAGAACTTGAGCTTTGATGGATTCTTTAAGACCACTGATAAAACATTCCGTGTAGAACTCATCTGAGAGATGCTGAGTGCGGAAGGCTAAGGCTTCAAAAGCGGTGATATATTCATCCATTGTACCCGTCTGTCACAGCTTAGTGAGACGGCCCAAAAAGGAGTCTCCCTGTTCAAAGCGATCTCGAAGAGCTTTGGCAAATTGGGCCCAACTCGGAAAAGGTCCATGGCGACATTGATGCCATTCCTCCCATTGCCATCGTTCATTGTCCAAGTACATGGTCCCCACTCCAAGCTTAGTCCAATCATCTTGGAGACGATTCAATTTGAAATACTAGTCCATTTGTGCTAGCCATGCGGACGGGTGAGAACCGTCAAATTTCCACATATCCAACTTGGGAGGTCGCTGACTGGGTGGTGAATGGGTGTGCCACAGGTGAGGAGAGTGGCTAGACTCACCCTCATGGTGTTCATGGTCATTATACAGTTCCTCGAGAGCTGGCTCCTTGCCCTTATCGAGTGCTTGCCGTACCAGGCTAGTTAGTCCGTTAAGCGTAGTTTTGAGCTCGTTCATATCTGTTTCAAGTTTGTCTAGCCTTTCATTGGCCATTGCTTGAGCTCTAGTTTCTACCATACACCAACTTGATGAAAAATTGGGACCGGAAATTTTTTTTTTTTCTAATAAATTGAATGGTACCACCGTGCTCAGCTCGTCGTCCTGATGCTGATGGGCTAGATCACAAATAAGCGCTTCGAAAGATCTCAGAATCGTTTTTTTTTTTTTTGGTTCCTGATCAATACTGCAGTCGCAAAATCCTTAAAATGTCAATGCTGCCAAAAGTCCTGCGAAAATTATATCCAGGTACAGGAACCCTTCACAACTACTCCGATCTAGTGGATCTGAGAGATCTGAATGGTGGAACAACTGCTATTGTTGATCTGATGGAGCTGCAGGGCTGATGTCTGCTGCTGCTGCACTTGCTGATCTGGAATAGATGATGTGTGATCCCCCGATAGAAAGGGAACTATGGTCTTGAGGAGTGTCAGGTGCTACAGATCGCAATATACATAAGGGTCTGACAATAGTACTCGGCCCAATGTTTCAGGGCTCTAACTAAGGAGGATCGACCGTACCCTTAGCCGTACAACCCGACTACCCTATCTTACGGGCGAGTAATCTCTCCGAGTGCTGTTCTCGGTGTACTGTAGCCACAAGACGGCCGAAGGTTTATCTATGGCGAGGTTTCAAGGGAGCTAGGGGGCTTCCTATATACCCATAGCGTACGTGGAAGACAGTCCGTGTGCGGTTCTGTCTAATGCGCTACTACTCGAAGGGGTACCCACAGGGGTTACAAGGGAGTCCAACAGACGTGACCACCTCTTGTATTTCCTGCGTGCATGCCTCCCCAAATCCGTAGGTTTATGCGCTTAACGACAGATCCCGTGGTTTAAAGACGCCGGAACACGTCTCTAGCCAAAAAAAAAAATTTGCTAAAAATTGGAGATCCCACCGAGCCCTGGAAAGTTCTCTGATACCACTTGTTATGCTCTTAACCTACATAGTAATACCCAAACACAGAATATGCGAAGAAAATATACCCAGAACATAGAATATGCGAAGAAAAGATACCCAGAACACAGAATAGCAATGATTTTATTATTCAGAGAGAGATGTTCACAGGCCTCTTTGTGGGGGCAACCTCCAATAGAGCAGAGCTCGATTACAAAAAGCAAGACATGATACTCCTCACAGGGAGTCTCTATCCTTTATATATGACTCATACATGCAATACCACGGGCCAATACCGTGGGTTTTATTAATACCATCTATCTAATACTACCGCCCATTTGCAACTAACTGTGGTCCCGTCATTAATTGCGGGTTAACCACTTACAAATATTAATATGGGCTTTATTGACTCTTGACTATGACGTGATCCCATGACATAAATAAGGGGGTTAGGGTGGGACCCTAACATCACTACAGTGGACAAGAGCAAAAAGGAATCATTAGAGTAGATGATGTGGAGGAGAGACTATTTGACAGTCTCATGAATACTTTTGAGAATTCAAAACAACATACTGATGTGCTGATAGAGGAGAAAGAAACAGAGCAACAAACTGAATTGTTGCCAAAGGAAGATAAGGCATAGAAGCCTTATGTTTTTTATTTTAACAAGTGTTTTGTGAGTGCATGTTTAGTTGCAGATGCTGGATGAAATTTGGCACAGATGAGTAGCCAAATAAATATGAAAGAAGAGATGTTGTGGAATAATTTAATCCATGGAACAGAGATGTTCAATTGTTGGAGAGAATGTTGGAAAGTCATGATTTAGTGCAGACAAAAATAGTCATGAAAGAGGGTAAGGATGAGAGGGAGGCAATAAGTGTAGGAGTCAAAGAAAAAGTTGGAGCATGAGCAAGAGCATTGTCTACAATGGTAGCAAGAGCAAAAGTGGAAGAAAAAGTAAACCAACAAATACAAAGTGAAAGTAACCAACAACAGTTTGAAGAGTTAGTGGATAGCAACCACAACCTGAAGCAAAGGGAAAGAGGAAGAAGTAAGAGGTAGAATATGGACCAATCCAACGATGAACTGGAGACAGGGATGGAAGAATTATGGCAGTTGATGATGAAACAGTCCATGTGGAGGAAATTGATAGCAGCAGGAAGCATGATTAATCAAAACTTGAACCTGATTGACAAGGAGAGGAGGATGGAACAAAATACGACAGATATACAAGAACAACAAAGGTGCAAGGTTTTTTGGGCAGCTACAAACTAAAGTTTTGGACGCTGGAGATTTTCTATCAACTTATGAAGACATATGATCAGGAGATCATGAATATTTTCTATTTTGGGAGTCTGATGTAGGAGCATTCAACCCAAGAGAAAATCATTGTATTTTAGTAGACATAAGGGATCATGTGTTTTAGGGAAGTTGGTTTCCTAAGTGTTAAGTTAATGTAATATTTATGCTTTTGAGTGAGTAGGATAGGAATTAATTAGATGTTGGGAGGATGTTTGTAAATGTTGTCGAATGAAGAACAACATGAGTGGTTAATAATGACAAGATATTTAGAAGTCAATTATAACCCTTAAGGTAGTTTCATGATTCGAGGAACTAGGGAGGATTCTTAGGGATTAACTAGAGTTACAAGTGGACATAGAGGACATTTGGGAGTCAGTTTAATAGATTAAGGATTTGAACCAGAATTAGTTCAAAAGAACCTTTCTGGTATAAATGTAAGCCTATGGGCAGAGTGTAAAAGGAGGAGGCCACTGATATTGAAGACTAGGCCTAAGAGACACAGAGTCTCATTCTGTAATCATTGTTATATTTATAAATATAGAGGTTAATTTCAAACCTGTATAAGTGTGTTTCGAGTGTTGAATTATAGTGAAACAGAATTTTGTAATAATTGTGTGCAGGTAGAATTTGGTGAAACACAAAGAGGAGAATGATTCATAGGAATGATAATGGGTCTTTGAATCAAATTGGAGATTCAGAGTAAAGATCTGGAGAGGCAGCGAAGTGAGAATTCACAGAGTTAAGCTCCGAGAAATATTGAAGTAGAATAGCGGAAAAGTCGAAACCCTGAAGAAAAACCCAAAACCACAAAACACTGAAGAAATGAATTAAAGTCAAGGCAAAGGGATGAATGAAGAGGTGAGTTGTTGATGCATGGGAGTCGTTGGATCTTGGAGATCAACAGACGAGGTCAAAGGAAATAAATGATCAGGATTAAATCGCGGAATCAAGAATTGGACGACGGAGATTAACTGGAAGCGCTAGTGAAAAAGGGATCCAGAGCAGCCATCACAACCGTTTGATGGAAGAAATCAATGATCATCATGCGACAGAGATGTGAGGGTATTAATTCATGAGGAAAGTGGTTTCGTAATAGTGGAAGTGGTATTTCGGGCGGCCCGTAAGTGTTATTGAAGGGTGAGCACCTGATTCCACTCATCAAACGACACATAGCAGTGAGGAGGAGAGAGGAAACCACTTTTCAGATGGTCAATCCTCATGCTTGTTGTCTAGGTGAAATCCTTGTGAATCGTCAGATCCATTGAGTACAGATCAATGGTGAAGTACTGTCGAGCAAGTTTGATTGATCAGGAAAAGCCATCAACCGTCAGATTTGATGGAGAGAAATCTACGGTGGAGAATGAGTCTGATAAAGGTAAGCATCGATAAACACGCCAAGGCTATGGCAAAATGGAAAATGTAAGTTTCCGTGTGTTTGTGTATATTCCATATTTTGCGTGTCGGCTAATTTTGGCCTTCAATTTTCAAAGATTGTATTGAAGCAGTCAAACATTGCCACCATTGTCAAATTTATACTCGAAAAATGTGTGCGCATCCAGCTCCACTTTTTCCTGTTATCATTGTTGGTCCATTTATGAAGTGGGGCATTGACTTTACTACTTGTAATCTGCCTCCGGCGACGAATAAAATGTACATCATTGTGGCCGTAGACTACGTTATGAAGTGGGATGAGGCCATGCTTACTTACAAAAACGATAGTGAAACAATAGCCTTGTTCCTCTTAAACCAGGTTATTTCCCGATTCGGTATCCCGGGAGAGATTGTCACTGATCATGGCAGTCACTTCCAGAATCAACTGATGACTGAATTGGCTCTCAAGTTGGACTTTTGGTAGGAGCATTCGTCTCCATATTATCCTCAAGCCAATGGGCAAGTCAAAGCTGTGAATAAGTCCCTTAAAACTATCCTGCAAAGGACAATTGACAAAAATTGCTCCAATTGGCACATCATGTTGTACTTGAATCTTTGGGCATACTGAACCTCGGTGAAGACTACCACTGGTTTTACTCATTCTCAATTAGTTTACGGGCTAGAATCTATTTTTCCTATCGAATGTGAAATTCCATCCCGTAAGCTAGCTATAGAAATTCTCCCAGAGATGTATGGTCTCGAAGAATGATTAATTCATTTGGAACATCTCGATGAATAGCGTCGAGATGCCACCATAAAACTCAGTATGATAAAGCTGTCTGTCCTCGGGTCTTTTTTGAACGTGACCTTCTCTTAGTCTATGACCAAGATAAAGATGTCGTAGGGGCAGGAAAATTTAATTCTATGTGGTATGTTCCCTTTATAGTCAAACATGTTTTGGGAAAAGGGGCTTATGAATTAGTTGATTTTGAAGGGAACAAGCTGGTAGAGACCCGAAATGGGCTCTACCTTAAAAAGTATTTTTCTTAGGTTCCGGTCGAGCAATTGCTTGTTTGTATATATTGTATTTTTGTACATATTTGTCAGGCATTTTGTGATATCGACATTCTTGGATCTTCTTTTGTAGGTGTTGATGGATGGTTTGATATATTTTGGATTCGTCGATGGTGCTAGTCGGCACACTCAGAATCTTTCTTCTGCAGCTTGGGTGATTTATTATCCTTCTGGCTAGTTAATGGTGTCGAGGGGAGTATGTATTGGTCCTGCTTCGAATAACATTGCTGAATATATTGTCGTTATTAATTTACTATTCGAAGCAATTTCTTATGGGATTGATTCATTAGTAGTTTATCTTGACTCATAGCTGGTAGTGTCACAAGTAAATAACATTTATCGGGTTCGTGATCCTTATTTATATTTCCAATTTTTGAGAGTGAGAGTGTTGAAACGATCATTTGTTTATATTACATACATTCACATTTCACAATCTGAGAATTCATTAGCAGACTCTATTGCTAATCAAGCACTAGATTGGCATATTGATCATTCATCGAATTAAACAAACATCAAAATTTGAATCTATATATATATATATACCATAAAATCGCCTGTGTATAGATAAAGTGTTCAAAAAATAATATATAAAATTGGGATGAAATGCCCGTAATCATGTCCAATCTGCCTATAGACCTAGCTATAGATGAGTGGCTAAAAAGTTAACTACTGCATTGGATACACGTCGAAGTATGCGGACCCAGTCCCGTGGTACTCCTACCACGCGGCGCTGCATCTCCTTAGGTAGATCCTCTATGGATATCATCGGTACCTGGTGAGTAAGCCTCACCAAGTTTCTCTAAACTACATATAGGACTCTCTATGTTTTAGTTGTTGATTCTTCGGCACCTCTTCTGCGACACATGTGTTTCAGAAATCCATCTGGTCCCACTAGACCCACATCTGGAACATGGTCATTTTTGTCAATATTTTGTCTCATCAAAAATATTTCTAGGTTCATTTCATATTTCACAAAATAAAAAATCTTTAAAATTTACAAAAACTTAAAAAATTATTACCTATGTCTCCCCATGTTGCATTTGGTGGCAACACCAAGTCTGGATCTCCTCAGAAATCCATACCAACATACAAGTAGTTGTTGACTACGACGATCTGTTGGTCCCACCAGGCAAAAAACTCATCATTGAAAGTCGTCCTAAGCACGTCCCAACCTCCGAGGCGTTTCATCAAGTCAGCCCATCTACCCATCCAAAGATCTTGAGAACTGTTGATGGAGAGAGACACTTTGGGACGTAGCCCCAGTACCTTCTCGAAGAATAATGAGCATAAGATAGTCCCATATCCAAAGTTCTTTGTCTGACCCTTCTGAATAGAGGTCATCTGGCTCTTCATGTTGGTCAGAAGAGGCGTGCACCAGTCGAAAACCATGGTAAGGCACTCCACTGCCAAGCTCATGCACACTCGTGAAGCATGATGCAGTGAAGCTAATCCATTTACCCTCACAATGGTAAACAGTAGAATCCCCATAGATAAAATATCCACGTGTTTAATTGGAATCTGACTTCCAATCTTCTCCGGGTGTCCAAGATAGTATATATGTACATAGTCTTCTACTGAAATACTACTTCTTTTCCTACCAGTCAAATGCACGACCTCCCCTCTTCAGGAGAGACCCGTAATAAAGTAGATGTCTTCAACCTCAATCCGCAAAGGCATCTGATCTATCATAAAGGCATCATCCTCTCCACTCCAGCAGTGGATCACCAGTTCGAGAAAGAATGTGTTGGATTTCATGTTTGGCATTTTGAAAAGTTTCAATAAGTTACACCCTCTCAATGCATCTAGTGCATTTTGGTCATTCCTTACCTCATTGTCAATTGTGGTATGCTCTCTCTCTTCATGTGATGGTCATCCTGAAAAAAATGAGTTTCAATTGTTAGTTTTTGTGTTTAAACTTCAACTCGCGTACACGTGGGTTCCCTTTACACATAGTGACGTGTAGGGCCATCGTATACACGGGTTGATCACATCCAACCCACATGTACACGGAGTTGGAATTTTTGGCATAAATTCCCATGGTCAAAACTTAATGAAAATTTCTAAAAACTATCTCAAAACATTGCAAGCATGATTTGAGGGTTACCTGATAACTTTGGTGGGATTTGAACGGTCCAATTTTTTAGAGGCAAGTTTACTCCCTTTTGATCCACAACTCTTTGCTCCAAACAGAAATAAAAAAATTGTGAGTCCAAAAGTCATTATATAACTTGGAAATTGCAAAATATTTTTTCAAAAATTTATTTTTTGTCTCATGGATTTTTTGACCTGTGGGCTTCGATTGTCGAGAATGGGTTATTTTTCAGGATATTTTGGAGACTTCTTCGAGATGTAATTTCGGTACCATTTTTTCCATTGCATCTTGCATACTAGCCTCCATTCAGTGATACATTAGCCACAGGGTCAAACCCATCGTATCTTGGTTAGAAAACCATATTCACTCGCCGATTTTTAAATCATGATGCGATGGTAGAGCCATCCTTTACATGGGAATCTTAGTTAGAACCTCGCTGACATTGGTAGCCCATGCTGCTATATTGAGTAGGCTCGGGAGTCCTCTTTAGTCCTGCCATGACTTATGCATTGAACACACATTCTCTTTTCTTCTACGCTTATTTCTAGCCTTATACCCTAGAGGCTCCTTTGTGTTGAGTTGTACTTTTGCATTGCATTTTGACTATTTGCACCTTTTGGCCTTGAGCCGACTTCACTTGGATTCATGCTTAAGCCACATATTTGACCATGTCTTCTGCAAAATCAACCATGCAATCACTTAGCTTCTGCAACTTGACGCATCCTTTGACCCGTGGAAGGAACATCCCTTTGAGTGTACTTGACCAATTTTTCCTCCCTGCATTGAGCATAGGATTGTTCCCATCCCAGGAACTAGATCATCTATTTCTTTGACACTCATTCTTTCCACTGTATTATAGAATTCTTTTATTCTTTTTCCATCTTAAAGAAAAAGACAAAAAAATTATATATTCCAAAAAGAGCGGGAACGAGACAACATTTCCATATTTTGTTGGCAGCTAGAGTCAGTCTTGTCACCCTTCAACAAAGCACTGAAAATAAATTCTCTCCTCCATTTTGGGCAGGATTTAGTTTGACTTAGGTAAGACTTAACCTTGTTATTGAGTCAGTTCTCCTCCGATTGGTTACCTCTTCCAATCTTATGGAGAGTTTGCTCATGCCTCCTAAGTGAAAAACTTATACAGAGTTATCATATGCTACCATATAGTCATCACTGAGTCATGCTTTTGTTCAAGGAAAGTAAGCCTGAGTTGGCCTCTCTGTGGTGTCTCTTGATTCATTTTTCATTCGACCATCCCTGGTTGTCAGTGTCATTTTTGTCATCACATCAGTTATATTGGTCCTTCTCTCGTGCCAGTTTTAGAAGGTCTCCATTGACTTCTTGCTAGTAGGTCTTGTCCTTATCGATGACAACATATTGCTCTAAGGGCAGGCCTAGAGCCACACCCTAGCCCTATATTCATTATTGATAGGTCACCTTGTGCTCAACATCTATGGGTCTTTGACTGAGTGGTTTCCCTTGTGTTCGACATCAACTTTCATTATCACACATTGGGATTCGTGCAGTGCCTTTGTTTCCATTTGACCCTATTGGTGGATTCCTCACCTCTGTGTCAACTTTCATTATTGGTTGGTTTAGAGGGTTTCTATCGTGCAGTAGCTACATCTTGTGTACATCGGAAATGTGGTTCGATTGGGGTTGCTACATCTTTTTCATCCGATTCCTTCCATAGTATTGGTCTACAGGTTACACTCGCGCTAGATTGATGAAGGATGCCTTAATGCCTTCCTTCTAGCGGATCCTTTCCTATCGACTATGGCTCATTTGCTCTGGGACAAAGATCTAGAGTCCATTTGGCAGTACCTTGCGGTTTGCAGTCATCAGTGGCAGACTCTTTCACTATCGATAGTGGGAAACCATCATTCTCCCATGATTGATAGATTCTTCCAGGTGTTCGACTTCAGCTCATTCATTTGCACTTGTTAGATTTTACTGGGTACCTTGACTCTCATTATCATTATCAGTGAGTAGTATAGCGTTTGTTAACGGTATGCATCAATGAATGGTAATCAAACGATTTCTCACGTGGTCTACCTCAGACCGTTTATTCCCATTGTGTAGAAATGTACCACGACAGTTGGTGAAGACCTCGGGTTGCATCAGCATGTTTTGGTTCACTTGTCAGTTGCTCCTGTTACTGCTAGTTGACACCATCCACCGTATATGTTGCAGTTCTTCACAACGACATTTTATATGCTGGTATCCAAGTTGTGATGTAGTATCATTTTATTCCATCATGTCCATTTGGTACTATTGGGATCTGTTTTTGACATCTGTGATCGGCTTCATTGATCATCTTCTTATATGTGATATTCAGACATGTACTTATTCGATCACGATTAGATAATCCATTATGTACTTTCAGTTCTTTATACTTGTATACATATTGGATTCGTTTGTACTTGATATGCAGACATGCTTTACTTTCTCTAAGCATGGGTATGCCTGCTTCAGATAGCATTTTATTTCTGATCACTTTTTGATGGCTTGGCAGGTTGAATTCTGGTGAAGTCCTTCTCAGTCTTGACAGGTTTCTTTCCATATACTTAATACATTTCATCGATCATGTACCCCTTTTGACCTCATATAGTAGGGGGCATCTGTTATAGCACCATTTACCACCCTTAGCATTTGTGACGCTTGGTTTATGGCCTAGGGCAACCCCTCCTTCCAGACTTGATCCAAATATTTTAAAAACAATGTTTTATTCCCTGTACGCTACTGTGCCCTGAGATAAAAGAATGTACACGCGGGTTAGTCAATACTAAACTCGCGTATATGTGTTAAAACACTTAAAAAAATTAAATTTCCTTAATTGTGGGTGGAGTTCACAGGTTTTACATGTTGATTACCTCCTAGTTCCCATGGCCCAACTATTTCCCAACTTTTTCCCAACTAAAAAACTAATTGGGAGAAGTATAAATAGACTTCTATGGGAAGGCCTTAAGGAGGAGAAGAGATAGAATTATTATATTGAGATTATCCGTGACCAAGTCTGAAGTATCCCTGTGCTTCATGCACTTCCCCAAGTTTCAGGAAAGCTTTGTTTCCTTGATGATAGATATTCTCCCTCTTACTTGAGATATCATGGTATTGGTTATGGAAGGAGGTTGTTGAAGACTGGGACTGGGGATCGAGAGGACGGTTCTGCTTGGAGCCGGAAGAAGAAGAATCACGTGAATTCTCTGCGTGTTATTTATAGCTTACTGCAATAAAAGAAATGTTTTCTTGTTTCCGAAAATAACTTTGTTTATGCATCAAATCCTGTTGTAATTCATGTATGAATGTTATTTTGATGTATTACTGATCATTAGTTTATATGATATAAAGTTAAAATTTTTTGAATATGCTTTACCTCTATACTGCTATGTATGTTCGGATTGAATGATTTTCAGGTCTGAATAACATCGGGAGTTACAGAGGGTCTAAACCCTGCGGGACGTAATTGAACGAAGGAAATCCGGGTATGGTCTCCCTCGCATAGTTTGTTTATATAATCATTTTTCCTGAGTTGTATGTGTGTTTCTTACTGTAGTTTTCTCTTGCTTTATTGGGGTTTGAACCCAAAGCCCTAGGGTACTTATTCCCGTAAAAAAAACTAAGCAGGCTAGTCTGGATTACGCATTACACAATTCAAGTAGCAATCCAACCTCATGACATTTCAGACTACCTTTTTCGTAGTTCTAATATCCAGTCCCCGAGTGTCCCAGTGAAAATTACACAATCCTTAGTAGTCAATCCGCAGGTATGTAGCATGTCATCACTCATGTTTGCTTTGGTTTTAACTGATGGATTTTATTCCATGCATGTCGACATGTCTCCAGAGATAGCAGGTGTTTGCCTGTTGCTTAGAAGTTTAGGATCAATGGCCTCAAAGAGAGCAAGATCAAAGAACAACAACAGAAGCACAACTAGTGCAGTAGTTGAGCGAGTGTCTAAAAGTTTGTTGATCTCTAAAGACATCAAGTTGATTGTAGACAAATAAATCAACCTGAAATGGCAAGAGGTTAATGATGCATTCTTAGGCACATTTGGGGAAGATATTGAATACTGTCAAGTCTATGTGAACATTCACAAGTCCCGCTTGTACCGGATTGCATGCAGGTATCCCATGTTCCCATGTGCGGACATGATAGACTGGATCGTCTCACACACTGATCCCAAGATGATAACATTGATCAGTGTCAGTGGGAGAGATATTTCTACCGTCAGGGAATAAGATCGTCAGCATATGTTTCATTTGTCGAAGCTAGTGATCACCATGGAGACACCTTTCAACCTACTCAACAACAATGCCAACTCTAAGGATATCTTGAAGAACTGCGTAAAGGAGCCCGCCAAATTCAAGATGAAACCCAACCATATTTACAAGACGAAGATAATGTGGAATGCGTATCAATACTTGGTCATATTTCATGTCACTTGTATGGCCAAGAGAGCATGGAGACCTTCCCACAGAGTTGGGTTATTGCACTGAACCAACTGGCTAGTGAAGGTAAGACATGCAACTGGTCTAACATGTTGGCTCACAGGCTGAAGGCATAAGTAGCAGGAGCTCGACAGCCACCCAAAGGTTAGCAAGCATAAATCTACATGTTCGCTTATATATTGTATGCAATTTGTGCCCGTCAGTAGTTCTTGGGCTTGAAGTGGGCATGAACATCGGCGAAAACCTCTATCAACACTTATTGTAATTTGTTTCTTTTTTTCTGAAGGCAGCTTTAGAGGAGTTATCACACAACTGTCAGATCATTTTGTCATCCCGATGTATAAGATGATATTTGAGCAAGATTCACTTTGCATGTCGAAATCAACAATGGAGGCACTGATCGACATAGCAAGTTGGTATCCCTCACCACCCATCACCTTCATATGGATGTACAATGTTGAGAAGCCTCCGCATGTTTTGCCGAAGTTTGCCATGGACAAGATTGTCATCCAGGAAGTATCATATCACTTCTCGGCAAGACTTTCAGCTAAGCTACACTGGAAGAAAAAGGCACCTTTTCCCACTTTTCCATTTTGGATTGGGTTGTACGAGATATGAAACCTCAAGCATGTAGATGTCGAAACATAGGATATCAATAAATATCCTTTCGACGTTTGAATCTTCAATTCTATGACTCGCATTATATTGTGAAAGATCACTGCGCAAGAGTCAGTTTCAGTGGATCCATGGGGCATGTCATTGGGCAGAGGAAGACCCATGGAGATATTGTTACAACTTCTCCAGGACCAATGAACCAGTTGGCATCGTTGTGGAATGGTTAATGAAGTGGCATGAAGCAACATCTAGGAGAGCGCCAACACTAGCACGAGTAGATGTAACATATTGGTGCACAACAAAGGCAAGAGGAATATTATCGATAACGTAGAGGTAGAACAAAGCTGCAAGTTTAGTGCAGACCCACTTGTGCGGGAAACAACTTTGGTAATAGAGGCGAAGAGGAAACAATGCGACAAGAGGAATTCGCAAAGGCGTAGATAGAAATGGAGAATGGAGGAAAAAGAAAATGAGTTGCATGAGTTGAAGGAGAAATCGTGAAAGGAAGAAGAGTTGCACAGAAAAGAGAAGAAATTGTGATAAGAAAGGTACAACAAGGGGCGCAAGATCTACAGATAGATGAAATTGCACTTGTACAGATGGTAGACTCATCCAAACAATTGGCACCAAGCAAACAGACTGTGCAGTCACAGGATCAGGAGTTCACTCAAGAGATAGAACAAGCACTTGAACAAATGGATATGGATATGGAGAAACAAGAGTTAGAACAATACATTGACCTCATGCCTTGCCACCAAGAGGTCGACCCACCTGTTTCATCAGCTCTGGAAGTAGAGCAAGTCCCAAGTGACCAAGGAGACACTAAGATCCTTCGAGACAATCTGGAAGGAGAGGTGCACAACATATCATTCAACGAGTCACAACATAGAGTTGTTAAATCTCGTAGAGTGTCTACTCTGGATGACAACACATCTCCACCATAGTTTGAGGAACAAGTGATTGTGTCTAACATGCAGAAGCATCCAATAGCATTGGTCGATGCTACCAGAGCATATGCCAAAGCCACTAGCTTGAGCGTTCACTTCTGGATAGCTAAATACAAGCGAATGGCTAAGGAGATATAGAAGCCCAAGAAAGGAGGAGAACTAGTTATAGTAAGTGCCCAAGTAGAGTTGAAGAAGGAAATACTGGATGAACTATTGTCCCTTGAGGCAGTCATGCGGGCCTTGTCTTCCAAGTTTTGCACCGTGCATAAGGCAGTTATCCATCTCAATAGGTGGCAATATCAATCTGCTAAGAGATCACGTATCCTGTCAAACGTGCATGCTGCTATTGAATACATGAAAACATGGACAATGAGATACAAGGGAGGCTAGTTACACTTGCCCAAGGTGATGCAGCCCAGAGAAGTTGAGCTGAAGGCACGCATCTAGAGTTAGATCTAGAACTATGAAGATCTATTGTTGCTCATCACTATCTTGCAGGCTTCCCATGCATGGGTATTTAGGAGTATGGATGTTGTTGTGCATGCACATGTGATCCCATCTATTGGGAAACTCACTGAGGCAAAGACAAAGGCACAATTCCGACTCGAGCTTGACTCATACTTTGACGAGTGGATGCGCATAGCCACTATTTCACACTTGGTGATCAGTGCAGACACCATGCATGAGTATGTCGCTGGTATGGCCACATTCAAGACAATGATTCGCATGCTATCAGATGAGTTGGACAGAGGAGCTAGAGCAGTGTACCCAGATTCTATAGAGGAAAGAGTTCAATTCCAGAAAGATGTAACCATAGAGTACACGGACACCATCACAGACTACCGATCTTGACATCACTTCACTACTATCAACCACCATGGGGATGTTGAAGAGTTGGTCTTCTAACAGTTGTCTGAGTCATAGTGATGTCTTGCATGGCTTGCTCAAGCTTATTTTGTCTCACATCGGTACATGTGGATATTGTATGTAATCTTGTCAAGTGGAAGTTCAAGTGTCGATAGTTGGATGTAACAGTCATAGAGTAGATGAAGAGTCATGAGGGTAGATGAACTGTCACAAAGGGGAATTCCAAGGACCACCCCACTGTTTGCTATATATAGTCCCTCATAACTCATTATAGAGGCTTTTTTTCATCCAAGCTTCCGATATGAGTATCTTAATGAAAGTTTGGAGAGTATTGTAATGATCCCTGGCATCTCCACTTTGCAGAGCTAGTATATCTCTTTGGAGGAGCAGGCGACAGTGACTGTAACATTCCACTGTCAAAACTAGTGGTTCGTCATGGTTGTATTGTATGAATGGAAATTTCACTTCTTAATATAACAAAGCCAACACGTTTCATGCATATTTCATATTGTATTTCAGTTATCTTGTTTTCTCTAAATGATATATGTATTGGTTTCCTTACGCATGCATGTGTAGCTATTTTATGTATATGTGTGTATGAATCTTACTGAAATGTGTTGTTGGTTTAACCATCACTTTGGATTGCTAGCTTACTTTCCTTGCATGTTGTGATGCATATTTTCTCATGTGTTCCCTTCTTAAGTCCATCATTTCATACGTTTCCAAGGAGCACACTCACCTCACCCTCCATGTGCTAGAACCACTCATGCTCCTTCCTTGACTTGTTGCATGTGTCACACCCTTTCTACCGACAAGGAAATATTACTTTCCTCTACGCAAAACCACAGTCAAGGCGATACCATACGACCCACTGTTGGGACTCCTACACCAAACAATCTGAGGTCTAGTTGGGACTTCTTATCGTGGAGATCCTGTGACATGTTTGTAGGTCCAACACCATCAACACCTCCTTAAAAGTATATTTTATTTACTGATGAAGATGAGCCTAATTATTTTCAAGAGGTTCATAAAGTTGAGCACAATAAAGAATGGATGAAAGCAATGAAGGAAGAAATGAACTCTTTGTTGAAAAATAAAAATTAGGAATTGGTAAAGCTCCCAAAAGGTAGAAAGGATCCACAAAACAAATGGGCTTACATGATTAAACATGAAGGTGATAGAAATAGGGAGAGGTATAAAGTAAGGATGGTGGTGGAGGGATTTGTCGAAAAAGAAGGTATTGACTTCATTGAGATTTTCTCACCTATTGTGAAATTGTCATCCATCAAAGTCATTCTTGGTCTTACAACTACCCTGGACTTAGAATGTGAAAAGTTATATGTAAAGACTGGTTTCCTTCATGGAGAATTGGAGGAAGAAATTTCTATGAAGCAACTAGAAGGCTTCATAAAAAGAGGCAAGGAAGAGCTTGTTTGTAGATTTAAGAAGAACCTTTATGGGTTGAAACAGGCACCTCAAAAATGGTACAAGAAATTTGATTCATTCATATTGGAATATGGTTTTCACAGGTTGGAAGCAGACCATTTTGTATATATCAAGAGGCATGATCAACGAAAGTATATCATATTGTTGTTATATGTGGATGACATATTTATTGTTGGGCATGATAAGAATATGATCAATAGGTTGAAGAAATATTTGGGCAACAAGTTTGCAATGATGTATTTGGGTCTAGTATAACAAATATTAGGCACGAGGATCATGTGTGATAGGAAAAAGAAAGATTTTGGTTGTCACAACAAAAATAAATCAATAAGGTACTTGATAGGTTTAATATGAAGGATTCCAAGCCAGTTGGTACACCCCTTTTATCCAACTTCAAGTTGAGTACTGAGTTATTTCCTAGTGATGACAAGGAGACGGAAGAAATGAGAAATATTGTTTATGCTTTAGCAGTTGGAAGCTTGATGTATTCCATGGAATTCACATGACCAGACATTTCATATTCAGTGGGAGTAATGACCAGGTTCTTTTCCAATCTAGGAAAACAACATTGATAAGTCGTAAAATGGATTTTGAGGTATCTAGAGGGTACTAGTAATTATTGTTTATGTTTTGGTCATAATGAGACTATGCTTGAAGGATTTACAAATGCAGATATGTTGGAGATATGGAAACCAGAAAGTCCACTACAGGTTATTTGTATACATTTGCAAGGGAAATAGTTTCTTGGGTACCATGGCTACAAAGAATAGTAGCTCTCTCTATAATAGAGGAAAAGTACATAGCTACAACAGAAGCTTGTAAAGATATGTTTTGGTTGCAACGATTCTTATGATAGATAGGAATAAAGCACGACAAGTATGTGCTATATTGTGATAGTCATAACGCAATTCACTTAGCAAAAATTCAGTTTTCACTAAAAAACCAAGCACATTGACTTAAGGTACCATTATATCTGGCATGTGTTGGATGAAGGAAAATTATCCTTGGAAAAGATCCATACAGATAATAACCCTGCTGATATGCTCACTAATATTCTACCAAGAAATAAATATCAATTGTGTAGATGCATGCTAGGAATTGGTGTGACTTGATTCAAGGATATTCGTTTGGTTTCAAGTGGCACAATCTTAAATGTGAAAACCAATGAATGCATCAGCACTGACAACCATTGACAACGCCATCTAGTGTCAACCCTCCAACACACCATCACCCCCAACCTACCACACCATCCATTGAGTTGACTATATAGTAACGCACTCCACATGAGACAATTAGATAATTTTAGAGCTTGCCTCATCTATAAATTTGTAATATTTCCTCTACATGAGAAATCCAAGAAAGACCACGGCCTGTGTGTAATATAAACCTGTGATTTTATTCTCCATTCTAATTTTTTCTCTCTTTAAATAATTCTTCCTATTCCTATTATCTGTTGTTGTGTCTGTGATGATTTTATTCTCTTTTGTGCTTCTCTGATATCAATAGAATAATGATACTCTAATATAGAGCCCATTTTCTACAATTTACAAGATCCATATTCATAGATCCATAGGTCATTTTCACATAGAATAGAAAAAAAATTGACTCAAATCTGGGGATCTAGCTAAGAGTGCAAAAAAATTAGTCGCAAAATTTTTAGCACATGAAGCCAAAAAAATGCAGTGTGTATCGGCAAAGGAAGACCTTCACTAGGAGATGTAGACGAGGGGGGGTCTACTAGATGACATTGATATCTTGTAGACCATCCTCATTCTTTGTTACACAATACTTCCAACACAACAAAATTTAAATTCATGTTTATTTGTTGCAATACATGTTGTTCCTCTTCACACATCTACTCAGAATCCTTCTCAAGTGAGGCTAAGAGATATGGGATAAAAAAAGGACAGTCCCATTTCTCACTCTTTAGCTTTGAATCAGCAGAATCAAAATAAACATTGGATTGTCTATTGATTGTTACTTCCCCATCAATACTCACACAAGGGAACACACAAGGTTTTTTTTCATGCAACCATTATTTCAAGTGTCCAACTACAGAAATCCTTGCTATGGCACTCTTTTCTATCTCCACGACTAGAAGAAAGTGTGTCTAAGAGTGCCTCAAACTTATTAGAAACCATACATATTTATCCATCATCTAGGAATTCCATAAGCTTCCATGTATTAATGATCTCATTTTTCTCCTCCTTTACAGGTTCATATTCATTTGATTCTCCTTTTGTATCTTTTTTTTCTTCCCAACATTTTCCTTTCAAACGATTTCCTAGACCAAATGTTATTTTACTCTAGAATGAATTTCAAGACACATCATTTTTTCCCCTATGACTGTTTCACCCAATAAATTCCCTAGTTGCAAATCCAACTTTACACTAGTATGAGTTTGAGGACACATTCAGTATTTTCGCCTATGAATGTTTTAGAATTCCCATCTTTTAAGATCAAATTATGCTCATGAGTGGCTGAAATTTTGAAGGTGACTCTTTAATATCAAAATTTTAGAAGCTAAAAATTACACTTCAATATTACAAAATTGAATGGTCACCCTTGTATATCTAATAACTCTTTATTTTAATACAAAACATGGATAACTTAGGCATGCCAAGAAAAAAATAAAAGAAATGTTAATTTAAGAAAGAAAAATAATAATAAAGAAATACAATCCATCCATCCTTATTTCTATTGTAGACGATTCTCAAAATATTCAAAAAATTGACAGACGGGGACTAGATCAAATAATTGACTTCATTCTTGTCCATAATATTTCATGATATTCTTGGCATCTGCAATCCAAGTATCAAGAAGAGAAATAAACAATTGACTTCATTCATATCCATTAGATTTACGAAATGTGCAATTCAATTGAGGGTGGAATTAAACAAAACAAGAATGTCTTTGATTCAGATGGCTTACCTTCTTCCTTAAATACCCAAGAATATTCAAAATAGTTCCAAGTCCTATTTTGAATCTTCTTTTAACATCTTTGAATCAAATTCCATTGATTCATTTATGTTTAATACAACTATTGCATAAAAGTTTCATTCCACCTTTCCATAATCCTCCCAATCAATTGTAAAAGAATGGATTCCCCCACTAATGATGTTGTGGCGCTAGAACACACCAAAAGAGTCAAAATTCATAATCATAATGTAGATCTACCCCATCAAAGATTACTTGGGAACTAGTAATTATTTTTTACATATTAAAATCCATGATGGTTTCTTTGTAATGTCTCTATGGAGATGTATGTTATGAATATCCTTTATTTTGAGTATATCTCATTGTTTATCTTTGGGGTACAATTTTGCATGAATTTAGAATGATCTCTTAAGGGTATTTGATTTCAAATTATACATAAAATGCATTTTTATTTGTATCATGGTAGCTTCGGATTATAGGCCTAGTAATAGAATGACATTCCCAATGATGTCACTCATAATTTTTTCTTTTATCAAATGTCTACATAGAAAAGGAAAACTACCTAGTTTCCCATTGCCAATTTAATATAAATATCATTTTTATTTTTAAAATAAGAACACTTCTATGGATATTTCACAACCTATATTGAGTCTTAGGAAGCATAGTCCCTACAATTATTCCTCTTTTACAACTAAGAATGGTATTTGTATTAAATTGATATTGAGAAGTTAGCATAGTTATGTAGAAAGATATTCATTTTCTAGGTGAATATTGAATGAAAGAAACAAATATGAATGACATCAATGTTTTGTTAGGATGTTATTAGCCCTCTAATATAGAGCTTCAATGATGTAGAGATCACTACTCCATTATATGTAGAGATGGAGTTCAATATACTCTTAAGTGGTCATTCTAGTTTGTGAAATAATTGCATCAAATATGTGAGCATGTGAGATATAATTCAAATGGAAGATGCTCGTGTGATAGAAATTGAGAGGGAAGATAGTCAAGGGTAGAGACTATCCAACCAACTCATAAGGGATTTTAATATCTAAAATATTAATATTAAGGAGAATTATACTCATTCTCAAGTGAGCTTCATAAGGCAGAGCTAAATGATGAGATTGACAAGAGGATCCTATATGAGTGAAAATGGAATGGATCGATACATTTCTAGTATCATGTAGCTCTAATCGATCATCGCCAGGAAGTTTGAGGCCCCACGTATGAATAATTGGAATAATTTAGAGAATAACATGATGAGTGCAATGAAAATTTTGTTCATTAGTTGCAACACAAAAATGAATCAATCGTATTCAATGAGATAAAATAAGATTCAATATAAGTTTTGATTGTCACAAAATTTAAGAGGAGCAATGAGAACATGGTAAAAATACTCTAACTCTATCATTGCATGGTTAGAGTTAGATCTTCCACCACTCCTCCCCACTGATACGTTCGTAAAAATGTGTAGGTGCAAGCATGCTCGAGATTTAATAGAATCCCATAAATGGAAAGATCGACAAACTAGGTTAATTTTAGAACTCCCCCTCCCTCGCCGCACACTTTACCACCAAACTAGTAATGTGGGGGGGGGGGGTTGAAATCTCGTTCGTGTTTTTACCATACACGAAAAAAATGATGGACATGTGGACATCGGTAGACACCTGGAAAAATACAAATGGAGTAAAGTAGAGAGGTGAAAACACAGGTGGAAGTGACAT
Source organism: Pinus tabuliformis (assembly GCA_031772625.1). Classification (NCBI taxonomy): domain Eukaryota; kingdom Viridiplantae; phylum Streptophyta; class Pinopsida; order Pinales; family Pinaceae; genus Pinus; species Pinus tabuliformis. The sequence goes on along the minus strand of CM062806.1, from coordinate 69,255,392 downwards.
GTCCCATGTGATGTTAACATGATTTCGTACCAAGGACATGTGGTATTTGTTTCCATACTTTCTGGGTGGCCAAATGGGCCATTCCTAAGTGACACATGCACCACTCATAAGAGGACACATGGATCAGATGATGCAAGCATGACATCAAAATCAAGGTCGTCAAGTTGGTAAGTCAACCAAGGGAAGTTGGGTCTTTGGGTCAGTTGAGCATCATACAATAAGGCCCGACCTCATTAAATCCCTTGACATAATCAATAATTGGTTAAATCGCCTCGGTCATATCATCTAGAGGGGCCAATGTAAAAAGCGCCAAGGGATTAAAGGGAAAATACGAAAAAATGGACATTATTGGTGGTATATTTTGCAATCTAGCCAAATATAGCAATCACAAAAATTGGAAAGTTTAAATAAACTACAACTAAACTCTGATGAAGTTCCATATTAACTAGAAATGATAGTAAAACTCACACATTCTTATCTAAACAATAGAGAAGTGGTAAAATACTCAAAGATCATATTTAGAAGGGGCAGTTCAGGCATGAGAATGATAAAACTAAATATTTATGCAAGAAGGAATATCTTAAGATAACTAAAAGAAAAGTAACTAAAATTTACCAGTCAAAATTATTTATAAGAATAATCGATTGAGAAAGAAGATAGGATTTTTTATTGTGTGAATTGGAATGATGTTGTTGGTGTGGATGGTGGATTGGCCAATAATTAGATATTTCTGAAGGTGTTTGTCTTGAGTGATTGATTTATGAAAAATCTAATTGTTTATCTAAGGATTTGGCCTTCTCGATTTGGGTATGAAAATTGTATGAAAGATAAATCATTAAGGTTAGACAAGTTGTAGTTCGAAAGGAAGGGAATGTAGATCCTTCCAGTGGTTGTTATTAAATATTTACAAAAAACTTTGTACCCAGGGAACTTTGTAACCATAAGTAATATTTTTGTTTTTTTGCTTTTTGCTAATGCAAGAGTCAGACCTTCAATTTCATTAATCATCAACAAAAGAACATAAAATACAAGAGTTTCCGCATGGTCGTTGACCATGAAGAGAACACATCAAAACCTGAAAACCGGGCTAAAAGAATAAGCCTTCCTTCCTACAACCAAACCATACAATTCTCTCAAGAAAGAAGAGCGAGCAAGGAAACAGATCCAAAAAAACAACAGAGTTAAAGTACTACGGATTCATTTCCTCCTGTCTTCAAAACCCGCTGCACAAAGGCCAGAGTAAAAAAGACAAAAGTAACCCAGGATATCCCTTTCCCGCCAAAACCTTCCCGTCAAATCCTCACATTCCTTTGATCTCATCTATTGAAACTATCCGTCCGATCCAACGGCACGGAACCAATTCACTTTGACAAGTAGTCCACCAATTACCAAAGGGACCCACAGACTTACACGACTAATCCCAATCATTGATTTGGCTTGGATGATCCAACGGTTGAAATAAATATTGCAACCACCTACCTATGCACACTTTATCGTGTGATGAGGGTGGTATTCCACCTGCCTCCACCACCACGTGGAGCACGTTGTATGGTATCGCATCCAAACAGCCAAAACCACTTACCACTTTTGTGTGCCGCGATCACGAGAAACAGCTCGGGGCGTGGTATAGAGAACCAGCCCGTAAAACCTCGGGCTTCGCGGCAACCAATGGACTCCGGCTTACGACCTGTTCCAGTTTCTATCCTCCTTGACCCGTTCATAGAATTTAGGATGCGGAAGCCACCATCTACACTGTTGAAACTTCCAACATAAGGACCCCCTGAAATGTCTTTAATCCATCCTCCCCGCCCCAGATTCTCGGAAGAAAAATGTAAAACTGGATCCAAGAAATTGTGAAACCTGTAAGGTCTTCCTCCCAACAGACCCTTGACGAGAATCTTTGAATGGAGCCTTGTATTCTGACCCCTAAACTAGCAGACCTGGAAGGTAACACCCAGCCAAGCCGACCTAGGTTTGCCTTGTCGCTCTTCAAAACTGCTCGACCGATCTAGACCATTGAACCAATCGCAAAATCCAACAGTTGTCTAGAGCGTCGCCTCACCCGAATTAACCATACTTAAATGTGCAAAGAGGGTGGTTTTCCAATCCTTCCTCCTCCATGTGTGGGAAGATGTATGGGCTCGCTCCAAATCCTCTAAAACCACTTTCCCTTTCCACGCAGTGCGATCAACAAAAAACCTTTTACGAAGTGGTTTTTCTCTCCATGACCCACAAACACCCTGATTCCGACTACCGATGAAAACCCCATCAAGATTGCTTGTCTTTCTAGCCTGAACTTGCATTCCTTGGAGATCAATGCTAACATTCTTACCTCTTCTCAGGTATCTATCACCCTTCGATGATCGACTCTTCTTCAAGGACCTGTAAGCTAGATTCTGAAAACACATGCAAAGGCTTCAACATTAAGGGCTTGCTTCCAGGACTCTATGTCTGAAGACTCTAATGTCTTCCTCCTGTTGTTCACTGCATATAGTTTTTAAACTGCTTTGTCTCAAGTCCTGCCATCTTATCATAACATTGACATCTGTATTACTAACCCCCTGATTGGCTAACAGGTCAGCCAGCTTGTTGGCCTTTCTGCGAACATGTTGGAAGGTGACTGTGTGCAAGTTCTGTAGGTGATTCTGAATTCTCTGGAAAACCCTGATTAACTTCCAGTGCTTGGAGACTTTCTCCGGCGCTGATCCATTACTAATTCTTTTCACTGAGTTAATGACTATCTCTGAATCTGCTTCCACAATCACATTGCAACAGTTCTCCTGACTTAGAAACTCAAGGCATTGCTCCAAAGCCATGAGTTCAGCCAAATTATTGGTCGTTGTGCCGAGATGAAAATGGAAAATGAAGATGATACTTCCTTTATTGTCCCTGAGTGCTCCCCCATAGCCGGCCAACCCCAGATTTCCTTTAGCTACCCCATCAATATTGAATTTTAAGTATCCAGCCGGCGGAGGCTGCCAAAAATCTTGCTCTCTGTCCCCAATTGTAACCTTTCTGTTAAGACCCTGAAGAGCAAGATCTTGCAGCCCTAATTGAAAGAGAATGTTTCTTTCCCGATCTGAGGGAGGATTAATATGGTGGCTGCAAACAGTGGAGCCTACAGTCTCCTTAAGTTGTTTCAGAATTTTCTCCAATAGTACGTGTGGGGGATTCATCTCCTCCTTAAATATTCTTTGAATCCTCTCCTTCCATACATTCCATATGATAAAGCTTGGTGTAAGGGTCCAATTTGAGTTGAGAATTTCATGTTCTGATAAATTTCCCCTCGAGCTGATGAGGGTTTTGAAGATACTTCCTCTATCCCTATCAGTTTGTTGAAAATTTTTAGCAAAAATGTCCCATAACTAGGAGGTGAAATAGCAGTAATTAAGAAGATGTTCCATCATTTCTTCCTACTTTCCACATAGAGGACATCTGGAAGGCCTTAGAACACCTCTTTTCCTAATGTTTTCCGAAGTCAGAATTTTCCTGTGATAAACCAACCACATGAAGAGTTTGATTTTCATCCACCCCAGATGCCTCCAAAGTTTTTGCCAGATTTTATCCAGAACCTGGGATTCAGCTCTAGTAGAATACCTTTGGCTTCTTTGAGATTAAAGGTGCCCTCTTGATTTTTGCCCCATCTTAGTTCATCTTGCCCTTCAGAAACTAAGATTTTCCTTTGTTCCACCAAATTTTTTAGCTCCTCCACTTTAATTTTCAAGAGCCTATTATTTCTGCACTCTATATTCTTCCAGATTCTCCATTTCCCCATTGGCTGGGTGTTATCCCAGAAGTCCATGACTTTAATTAAGCCTTGTGAGTCTGTCTCCTGTTTAAGCTCAAGGAAGTTATCGTTTAACATAATTGGTTCCTGTTGCCATTTATCTTCCCAAAAGAGAGCATGATTCCCTTCTCTGATTTCCCAGAAACTATTTTATTGAACTAATCTTCTATTTTCCCAAGCCTTGTTCTAGATATGTGAGCCCTTAATGTTCCCTGACATTCTAATAAGATCATTAGTTTGCCAGGATGTGGCATATTTTTCTTTCCAGATGCTAGCCCATGGAGTCTCTGGGTTATGAACCCAGCGCCACCAAAGTTTGGCCCCTAAAGCCTTGCTGAGAATTTCCTGGTCATCAAAGCCAAGTCCTCCATGGTCCTTTGGTCTACATAGTTTCTCCCAAGACACTAAAGCCCATTTCTTTCTTATTTTCGTCCTTTCACCAAAGGAAGTTTCTTTGAATATTTCTCAGTTGCTGAAAGAATCCTTTCGGAGCTGGGAGGGCAGATAACATAAACATAGGGATGGCTTGCAGAACAACCTTAGTGAGAACCAATCTACTTGCCATATTTAGAGATCTGAAGGTCCATTTGCTGACTTTGTCCTGCAACTTATTCATCAAGGGTTCCCAAATGCTTTTGAGAAATGGTTTATCAGTAAGAGGGATACCCAATATTTTGAGGGAAGGGAATCCCTTTGAAAGCCTAGAATTCTAGAAATATTCATTTGGATTGCCAAATTGGTATTAAAGAAAAAGATTTTTGATTTGGAAAGGTTTACTTCCATACCTATGGCCATGGCAAAAGTGTTCAGAATATGTTTATAAGTTGAAGCTTCTTTGACAATAGGGATTCCTTGAAGCATTGTATCATCTACAAATTTTTGATGAGTAAGAGCTTGACCATTCTCGGAAAGTAGAAGGCCTTTAATCTTACCTGCAGCTTTAGCTTGGTTGATGGCCCTGCCAAGTCCTTCCATCATAAGAATGAAAAGAAAAGGAGAGAAGGTATCCCTGTCTGAGGCCTCTAGAAGGACTGAAAATCTCTGAGGGAGAGCAATTCACAAGAATAGAGAAGCTGGAGGAGGTGACAAGGGCCATAACCCATCTGATCCATTTATCATCAAAACCAAAGGCACTAAGAACCCTTTTCATATAGGTCTAGTTTACTTTGCTATAAGCTTTGGCTATATCTAATTGCATGATCATGCCAACCTTCTTTTTTTTTAGCGAGTGAAATACCTCATGAGCTTAAATGATGTTGTCTAAAATTTGTCTGCCTTCCACATATCCTGATTGTTCCCTTGAAACTAGGGTGGGAAGCAAAGGCTTAAGTATGTTTGCCACCACCTTGGATATAATTTTGTAGACCACATTGCATAGAGCGATTGGTCTGAACTTATCCAGAATTTGAGCATCCTCTTGCTTGGATATAAGGGAGATAAAGGAGGTATTCAACACTTTCAAGATGGTACTATTCACTCTGGAATCCTCCACCACATTCAAGATATCCTATTTAACAATACTCCAGCATGCCTTGAAAAAGTCCACATTGAACCCATCTGGGCCTAGTTCTTTTCCATTCTGCATTTCTTTGAGGGTATCGTCTATCTCTTTTTCAGAAACTGGTCTATTTAGATTGAAATTATCCTCTTTGGATACCATCTTTGGTATATTTCTGGTTACCTCCCGAATAGACTGTTCTCTGTACAAGTTATTTTCCTGAGTAATACTTCGAAAGTGTTGCACTAACTCTACTTCAATATTCTCATGAGAAGTAAGAATATCCCCTTCTTTGTTTTTGATTGAAGATATTCTATTATGCATTCTATTTGCCATAGTGGACCTGTGAAAAAACTTTGTATTACGCTCCCCTTCCTTCAGCCATTGGACTCTAGATTTTTGTTTCCAGAAGACTTCCTCCTGTTTGCACAGATTATCCCACTCGTGCTGGTATTTCTCAACTTGATTGCTTTTGTCTTTATCAAAACCTTCCTTGATTAGAGCCTGGTTGAGTTCCTTAATTTTATTTTCAATTGATTTTTTCTCTGCAAAAATATTGCCAAATTCATTTCTGTTCCAATCTTTTAGTTTGAGTTTGATATGCTTTAATATTTTATGCAGAAGAAACATTCTTGTTCCTTGAATCTGTAAGTCTTCTGTCCACCAATTTTTGATATTGTTGAAGAAATCTGGGTGGGAGAGCCAGATATTTTCAAACCTGAATGGTCTATTTCTGAGAATGTCCATACCTTTGATCTCCATTTGAACCAGCCAGTGATCTGAGCCTCCGAAGGGGAGAACTTCAGCTGTTATTTCCTTATTTGCCAACATCAGATTCTCAGAGGTCAGGAATCTGTCTAACTTCGAGGCTACTTGAGAATCACCACCTCTTTTATTATTCCAAGTAAAGAGGCCAGTATTCATTTCAGCCTCTACTAGGTTCATCTTGTCTATAAAGTTTTGAAATTCCAATGAGTCTTTACTGAGGATCCTCATTCCTCCTTTTTTCTCAGAAAAAGACTTGATCACATTGAAATCCCCTCCCATGATCCAAGGAATCCCTATATGTCTGTCTCTGAGATCCTCCAATGAATCTAGGAACTTGAGTTTATCATCTATTCTTTGAGGACCGTAAACATTGGTTACAAGATAGTGGTGCCTGTCTCCCTCCATTTGGATGATAACTGATAAATAATTCCTGGTAGCCTCAACATCTATAACACTTAATTTGTGAGGGTTCCAAAGAGTGAGGATTCCCCCCGCAGTATCCTCTGCTTTAACTTCTAGAAGCTCGAATTTACTAAGCCATTTATTGTGGATTTTTCCTTTCTTTTAAATGGAACTTTTTGTTTCTTGGATAAATATCATGTCCGACATTTCTTGCTTCATTCTATTGCTGAGTATTCTTTGCTTTCTTTTACTCCCTAGACCTCTAATATCTCAAGCAATAAACTTCATAATTAAATATTTGTGAAGGGGTAGCTGGCAAGATCTTTCATCTTACCTGAGTCTATCATTAGCTTACCACACTCCATCAAGAGTTAATTCTGCTTTTTCCTGCCTCTTTTTTTATGTGGGTTTCTTGTGACTAGTCCTGAAATTTCTTTTAGCACCTTCACTCCTCTGTTTTCCTGTTTATCTAAATTTTTCCCTTTTCCCAATGCATTAGATTGTGTTTTCCATAAGAACAACTGTCTGATCTTATTAAGTTCTTCCTGGGGTACCGAATCCACTCCTCCCGTGGTTCCCTAGAACAAGAACCCTTCCACATCTAGGTTTTTTTTATCAAGTATCTCCTGTAGCTCGTGGTATTCTAGATCCATCTCTCTCGGAGTCACTTCTTGATCCATCTCAGTTTCTATCTCACTCATAATGGTTTCTATCTGATGCCTAGTTTTCTGATTTTGGTCATCTTCATATTCTGTTCTCTTTTCTCCAGCCTTTCCTTCTGTGGCTTGATCTTCCTTTGAGGTTTCTTCCTCTTCCTCTAGAACTTGGAACTTGTTTTGGCTACCTATACGTCCTTCATCTTGATGTTGCTTTGTTCCTTTCTTGCTTCCTTTTCCTCGATAGACTACTTTCTGAAAGCTGTCTGTTTCCTTCATTGTATTTGCCTTACTATTATTTCCTACTTTCCCTTGTGGACAGTCCCTAAATAGATGCCCGTGCTCATGACATCTATGACATCTGAAGGGAATATGCTCGTAGTCTACTGTTTGTACCCATTCTTCATCAAGGACTTCCAGGATCACTTCATCTGGTAAGGCTCCTGATAGATCCATTTCCACGCATATTCTAGCAAATGAAGTGTATTTCCCTCTTCTTGTGGCTTCAGAAATTTTGACAAAGCATCCTAATTTATTGCCTATGGCCATTAATGATTCATTTTGCCAGTAATCAAGAGGTAAGGAATACAACCTTACCCAGGCCGGTGCCGAAGTAAAATTTTCCCGCTCTGGGAAAAAATTCATGATCCATGGCCTCATGTAGAGTCCAGCTGCCGCGAAGAAGTAGGGTCCACCTTCAAAGACTTTGTCCTTGTCTTCAATATTCGTGAATACCACCATAAAGAAACCCTTTGACCCAAGATGAAGGTCTATGCTCCCTTTAGGTTTCGAATTATATTTGATCCAAGTTTGTAAAGATTTTTCAGTGGGCCATAGTCCCATGAACTTACAGATAATAGCATATGTCCGCATGTGGTCCCTATATGCCTGTAGGGCAGGATCATTTAAAACAACTCTAGGAGTAATTTCAACTTTGGGTTTGCAGGGTCCCTTTTGTTTCTTCTCTTTAGTTTCCTATTTTTTGTCTTCTCCCTCTTTTTCCTTTGTGCCATTGATTCCCTCAGAATGGCCTCCTGCTATCTCCTCTTCCATGATTTCTTTTCCTCCTCCCGAAGTTCCTTTTGTAGTTTCTAGAGGTTTCTTACCTCTGTTAGCCACGACTTCCTTGAAGGAGGGAGAAGCTCTCCCTCCTCTACGACCCTTCATGGGGAGCGTCGTCTGCAACTCTCTCGAACCCTAGCCGTGTGCAGTCTCTGTTTCTATCGCCGTCTGCCCATCATGTTCCGGAGAAATTATAAATCTTACCATAAGTAATATCTTTCCTTGAGAAGAAATTGAAGAAAAATTTGAAGAATATATGTGTGCTAGTTTTGTTAGTTTTTTAGATTCTTGGGATGCTCATCTAAGTTAATTTCTAAAGTATTTTTTGGTGTCCAATCATTCCTGCACAATTGAAAGAAAATTTTAAAATTCCTGCAATATTATTTCATCGCTCCTCTTAGTATTTTCCTAGTTTCTAACACATATGATTGAGTTGACATTCCATTTCTTGAGTCAACTCACCTCAAATTAATATAAAAATATTAAATTCTCTCCTTGGGTGAAAAACACTAGCAAACACGCACACCTTGTGTGTAAATCTTGTTAACCAAACCAAAAATCCCCAATGTATTTTCCAACCAAAAGTACCTTCTGAGCTATCAAATTTCAACACTCCATGTTAGTGAGGAAGGTATTTCCACCCCCACCAAGAAGTGGAAATTTGAGATGAAACTATATGATTTCAGAATACTTGGACCTTCAAAGACACCATGATTCTAAAAGCCTCGCGCTTTAGAGCATCTAACATGGACATCCAAACTATGAATTCCCTTGTTCCTAGAAATCTCTAGTTACATGGATTTTCCTTGTATTATTGTCTCACATCATGACTTTCCTTACACAGTCAATGATTCCATTAGATCGACCATTACCTTGCTTTCATACACCAAGACTTTCCTTCTATGATCCATGAATTTCCTTGAAAACACCATGAGTTCCTTGCATGGTTTATGACTTACCTTGCACAAAAATTGACTCACATGGTTCATTATTATCCTACTCTCTCACCTAAAATTAAAGGTTAGACTTGACCTAGGCCACTAACTCTCCCTCTGAAGCGAGACTCCCTTTGAGCCTACACAACCTACCTTTGGTTCACTCTACTTTCCCTCCCAGAAGGTAACCTCATGAAAACCTATGCACATGTTGCAACTGATCTTTTTCCATTTCAAGCTCATTCTCGAGCTACAATTGAAAACTTGGCCTAATCCATTCTAGACCACTCAAACTCAACTCTTCAAGTGTCCTCATTCTCCTGCGTCAAAAATTTCATATGGACATGGATTGACTTTTAGATCTATTACTTTGCAACCCAATGAACATACCATCTCTCGAAACTCATCAAACTACTATACCTATATAGCTACCTGATCCATGTCAAAGCACTCCCTACTAAGGCACTTGAACTATCACAACTTACTTTGATAAGTCACAATTTAATGGAATTCCATCAACAGTATCGACAACCTACCACTCAATATACTACTTTGCACCAAGTTATCTTCCAATCCACCAAAACTCCCATTCTACTACCCCAAGATGCAATAATCCATAGCTCCTTATCTGAACATGTTTCGTCATGTCTCAGAAGGAATACCCACCCAAGTCTCTTGGGATCACTATTGTTTCCTGCAATAGTCCTAAAACTCCTCAAAGTTCATAATTGTGCACATCTGAAATCCGTATTCTATTTGAATATGCTATAATACAATGTTAGGATTCCATTTACTTCATGTCTCGTCTACACTTTAGCTAGAAAACGTTGAAACTGTGAAAATGCCTAACTTTAAAACAACTTACACAATGTAATATACACCACCAATTAGATCATGCATAGTACACAAAAATCAATTCCCAAAACATGGGAGGACCCGCTCCTCAGCTTTGGCAGAACATGCAAAAATACAAAACATCATATCTGCACTGAAGAGGCCTAGGTCAATGTAAATATTGGTCACTTCTATCACCGTAAATTTAGGGAAGATATAGAAATTGAAAGGAGGCCAAAAAATCTAAGTAGAGATGATGGTTGAAAAATTAGCAGTTGTTGGGTCCCTGCCTTATCTTCCTATTTTTTTTTTCACCCTTAATTAAATAACGTTTTTAATTTCTTTTATTCACTTCAATGGGTTAATTTTCATTTTAATCTCTTAATATTTACTAATTTATTTAGTCAAAACTAAATAAAATATTTATTTACTTAGTCAGAACTAAATATTTTTTTATTTATTTAGTCCAAACATATATTTATTTATTTATTCAATACTTAAATAAATAAATAAATAAAATAATTTTTTATTTAGTCGACACACTTTATTTATTTATTCAGTCAAAACTAAATATTTATTTATTTATATATTTTTCATTCATATGACCTTGGTTTATTTAGTTTTGGACCTAAATGTGTTGTTTTAGTTATTTAAGTTTCACCAAAAATATTATTTTATTTAATTTTAGATAGTTTTATTTAATTTTGGATTTATAATTTATTAGAATTTTCCTTTGATTAAATATAAATCCTTGATTAAAATTAGCCATTATTTCTAACGGTTACATTCATTATATGAAAATATTCTTTATTACTAAATAGTAATATTTAGTCAAAACTAGCTATTAGATTCTAATAGTCAAAAATTAATTCTCTACATTGCTATCCCTATTTAATATGATGCCATGATCTGACTCTCCATCCTTTCTTGATGTTGAACCACACTAGACGGTGCGAAAAAAATCAACGAAATGTTCTTGATGTGATTTTTACCCAAAGATTTCCCACCATTCAACTTATTTCTTATTATTTATTCAATAAGAAAACTTAGGGGCTCGTACTAGGGAAAGTGTCCATTTACAATAATTCATAAAGACCAAATACAAAAGGAACAACTTATAATTATTTTTTCTCTTCAAACTATTGTGTTAAGGCACCTTATGTTAGGTATTCTACTAGGTAACTTTGACATCTTTCTTAGGCCTAATGCCCGTCTCTACTCAGTTACCTAGCTTCTTTTAGGTTGTCGTTCACTACTGCACTAGACACCACCCCTTTTAACATTATTCAACCATATTTGTACTACCCCCTAGTGACCTAGTAGCCCTCCTCGCATGCCTTTCTCACACAATAGTCTTGATTTCACCTTTTTATTACTCAGAATAAGCCTTAGTCCATGCTATTTTCACCTTAGGGCTTTCCCAACCCTTGCAAACACCACTACAAGATACTCCTTTAGTTATTAACTTGTAGACTATGCTGCCATAACTTGCCACAACCCACCCTTTGCAATAGCTAGTCAACAATCTACTATAAACTATTGCCTTATTCATGTGGCCTGTCCCTTTTTTGTGGCCTCCTCAGAATAGTATTATGGCCATTCACACAAGCCTATGGGCTCCTCCTATTCCTACGAGAAACCCTTAGGTCCCACTACCAGGCCTTAGGTCCTTTGACTAGGTCTTAGGGCCTACGACCTTCCTGTAACACCTTGGGACGTTCTGTTCCAGCTACAATAAATTTTCATTTAGCTTACGAATTCCTAAGAATTATAAACCAAAATTATTCTCCCAAAAATGCCTCTCAACACATACACATGTTGGTTTATTTATAATCGATGCAAGGCCATATGAATGGGCGTGACTCCTAAACCGTTGAGACTCGTCGACTCCAAGTCAACTCTTATATTTCTGATCCAGCCTTCCATTTCTTAAGTCAACTAATCTCAACTCAATATTAAAAGAAATAATTGTTTTTGTTTATGTGAAAAAACCTAGAAAACACCAACACCTTGCTCGAAAATCTCATTAACCTAACCAAAAATCCCCAAGGGCTTTCCCAATCGAAAATACCTTTCAAGCTATTATATTTCAACATTGGGGAGTCGATATAGGTTCATTTAGTGGAAAAAAAGCATATGTTCAGATACGTGGGTAGTACAGTGGACTTTGGATTGAGATATGTTTTAGTTGGTGGAGTAGAGTTGGAGGGACACACAATTTTTGATTGAGCTCGGAGTGTTGTCGACAAAAAATCCATGCTTGGATATTGTTTTAGCTTGGGATAAACCATGATGCAATAGTAAGTGGCACTTATCTCAATAGAGTTAGAGTACATGGAAACGAGTCTACTGAGTTGTGAAGCCATGTGGATTTGCAATATGCTCAAGAGGTTTTTTTGTCTTGAGTGGGATCCCAATGTGATTCACTGTGATAACCAGAGTTGCATTAAACTCTATGAAAATAATTTGTTTCATGGCAAATCCAAACATATAGAGGTCATATATCACATCATCAAAGACATTATCCGGTCTATATGTGCTATGAGAATGTAGTGCATTTCCACAGAAGCTTAGGTGGTGATCCAGGTGGATGTTGGTGGCCACCCACATATCCCATTTGGACCCCCACAACTGTCTCTTTCAGTTTTTTAGTTTTTGTAATTGTTGCACAATTTACTATTTTTAGTAGTTTTTCGGGTCCTAAACTTCCGGAGTCATTTTGAGGCCCTGAACGACGTTTTTTTTGGAAATCTGGGAGCAATACTGGTCCATGAACTAATGTATCTCTTCCCAAAGTTGTAGTTCTTGGATAGATCTTTCTAACGAGCTATTGTACGCGTCAAACAGAGATCGGGTGCCAAAGTTACGACCTCGGGAACTTGATGTACCAACTTACCCAAAATTTGGCGTTTCATCTTCTAGGGTTAGGTTTTGGGATGTGAAGGGTTTTCCATTGTTTCTAAACAATAAATAGGCCTTCGAGCCTCATTGTAACATAGTTCAAAGGCATGTAGCCACCTCATCTCTTCTCAGAGATAAGCTACCATCGTCCTAGCTGGTTTATTTCCATTTCTGTTTGTAAGCATATTTCAGTATTTTACATTAATGAAATGAAGTATTATTTCTGTTGCATCTCTGTGTTTATGGTTATCTTTGTAATTTGTTGCGTTCCTGTTTAAATCCAGACCAGTGGTATCAGAGCGGTATGCTTTTTCTCGATTTTTCTTTGCATGTCCCTAACGAGGTCGGGATATAAGGAGTTAGGGCTTGAACTGGTCAAACCTTTTTAAGACCAACCTTGCAAATCCTGATGGCCTCCCATGGTAGATGAGAAGAAAGATGAGGGGGCAGGAGATCCTATCAAAATCTTGCTCGAAGAAGCCCTCAAGTGACAAAGGAACGCAATGATGGATAACTTTGCGCAGATCCTTCAGCGGCCACCCAGAGGCGACGCATTAGCTTGCAACAGCTACTCTGGAAACACCACACCCTTTAAGGTACAAGTTAATTTTGAAATCCCCATCTTTGAGGGTCAGATAGATGCAGATGCCATAGACAAATGGTTAAATCTGTTAGAGGGTTATTTTTCTGTTCATGAATTTTCGAGTCAGGAAAAGATTTTTTTTGCCTTCTCAAAGCAGCCCCCCACGTCAAGGACTGGTGGGAAACCTATTGCGAGCAGAAGGATGAAAGTACAAGATCACTATTTTCAGCCACACCCACTTGGGATTCATTCCGGGATGCCGTCAAGGAGTAGTACTGCCCTATCAAAAGCTATGAGGACAAATACATCAAATGGGCCACACTATGGCAGGGAAGGGACCAAGATGTGCCAAATTTCACAAACATTTTTGATACCCTTCACACACGATTGGGTATCAAGGAATCTGAGCTGCATCTGGTATTCAAATACCACAGCTGCCTACACAGATACATCTAGGAAGAGATGGAGTTCCTGAACATCTCCTTTCTCGACACGGCATACCGATACGCTGTCAAAATCGAGAAAAAGTTCAAACAGAAGAAGTGAGACTTTAGATCTGCAAATCCGAAGACCAAAGGATAGAGCCAAGTTGGGGTGACCGAAGACAACCCGTCGAAGCCGTAAGAAAAGAACAACACCACGAAGTTGAAGAAGGACACAAGAATGTGGTGTGAGTTACACAAGAGTCCCACTCATAACACAAGTGAGTGTTGGACCAAGCAATCGTTGGTGGCTGAGTTGAAGGCTTCAGCATCAGATGCATGTTCCGACCCTAAGTCAGAACCCAACAAGGGGAATGGCAAATGGAAGCAGATCATTGATGCAGAGCCCAGCGTCACTGTTGCCACCGCCAAGATCCAGAAGAATGAGCCCGAAGACCCAGGGGAGGGGGAGCGTATTTTCCACTCACAGATGTGGGTGAAGGGTTCGTCGCTGCAATTCATTGTTAACAGTGGCAGCCAAAAGAACCTCATTTTAGCAGAGGTCATGAAGCGGTTGGGCCTACCGACTACACCACACCCATAGTATTAGGTGGCTTCATGAAGGATGAGATCTCAAAGTTTGAAAGCAGTGTCGCCTTCCCTACAACATCAAGCCTTTCACAGATGAGGTATTGTGTGATGTTACACCTCTGGATTTTTGTGATGTATTATTAGGCCAGTCATACTTGTGGAGGCAACATGTTGTGTATGAGTCAAGGCCTCGTTCTATTATTATTACTTTGGGTAATTCATTATACAGGATACCAGAGGTAGCCCCACCTACCGCCACCTCTTTTATCTCTGCTAAGAAATGCAGTAAGATCATCTCACAGAATAGGAAATTCCTATGTTTGGTTCACTCCCAAAGTAAGGGGAAGGTCGTTGCCACATCCATGACCCTCTCAAAGGGTTCCTCCATGCAGCAGCAGTAGCAGCAAAGAGATACGGTCATGACAGAACACGGGAACAATTTCTCCTCACCCACAGGGGTACCACACAAGCTTTAGGTGGGCAACAAAGTTTGGTTGCATCTGCAGAAATAACGCCTTATAAGAGCCCATTAGAAGCTCCGACCACTCCGACATGGTCCTTACACCATTACTAATGTTGTGGGAAATAATACTTTGGATCACAGCATTCCTCCATTCCTTCGTCTGCACCTAGTGTTCAATGTGGATTGTCGTCGATCATGGTTCCCACCATTACTAGACACATCAGAGATTGCAGAACAACTCACTAGGGACCAAGTTCAGTAGCAGCTTCCTCATCTCATGGAGGAACTCAACGCAATGGGCACCATTTCTTCCTAAGGGGGGAGGGATGATCCAGGTGGATGTTGGTGGCCACTCACCTATCCCATTTGGACCCCCACAACTGTCTCTTTCAGTTTTTTAGTTTCCATAATTGTAGCACAATTTACTATTTTTAACAGTTTTTCAGGTCCTGAAATTCTGGAGCCGTTTTGAGGTCCTAAACGACGGTTCTTTTGAAAATCTAGGAGCAACATGGGTCCATGGACCGATGTTTATCTTTCTAAAGTTGTAGTGCTCGGATAGATATTTCTAACGAGCTATTGTATGCATCAAACAGAGATCGGGTGCCAAAGTTACGACCCTGGGAAGTTGATGTACCAACTTACCCAAAACGAGGCCCACAATTTGGCGTTTCATCTTCTAGAGTTAGGTTTTGGGATGTGAAGGGTTTTCCATTGTTTCTCAACAATAAATAGGCCTTTGAGCCTCATTGTAACATAGTTTAGAGGCATGTAGCCACCACATCTCTTCTTAGAGATAAGCTACCATCGCCCTAGCTAGTTTATTTCCATTTCTGTTTGTAAGCATATTTCAGTAATTTACATTAATGAAATGAACTATTATTTCTGCTGCATCTCTTTGTTTATGGTTATCTCTGTAATTTGTTGCATTCATGTTTAAATCCAAATCAGTTGTATCAGAGAAATCTGCTTTTTCTCTACTTTTCTTTGCATGTCCCCAACGAGGTCGGGATATAAGGAGTTAGGGCTTGAACTGGTCGAACCTTTGCAAGACCAACCTCGCAAATCCCAATGGCCTCCCATGGTAGATGAGAAGAAAAATGAGGGGGTAGGATATCCTATCAAAATCTTTCTCGAAGAAGCCCTCGAGTGACAAAGAAACGCGATGATGGACAACTTTGCGTAGATCCTTCAGCGGCTACCCAGAGACGACGCATCGGTTTGCAGCAGCTACTCTGGAAACACCACACCCTTTAAGGTACAAGTTAATTTTGAAATCCCCATCTTTGAGGGTCAGATAGATGCAGATGCCATAGACAAATGGTTAAATCTGCTAGAGGGTTATTTTTCTGTTCATGAATTTTCGAGTCGGGAAAAGATCGTTTTCGCTCTTCTCAAAGTAGCCCCCCACGTCAAGGACTGGTGGGAAACCTACTGCTAGCAGAAGGATGAAAGTACAGGCTCAATATTTTTAGCCACACCCACTCGGGAATCATTCTGTGATGCCGTCAAGGAGCAGTACTACCCTGTCAAAAGCTACGAGGACAAATACATCAAATGGACGACACTGTGGCAGGGAAGGGACCAAGATGTGCCAGAGTTCACAAACATTTTTCATACCCTTCGCACATAGTTGGGTATCAAGGACTCTAAGCTACATCTGCTACTCAAATATCGTGGCTGCCTACACAGATACATCTAGGAAGAGATGGAGTTCCTGAACATCTCCTTGCTCGGCACGGCATACCGATACACTGTCAAAATCGATAAAAAGTTCAAACAGAAGAAGCGAGACTTCAGATCTGCAAATCTAAAGACCAAAGGATAGAGCCAAGTTGGGGTGACCCAAGACAACCCGTCAAAGCCGCAAGAAAAGAACAACACCATGAAGTTGAAGAAGGACACAGGAAAGTGGTGTGAGTTCCACAAGAGTCCCACTCATAACACAAGTGAGTGTTGGACCAAGCAGTCAATGGTGGCCGAGTTGAAGGCTTCAGAATCAGATGCATGTTCCGACCTTGAGTCATAACCCAACAAGGGGAATGCAAAAGGGAAGCAGATCATTGATGCGGAGCCCAGCATCACTGTTGCCACCACCAAGATCCAGAAGAATGAGCCCGAAGACACAAAGGAGGGGTAGCGTCTTTTCCACTCACAGATGTGGGTGAAGGGTTCACCGCTGCAATTCATTATCAACAGTGGCAGCCAAAAGAACCTCATTTCACCAGAGGTTGTGAATCGGTTGGGCCTACCGACTACACCACACCCGCAGCCGAATAGTATTGGGTGGCTTCATGAAGGACGAGATCTCAAAGTTCGCCATCAGTGCCACCTTCCCTACAACATCAAGCCTTTCACAGATGAGGTATTGTGTGATGTTACACCTCTAGATGTTTGTGATGTATTATTAGGCTAGCCATACTTGTGGAGGTGACATTTTGTGTATGAGTCAAGGTCTCGTTTTATTATTATTACTTTGGGTAATTCATTATACAGGATACCGGAGGTAGCCCCACCTACCGCCACCTCTTTTATCTCTGCTAAGAAATGCAGCAAGATCATCTCTCAGACTAGGAAATTCATCTATTTGGTTCACTCCCAAAGTAAGGGGAAGGTTGTTGCCACATCCATGACCCCAACAAAGGGTTCCTCCATGCAGCAGCAGCAGCAACAAAGAGATACGGTCATGATAAAACATGGGAACAACTTCTCCTCACCCACAGGGGTACCACACAAGCTTCAGGTGGCAACAAAGTCTAGTTGCATCTGCAGAAAGAATGCCTTACAAGAGCCCATAAGAAGCTCCGACCACGCCGACATGGTCCTTACACCATTACTAATGTTTTGGGAAATAATGCTTTGGAGCACAACATTCCTCCATTCCTTCGCCTGCACCGAGTGTTCAATGTGGACCGTCATCAACCATGCTTCCCACCATTACTAGACACATCAGAGATTGCAGAACAGCTCACTAGGGACCAATTTCAGCAGCAACTTCCTCATCTCATGGAGGAACTCAATGCAATGTGGACCATTGCTTCCTAAGGGGGGAGGAGTGATCTAGGTGGATGTTGGTGGCCACCCACCTATCCCATTTGGACCCCCACAACTGTCTCTTTCATTTTTTCAGTTTCCATAATTATAGCACAATTTACTATTTTTAGCTATTTTTCGGGTCCTAAACTTCCAGAGCCATTTTGAGGCCCTAAACGACGTTTTTTTGGAAATCTGGGAGCAACATGCATCCATGGAATGAAATTTCTCTTCCCAAAGTTGTAGTACTCGGTTAGATCTTTCTAACGAGCTATTGTACGCATCAAACAGAGATCAGGTGCCAAATTTACGACCCCGGGAAGTTGATGTACCAACTTACCCAAAACGGGGCCCACAATTTGGCCTTTCATCTTCTAGAGTTAGGTTGTGGGATGTGAAGGGTTTTCCATTGTTTCTCAACAATAAATAGGCCTTCAAGCCTCATTGCAACACAGTTCAGAGGCATGTAGCCGCCACATCTCTTCTCAAACATAAGCTACCATCACCCTAGCTGGTTTATTTCCATTTCGGTTTGTAGGAATATTTCAGTGTTTTACATTAATGAAATAAAGTATTATTTCCGTTGCATCTTTGTGTTTATGGTTATCTCTATAATTTGTTGCGTTCCTGTTTAAATCCGGATCAGGTGGCATATATTCTCACCAAGCCTCTAGTGAAAGGGAAGTTCGTGTTTTATAGGGACATGCTGGTGGTGGTGAAGAATCCATTCCTTTCTAGGAGGGAGTGTTGAATTTATTTGTAGCTTCAGAAGGTATTCTACATGGACTTGGTCTCTTAGCATATTTGAGATGGTTGATTTACTCTTCGGGTACTTTCTTGGTGTTGTAAGTGATTTATGAATTCTTTCCTAATTCTAACTTTGGAAAGGTACAAAAATTTAAATTAATTAATTATTATGCATTATTAAGCCAAAGTACTAAGGATAATAATTTAATTACTTAAGTGACATAGATATGATCTCAAGTGAGGTGAGATCAAATCTCGACCATCAATCACTTAGGATGTTCGGGTTAGGAATTTGACTTAATGAAGTTATATAATAAGCCTAAGGAAGAGGTGGAGATACAAGTGGAGGAATCAATTTTTTTTAAAGAAATAGGCTCAGCTAAGTTGAAGCAAAGGAATAGGGCAGAGAAATTTTGTGAGTATTTACAGGAGGTCACATTTAGGAAATCGAGAAGCTAAGTAGTTGAAGTCTAGAATAGATTGATTTGTGGGGAGGGTGATTTATCCAGTGGATGATGTTTTGAGTGTGAAGGGGCTCATACAATGAGTAAAGGAGAGGCCAATTGGATGCTACAGGGCGTCACGTTTATCCAGGGCCAATTTCTTCTAGTGACTAATTTTTTGGTGTGAATACTCTCTTGGGTTGATTTTTCTTTGTATTTTTCTCTATGGGTCTATTCCCAAATTTTATTGACTATTTTTAATGAATGAAAATTGTTATGGATGTATGATTACTATTATGATGTGATTTATCTCTTTGATTTTATTTTTCCCACTACAAATAATTTATTTCACAAGTTAAATACAAGTGATCTTATTTTAAAAATAATTCAAAATTTTATTTAATAATTTTTAGGGAATAAAAAATGTTGAGTTACAAATAAATATGGATCGATATTGGAAATTCAATAGATAACATATGACTAAAAAAAATCAAAATTTTATTTAATGTTTACGAGGAATCATCTCCATATACATTTTCTAAAAGGATCACTATAATTATGGAAACAAATAAATTAAATGTTTTAGTCAAAATATCATAATGCAAATGATTTTTTTGGCAAATTTCTATTTTGTATTGGAAATGAGTAAATATTGAGCTACGTTAAAGGATGTTTCTAAGGCACCCACATTTTTAACCTTGCTTTTGTATATGTGGTCATAATCATGCAAGACGACATGGAATCCATGACTAGTTGGGACAAATCCTATAAATAATTAAAGTATTAAATTATTTTCTTTAAAATAATAATAAAATGGAATGTTAGCCTGAAGGGAGTGACACAAACACATGTTTTATGGTGATAGTAGAAGTGAGGAAGTTGCCCTCACCCTCGAAGATGGAAGAGGTGGAATAACATATTTGACAACTACCTCCTAGATAGAAAAGATTTGATTGGACAAGGGAAAGTGTCCACATTTTCTTGTTCTGCAACAAGATGTAATAGGAGAAGATCTAAATCTTTATAGGAACACGAATATATGCAAGGGAAAAAAGTAATAGAGGAAAAATGCCAAGGGAAGTAGGAAAACAAAAACACTAGGGAGAGCATGGCATGGTTGGAGAAAGATTTTCCTTTGACATTGACCATGGAGCTCATGGAGAAATGACGAAGTTGAAAATTATTGGAAGGAATTTTTGGTTGCATAGAGACCCATTTTGGATTACGGGAAATGGGATAATTTATAAGCTTGGTTATATATAGAAGATTTAGAGACACTATAATGGGGATTCAGTTGGTATTATCCATCATAAAAATACTTTGAAATGAAGTGTTCATTGGAGTCCCTTGTGGGGAAGTATGAGTGGGACTACCTAGAGGGGTAGTATGTGAACTTCCCTAAGGGCTATGAAAAGGAGTATCTTGAGTGGGAGTGGTCCTTGTTGTCACTCACTGCCTTTTTAGTCACCAGTTGCTTCAAATGCCCAAGAGAAGTGAAGTTTGATGCCAAATTCAGAGTCACAGAAGCTACTAGAGCTAGATGGCACCCTCTCCATTGTGTAGTGCTCAGAAAAATATTTACGATAGTATATAGAAGTATTAACAAGGGTAAATGGATCATAAGTTAGACCCTATTGAATAATTTATTTAAAAAATTAGAAAAGAAGAAAAATGGCTAATTCTGAGGGAAGAATCGTAATCGGGACCTAGAGTTCCATCGAAATTGCATATCGACATAGGTGGGTCTAGTATCGTAAAGAGCATTGGTGGAAGTAGAAATAGTGATCCATTGATCGTTGATATCGCATATCACCAATTGGTGGATCAAGGCTTAGTATTCATCGACGATTGACGGGGTTTTAAGTCTTGAAACTATACAGACGAGGTCAAACATCATATAATGTTGTAGGGATTGATTTCGTAATACAAAGAAAATGCTTTAAAAGACAAGGATCAAGCTCTCCCTTTCTCTCTCCTCCACGTCGCATTGGCGATCGACAAGGGTCGTAGCTCGGGAAAAATGAAGAAATATTGATTTGCAATGCCTATGTTAGAGTCCCGGGGAGAGTTGACTTTCAAATACAAAGGAATTCCCTCCAAAAGCAAGGCCCGATTGACCATTTTCTCTCTTCTCTAGGGGGGCACATGGCAGCCTCTGATTGGTCCATCAAGATGACATGGTAGTTGACGTCATCAATGACGTGGTACAGATGATGACATTTGGGGTTGACACATGTCACTCGTTTTTGGCACTTTCGGGGTCCTATGGGGCTGTTTCAGGGTGCCACATGTCACCACTCATAGGATGACACGTGGTAGTGATGACATTAGCAAGTTTATTGGCGATCGATGATTCTTTTTTAAAGCTTATTAGTGATTGCAATTTTGATAAGGAAAGGCCACAGATGGGATATATAAACAGTTGGGATTTATAAAGATTTCGTGTTCGGGAAATCAGCCGATGTGGGACTTCTGTGATATAAAGAAACACCCCCCACCACCCCCACCCTGTGTAGTTATTTAGAGCTTTAGCACCAAACACATGGGCCTTTGGTTCCAACCCCCAGTTATATAAGGAAATTAATAAAAGGGGCTATAAATAAAGGGGACCTACAAGTTAATTGAAAATTCCTGCCTGTTCGTCTGTTTTAAATAATTTAAAGGCTCGTGGCACAGTACACCGATAGCAATGTACATAGATTTAAATGGGTGGATAGGTTGGAAAAAGTGATATTAAATAAGACATGATGCGGCTACAGATTGGTATGGGGAGGATTCAAGAAGCTTGAATGGAATGGAATGGTTCTCTACTTTGTCATGCAAAAAAGGACCACTCAGGCACACACTTTTCCCACTCCACTCCCTACTCCACCGAACAGGTTACATAGTCATTTGAAGGAGAATTGATAGAAGTCGGCCGAGAAACAGTGAACCACCTCAAGCTGCCAAAACGGGCTTGATGACAGCAGCGATGTGGCCCTATCCAAGGCCTCCACTGAAGCAATAAGGGGACACCTCCTCTTTCCTCTCTCGATTTTCTTTCTCTGTGCATTTATTTATGCATTTTTTCCAAGAAAGGGATTAGATCCATGTTGTAATCTTTAGGTAGGTGGTAGCAACACCTTACAGAACTAAGACAACTAGTATAGCATGACACCAGGGGCTTGGGCTTAGATATTTTGATTGTAAATCAAAGATCTCCCCATATTATTATAAATAGGGGGATGATATCTATAGAAGGGTTCTAGAATTTCTCACCCGCAAGGACTGAACTCTGTGATACCATATTTTGGCTCATAACTATGTAAGTGAATGATTGTTATCCTAGATTGTATTACTTTGCATAGGTATATCTTCAGACTTTCACAAAAATGGTGGTGATTCCTACTTCTTAGCATTATAGTATGTGTTTCCTTCCATTATTTCCATTATGTTCATGTTCTTCTCTCCATGTGTGCTACAATAGCTACTAAAAATTATTTGATGCTTCCTTACAGATCCATGTGTGTTGATTTATTAATGCATAATGCCCATATGAAGGGCTACAATATGTCTTTAAACATCTCAATAAGAATCATAGCACCCATCCTCTCTTCAGTCCATTATTTCTTCTTGTAACTCAAACAAGTGAAGAATTTCCCATTGCTTGTGGCTCTATGTTTTCAATGTAGAATTATGGATGTTTTGGGCTCTATATGATGAGTTATCCTCTCTCCTAATCATCTTTCATTTACTTATCAATGCCTCTTAAGTTGTAATCCCCTTTGAAGTAATTGTCCTTCATTGTTCTATGTGATACTACTGGGAACTGTGAGTGTGAGGCAATACCTTAAATGCATAAATCATACCTTTGGAGGAATGAACAAACCCCCCTCATACCTTTTTTGTTTAGGTGACAATTGGAGTGATGCAACCCCCTCACATATAACCTTAAAATTACTCCTCTATTTAAGATGTCCTAGGCACTGGTCTACAATCAACCCATGGGTTGTCTCTAGGGAGCTTTCATTTCCTCCTACTGCCCTTGTGTTGTAGGTGCAAGATTTAGCGACAACATCTTTCTGGTGCCGTTGTTGGGGAACGGATTGGAATATTTTTCCCTGGGTACGACAAAGGTTTACATTCCCTCTGTTATGCGAGCAAGGGAAGTGTGGGTTGAATATCTCTCACCTTGGCGACTCCACTGGTTAATTTTATAGTAAACATCATAGTGAATCCACTGTCTAAATATTAATTGTAAACTCTTTGGCTACTACATTTGTCAAGGAATGGAAGAGAACATTAGCTTAATAAAGAACTCCTTATATAGAGTGATGACATTGGAATTAGAAAACAAAAACCTTCGACAACAGTATTCCTCTTTCTTTGACAAAGAGAACGAATCCAAGACTCATGCAGAAGAGGAGGATGACCTAGATGATGATGAAATGGATGATTGATGTAGGCAGTTCATCGATTTCATGATTGTTTGGCTGTGGAAGGGAAGTGCTCCTCATTTATCTATAAAGACATCAATGGGACAATACTAAAATGAAGACATGTCCTCTGAGGAGCCTCCTAAGCTAGCTGAAAATGGAAAGGGACTTATAGATACAAATAGCTTTAAACCCAAAGTCCTCAAAAAAGAGAAGTCACCATCCCCTTCCTAGCTCATCTATGAAGAATCCAAAGAGCCAAGTGGTGTTTGTGGCTGCCATCACAAAAAAGACATTGGTCAACAGACTGTATGTGAATAAGAGACTGTTGCAAACATTCCTTTTCTATTCCAGGACCCTGTGGCTGAGTACATAAGCATATTCTTCAGTCATCACCAGACATCATTTCATGAGCATGTATCAGGTTCCATATTTGCAGATTTTTCATGTTGCATTCATGTTCTAATTTTTCTTTTCAGTGGTGTGAAGGCATGTGTTCCAGTAATCTTATGTTGGCCTAGCTATATTAGAGAGTTGAAAATACTTAGTTGAATTAATTATTGTGCATAAGTAGGATTGTACATAAATAATCTCACCAACTGAGCATTTATTTTTCAGTTGTTAGAATTTTTTTATTTTTATTTTTTTGAATTTTAGATTCGGGAGGAAAGTCCCATGGAGATTTCGTTAATTACAAAGTTCATATATCATTGACTCCATGCCCAATGGTGAATGATACTAGTTTGCAGGTTCTTAGCACCTTCCCTACAAGGCATTGTCCATAGTGGGAGCCAATGTTGTCACTTGCTACTTTTTTATTTACCTGTTGCTTCATATGCCCAATAGCAGTGAAGTTTGATGTGAAATTTTGAACCACAGAAGCCATCAGAGCTAGATAGGATCCTTTCCATTCCGTAGTTCTTGGAAAAATATTTCCAGTGCTATATAGAAGTCTAAAAAGGGTTCCTTGATAAGAAGTTAGAACCTAATGAAGAATTTCTTTGTAAAACTCAGAAATAAGAAAAATGGCTAAGTCTAAGGGAAACATCACAATCGAGACCTGGGAGGTTCATCACAATCACATATTGGCGTTAGCGAGTCCAGGTAGGTAAAGAGCATTGGCGGAAGTAGAAATAATGATCCGTTGATTGCCGATATCTCGTATTGGTAATCGATGGATCAGGGATAAGTATTCATCGACAATCGGCGGGGTTTTAAGTAATGAAATAATGTAGACGACGTTGAATGTGATATCATGTTGTACCATTGGGAGGGGCCGATTCCGGAATACAAAGGAAATTATTTACAAAACAAGGGTTGGGCTCTCCCTTTCTCTCTCCTTCACGTGGCATTGACGATCGGTAGGGGTCGTAGCTTAGGAACAATGAAAAAATGTCGATTTTCAATGCCTGTGTTAAAGTCCTGGGGAGAGCCAAATTTCAACTACAAAGGAATTCCTTGCAAAACCAAGACATGATCGGCCTTTTTTTTCTCTCCTCGAGGGGGGCACGTGGTAGCCTTTGATTGGTACATTGAGCTGACATGGAAAGTACCGTTAGCAATGGCGTGGCATGTACAGATGGTGACATGGCAGGAGGAAAAATGTCACTGGTTCTTGGCATATTCCGAGGTCCTATGAGGTTGTTTCTGGGTGCCACATGTCACCACTCATAGGTTGACATGTGGGAGTGATGACGTCAGCAGGTTTATCAGTGATCAGCAATTGGCAGTTCTTGGTTTCCGAGTTATTGGCGATTGCGACTGCAATAAGGAAAGGCCCTAGATGCAATATATAATGAGGTGGGAATTATGAAGATTTCGGGTCCAAGAAATCGACTAATGTTGGACTTTTGTGATATAAAGAAAAATTCCCAGTTACATAGTAATTTGTCACTGTCCTCGTCTCAGTCCCTCTGCTGTGTCATGTGTCAAATAAACATGTTCATATCTTCCCACTAATATAAGAAGATTAAGCAAATGCTCTCTGATGCTGCAAATTGACCCTCATTCCCTAAGTTTCTGCCTCATCGCGAGTAAATCCTTAATATACGTGACGATCCCATGTCATAAACGGTCTCATCGCGACTCCATCGCAGGTGTACATCTGTTTCCCGCGACGGTCGGATTTCTAGACCCGACGCGAGGTTATGAGCTATATATAGCGACAATGGATCTGTGTGCATTGCCTCCTAGTGATGTCGTCACAGATACTTAGTTTACGGATAGCGACGATCCAAATTGGGTGAATTTGTTCCAACAGTCGGCCTTCTGGATGTCTCTAGACCTAGTTGTTGGGTCAGTTTGGGTCACCCTTCCCCCTCTGGAATGGTAGTTCCGTCATTTGTGCTACCTTCCTTGACGATGAGCTCCTCCTCCCTCATTTCATGGAGACTCCTTCTCCTATTAAATCACTCACCTTTGCTATGATATGCTAGTTCTTTTTGTTGGGTAGTGCTGCTAGTGCTTTTGAGTTTGATAGATAGCTAGTGTGAGTGTGACAAGTGTGGGATTGTTAATAGCTTGTGAGAGGTTGTGGAGTGCCCTTAATTTTGTATTAAATCTTATGAGTGAGAGAGAGACATTGTATGTTGGGGACCCATCCTTGAAGAGTGAATGCTTGGAGAAACATATTGGCTGGACTCTCTGAGAAGGCTTGCGACGTCAAGACTTAGTTGTAAGCTTTGCTCTTGATTCATTTTTAATACAATCAATGATGATTTCCTATGTCTTGTATGTAATTTACTTGATAGCTCATGATTTCTTGACTTTATGAGTAAATAGATCATTGTTGTTTCCCGGTTATGTACTTTTTTGTTTTCTTGTATTGCTATAGGTTAATTGCTCATTAAGGAGAAGCAAATGGAAGTTGGAGCAGTGCAACGGAACTTCGTCAACCACCGGTTTGAGGTAGGCCTCCAATGATGATCATTTAAGGGAATCAATTGTCATTTTGTCCTTGCTGTGACTAGACCCACTCTAGGGCTAGAGGGGTTGCCTCTGTCCGTAGAGGGAACACTTTCCTGCATTACAAGTTGCCAACTTGTAACGCAAGAAATTGTTCCCTCTACGGACAGAGGCAACCCCTCTAACCCTATAGTGGGTCTAGTCGCAACGAGGAAAAAACAACAATTTATTCCCTTAAATGATCATCGTTGGAGGCCTACCTCAAGCCGGTGGTTGACGAAGTTCCATTGCACTGCTCCAACTTCCGTTTCCTTCTCCTTAACAAGGAATTAACCTGAAACAACACAAGAAAACAACAAATCATGTAACCGGGAAACAATAATGATCTATTTACTCATAAAGTCAAGAAATCATGAGCTATCAAGTAAATTGCATACAAGACATAGGAAATCATCATTGATTGTATTAATAATGAATCAAGAGCAAAGCTTACAAGCAAGTCTTGATGTCGCAAGCCTTCTCGGAGGGTCCAGCCAGTATGTTTCTCCAAGCATTCACTCTTCAAGGATGGGTCTCTCAACATCCAATGTCTCTCTCTCACTCATAAGCTTTAATACAAAGTTAAGGGCACTCCACAACCTCTCAAAGCTATTAACAATCCCACACTTGTCACACTCACACCAGCTATCTATCAAACTCAAAAGTACTAGCAGCACTGCCCAACCAAAAGAATTAGCAGATCATAGCAAAGGTGAGTGCTTTAATAGGAGAATGAGTCTCCATGAAATGAGGGAGGAGGAGCTCATCCTCAAGGAAGGTAGCACAAATGACGGAACTACCATTCCAGAGGGGGAAGGGTGACCCAAATTGACCCAACAACTAAGTCTAGAGACATCCAGAAGGCCGAATGTTGGAACAAATTCACCCAATCTGGATCGTCGCTAGCCGTAAACTAAGTCTCCGCGATGGCATCGCTAGGAGGCAATGCACGCAGACCCATCGTCGCTATATATAGCTCATAACCTCGTGTTGGGTCTAGAAATCTGACCGTCGTGGGAAATACATGTACACCTATGACAGAGTCGAGATGTGACCGTTTATGACATGGGATCGTCACGTATATTAAGGATTTACTCGCGACGAGGCAGAAACTTAGGGAATGAAGGTCAATTTGCAACATTAGAGAGAATTTGCTTAATCTTCTTATATTAGTGGGAAGATATGAACATGTTTATTTGATAGATGACATAGTAGAGGGACTGAGATGAGGACAATGACAAATTATTGTGTAACAAATGCCCCCTAAAGCATGAAGCCCGAGAGAGTCGGAGGGGTGAAATGCTTTACGAATCTGTCTAAACTAGAAAACTGTCCCGAAGATCCTGTAGGCACAAGTACAACTAATATCTGTGATAGCGAAATACATATAGTCTAGGCATGGGCACAACCATCCAAAAGACATATGAAACTAGGTCTATAGTATGGACGCAGCCATCCAGTTGACAAGACCATGACAATGACAAAGGTATGGTTGCAGCCATCCATGAAGAGTCAGGCATGGTCACAGCCATCTATGAGGACTCCGGCATGGTCGCAACCATCCATCAAAGAGTCATATATGTAATCATGAACCAATCCATGCAGCCCAAACATATGTAATCTTAGTTCGGGGTCTTGAAACCAACCGATTTATAGTACAAATTCTAGCATGCGAACAAATGTGTTGAGGCATGATAGAACGTCGCTTGATTATTGGTAAATGATGAAAACCGTTAACAAGTGTGAGAGAAACCACCAATAATGCCAATGGTACTCAAGGTACTGTCCAATACAATCCACTAAGTGCGAAAAAATGAGCTGAAGTCGAACACTCGTCGAATCACCCAATCGAAGACCAATGATGAAAGTCTATCGTCAGGCGCGAAGGACTTGTCATTGAGGCATGCAAGCTCTAAGGTACCGAAGGGGGTCTCTGGATAAATCTCCTAGATAATGAGTTGGCATTGACAAGAGACGACATGTCGCAGGAGGGCCATAATGTTTCCCCCATCAACGACATGAGATAAGGAACAAGTGGAAGATGGTGAAAAAGAGTATTAGAGTAGGAGTTAAGGGTGTGAGCTGCAGAAGGATTATACTCTTAAACATATCAGCGACACGACTATGGAATTTGGCAGCATTTTGGTACCAAGGGATCAGAGGCTTGATGGAGAAAACATGGATCAGATGGAATGAGGCAAAATGGCTACCCAGAACACCGAAAAGCCAACTGACAATGTGTGGATATCCCAACCCGACAAGAATCAAAAGTGTCGATGTTCAAGAGTGACTAGCTGCCGCAGGTAACCAATGATAACTTCCAAATTTTCCCCCACCATTGCTAATGAGTACCCCAATTATTTTTGAAAACAAGCTTGGAGGGGATAGCATATGCTTGTAATATAAGTTTGACCTTTGGACGAATCCAACCTAGTGATAGTTTAACGAGCCCTAGGGAGGAGAAGCTCGAGTCTCGTCATGGTGACAAGTCCAATGTCGTCAAGGTTTAACGAGTCCGACATATGTAAAACTCAGAGTCTTTTTCATGTTTAGAGAGTTTGAAAAAGACACGAAAAGAAAAACTCCAGGGGGGTCCTTTTTCGTAAATTTGTGTCCCTCGAGCCCAAAAAAGCATAAAATAATACTTGAGAGAACCGCTTGACCATAACAATCAAGGAGTACTTTTCGCAATTAGTGGCCTCGATCCGAAAAAGTAGAAAAGAGATTGATGACATGACGTTTCGTAACCAATATCGAACTTGAAATGACAAAAGTCTGGCAATATTTTCACGTTTATACGATCAGAAAAGAGCTCAAAGTAGACCACCTTTTGTTTCATTTAACGAGTAAAAAGGAATAACTTGGCAATCGTTTCGTCTTTTAAGTCGGAAAAGAGCTTAAAGAGGACTTTGCGAAAAATACGGACGAAGTGTATACGGATCATGACACGTGCCAGCCATCTCTGTTTCTGCACAAAAACATTACACCATAAGATCCATTCGACATAAATACGTTATACATGTGGAAATTAGGTCAAAACTCAAAACCCTAATTAAAACCCCAAAATAAATGGAAAGAACCCTAAACCCTATAGCGTAAAACTCTAATTTTTTGGAAAAACACTATAAAAGGAGGGTATGGTAATTTTATTTTTACATTTAGATTGTGAGTTTTTACCTTTGGTGTTTTGGTGTGCAAACTTGAGCGAAGTTCTGAGCTCGATTCCGGCAACAACGATCCACAATTTGTCCCGAGACCTTCACCAAGTAAGTAATATTCCCTTTGCACTGCATTTCAATATTTTTTTCGTTCAATTTGGCATTAGGTAGGTGGATTTTCAAATTCAAATCTGCCTCTCAGTCATCGCAGAAGATCCGCTTAGGTTAGTGACGGTCGAGCATGGTAACACATACCACCATCGGGATCGTCGCGAGAGATAGATGTACTCTCGCGAAAATCTCGGGAAAAATGAAATATTGACCTTGAGCCATCACTGTTGTTTGGAAAACAACCGCGACGGTGCCGTGAAGTTGAAATTTTTTATAATTTATGGATTTAAGCTCATGAAATGGGTTTTAATCCATTTTTCTTTTGACGCGGGGCAACATGGCATTTGTGTGGCAGGAAAGAACTCATGATAACAATAACGAAGAAGCATTTAACGATCCCAGGTGCAGAAGAGATCTACTTGCATGTGGATTGTTGAAATTCTTCCTCACTCCACATCTTTGAGCACAACCTGATTTGCTAGAGTTATTAATCTGCTCTTGGAACCTGACGAACGAGAAGTTCGTCATCTGGGGCAAAGACATTGAATTTGATGCTACGGATATATATCTCCTGACTAGGTTGTCTCGTTGTGGTGAGAGGCCAATATTAGAGGGTCAACGAGTCGCCGGTGAGACACTAGACATGTTGATAGCATGGGTGTGCCCAAGGGCAAGCAAATCAAACACTAGCGGGAAATTACAGATCCCGATAGTGGAAGACTTGACTCTTCACTCAGTATTATTCATGGTGACAAGAACAACGGGCTCTCAAGCCCCACATGAGGCAACTAAGACTCACCTTCAGTTAGCTCTTGATTTCCTTAACCCAACCATGTACAACTGGACCAAAGTAGTGGCCATTAACATGAAGATACAGCTCACAAAGTGCCGTCACGGGGAGGTGAAGCAGTTTGGTTACGGGTCTGTTTTGATCCCGCTCATGCTAGAGCGGTGCCATCTCTTCAATTGCAGGACATGGACTTATACAGGTCTATACCATGGGAGACCCACATCACCCACTGGGCACATGTTATGCTGCGAGGGGGCGGCGGTTGACTGGTATCATGGGGGATGCTATTCCGAGAGTGGCTAGATCACCAAACGATCTTTGTCAAGGATTGGCCATATGCAGGCATGGACTTTCGTGGAGACCCTGACATGATTCTTCCTGCTGGTGAGCAGTGGGATGATAGAGGTAAAACACTTGATCAAAAAAACACACTATTTTTGTGTTTTGTTTTTATGATGTTTTTGGATTTTATCATGCATATGTCTTAATGATGTCTCTTATGTTACTTGCAGATGTAGGGCCAGAGAGACCTGTGGGACTAGCTCCTGAGGCACAGAGGGATCCACAAGGCAATAGAGAGCTGGCCTTGGTTCCCCCAGTTGGCAACGCATTGGAAGAGATAGTCTGTAACCTTGAGGGCCTGACGGACGAGATCCCAGATTACAGGGGGATCGAAGAGGTCCTAGTAGAGTACCAGAGACATACAGTCGGAGTGATACCTAGGGTGCATAGAGTCTTGAGATGAATCGCGCATGCAGTGGTCTGCTATAGAGAGCATAACCCACAGCAATAGATACCTAGGCTTTACTTTCTACTGATTTTTTGAGAGACATGTGTCTCGGATGTATTGGACACAGACTCTATTTTTGATATATACACTTATTTTTTGAGTGCCTCGGTGTGCCACATGACAGATATATATATATATATATATATATATATATATATATATATATATATATATATATATATATATCTATACATGCTATCTTATGGTTCATTATTATGTCTAAATGCTTCTATACAATGTTTGATTACATGTTGCGTAAATATTTGTCTAATACATGGTTTTCTAATGAATCAGTTAATGTGTTTAATATTCTTGGAATGTGCTGATATGTAATAAAATCAAAACCTCTTTCCAATAATTTAACACGTAAATACAACCTTAAAATCCAATGATCTCTGACGGAATAACGCCCGTTAAGTTGGTGGACAACAAGTTGAGAGTCCAGATTCACAACCAATGCACGAATATCAAGGTTAACAGCCTCGGTCAGTAATTCAATGACAGCGCTATATTCAGCGACATTGTTTGTGGTACAACCTAGACAAACGCCTGAAGGTCTACTAACTCACCATGAGGATCGTAGATTACCCATGCTGCAGAGGAAAGGTTCTAGGTACTACGGCAAGCACCATCAGCGAAACCAACGTAAGGTGTAGCAGACATCTGCACAAAGAAGTAAAAAGACACAATGAGCGGCAATTATGCCTACATACCAAGCCATACAAGCAAACACACACTGAAAACACACATGCTGAAGACACACGTATGTACAAATTAGATGCATGTGATTCATGCATAATAGTTTTTCAGATAAAGCCCGTTTCAGGGCTTATCTAGAGGGTTCCCTTCATAATCGATCAGCTCATAGGCCCCTTTTTGTAAAACACATTTCACAATATAAGGCCCATGCCACATAGGTTCGAATTTGCCTACCTCCAACTTATCATTCACTTGATCATAGAGCAGAACTAAATCTCCTTCAACAAAAGAACGAGGATGAACAGCTTGGTCGAAGTGAGTTTTCACTCTCTTCTTCTGCACTTCAATGACTAGAGATGCTAGTCGACGCGTCTCGTCCAACCGCTCTAGGTAAAGAAGACGTTCTTCCATCAAAGTAGTGTTTGGGAGCAATTCGACGGCTAGTTTAAGCGAAGGGATCTCACACTCAATTGGAAGGGTAGCCTCTATACTGTAAACCAATTGGAACAGGGTGAACCCGGTGGCATCCTTCATGGAAGTTTGGTAGGCCCATAAGACAGAAAACAACATCAAATGCTAGTTGTACTTGTGCATGCCAATGGTGCATTGAAGCATCGTGACCAAAACTTTGTTGACAACTTCTACTTGGCCATTGGCCTGAGGATAATACGGTGTTGAACTATCATGCTACAAGCCCAGCTGGGTTATTAACTCAGTCATCATATGATTACAGAAATGAGAACTGTGATCAATGACGATAGCCTGAGGGACTCCGAAACATGAAATGACATGATTAAATAAAAATTGCGCCGCCATCTTACCATCATTATATAGCGTAGGCATTGCCTCAGCCCATTTCATGAAATAATCAATGGAAACGATGATATACCCATGCCCCCCAGCTGAACGAGGTTTATAGGTCATATAATCAATGCCCCATTTGGCAAAAGGGCTGACGGTAATGACAGGGTGCAAAGGAGCAGGGGGCGCACACATCTTCTGTTGGTAGATTTGGCATGCATGACAAGAGCAAATGGCAAGAATGAAATCCTTGAAAATAGATGGCCAAAAATAACCAGCACGGAGGATCTTCTGAGTAGTAGCATACCCAGACATATGACCACCACAGGCGCTAGAGTGGCAGTCATACAAGACTCGTTTGGCTTCCTCGAATGTCAGAAAATGGCGGAGAATAGAGTTAGCGCCGACACGGTACAAGGTGTCCCCGATAATGCGATAGGGTTGAGAATGATGGCGAATACGTTGCCGAGCATCCTTAGATAAATCAGGATGAAAAGAGGATGTCTGAAGGTAGACAATAATATCCTCATACCATGGATCGAGGGTGCTAATCAAGAACAGAGACTCATCCGATGAAGCACCATCTCCAAGCGAAGGGGATTGGATGTACGAGTCGAGATCCATACTCAAAGGAGTAGGCTCAGGAAATGAAGTCGAGGAAGAAACAATTTCGACGTATTTGAGATCGGTAGGACTCAACGGCATGACATCGCCCCAAGATTCTACCTGATTAGTGGGAGGAAGAATCCACAGATCAGAATGAACATAAATCATATTAATGGGAGCGATGTTTGGAGGTGGGAGTGAAAAAACACCCATGAGGGAAGGATCTTTAAAACGTCTAGCACCCACACTCTCAACGGAATGGAGGTATGCTCCACGAAAGGCACGTTGCCATTGGAAGAAGAGGAAGTGAAGAAGGAAAATAGTTCTACCATGACAATCTTCCCTTGATGGGGAAAACGAAGGACACGAAATAGAGATGAAGCCACGGCTCACATGGCATAGGTCCAGCTTTGTCCTAAGAGGAGGTTGTAAGTCAAATTGGCATCAACAACTTTGACCATCTTCCCTTCAAGAGTAATAGGTAGACATGGGAGTATACCATAAGGACGAGAATCTCTCCCATCGAAGGCTTCCAATGTATTAGGAGACCAGTTCAGGTTTGGAGAACTAATAGCCTTCCAACAAGCAACGAACATGATGCAAGTAGAAGCGCATTCATCAATAACAATGCGGTGAATAGTCTTATAATTGATGACGACATGAATAAGGAAGGCTATTTGGTGAGGCAGTCTCGGTACATGATTTTCCAGGTCAAAAGTGATCAAATCCAAGTCAGTTGGGTCAATGCCACCGATGGCCGATAGCAACGACTTCCTCTGGGAGGGACAGCTCTGGAGGACCTCTAATGCGGACATAGCGCGAAGGAGCTTGGGCTAATTCCTCAACGATGCTATAATGCTAGGCAGCACGAGCATTAGGGCTATAATAAGACTTCAGGAGCACTCCTTTAGGAGGAGGTCGAATGACCGAATCAATACTAGGCTGCTCGATATGGAGTGGGCCCGAACTGGATGGAGGAACACTAGAGGGGACCTCAGTTTCCTTCCCCGCGGGTGGAGGATACTCTTTTGACCGTGTAATGATATGGACGGGAATTGTCCCAGCCATAAAAACTTAAGAGCCGAAGGGGGGAAGAGGATTGAGACGGATCAGCCACCATTTGAGTCTGCTGTGAGGGAAAAGTCTCTCTGAGCACAACAGGAGTCCCAGGGGCACCTTTTAACAAATGACTAACTTCAGATTGTCTTGGGCAGTCTTTAGTATAGTGATCCTCATCGCAAATAAGACAATGATACTTAGGTTTGCGCTTGGCACCTTCCTCGACCAGAGGCTTAGGGGGATCCTGCTTCGGTTGATCGGCTTCATTCTTTCCTTTCTCTTTCTTCTTAACTTTCGAGGGTTTATCTGTTGTGGTGGACTGAACGATGTTAACCTCGGAAGTTTTACCAGAATTGGATGAAGCCTGAGAAGCATTTTCATTTGGAGCATTAGATTTTTGCTTCGCAGGGTTGGCAGAAGCTTTTCTAGAGGACGCGTTAATGGAACCGATGACACCATCAACAGATGGCGTTGATGGAGCTTGGGAAGTTCCGGGTCGCAGGGCGTCTGGAAAATAATCATATAGTGTACTAGACTGGGAGTAAACCAAGTCGAGGTACTGAGCACACGCAATGGCCTGCTCTTCAGTTACACATGCCCCCATAGCAATGTCCCGGGCTATCGGACCAATGAACGAGGTTGTAAACCAATCGGTCAGAAGCTGGTCGGGGATCTATAACTTAATTAAACGACGACATCGCCTCCATTCATGAATGTGATCAAAGATGTGCGTAATCGTGTTCTGTTTCAAAGATGTTAGGAGGTGTGTGCCCATTTCATATCGAATCAGCAACTGAAAATGAGTTAAAAATGCCATAACCAGCGAGTTAAAGTCCTGAAAAGTTCCGCGAGCCAACTCAATATACCATTTTGCGGTAGAGCCAGTGAGAGTCCGTTGGAATAGGCGGAGCCGGATTGAATCATCAAGCCATGAATTCGATGAACACCATAGGTGATAGGTCATGACATGAGCTTGGGGATCTTCTCTGGCTTTACCATCAAATTTGGGACAATCATCGGGAATCTTAGTTGGAACCGATGGCCAATACGGATTATGAAGGATAGGATCATTTGTCAGTTTAGACACATCCGGTAATTCCAATGTCGCCAAAAAGGGTAATTGAGGATTGAAGGACATCTGAGGCCGCGGGTAAGAAACAACACCAGAGTTCCATCCAGTTCCCAGTTGCCCCCATTGATTTTGTCCAGACGGATTTGGCCCGTAAGGGTTTTGTTCATAGGGATTTTGTCCATAGGGGTTATAGTTGTAACTAGATGGTTGACCCTGGATTTGACCCCCTGCGTTCCACTGATTACCAACCTGACCCACCGGAGAAACGTATGGTTGCTGAAAATTCTGATAAGGGTTAACCTATGGTTGTTGATAATTTTGGTATGGGGCAAATTGAGTTTACCCTTGGGGCTGCTGGAAACCATAAGGCGGCTGGGCTCCAAATTGAGCCTGGGGGCTAGGCTACACTTGATGAGCAGGTTGGGTTTGAAGCCCAACTTGAGTTCGAAGACCAGATTGGGTATGGGGCCCAGAATAGGGCTGAACACCGGGTGGAGTTTGAGAAGCAATGAGTGTTTGAGCGCCCGGTTGAGCAGGCCTAGATGGATGTCCTTGGGATAACTGAGGCTGAGCCATCTGACTAGAAGGTGGACCTGGTTGAGATTGAGGTTGACCCATTTGCCCAGAAGGTTGAGCTTGCTAGGTATCGGGTTGACCTTGCACAACCGAGGGTTGCCCTGACTGACCAGATGGTTGAGCAGACTGGGCAGTCGGTTGGCCTTGGATTTGAGGCTGACCAATTTGTCTAGAAGGTTGACTAGGCTGGACAGTGGGTTGGCCTTGCTGAATGTGAGGCTGACCGACTTGCCCAGAAGGGTAGCCTTGCTGGATACCGGGTTGGCCTTGTTGCATGTAAGGTTGTCCCGGATTACCAGAAGGTTTCCCAAAGTATGTGAAAGATGAACCACTGAAGGCCGAAGGTTGTCCCTGGAAGGGTTGTCCTTGTGGGCTGACAGGTTGCCCTGGATAAGGTTGTCTGTAATACGATTGTCCATGAGGTAGCTGCCCATAAGACGGCTGACCTTGATAGGGTGGTCCTTGAATATTTGAAGGCTGTGCTTGGCCACCATGATAAGTAGTGGTGCCCCAAGCAACCGATAACGACACCGAGACCTCAAACGCAGGTTGAGATGGTATAGATATGAAGTGATGCATATGAGTTCCTCGAGAATCATAATAATGAAACGGATTTTGTGGATCCAGATTCTGAAGAGCTTGGAAATATTGATCATATGCCCCCTGCTGGAATGGAACCAAAAGAAGGTGGGGCACTCAGGGTAGGATTAACAACTCCAGATGTGGATGCTGATGGACCACTATTTGTAGGACCAGGTGAAGGCCCAGCAACAGTGGTCAAAACTGAAGATGCAATGAAGACACTGACAACAGGGGCTGAAGAAGCCACACAAATGGTTCGAATAGTCGGAACCAATGTGACAGTCACATTATGAATCTAGGGTGTAAAAGGCTCCGAAGTTGGAGTGACGGTATGAGACCACATGGAACTCATAAGGGGAGATCTAGAACCCATGATATCTGCCAAAACATTGTAGAATAAAGGCAATGTGATACCAAGAGGTGTGACATGGAAAGGGGAAGTTTCCATAGGTATAGGGATTTCACCGCTTGCCATAAAGGTTTCTTCACCCGGGACGGGGTTCGTCTCATCCATGTCGGAGGAAGACATTGGGACTGAAACACCAGAAGGAGTAACAGGAATGTCTTCTTCAGAAGGCTCCCAAATGGGGTTCCAATGGATATCGTAAGACTCATCCTCTGGAGCGTGAAAGTTAAGCAGTTGGATACTCGGAATGATAGGGAGAGTATCACTAACAACCGGTACCTCAAAAGTGATAGAAGATGGAGATCCTTGGTCACTTGGAACGGGAGATGGGATCGGTGATTCCACTAGGATGATTTAATTCAAAAAACCTAGGGAAATCTAACGATTAAGGAAAGAACCCTACGCAAACAAGATCTAACAAGGTAAATGTGAACGTGGCTGAATAAATTTTAAGACACAGGAACAGAACTTGACCTTTTCATCTTTAGTTGCCTTCAAATATTTAATGAGCCTGAAAGGACAAGTGCTCAGATGGACCTTTTCTTTTAAGGAGTCCGAAAAGGAACGAAAGTGACTACTCTGGAGAAACTAGGTAAAAGTTTTACCAAACAACCCGTAAAACTGCATATATACATTGGAAATCATATGAAAACCAAGGACTTTCCATACGACAGTCAATCTTCATGAATGTTGTGTTTGGTGCATTATGGTTTGCAAGGGGACAGACACAGCTTCCTAAGGATATATGATGATAACCTAGTGGGGTCTCCCAACATATACTCGACGGTACTGGGAGCGCAAATCAGTACTAGCAGCGATTGAGTCATAGAAGGAGGAACCACCCAACCTTAAGTGAAAGCAATAGTGACTAGGTTTAACGAAGTTGGAGCACATCTCTAGCCTAGACCTCTAAATAAGGTGCATTATGTTCCAATGCATTGTTAAGTTCATTCAGTTCATTTTAGAGTTGATCTTGAATTATGTTTCAATTTCCAGGCCTTACCGTATGTATATCAAAACCTAGGATGCAGCTAGAATGAATAAAGCATCTTTCATTTCGATGGACCCCTACTTACAAAAAGGTAGAGAGATCATTCCTAGACCTAGACAAAACCAAGATCAGAAAATGCAGCCACTAAGAGACACAATGCATAAAAACATCAATTCCTACAGTGCATCGATACTACTAATGAGAGATTTAAAGGTTGCCTTCTAATTTTTCAAACATGAAAAACTTGAAATGAAAATGTACTTTCACTTTCGCATACTAATGAATGCAATCTTTTGATTTTGATAGATTTGAATTCTAAAGAAAGAAACAAGCAAGCGTGAACTGATTGATCCAAACAATTGTAATCTATGTCTGGTAGTGAAAAAAAAATCGAATCAATATTAAAATTGGTTCAATAATTAACACTAAGCACTAATTAGAAAAAAACAAGAAATGGAAAAAATCTCAAGCAAACCAACAGGACGACTGCGGATGAACCTTGGATAGACAAGCAACAAAGCCAAATAATTCAAAACTTGAAAAAACTAGGTCACAAAGTAAAAAATACAAGATTCACTTCAATGAAACCAAAGAGTAAGAACCTTAACTAGAAGCAATTAAAACAAACTAATAGGTAAGAGAAAGACAGCAAGGGATTAACCAGACTAATGAATTTAGGAGGTAGAATTGAAGAAAACAATTCTACATGAATCATCACGGGTGTAAATCCAGCAACTAGTGACGATCAGTCACTAGCCGTAGCAAAAAAGCGACATCATCGCAAAAGTACACGTCTTTCCCGCGACGGGCCGATCTCAGGAATCGTCGTGACTGTACGACAGGATTCAGCGACTCACAAACTTTTAAAACAGAGACAAGGCAACGTCGGCGCAACTGCTAAGTTCAACTAGGTCTAGAGAAATCCAAAAGGCCGACTGTTGGAACAAATTCGCCTAATCTGGATTGTCGCTAGCCATAAACTAAGTCTCCGCAACGGCACTGCTAGGAGGAAATGCACGCAAACCCATCATCGCTATATATAGCTCATAACCTTGTGTTGGGTCTAGAAATTTGATCGTCGCGGGAAACAGATGTACACCTGCGACGGAGTCGTGATGAGACCGTTTATGACATGGGATCGTCGTGTATATTAAGGATTTACTCACGACGAGGCAGAAACTTAGGGAATGAAGGTCAATTTGCAGCATCAAAGAGCATTTGCTTAATCTTCTTATATTAGTGGGAAGATATGAACATGTTTATTTGACACATGACATAGTAGAGGGACTAAGATGAGGACAACGACAAATTACTGTGTAACAGCCCCCGCCCCCCTGTGCAGTTATTAAGAGCTTTAGCCCCAAATACATGGGCCCTTGGTTCCAGACCTCAGTTGTATAAGGAAATTAATAAAAGGGGCTATAAATAAAGGGGGCCTAAGAGTTAATTGAAAATGGATGCCTGTTTTAAATAATTTAAAGGCCCGCGACATGGTACACCGATAACACTATACAAATATTTAAATGGGCAGATGGGTCGGTAGTGGTGATATTAAATAAGACGTGGCATGGTTTCATATCAATATGGGGAGGATTCAGGAAGTTTTAATGACACGGCATGGTGATCTACTTCATCACATAGCAAAGGACCACTCAGGCACATGCCTTTCCCACTCCACTCACTACTCCATCGAATAGATCACTCAAGCATTTAAAGGAGAATTGACAGAAGCCGACCGAGCAACAGTGAATCGCTTGAAGCAACCAAAAAGAGCTAGATGACAGCAAGGACGTGGCTCTATCCAAGGCCTCCACTGAAGCAGAAAGGGGACATCTCCTCTTTCCTCTCTCGATTTTCTTTCTTTGTGCATTTATTTTTGCATGTTTTTCTAAGAAAGGGATTTGATCCCTATTGTAATCTTTAGGTGGATGGTAGCAGAGCCGAGAAAACTATTCTAGCATGACAGTTGGGGATCGAGCTCAGATATTTTGATTTTAACTCAAATCTCTCTGCCTCTTCTTATAAATGGGGGGATGAAATCTATAACAAGGGTTCTGGAATTTCTCACACGCAAAGTGTCAACTCTGTGATACCATATTTTGGCTCATGACTCTATAAGTGAATTATTGTTATCTTAAGTTGTATTAATTTACACAGGACGATCTTCAGGCTATCACAAAAAGGGTGGTGATTCCTCCTTCTTAGCATTACTGTATTTTTTTCCTTCCATTAATTCCATTATGTTCATACTCTTCTTTGCATGTCTGCTACAATAGCTGCTAGAAATTATTTCATGCTTCCTTATAGAGCCATGTGTGTTTATTTATTAATGCATAATGTTTGTATGAAGGTCTAAAGTATATATTTAAACTTCTATATAATAATCATAGCACCCATCCTATCTTCAATCCATTATTTTTGCTTGTAACTCAAACAAGTGTAGAATTTCCCATTTCTTTAAGCTCTATGTTTTCAACATATAATTCTAGATGTTTTGGGGTCTATATGATGAGTTATGCTCTCTCCTAATCCTATCGCATTTACTCAACAAAGCCTATTAAGCTATAATCCCCTTTTAAGTAATTGGCTTCCACTATTCTATGCGATACTATTGGGAACTGTGAGTGTGAGGCAATACTTGAAATGCATAACACATACCTTTGGAGGAATGAACCAAACCCCCTCATATGTTTTTTATTTATTTGATAATTGGAGTGTTGCAAGCCCCTCACATATAACCTTACAAGAACTTCTCTATTTAATATTTCCTAGGCACTAGTCTACAATCAACCCATGGGCTGTCTCTAGGGAGATTTACTTGCCTCTTACTGCACTTGTCTTGCAGGTGCAAAATTTAGTGACAACAATCCCGATCAATGTTGCTCCAAGAAATGAGAAGCCAATAAAATTGGATGGTTGTTGGCTCATGCACTGAAATGGCGAGAGACCTAGAACACCTCCTAGTAATCGGGGAAAATTTTGGATGGATCTAGAGTGAGGAGCGACTTGTGGGTCTCCTATGGCACCCTAAAAAGTGTGTATTACTTATGTATGGCAATGGAGGATTTTCTAGAAAACCAAATGAATCACATACAAAAATCAAAGTGAAAAAAAATGAATAATTTTCCCTTCAGATCGCTGATATGTGAAACAATAAAAAAATGTCTTCTGAGGTTTTTGCGTAAGATAAAATCGTAAAATAACTAAAAGTCCTTTTCTCTCAAATAGTAACTAGGTCTTCAGAATATTCCATAGTAGGATATTAGAGCCATGTCACAAAAGTATTGACTATGCTTCCATCAACCAAGAACTAACCAAGCTATGAGAGGGATACAGTGGGGTGTAATCGGGCTACGTCCTGAAATCACTGGTGATGCATCAACATCTTTACCAAAATTTCTTCAGGTTAGAGTACTCCTACACCCATAACCTATAGGTAATATGCCCTAAGTTTTGTCACTAAGTTAACTGCGTTCAATAGGAACAAGTGAATCTCAACTTCTAGTTCTCAGTTTTGGACCTAATACCTATACCATGTTTTGGGAGACAACAAGGAGGTATGTTATAATTCCCCACCTAGGCCTTACCCCCTTCACATGTTTCTTTTAATTATCATATTTCTCATTGGATCATGCAAGATTTAAAGCTCCCTAGAAGACACCCTCTATGTTTCAAGATGTAAAACAACCATGGAAAATTTTATGTTGCATATCTACGCAGTCGTAAACTAAACTATAAATTATCTTTTGACCCCAGTGGAAAATTTAATGTGTTCAAGTTAAGGTTACCTTTAGAGAGTCTTTTCTTCACTTAAGGTGTGCAAAATATTGTAAGCTAAAATAAATTGAGTAAAGAGTTTCCAAAAGGAAGATACCCTTTATACAAAGTTTAAGTTAGCTTAATGTGTGGAGTGAAAGTGTATTCAAGTGAAATTGTGAGCATACAAATTTTCAAGTAATTTGGATATGCGGTAATCTTTTACAACTCTCCTAATTACATTATGTTATGCATGTTCCTTGCAAGAAAATAAAGAATGTATGGATAATGGGCCACTTAGATCATTCCTAATTACACAATGTGAGCATATAAGGAGATGAAAGCCTTAGTGGTTTGAGAAATATTTCATATGCCATCAAAGCTTCACCACAAAGATGCGAGGGAGATAGGGGATACTCTCTCTCCTTATTAACACCTAGTTAGGGTCCCGATCATAAATGAAATGAAATAAAATATTTGGTTAACAAAACAAGAAAAATTTGATGTATGGATTTAAGGGCACTTACTTTCCTCCTAGTTAATCTAAGTGTGATGTGATCTTTCGTAATGAGGAAAAAAAGGTAAAAAGATATGTGGATTAGGGCCATGTACTTATCTCTTAGTTAAGGTATGTATTGATGCAGAATTTCTAAAGTAAAAGATAAGAAATTTCCCTACTTATGGTGGTTAGCAAAGAAAATTGAAAGCATATATGAACTATAAAAAGTTGCAGGAGTGTAGAGATGTCACTAAAGGTTGCCACAAAACTTTAGAAAATGGAATTACAATGAAATTTTAAGCTCTTTGTATTTCTTGTGATTTATGTTTTGCACTTTTTTTCCTAGATAGGTCCAAGGGAGTTATGGATAGGCCCAAAAAGATTATGTGATAGATGAAATCAAAGAGAAGAAAGACCTTCAAAACAACCAGTTTGACTAAAAAAAGGGAAAAACTAGAGATGCCATTTTGTATGGTGTGTTTGGTTGCATATGAGTCTCAAAAACACCTTCCTTGCTGTTGGTTTCTTCCTACAAGGAGAATACAAACAAATGAGTGATGTTAGTAAGCGAAGGTGGAATAAAAAACATTGAATGTAATGGGAACAATGCATGAAACAAAATTACAAATGATGTATCAAAGACACTTGAAGAGAGTTTCTTGAGCAATGGGGCTCAATAGATCTCAACAACGATTTCCCCTTTTCAAACTCTTTCTCTATTAAAGAATCATACCAGTGCACAACTTCTTCTTTTTAGCTCTCAGTGAACTTATTTTAATAGAAATTTCGAACACTCCTTCCCCACTATAGCTCATCAATGAGGTTGTTTTCCTCTTAAATGAGATTGTTTTCCTCATAAATGAGATGAGAGCTAGCATCCTCTTGCCATTAAGGCTTGTTGGGGCTCAAGGCTTGAATGGTTAATCCATCTTGTGAATTGGCTAAATGTTTTTCAAGAAAGTTCACATCGTGAGGTGCATATTGGACTTCTCGCAACCCTCATGGATATCGAAGAAAAAGACTTGATGTAGTGAATTTCCGACTTTGGAGAACCCGTGAGGATTGATTTTTTAATTCCCTTTGAAAGCAACCACAACACAGTAAAAAATAAATTACACAACATAAACTCAAATCACATTTCATTAACATATGCATATATTTATACATGAGGAGAGGTCTCGGGAGAGGTTATTTAGGATATGTTATTAAGGAGAGGTCTCAATTAATAACTCCACAAATCACTCAATAATTTTCTAGATCAATCAGTCCACAATCCACACAAACTCAAATCACATTTCATTAAATATGCATATATTTATACATGAGGAGAGGTCTCTGGAGAGGTTATTTAGGATATGTTAGTGAGGAGAGGTCTCAATCAATAACTCCACAAATCACTTCGATCAATCAGTCTACAATTCTCTCACAGAAAATAACAACTTTACAATAATAGTAACAATTAAACAATGAATCGTTATTCCAAACTTTTTTCCCCGTAATTATCATTTGGAAATATTCCAAATCATCTCTGAATTTGTAGAAATTTTCCTTAGATAGTGCTTTGGTGAATATATCAGCTACCTATTCATCTGCTCTACAGTGTTCAATCTTGATCAGTCCTGGTTGAACCAAATCTTGCACCAAATAATACTAAATATCAATATGCTTAATATTCTTAAGAAAATTAGAATAAACTTTAATTTCACAAATCAATTAAGTAAGTTGCTATTGTTGTTTATGTAGATACTCTAAAATTCTTCTTAACCACACTGTTGTCATTTTCACTTTATGGTGATAGAAAAAGGACGTAGGCACACAGTGACACCACCCTCTTCGGAGTCCGATTGTACCTCATTATTCACTATCTACCGTATCAAGTTCAATGCTTGGATGATGCGAATATCATTCCATAGTTCGAGCAATAAATGTGTTCAGTGTGCCAGCCAAGTGTTGGTGTTTTCACCATGTTGTGATCGCCTTTCGACAGACGTCGGATCTAGACACCCATCATGGGGATTTAATTTATTGGTTTATTAATTTTTTATTTCTGATTTTCGTTATTTATATAACGAAACATTTACTATATTTATGTTGATTCATTTTTAATAATGTTAGATCCATTAATTTAAAAAAATAATATAATTTATAGTTTGGATGGGGTTCCATAAATTTATTAAAACATTAATAGGAGGTGGTTAAATATTATTAGAAATTATAATACATTAATAGTAATTTATATTAACTATTTGAAATGAAATTTATAATAAATATTTATTTGTTTAATTTTATTGAAGTGTTTAGTGTGTGGTATATATATATAGTTTGTGAGGTAATGTGAGTTTTGAGATAATTGATATATTTAAAGTATTGTCGTTCCAGATTGCACCTATTTTGGGCCACACATACCCTTATCATAACTAGATTTTTTTCCCAT
The DNA here is from genome assembly GCA_031772625.1 of Pinus tabuliformis. Taxonomy (NCBI): domain Eukaryota; kingdom Viridiplantae; phylum Streptophyta; class Pinopsida; order Pinales; family Pinaceae; genus Pinus; species Pinus tabuliformis. Next base: position 69,210,579 of record CM062806.1, on the reverse strand, counting down.
TTAGTTTCAAATCGATAACTTTTTCATTAGTGTTTTAACCTTCTATCACTTTCTATTATATACCCTTTGAACAATCTCTATAATTATATTTTATATTAATTGTATTAATGTAAATATACATGATTTTTTATAATAAATTTATTACTATGGTAATTTTTATGGTGATATTTATATCCTAAATTATTAATATTAGTTATTTTTTATTAAATTTTGCTCATGAAGTTATCTCAATTAAGAATATTTATGTTATAAAGTATTATGTAAATCATGAAATCAAAGTTTAAATTCCTTATGAATCAAACCAATAATATATATATATATATATATATAACTTGAGCCTATAACTTCTTAAACTATTCATGTTTACATGTTGGATTTCAGTGTGCTAGAGTAATTTTCTAGAAAAATGTTATTACCTATGGTTTTACCCATGGTTTTGGTATAGCCTTGGTTTTGTACTTTATATTTTATTAATTAATTAATTTTTAGCTCTTGAACATAGTATGGGATAAATGTTGTGATGTAACGTAATTTTCTCCAAACATTTTGAGTGAGTAAAAATAAATATAAAATAAATCATGTTAAAATAAATTAAAACAAAGATAAAAGTTATACGTTATTATTTTTAAATTATTTTTTCTTGACTTGGTCAAGTTACTGGTGGTTTTAGTCTTCACGTTTATGAGAACCCATGGTATTGACCCATGGTATTGAAGTGAAATATAACTTACTTAAAGGGGAAATTAGACGAGACCTGATCCATCTTAACTCTAGATCTATTAAGTGCAAGGGATCCTTCTAGGCGCTTGGAGATAAGAGTTATGATAGATCTACACTAAAATATTGAAATAAAACCTTGCAATCTAGGTTTTTTATTTCAAACCGCTTAATATGTTTTGTGATGTTACATTTTATTTTATAAAATAAAAGTATTTAAATGTTTAGTAGCTAGATTTGATTATGCTAACCTAATTTTTGCGAAAAAGTGTTATCATTCATGGTCTTCTTTTGATTGAAAATTCTATTATTTTTCAGATTTCAAAATTACAATTTCACAAATTTTCTACTTTATACGTATTTATTCTATTAGTTTTTAGCTGTCAAATTTTCTTTTATAAAGTAGGAAGAGCTAGAATAAATCTTGACGTAGATTTAGTTATATCTTGACGAAGAGCACTGAGATAATTCTGGACCTTTTAATGAATTTTCAATTGTTAGGTTTTCTTTTATAAATTAACTGGGATTTTTTTTTAATTAACTTTTTTTATTTAAGATTTATTAAGTGGCAGATTTTTATTTTGTGATTTGTTTTTTTGAGTTTTTTTCCTTATAAACTCAACTCGATAATTTTATTTAGGGATTTAAAATTATAATAAATTATGTAGTATTTTATATTTTTTAATAAATAATTTTTGGGTTATTGAGTTCTTGATGATGATGATGATTGTGGTGATTAAAGTCCATTGAGATCAAATTGATCTATTGGAACTATAATTTTCTTAGTTTTTAATTGTCTGGCGCCTCATCTTTCTTGGCCAGATTGGTGTTGTAGCTTTCTTTTTTTTCTATAAGGTCTTCCAACTTCCTTTATCTTGCATCTCCTTCATCTCTTCTAGTTCTTGGGACATTCATGTCTTAGCTTCCCAATCTATTGTGTTCGTCCTTTTGAAGATAGTCAGAGAAGAAGTTTGGTCTAGGAGATCTGTTTTGCTGTTAAATGAAGATTTATTTTGTGTGGTATTTGAATCCTCATAACTGTTGATGCTTGAGGGGTTGTCGAGTTCACTTTTTTGTTGTTGGGGGAGAGGGGTTGTCTAGTTCACTTTTTTGTTGTTGGGCGAGGCTTTCTCCCTGCTTGTCTTGAGAGTTGTTTCTTTCTTGCCCGATTTCTTGTGATTCAGAGTTTTCTCTAGAGTATTCTTCTTTGATGACAATGTAGTGTTCTTTTTGTGCTCCTTCCCACCATGTAGATCTGTGGTGGTTTTTTCTAGGAGAATTTTTTTGGAAGGCTTTTGGGCAATTTTTTGCTAGATGGTCTGTCTCAAAGCAAGATCGACATCTGAAGATGACACTTTCATAATCAAGTTTCTGGTTCCACACATAGTCTTTAATTGTTAGGTTTATTTTAGCTGGGAATTCGGTGCTGGAGTCCATTTTTTTTTATTCATAATTTAAGATTGGGAATTCACTTTTTGTTATTTTTTATTATTATTTAAAATTATTTATTTGTCAAGTTATTGGTTGAGGTTTTATTGATGATGATGATGGTTAACATCCATTGAGACCAAACTTTGGTCTATTGGACCTAAATAAACAAATTATTTAGTTTTATTTAAGATTTTATTCCTATGCTCAAAAAGCTTGGAGAGAAGCCTCCCGAGCTCACTGTAATTTTGACATTGTAAAAGGCTTGGAAGTTCAGTGTCATAGGTTGTTTAATAACTTCCATTTATATTAGGTATTAAATTTTTGTTTTTAACTTTATTTCCTTTTTATTTAACTTTTTTATTTTTCTATTATTTCCATTTTCATGAATTATAGTTTTTCTTTATATTTTCAATTTAAGATCATTTATTATTATATTAAAAACATATTTTAATAGATTTAATTTTTTTTTTTGTATATATTAATAATGAATAAAAGTATATATATGTTAATATAAACAATATTAAATAATCATATTTCTTCTTTTTCGTGATGAAGTTTTTATGTTTTAGTTTAATTAAGGTATATTTAAGCTAAGGCTACTAACTACTATATAAGCTTTATTTTTAAAGAAATGGATCATAATTGATTACTTTTTGTATTATAAATATATTAAATCAATAAAATTTTCTATTCAAATTTATTATTACAATTTGATTAAAATAATTTTCTATATTAATTATAGTTGTTAAAATCATTAAAAAGTTATGTTCATATATATATATATATATGCTTTTGGTTCTTAATCATTAATATTGTAAATAATTTAATTGATGAGCTTTATTTAATTATTTATTTATAGTGTGTTTCATTATTTATTGTTATCTTGACATTTTAAATATTTTTTAAGGAAGAAATTTTATAATTTTCATTACTAGAGCTAAAAATTACGATTTTGTATATACATAGTGTGCATTAGTAAAAATTGTATTAAAAATATTTATATAACAAAAATAGTAGTTTAATCGTAACATTGTTTGGAAACATAGCCCATATAAATATAGAGTTAAATAACATGCACAATTGCCCTCCAAAAAGTTCTTATAAAGGAATCAAAGTCAATTTAAATAAAACATACTCTAAAAATATAAGGTTTGGCTCCAGACCTTTTACGAAAGGCCTATGAAGGTACTCACAGTAAGTATGTCCATTCTATTCCATAATCCTCCATGCACCTAAGTTTTTCTCCCCACCCACTTTGGAAAGAATATTGGAAATGGATATTGGCGTCTGAAATCAATATTAACTTAGCTACCTATCATGTTTCTCCTTTAACAAATTATTAGTTCAAATCTAAAGGAGATATGTTACGTAGTAATCAAAACTTTCTAAGGAGGTTGGATACTTGTCACAAAATTTAGATATGTTACGTAGTAATCAAATTTTTCTATCCATGTCACAAAATTTAGAATTAGCTATTCAAAGATCATATTTTTTTTATATTATTATTTATTGTAAGGTGTAATAATAGTAATAGAGTGATTTTATTATTGTAATTTTATATCTGTTTTGTCAAATATGTGAATATTGTGTTTATGTGTGACATATTAAGTGACTTTGATGGTAGTAGCACTTTATGCTACAGGCCAAGCCTTAAGGATCACAAACAACTTAACAAGATTTAAAGAAAGAGAAAAATAATATTTCTATTTGTATTATTCTCCACTTGAAATCATTAATAAATTGAATGAAAATAATATGTTAATATAAGAAATGTTTAAGCCTATGTTTATCTAACTAAAAAATACTTTACATTCATTATTTTTAAAATGGTACTAAGGATAAAACATAAACTCCAAATAATAATAAAATCAAATATATTATAACACTAAAAAATACTCACTATAATATTAAATTTAGAAAAATGTAATATATGTTTTTAATATTTTCTAGTAAATATTTTGTGTATTCAAAATAACAAATTTCTCTAATTTTTGGTAGGAATTTATTGAAATCACAAGTTTGATGGGTAACCTTGCACAATCCAAGTTCCATAGGGATTTTTTAGGGTGCTCAATCCATATATACAGTGAAAAAACGAGTTTAAATAACATAAATCAAGATTTCACCTCAAAATTTTCCACCAAATTCAAACACCAGAAAATCAAAAAATTCCATTAAAAACAACTACAGAATTTAATCTCAATCCTAACTTAAGGGTCAACAAACATATAACATGTTTTTTACAAAAAATAATTGCAATTCCTTAATTAATATTGAATTCTGTAAATCAAAATTGGTTTTACACTAAGCTCTCAATTCAAATTTTGATTGTTTCCGCATATTGTTGTATTTTTAATTCCGGGTATTATCGCATAATATAGATTTTTTTGTCACTTGGTAACCGTAATCATAATTCTAGGAATTATCCCATAACAATTGTGAGGCTAATTTGTGAACATATTCATTCAAAACCTTCAAAAACTAAATTTTGAGAAAATATATATGATGCTCACATAAATAAAATATGGAAAGTGTACATAGTCTATGATTATTGATCGTGTCATGGCCACTCTGCCCCAAGATATGTCGAATGTGACTTTTTTGCCTCCGCTATGATGTTCATGTTCTTGTGTTTGTTTGCAAATTTGGTGGGAACTTCTAACTATTCCCAAATTTTTTTGGGCATCGATGAGGAAGGTAAACTATTTGAATCAATGACTTTTTTGGTTTGTTTGTTTCTATTCTCGTTTGGATTATAGATTTTTAAAATTGAAGGACTATGAATGACGATAATTGTTTTTGGTTTTGTTTGTAGTCTAAATTACAGAATTTAAGAATGTCAAATAAGTCAATTATTTGATCTAATTATTATCGGTCAAATTTTTTAATATTTTGAGAATCTCCTGCAATAAAAAGAAAGATTGTCTGATTGTTTTTCTTTATTATTATCATTATTATTGTTTTCCATTTTTCTATCTTATTATTATTATTATGTTGCATTTATCTTCTTTCTCTAGATTGGAAATTCCAGAGTGTTGTAATTTTACCGAGATTACATATTTGAGGCCTCTGATTTAAAGCTATAAAACCATGATGTTTTTTATATTAGGATTTAATTGGCGATTAATATGGATTTTGTTTACATCAGAAAGATTGTGACAAAGAGATCAAAAAGATGGAACACATGACTAATGCAGAAATGGTGGGAAAGCTAAGGAGGTAGCAAAGAAGTGGCATATATAAGTTTAGATATGTGACCTTTTTCCACCTCCTTACCTTTCTCACCACTTCTTCAATAATCATGGATTCCATCGCTTTGATCTCTTTTTCATAGTCGCTACGCCATAAACAAAATCCATATAAATCTTGGTGCCAATTAAATCTTAATATAAAAACCAACACGACTTTACAACTTTAGATCAAAGGCTTGGAATATGCAATCTAGATAAAGAAGACAATGCTTTGGAATTTGTAATTTAGAGAGAAAATTAATGGAATATCTAATCTATTTCACATTAATTACAAATTTTAAAACATATTTCAAATCTATAAATAAAAATGAAGACAAACTCTTATTTATCAAATTTTTAAAAGATTTTCATATCTACACTACACTAAAAGTAAAGATTAAAAAAATATCAAAAGTTTAATATATTAAAACTTAAACCAGAACATTGAATACAACGAACACATGAAGGGAGTCATATTGGAAAGTTTGGTCTAGCAGTGAAAAGCCAAAATTTCAAAGTTGCAACATCATGAACTCTTGCTGCAATTAAGGTAGAATCATATCTACTAGATATAGTAATATAATTACAAACCTAAATTTTACAAAAAAAATAAATAAATAAGAAAAAAGAAAATTATACCACTCCATTAACACTATTTTAGAAGGAAAATTCTACTTAGCCAAGTCAGCCAAGTAGCCTGCAATATTGGACTATGTGTGGCAAAGTTAAAGTGGTAGATGTCACACATATATATGCTCAAATTCAGAAGATGGACTAGTTATACATCGCAATTGAAATTTTCAGAATGGGGAGGAGGAATATACTATCAAAGTAAACACACCATATTATTATTACCAGAATAGATGCAAGAGTCTTTGGGTACAAACTTTTTTATAGTAAAAAATACAATGTTTTATTTTTTATTGTTTAAATTGTATTTATGAATGCTTAATTGAATGTATAGAGGACCAAATAAAAATTTTAATCATAGAAATATTATTGTTTTCATGATATATACATAATTTTTTTAAATGATTCGTAATTGACATTAACAATTTTACATAAGATGTACATGGAGACATTTTTACACGCAAATTAAAAAGATTTATTATTATTAATATATTTTTAAGTATATGTGAATATTAATCTGTATTAAAATACTTTATTGATAACGCACATTGAATATTTTTTTATATACAAAATTAAAATATTTCATTTTAACAACTTTTTCTATATATAGAGAGATATATGAAGTTCATATCTACATTAATTAGTTAGCATAGATCTTCAAATAGTTTATTTAGATTTCTTGTTGAATAATTTTGAAAAGTATAAGATTTAAACATCTTACTCAAATTTTTTTACTTGATTACTTTACACTATATTAATTTTTTTATTGAGCCAGTATAAAGGGGTGAAAATAATTTTTTATTTTTATTTTTATTTTAAAAGGAAGTAATTGACCAAAAAAATTACACATTCCCTCATACCTTGTACTGGGCTGTAGAATAAGTCTTTGAGCTCATTGAGCCTCATGTGACAACTCATTATGAGAGGATGTATAATTCTTCCGTCCATAAATTCTCTTTAAAATAAAAATAAAAATTATAAATTATAAACTAAAATTATTTAATACTGAAATTTTATAGAAATAATATAAGATGTGTATCAATATTCTAAATATTTAAAGACAAGATTAGAAATATATTTAACTAAATTTATATAAAAAGTGTAAAAATTTACTCTGCTCACTTTACTCAACTATTTAATATTATTATAAATATTTAAAAATAAGATTATTACTATATTTAACTAAATTAACGAAGACAGGCATACTCTAAAATTTTTGAATATTTAAACATTATATTATAAATATTAACCTTTTAAAATACACATACGCTAACCGTCTGAATATCTAAATATGAAATTCCATATATTTAAGAAAAAGGAAATTAAAAAATGAACATGAATCTTGTTTACCATTTCCTTTAGCACCCTGCTTTTTCCTGGTACGGTCCCATAGACGGGATTTGTATTGGTCACTACATCTACGTCTGCAACCATGAACATGTGGAAAAACAGAACAAACACAAAATGGTTATAAATATTCCTCACTTTTCCATCCGCAAAACTTAGAATGTGAAAGACTTAGGAGGTCAATATACTCTTAAGTGGTCATTCTAGTTTATGAAAGACTTGCATCAAAGATGTGAGCAAGTGAGATATAATTCAAAGGGAAGATGCTCATGCGATAGAAATTGACAGGGTAAATAGTCAAGGGTAGAGGATATCCAAGCGACCCATTATCGATTTTAATACCTAAAATATTAATATTAAGGAGAATTATACTCATTATCACGTGAGCTTCATAAGGAAGAGCTAAATGATGAGATTGACAAGAGGATTTTATATGAGTGAGAATGAAATGGCTCAAAACATTTTTGGCATCATGTAGCTCTAATCCATCATCAATAAAAGGATTGAGGCTGTAGGCTTGAAGCATTGGAAGAATTCAGAGAATAACATGAAGTATAATGAAAATTTTGTTCATTAGTTTCAACCCAAAAAGGAATGAATGGTACTCAATGAGATAAAAGAAGATTCAAAACCCCCTTGCCCCACTCTTTACCACCAAACTAGTAAAGGAGGGGGTTTGAAATGACATTATTGTTTTTTCCCATACATGAAGAAACCGATGGACATGTGGAAATCGGAAGACACATGGAAAAATATCGATGGAGTAAAGTAGAGAGGTGGTAGTATAGGTGGAAGTGACATGTCCCATGTGATGTCAACATGACTTCAAATCGAGGACACGTGGCATGTGTTTTCATGTTTTTTTGGTGCCCAAGTGAGTCGTTTGTGAGTGACATGTGGGCCACTCATAACAAGACACATGGATGAGATGATGCAATAATGACATCAACATGAAGGTCGGAAAGTTGGTAAGTCGACTAATTGGGAAGTTGGGTCTTTAGGTCAGTTGAGCAACAGAAGATATGGCCTGACCTTGTTAAAGCCCCTGACATAATCAGGAATTGGTCACATCTCATCAGTCATCATGCTAATGGGGCCAATGTAGAAAGCACCAAGGGATTAAAGGGAAAATACGATGACATGCACATTATTGGTGGTATATTTCGCAATTTAGCGAAATATAGCAATCACAAAAATTAGAAAGTGCATATAAACTACAACTAAACTCTGATAAACTGCTAGAATAAGTAGAATTGAAAGTAAAACTCAAATATTATTATCTGAACAATAAAAAAGTGGTACAAGACTCAACGATCATATTTATAAGAGACAGATGAATGAGGAGAAAGATAAAAATAAATATTTATGCATGAAGGAATACTGGAGGATAACGAAAAGCTAAGTAACTAAAATTTAGCAGTCAAAATTCTTTATAGTCATAATCAATTGAGCAAGAAGAGACTATATTGTATTGTGTGAATTGAAATGATGTTGTTTTTGTGGATGGTGGATTAGACAGTAATTAGAGATTGTTGAAGGTGTTTATGGTGAGTGATTGATTTAATAAAAATCTAACTATTTATGTAAGGATTTGGCCTTATCGATTTGAGTATGAAATATAAATCATTAAGGTTAGACAAGTTGTAGTTGGAAAGGCAGGGGTTGTAACTCCTCTTAACAACCCTCCTGAAAATTTCATGTAATAAAAGTAAAAAATAATTACCACGATTAATCAGACGCTTATTCCAAGCTGAATGTTGGGGAAGACATTGTAGGGTATGTTCATTTGGTTTATTATGGATAAGGAAATTGGCAAATGCAATGGCTAAGGGTTTGGAAGCGAAAAATGGAATTTTTGGGCACATTTATTTATGAAAATAATGGAAATTAGGACAAAAGGGAGGTGAAAGGTCACATGTTGCATGTGAGGAGAAAAATGAAGGAAAATAATGGAAAATGAAAAAAATAGAGACAAAATTTATGAAAAGGTTTATGAGGATCAGTTGGTAACCTTTTGTCAGTTCAATTTTGGAGCTCTCTCATTATTCTCTCGCTCTCTCACTCTTGGACACTTAGAGTTTTCTTGGATAACTTTGGCATTGGATCAAGAAAGACAAAGAAGGTAAGACGAGGCAAATATCAAGCAGGGGAAGGCAATATCAAGCAGCTACAATAGGATTCCTTGCAGTTATCAATTTGCATGTGTATTTTCCTTTCTACATTTGGCATGCATGGTGTTTCATGTGATTTTTCTCTATCATGGCATGGCTTTTCCCATGTTTGATAGTGTTTTCATCCTAGCCTTTCCATTTTCAAATAGCCTTGATGAGGTGGGTTCTCATACTTCGAATGAGTTGGATTTTCGGATGGATTCAAAGCTGAGTGGGGTGGATCTCCAAACGAAAAACACATGGCCTATTGGTCCTTGAACCAGACTATGGATCATGGTAAAGCCACTGGCCTAGTAACCCCTTAGATAGACTATGGGTTGTGGTAAAGCCAGGATTATGTGCCTCTGTGGGCCTAGGAATACTTTTTAGTGAATTGTGGGATATAGGGTAAAGCCAAGGGGTGGATTTCTCTTCATTCGAACTAGTAGTCTCGGGATGGGATGTATTGTAAATCCTAGAGAGTGGGTCTTGGTGATCCCTAGAGCAGACTGTGGATTATGGTAAAGCCTGAGAGACCAAGAGGCACTAAAATTCCTCACGATGTAGGTGGAGAACTCCGATAGCATCCATGGTTGTTTAGTTCTTTTCGATTGGTTATGAGTCCCACATTCATGTTTGTAATATGGCATGGGAGTGATTAGCTAAAGAGATACTTGGCTCAGGAAATCCATGGTTGGCTGGTATGTGGTAGTCCCATCCCTAGTTGGTTTCTACATTCATTAGTGAGAAATTCATTTCCTTGTTTTTCATATGTAAATGTATTAGTTTATATGTGGATTTTATGGTTGATCTATTTATGATATTTCTTTTGTTACTATGATGGTTATGTATATGCTTTATGATAGCAGGTACGTATAGCTCTTATTATGCTTTCACTTGTAAATGAATGGAAAATGTATATATGACCTAATAGATGATAATGCAGCAAATGACATGAGCGAACAATCCTTCTTAGTGATTCTCAGATAAGTATTATATCCATATGCTTAATTATGTTATTTACACATGTAGATTACATGTTTATGATATGTTTGACGAAATTCCTGTCGTGGCTAGTAGGGGTCTAGTTAAGGGCTTGCTTAACTAATTCCTTTTGCATCATTTTTTCCCCGTTATTTTACTCCTCTTAAGATATAATTCAATTATGGGCAGTGACCTAGACTTTGGGTCTGAAAAAGTGGCTCCAATCATGGAGACACTGGCAACGAACTAGACAAATTGGTCCGTGTACATTGGCTTAGAGGCCTGTGAGAGTGTCCAAAGGTCCATATACATTGGTATTCCCATAGCATGATAGTGTCCAGAGGGAATGTGATAAAAAGACTCAGTGAGACCCAAGGGCAAGCTGCCTAAAGTGATGGAATGGTTTTCAAGAGTCCTATAGCTGACATGGAATATCCGTGTGTTGTGTTTCCATTGATTCCATTTCCTTGAGGTCACATAGGAGGTCGAATCCAACCATAATAGATTGTCATCGCATGTTTACCCCGGTTGGTTGGTTACATGGGTAGATGTGGGAGGAGGGTGTTATAGAGTGGTACCAGAGCATGGTAACTTCACCCCTTAGACTGGATGGGTAATGTGTTGGTCATTCATGCATTTCAGTTGCACGTGTGTCTCTTACACTTCCATTCCATGTTATTTTTTCATTTTCATGTTTTTGATCATGGTTGTAGTGATGTCGCCATGTAGAGATTGATGTTGTTATTGTAGATGTTTTTATCTTGAGCATATGATTGGTTACATGTTATTATATGTCACTTACATGTATCATTTTGCATGATTGGTTACATTTTCATATGTTTGATTACATTCTTATATGCTTGGTTACATAGGTTTGGTCACAAGTATTGTTCACTTATGCTTGATGACATGTGTCCATGTGTGTATGTGGTTTCTTGCACATTTATTATGCATGTTTATGTTTGCAAGTGGCCATGTGTATAGTGGCGTAATGGTTGTTGTTGTCATGCATGATGTCATTATATGTGTAGTCGATATGGTTTTGCATTGATGATTGTAATCTAACTAGAATGATGTTTATGTGTTGATGCACTTATTTATATATGTTTATATGTTATTATGATTATGTTATACATGTATCACGCTGATTTGGATGATCTTGCAGATGAGGTTACCTCCCCAAATTACACTAAGGTACGTTGGTTTGTTATGATTTGGTTTATCTAACATATTATGCCTTGTAGGAAAAAGTTCAAAATGAATAGCAATATGGTCGACTACAAGGACTCTCCCTATGGATAGATAAGAAGCGTGGTGTAACTCATTTGGCAAATATGTTGAGAAGATTGAAGGAATAAATAAGTAGTTGTAAGGTAGATAATGACATGATCATACATGCATAAGAGAAACAAGTGAAGGCTAATGCTATACTTCTTCAGAGTTTCTCATAATTGCAACGACAAGGGCCACTTCAGATCAACCATTGACAGTAGGACAAAACTAATGGAGCATATGGAAATAGGTATCCTGGTAGACATAGGTTGGATAGAGATGACACGGTGAGAGATGGCAGGCTGTTGGACACTCCAAATAGGAGGGTTGAGTACAGGTATTGTTTTAGTTCTAGTTCTCATAGGCATCATGATTTTCAATGTTTTCATCCTTACAGGAGGAGTGATAGGGGGTACTTATCAGGAGGAGTGATAGGGGGTACTTTCAAATAGCTTTTATTGATAAACAAGAAAAGATCCAGGAGGAGTTACAACCAGTTGTTCCGACCCATCATCAACCTCCCAGCAAAGAAGCCCCTCTTCACCTCAAATAAAGCTTAGATCACCCAACAATCTGATGTTTTATCTCTAGAAACCAACAACAATTCCTTACAATATGCAAAATTCCAGCCTCTGGATCTCTGGGATGAGGGATCCATATATAGATATCTGTAAGGAGGATGAGTCAGCTTGTGATTTGATTAGTGTCTTCTCTCTGACAATTCTTGCTTCCACTTGGAGACCGAGGACCTCTTACTCATCCTTGGTCAAATTCAGTGAGGCAAGTGTCACAGGAGAAGATTCTGGAAGCTTCCATTGCCTCTCCACCTCGCGGAATGACACTGCCATTTTTCATTTCTCGCCCATTGCACCCCACAGAAGGGACTTTTGGAATGCAACGCACCCTCACAGTATATTTGGGTGAGATGCAACGCACCTAGCCAGTGGAGCAGCTGCAATGATCCTGTTTTGACCAAGTTTGAGTAGTTTTTCATGGAGAACTTCTGGGAGAAGCTGTAATCTGTTGACCTTGTTCCTTTAGGGGTTAGAACAACACTTTTAGGGACTTAGGAACCCTTAGTTAATGGACATTTCATGCTTGGGGTTGTAGGGCACAAAAATGTCTATAACAGTTGCCCCCTAAAGTATGAGGTCGTTAACCTTTTGGTGTCGGGTGAAATGCTTTATTATGAGGATTCGAAGTTCTTTCAATGCTGGGAGGAGACCTGTAATAAGATACAATACAATACATTATCTTCATAATATTTTCATGATCTAGCTGAGGCGGGCATTCCCATGCTCAGCTTTATAAATTCATTTTCATGTACATAGGAAAGACAACCGTCTGAGTGTAGACTGATGATTCTGATAGAGCCATCATCCTTTTGATAGGATGATCATCTGTGCTGAAATGATGTACATTTAATGTATTTATTTCCCTGAATATATATCGCAGCCCGGATGGATGAAACTAGATCCGGGGTCTTCAATCTCGCCCGATCTTCACTCAAAGTACAAGTCGATCCATGTGAGAAATGTCCTTAAGTCGAACATGGAAAGACATCGCTTGATTACCAGTCAATGATGTAAACTGTTAACAAGCGCGAGAGGAATCACCGATAATGATAATGACCCTCAAGGTACTACAGTAAAATTCACGTGGTGTGAACAAAGGACTTGGCGTCGAACACCACGCAAAATCTTTCGGTCGAAGGTCATTGATGTATACCTGTCGCCGAAAGTGAGAAACTTGCCATTGAGGCATGCAAGCTTCAAAGTACTAAATGGGGTGTTCCTAGATCAACTTCTTGGATAATGAGCTGATGTCGACAAGAAGTGATCCGTCACAGGAGGGCCTTAATGAATCCCACATCAATGACACGGAACGAAGCAAATGATTTTGGTGGAGGTGAAAACGATCTGATGATACAAGGTTCAGGGTGGCGGTCATGAAAGAATGGAGTATAATGTATGGTAGTGGGTGAGACACAGGTGAATTCTCTGGATGACTTATCTTGAACATATCGGCGACACTGATGTGATGGATTGGTAGCATTAACCCCAAATGTGGATGGTATGGCGTGACCATGGTGATGTGACCAGTGAATGAAACAACCCAACCCGACTCGGACACGGAGTGGAAGTGTCATGTTCAAGAGCGACTTGCTACCAACAAAGTTTCTTTGAGTTTTCTTCCCAATTTTTCCCCAGTCATTGCTGACCAGTACCTCTTTATTTTTGTCAAGCTTGAGGAGGATAACATATGCTTGTTCTATAATTTTCCCTTCGGGAAAACCCATCGCTATGTTTTAACGAGCCTAGCGATAGTGAAACTCGTTCTCGTCTAAAGACAAGTTTGTCGCTATTAATCTTTTTAACGAGTTTAACGACAAAGATAACTCGGTCCTTTTCAATTTTAGAGAGTCTGAAAAGGAACATAAAGGTAACTCCAAAATTCATTTTTCGTCATCTAATCCCTTAAGTCCGAAAAAGTATAAAACAATACAGAAGGGATGGATTTTCGATACTTTTAACGAGCCGAACAAAACAAGCGCTCGATCTTTTTGTGTAATAATCCCTCAGGTCCAAAAAGACTAAAATCTAGAGGAGGGATAGCACTTCCTGTCCCTTTAACGAGCTGGAGAGGCCAATGGCTCAGCAATATTTTCATATTTTACGAGTCAGTTGAAAAGAGCTTAAAGGAGACTCGTCTTTTGAGGAACGAGTGATAAACGGGTAGCAGCTGATTCCAGGTAAGGTTTGGAATTTTCCAATCACGGCAGTGTCACAAGGATGGCTAGTGAAATCACTCTTCGCAGCTGTTCCTCAAAATGGGTAAAAAATCAAATGGAGGTGAATGATTGGCCAATGAAAAAGTGGAGGTGATGGTGCAAACATGACCAAGGCTTTAACGGCTGAAGTACTACATTCATGATGGTTATTTACCGGGGAATAGTTCATTTTTTAACGAGCTTAAACGCGGGGGAAAACATTTGCTCATGTATTATGTTTATTTTTTAACGAGCTTGAACTATGTGCTAAAACTATTCGATGCGGGTTTATTTTTTAACGAGCTTGAATCTTGCGGTAACACTGCTCGATTAATCCAGTCATGTGATAAGAATGTCTCATATGAAACAACAATTTTTAGAGTTTTGCCCCACATCCTTTCTTTATGCAAGTTAGGAGACGACCAATCCTACGAGTTTAAAGGGTTAGAGGTCCTAAAAAATTAAAAAAATAAATAGTTGCTCTTCACTTGCACTCCAAAAGGTTTGCATGCCCCCAGGTATAAAATAGAGTTTCAAGGTTACCCCTTCTTTATTCCGTTAAAACATTTGTTTTACCGAGAGAGGCCTACCTCTTACAGGTTACCAAAGATTGTTCTATTTCCGATGTAAACAAAACACTTCTTCGGCGATTTCTACCGAGATAAACAAAGGTGAGTGGTGGTGCTCGCCACCTCACATAACTTTGACAAGAGAATCTTGTTCTAGTCCAACTCCCCCTTCCAATCACGGACGGGAGTACGGAGGTCATATCCTCTCGCGGAAACCTACCCTATACCCAAAGTTTTCCTACCGAAGCAGACCAGGGTGCATGCCCCCTAGGTTTCAGTCATGTCCCCCCGAATCACTCGTGCTCATCGGGTGGATGGACTAGAGATTGAGACATTTCTTGTGTGAAAAGACCATTCAGGGATGATATATGACTATTTGCTATGCGTGATCCGGGAAATGAAAGCTGGTCTACGAGCTTGACCATTCTTCCTTCGTGCGGAAAACACATCACTCTAAAGACTGATGAGACAATGGCTCTCATGCAATAAATATAGTCTCGTCCAAGGAGTACATTGTAATCCAGGGGGCTTTGAACTACCATTACGTTCATGTGAACGGTTTTCCCTCTCAATGTTATGGGCACATCGGGAAGGATCCCTAACGGTCGACTGGTTCCTTTATCAAAGGCTGTTAGATTTCTCATCTCAGGCAGAAGCGATGGCGAACCAAGTGCTTTCCAAGCAATTGAGGAAAGGATACTCACAGAAGCCCCCTCATCTATGATGGTACCAGCCATAACCATTCTATATATTTGAACAATGATTCGGAATGGTACACTAGCTGGTAAACAGGGTCTGCCTAGTTGATTCCAGTCGAAGGAGACAACTAGGTTACTTGGAGGTGGGACCAAATAGACGGCCGGGTATGACTCTGACGAACTTCCTTCCTACGGTAAAGGAATGGGTAAATTGTCCCCATGTTCGTTGGATCCTGTGCTTATGAAAAGAATTTGGACGGTGTCATCCTTGTTCTCTTCAGTGACTGTATCATCCGAAGATGGAACCCCTGAAGGCAAGACTGGGTCAACTGTCACCTCAACCTTTTGACTTTCGTCTGGTATGGATTCAGATGGTTCATCTTCAATGATAGATGCTTCGGCCGACCACCTGGGCGGGTTAGCCGGATTTTCAACTAGTGACAGACTCGGCAAGAGTTTTTTATATCCAGGAGGAAGTCGTAACGGTGAAACCGGACGATCATCCAAAACTCTTTTAGCTTCGTCTAAGAAGGGACAACGGTGGGCTACATGATCGCCTTCGCACAGTTTACAAGGAAATATATATTTTCCTTTTTGTCCTGGGGCTTCACTTTCACTAGTTGACGGTGTGTTTTCAACATGATCATCAGAGGTTGATGACACCGGGTTGTGAAAACGATGAGACCAGTCCCTTAAGATCCGAGGGATGCAAGGACAATCTCTGTGATAGTGGTCTCCTTTGCAAATGACACATGGCGATTTAGGCCTGGTCGGTGCAGTGTGTGGATTTTCGTTAAACGACACTCGTTTGCCCCCATTCACTTTTGGCTCCTTCTTCTTCCTCTCTGTTACACTAAAAAATGTCACCTTGACTACTTACAGTTAGTATGGCTCAAATCAACAGTCATACTACCCTCTTAGGCAAGTCTTATGCCTCTGTTATCCATCTCAAACTCAAAGAAGAGAGAAAGTCTTGTAAAAAATATGTTTATCTCTGGGGTTGCAGGTTCTCTCTAGCCTTACCTGCGGGGACGCTCATCATGTTCACAAAAGTTGCGTCCATGGACGCTCTGTATGTTAAGGGACAGGTGCGTCCTTCTGTAAAAGGCAAAATGCGCGAGTTTCATCTTTAAAAAGTTACTTGTGGTTACTTCTAGAACCTTCTAGAGGTCGGTTTGATGAAATGGATGCGCCTCCAGTTGGTTCATGTATCTCTATTAAGAGGGAACTTATCCCATCAATAAGGGAGCTATCCCACCCAAAGAGAGGGATTATCCCATTGATGGTGGACCTGAATAACCTCTTTACAGCACTATAAATAAAGACATTGAGCCAGAGGGAGGGGAGGTTAGAGCTATACATTTTCTTTGGGTAAACGCTGCAGGAATTAGGACTCCCATTTAGAGCCTTGTGAGGAGAGATTGTCTTTGCTTGATTCTACTTGGAAGTGGGTGAGCTTTGTCAAAGTAGAGGAAAACCCTTGATGGACCCTGGGAGGAACTTGCACAACACCAAGGCCAGGTTGTAAGAGTTTCTTTGTTTCGTTATTAATACAAACTGGTTTATTTTTCTCAATAGCTTGTGTTAATGAGTTATTTCATGTGTTCCTTGGTCTGCATGTTGAATATATGTTTTATTATATGAAATACAAGTGCTTGGTAATCGTTTGATTGTTTGTGGTTGC
This sequence comes from Pinus tabuliformis, assembly GCA_031772625.1. Taxonomy (NCBI): domain Eukaryota; kingdom Viridiplantae; phylum Streptophyta; class Pinopsida; order Pinales; family Pinaceae; genus Pinus; species Pinus tabuliformis. Next base: position 69,193,097 of record CM062806.1, on the reverse strand, counting down.
AGGAATTGACTTGAAGGAGGAGCTCATCCGGATCGGCAAGGACGGACTACAACAACAGCGTTTTGGAATAAGGTAAGCCTAAACACTTGTAGTTTTCATGTTGTAAAAGGTATATTTAGAGAAAGATCACTCCATTTTGTCTTGTTTGTCGCTAGAGAGTTTAGACTCCTAGGGAGGTCAGTTGTGTCCGCAAAAACGACTTTTTCCGCCACGACACTCTCTTTCTTCTTCTTTTCCTTCTTCTCCTTAGGTACTTGAATTTTGGCTTTACCAGCCCCATCAAGCGAAGAGGAAGGAGGAGAGGAAGAATTAGAGGAAGTAGAAGGTTGGTGGGTAACTCTGGACTCGTCTAATTGCTGATTCGATTTTTCAGGAATTGTGGTGTTCTGAATGACAGAGGTTGAGAAGAGCCATACAGGCAAACCAATTGTCAGTCCTGGAAGCGACAATGTGGCCATATGGGGTGCACCAACATCTCCCCAAGAGGAGAAGGGACTAGGATTTCCTCCAAGGGGAATTCCTTGGTTGGTGGATTCCATTTTCTCAACTCAAGATCAACGTAGGAAAGGGGTAATGAATATTCCATTTAAAATAAATTTTAGATGCTTCGACACAACTTGTTTTTTCAGTTTTTAAGAGTCGAGAAAAAAAAAAGATGACTCTAGTCGCCTTCGATTTTTAATGAGCCTGAAGTGACAAGTGCTCAGATGGACCTTTTTCGTTAAGGAGTTTGAAAAGGAATGAAAGGGACTACTCTGGAAGTCTAGGTAGAGGGAGTACCAAACCAATCGCAAAACTGCAGAATACTTTTTACGGTACGGTAGTCAATCTTCCTGAATGCTGTGTTCAGTGCATTGCGATCGATAGGGCGGCAGACACGGCTTCCTATGGATAAATGATTTAAGCCTATAAGGGTCCCCCAAAATATACTCGACGGTACGTGGGAGCACAAGTCCGTACTGGCACTTATCGTCTCAAAGTGGAGGAATCACCCAACCATCAGTGAGAACAACAGTTACCAGGCTTTACGACGTCGGAATACGTCTCTAGCCTAGACCTCTAAATGTTGTGTGTTAAGTTCCAAAGCATTGTTAGATTCATTGAATTTATTTTAAGTTGATCTTGCTTATGAAGTTTGCCTTTCGGGTTCACCACGAGATGTAGATGTAATTCCTAAAATGCAATCTAGAGATGATAAACAAACTTTTTATCTCTTTTGTGCAATGAAAATCCTAGCTACTAGGGAAAAGAAAGACAAAATCTTTTCACAAAGAGCAAATAGCGCACTGTAAATGCACTTTCCTAAATCAATCCAAACAGACTGTCTATATGCAAATGCACATGCATGTATTTGTTTTCGACTCTCTTAGTATATGGATGCTAAAAAGAAAGTTGATGTACAAATCTGAATTTCTTTTCAGGTGACAAATATAAACAAGCTTCTTTTCGAAATAAAAAATAGAGACGATTACGACACTTTACGATTTTGAAATGAATACTTGTTTTTGACACTAGAAAATTACAAATTCAGACCAAAAACAATAGTAACAGGATAATCGACCATCAACAGCAATCAAACTTTCTCCTATGATCGAAATCGACACTTGCGACAGATTCAAATCAAAGGACGACAGTACGACTATGCTACTTTTGCAAAGGAAAACTGTAAATGACTCAACAAACACAAAAAAAAATCTACAGTTATTTTGTACAAAGGAAGCGGAATGATAGCAAGGAAAAGGGGTTTCAAACAGACATATATTGATCATAGGCAGCAAAATTCAAGAATAGAACTGGAAAGGATGATCCACAGAAGCCACAACTGCACAGAGCTAGTCTGATCAGCGCACCTGTAACATAGAGAATCTGAAATGCAGTGCAGGTTGTCCACTTGGGAAGTGCGCTGAAATTCAGAATCTCTGAACAATACCCGCGCTGGGCCAGAAACGAGACTCTCTCCAGGTTCCGGGTCATAGTTTGCAGTTCAGTTCTTAGTTTTTGGCCGAGTAAAAATCAATCAGTAATGCAACAATCAGCGGTAGATCTAAGGAGGATCTAAGAGCTATCACAAGGGCAATCAGATAGTCTGTGAATCAGTTGTTTAAATCATAAACAGATCCAGTGGATGGATTGAAGCAGCAGTTATCTACTTTGCATTTGTTATGGCAAATGCAGTTCGAATGCTACTTATAAGTTTATGAAACAAACAACAAATAATGATAAACAAACAAACTAATTAGCTCCCCAGTGGGGTCGCCATTTTGTTACAGGGAAAAGTGTCTATTTAGAACTGCTCTATCCCACTAAGGTGTGACAGCTGCCTTAGAAACAAACAGAGAAAAGCTACTTATGTTTTTCCTTTATGAATTATAGATAGAGAGGAATAGAAAGACCAACCTCTGTCTTGCGCTAATCCTTCGATTCGATCCCTCTCTCCTTTGATAGTCCCCGACTACCTGCTCCCTTGCACACCCAGCTTCACAAAGTACTTGTAAGATCACAGAAGCATAGCACTATACAAAGACATGGATCTATATTCATAAACAATCTAGGATCAGATGTAGATTGACCATACAAATATAACAAGCATCAATGATACAAAAGCATGGAGGAAAACTCAAATAGATTTTATTGATAAACAAGAAAAGATCCAGGAGGAGTTACAACCAGTTGTTCCGACCCAGCATCAACCTCCCAGCAAAGAAGCCCCCCTTCACCTCAAACAAAGCTTAGATCACCCAACAATATGATGTTTTATCTCTAGAAACCAACAACAATTCCTTACAATATGCAAAATTACAGCCTCTGGACCTCTGGGATGAGGGATCCATATATAGATATATGTAAGGAGGATGAGTCAGCTTGTGATTTGATTAGTGTCTTCTCTCTGATAGTTCTTGCTTCCACTTGGAGACTGAGGGCCTCTTACTCATCCTTGGTCGAATTCAGTGAGGCAAGTGTCACAGGAGAAGATTCTGGAAGCTTCCATTGCCTCTCCACCTCGCGGAATGACACTGCCATTTGTCATTTCTCATCCATCGAACCCCACAGAAGGGACTTTTGGAATGCAACACACCCTCACAGTGTATTTGGGTGAGATGCAACGCACCTAGCCAGTGGAGCAGCTGTAATGATCCTATTTTGACCAATTTTGAGTAGTTTTTCATGGAGAACTTCTGGGAGAAGTTGTAATCTGTTGACCTTGTTCCTTTAGGGGTTAGAACAACACTTTTAGGGACTTTGGAGCCATTGGTTTATGGAAATTTCATGCTTGGGGTTATAGGGCACAAAAATGTCTATAACACCTCTAGGACTCAGTAATGCAACTTCCTTTAAACAGCCTCTGGACCTTCGCGTAGGTCTATGATAGGTCTTTGTGTACCCTTAACAAATGAATCAACCACTTATGCGCACCATAAAATAACCCTATATCTGAGTCCACGCAGATCTACTTAAGTACTTAATAAACATAGCAGACTGCATTATAGTCTTCACAAAATTACTTTACATGCTTGCATATAGTTAATAATATTTATCCAATAGTGTCGCACATTAATAGATCAATATTTCATATAGACATTATTCCATCACAACGTATATCGGAAACTTAAATAATAGAAGTAAACAGATAGACACATGAATTTCTTCAACAGTGTTCCTTATTGATCTTCAATATGAGGTTACATACTCAAATTGCCCTATGCACTTAGCTATAGGGGTCCACGCACTTAGTTGTGGAACCTTTTCCCTTCTATCTACCTACTGCTTACTTGCCCTTTTTCCCTCTCTAAGAAGTAGACATAGATCTGCCTTTGACTCTCTAAGACACACTTATTTACAACTTTCTACATACGATCCCATGGTCCGTGGACCATAGGTGGATCTCAAAACTGACTCGACTTTACATAGACAAGGGGATAAAACCCCTTTTGACTTATAACTATCTACATGCTCTACATCCACAAATTGCAGAGACTTTACATCTTTTTACCAAAATTTACATCAAAACTTGGGTTCTTAACCCCAAAACTAACCCAAGGGAACCCATCCCAACATGTACGCATGAAAAACACCACCAATCCACTCCAAGGGGTGAACCATGCTCTGATACCACTCTCTAACCACCTCCTCCCACATTTACCCAAGTTAACTAGTTCCCTAGGGTAGACATGTGAAGATAGGCTACTATGATTTGATTCAAATCACCATGTATAGTTAAGGAAGTGGAATTGACCCAACACAACCAATATAACCTTCTACACATGCTATAGAATCCTTAGGAGCTAACCAACCCTTCTAGGTGATCAACCCTTGAGACAACTTATCATTTTACTGACCTAGAGCCTCAGTCACTCCCATGACATGGGCATGCATGTGACTGGGACCCTGGATTCTGTGCTAGTTTTAGGGTCAAGACTCAGGCAACTTCCCAGAACTCCATGAAACTTCCAGAAATGAGAAAGAACACCGGAACACTGATACTAATGCAAATACTTGAAAAAAAGACTTGATTGAACCCCCACTAGCCATGACATGCATTTTTTCAAACATGTCATAAATATGCATTCTATAGGTCATAACAACACATCTGAGCATAGATGTCTCATACTTATATGAGAATCGCTAAGAAGCATTGATGCCTTATCACATTAGCTGCATTATCATCTATTAGGTCAGATATTCATTGTTCATTCATTTACAAATCAAAACATGATGAGATCCATAGATCATCACTGTCATAAAACAAGCTCATAACCAACATATAACCAACAAAAATAACAAGGATATAACAATCATAAAAACCAAATATAAACAAGTATATTTACCCATTAAATAGAAGAGGAAGGAAGCTATTATTAACATATGTAAAAGGCAACCAAGTCTAAGACTTCCACAAACCACTCGACCCTAGAATAGGCTAAACCAAATCTCTCTTTCATCCAGTGACCCTCATGCCATATTCTAAGAATGAATGTGGGATCTCATGGAATAATCCAAATAAAATCAATCCAGTGCTTCCAGAGGCCAAACCACCTCGACCCTCAACTAGTGATTCCACCTCATAGTCAGAAATCACCAACCATTACCAGATTCATCTCTACCTAGGTTGTCCAAGACTTGAGAGTGTTTGTTCCAACCAGAGCTTCTAGGACTAGTAACTCAACCCATAATTGTTGCTAGTCTTCTAGAGTGTTTGTCTAACCAGGGCTTCCAGGACTGGTAACTCAACCTACCAAGGGCTTCTAGAGAATTTTTCCAACCAAGTCTTCCAGAACTAGTAACTCAACCCAAGTTGTTACGAGGATTCCAGAGAGTTTGTCCAACCAAGGATTCCAGAAACTAGTCACTAAACCCACAACCAAAGGAATATGAGAACCAACCAGAAAAGAAAAGTAAAAACCCACTACACCATGGTTATCCATGAAATGGAAAGGCTAGGAAAAACCACTATCAATCTAGGAAATCCTCCATCCCAATGACAGATCATAACCAAATAATGACATGCATACGCCATGCATGCCAAAAATAACAAGGAAATCATACATGCAACTTGGTACTTGTAAGAAAAGCGCGTTGTAGTTGTTGATCCTGATGTCTTCTTGTGCTTTCATGCTTTTCCTTTGCATTATTTCTTCAAAACTCCAAGTATGCCACACTCCTCCAAGAGTGCTACAAGAAAACTCTAAGTTTCCAAGAGTATGAGAGAGAGAAAATAGAGAAAGAGCTCCAAAACTGAACTAACAAACATCTGTCAACTGATCCTTAGAAGCATTTTTATTAATGAGATCTATATTTTCTTCATTTTCCATTATTTTCCTTCATTTTCCTCCTCACATTCAACTTGTGACCTTTCACCTTCCTTTCCTCCTAATTTCCATTATTTTCATAAATAAAATGTCAATTATTACCTCTTTGCTTTTTCAAATCCTTTTCCATTACCTTTGCCAATTTTCATAGCCATTAATTAATCACAAGTGATCCCCATCACTATTTTTTTCTCAACATTCTTCTTGGAAAATGTAACCCATGACTAAGTTCTTATTTTTCCTTTTTTAACTTTTATTTACATGGAATTTTCACCTGGGCTATTACATGTTGGTTCGAGATGGATCTTCAAGGTAAAGCGTGCAGTAGATAGAAGAATAGAAAACTATAAGGCCATATTTATGGCCAAGGGGTACTCTCATGTCGAGGGGTTTAACTATGAGGAGACCTTTTCTCCTATACCAAGGTACTCATACATCAAATCAATTCTTGCTCTGGCTACACAGATGGGGTGGAAGGTCCACTAAATGGACATTGTGAAAAAAACATTCCTAAATGGAGTTATTGAGGAGGTGTATATTGAGAAACCATAAAGCTTCAAGACTTTTGATCGAGTCTCATGTGTGCAGACTCAAGTGAGCGTTGTATCGTCTCAAGAAAGCACCACATGCTTGGTACACGAAGATCGATAGTTATCTCACTGGTTTGGGCTTCACCAAAAGTGAAGTGGATGCAAATCTATATCATATTTTCACAGAAGGTAAATTATTGATTATCGTATTATATGTTGATGACTTGATTTTAACTTGTGATGAGAAGCTAATCAGATCTTTCAAGGAGGAGCTTGCAAGAGAGTTTCAAATGAAGGACATGGGTCTCATGCACTACTTCCTCGGATTGGAAGTATGGAAAGGTGATGGGGAATTGTTTGTCTCTCAGGGAAAGTATGCCAACGAGATACTTCAGAGATTTTGCATGGATAGGTGCAAACCCATGGAGACACCTCTAGCAACCAACTGGAGGAAAGAGGATGCCACTTCAGGTGAGGAAGTGGATGCTACTGTTTACCAGTAGTTGGTGGGTTCACTAATGTATCTTGTGAGCACATGACTAGATATGTGCTATGCAGTCAACTGACTGAGCCAAGCTATGGTTAGGCCATCCAAAATATTTTGGAGAGAAGTTAAGCATGTTCTACAGTACCTAAAAGGCACTACCCTATTTGGACTATGGTCAAATGAAGAGATGGAGTGAAGTTGTGTGGCTTTATAGATGCAGATTGGATGGGGAGTCCATCTGACTCAAAGAGTACATCAAGTGGAATTTTTAGTGTTGGGTCCTGTTACCCACCATTTCATGGGTGATATCCTGAGGAGAATTTTTTCTCCATGATGAACCTCAGTCGACTGCTAGGATCCCCTTAGAGCCTCCTACTCACTCAGTTTTCCATTTCTCTTCCACCTGATCCATCGATGTGGTCCCTCACCCACCTGTATTAATCATATGTTTGAAGGTGGGCTTCCCGAGTCTAAAGGTATGTCTTGTCATTTGGTAACTTAGTATTGGGTTTACTTATCATGGATACTTCTAGGTATGGATTGATGGGGGGATTTGGCAGAAAGAGTGGGCTTAATTTGTTCTCTTTTCCGCTTGATCTATTTTGGTTGCTACCCTTGGGTCTTAGTCCCGTGGAATCTCCTTTATTGACCATTTGGTTCTAGGCTGGTACTACTTGGGAAACCCTGACTTTGTGTGTGTAGTCTCGCTCCTTTACCCACACATATTACTCCCTTTCCACTCACTATAACCCCATTCATCATTTCTCCCACCTGTGCCCACATTTCCATTTTGGGTCCACATAGGGCCAATCACCTTATCCCTTTGCCCCCCTACCTTGGCTCGGGCCTATAATGATTCCCTAGAGGTTGAAGCAACTATAAGAAAAAGAAAAGAATAATTGGCCACATTTACAGGAAATTGTACCAAAAAATGCAAAAGATGACTGGGAGAAAATAATCATCATGTGGGAAAAATCCTATGCATGAGCTCTACCCATATCTATCGCCATAACTTTGGTTCCATAGGCCATAGAAGAGCCTCCTTTATCATTCGAGAACCCATGATTGCCCCAACCCCTGGAGGGAAATGAACCACCATACCCTAAAAGGGGTAATCACTGCTATATCTTACACATCATGCTCTTGTCCTTTGAACCCTGAGTAGTTAATTAACAAAAATTCGTAGAAGGAAAACAGAATATAAAGAAGGGTGAAAAAATCAAGGCTAGGACACCTCATGTACCACAATTTCTCCCTCCTATACATTACATACCCAGGTGTGGGCTGCCCCTTATCTAGCTACCCCTATGTCCCAATATGTGGCCCGGGAATTACCCTCTCATTCCATACTCTATCCCACTTATTTATCACTTTCTGCCCCCATTAGAGGGATTTGCCTTGGACATACTATCCCCTTTAAGCATTGAAACCCCCTAATAAGCTACTTGGCTAACCCCCTTTGGAGCTTGGAGACAATAGCACATGCCAAAGGCCACTGTGGAAGGGCATGCCATTATGAAGTGCCCACTTTGTTATCCATGAATTGTAAGCTCTTTTATCTGATTATTTTAATGATTGGTTGTAATGGAAGCCTAGGGAATGCATTAGATCTTATGCATGATTACAAGTGGTTTCCATTTGGGTTTGGTCTCCCTATATGGGATACTAACCCCCATAGGTCTACATTGGAACATGTTCGGTGCACATAGAAAGTCATTGGCCTCCACAATAGCAGACACCACTCCACGGATCTTCATGGATGCTCAGAGACTACTAACGATCCACTTTTGGGATGATGGTGATATGCTTGGTACATTATCCCCAACAGGCCCTCATAGGAGCCCCACACTCTTAGAAGGTGACCCAAGACTTGTACGATGTCATGAAAACATTCATTACACCACTTGGACCCTTGCAGAGGATCTACATGCATCTCTGATTCATATGGAGACCGATGGGATCATTTATGTGCCATCAGACCCATTGGGAGCACCACAGGTCTGCTACTTGGAGAACAAGGGGCCACCCCCTTGTCCATCATACTTTGAGGAATTTTTTCCTCAATATAGCACTTTAGGGTATTATTGGGCCTTTGGAGGGCCCCACGACATGTACATATTATTATTTGGCCCCTTGTGAGGCTTATTTTTACACTTGTGAGCTAGTTTGGTGGGCTTGTCACCAATAGGGGTTTTATTTGCAAATTATTTTATCATTAGGGGCTAATGTAGGCCCATAGGCTAATTCGAACTCCTTAGGAAGTTATATATTGATGTTAGACACATTCACTTGGATCATCACTTGACTTGGAATCTCTCTAATCATAGAGAACTTCATATTTTTTCCTTGGAGGATATTTTTTAGAGATGGATGAATTTTGATGTATGGCTTTGGGATATTTGTCTTATCTTGTAGATTTGTATTATAAATAGAATACGGGTTGGATATATTCTATAATATTGTAAGTAAATTTTGATGTTATTATTCTTGTTGTTGCATACTGCTAAAATTAGGGTTAGTTGTTGCATAATCGAAATGTAGAATTGAACATGTTTTAGCTAATTTAATGTATGGGCCAATGTTATAGGAATGAAATATCATAGATATTATTTATCTCAATAATCTTGCATCGTTTTCTTTGAAGTATAAATGCTTGAAGACAACTTTTATTTTCTTTCTCTCAACATTGGATGAAGCTAACATTTTGGGCCTCCTTGATCAAGAAACCAAGTTCTTACTCATCACCATCCTTAACTCGATATCCCCAAGTGAATTAGGCACTGGTCCCTTAAAAGGGGTGATCATTTTAACCCTCTCTTTACCATTTTCCCCTTTTTCCAAAGTTTAGCCCCATTAGGTCACCAAGGGCATCAATTTCCCAGGAATTGACCCAAGGAAAATTTTTGGTCTCCTACAGGATACTACGATGGTGGGTCCCCTCCCTCTTCTCCCAATTTGAGGTAATTCTAACAGTGAATTCTCCGAGATCCCAAGCCCTAGCTCTAGGATCGAATTTTTTCTAAGCATCCCTAAGGCTAGACCTCAATAGGATCAATTCAACCTTTTGAAGTAAATATTCTTGTTTGGTCTTTTCCTTTCACCTTCTAGGATAGGAACATCATTGGCTTCTACATTCCATCCTCGAACCTGGACTGGGTCCACTTGGCCCCATGTGGTCCCACTTCTCAACAAAGATTATTTTTCAAGGACCATTTTGGGATCCAAGTTTCCCAACGATTATAGGGATTGATAACCTCACTTATAAGCCTATTCCTTCTCCATAAACCTTCCAATCCTCACCCTTACCCCTAGAGGACCAAGCCCCTTGCTTAAAGAGCAAGAACGTTCCATTCTTCACTCCATCATTGGGAAATGGTTTCCAGGGTCACTTTCCACCTATCCATTGACATATCATTTTACAAGTGATCCCTACACTACTAAGACTTAGTTGTGGTGACTATGGGATAAGCCTCCACTGTTGCCCTTAACCTAGCATTTTCCCTCTTAGGAACCACTTTTATGTCCACTACTGGTTTGAGAGGTAACAAGCCCCTAGTGATTTCTTGGTACAACAGGAAGAAAATATGTGTGGCACTCAATTCAGAAGAAGCATAGTACATGGTTGTTAGTCAAGCAACATGTGAGTTGATCCATATGAGAAATATACTTGTTGGATTATTTGGTAAGATGATGAATCCAACTATTGTTATGTAACCATCTCACAAAATAGAAGAAAATATAGATCAACGACTTAAAAATCAGCCTCTTCGAGGGGGAAACCTCCTTTACATTACACAAATGAACAATTCTTGGGCGATACAAATGACAAAACCTCCTTTCTATATATAGGAGTTTAAGGGGTCACAATATAATCAAAGCCAACATAACAATAATAATATAAGGGCACAACAGTAACAATAATGGGCTTCTATGGGGCAAAATAATTACAATAGGGGAACAATAATAACAATAAGGGTTACAATGACAATAGTAACGGGGAAATCACTAGTATTATAGGGACCTAGCATGCCCCTCCTTCAAAAAAGTGTTTTCCTCAACGCTTGAATAGTTTTGGATGCTTCTGTACAAAATTATCATCCTCCCATGTGGAATCTTCAGCGGGTAAGTTCTTCCACTTGATGAGATACTCCAAAATTGATTAATTTCATAGCTATCAATTTTGTAGGAAGTGTTATACCACTATTCAACTAGAGGCAACCATTTGACCAGTTGTGTCTGTTTATCAGATACAAAGCAATGAAGATATTCTTCCAAATATTTGTTTACTATCTCAGGTTTCCCATCACATTGAGTATGATAAGAAGAGCTATGAGCTAAATGAGTACCAAGACAAGAAAAAAACATTTGTCCAAAAATTTCCAGTGAAAATGGGATCTCTGTCGCTTACAATAATCTTTGGGTTTCAATGTAGCTTTTGAATTGTTTCCATAAATGCGGTAGAAACTGTACTGGATTTAAATAGATGAGATAATGTACAAAAGTGTGCATAATTGGTAAATTTGTCAACTACCGCCATGATGACACTCTTTCCTTCGGACTTGGGTAAACCTATGATAAAATCCATTGAAACCTCCTCCCAACGTTGGCTTGGAATGGATAAAGGTTGTAATAGACCCGGGGTCTTAATTGTTTCAACCTTATTTTGTTGGCAAACCAAACATTCTACCACAAACTTTTGAATATCTGACTTAAGGCCATCCCAAAAAAATTCCATCTTGTGCACCAATATTATTAGAGCAGAGAAAGAACTTTGAGTAGGTTGAATTATGCCAGCCTATAGCATTTCTGCAACCATAAGTTCAATTTCCCACTTTTGGGCATAGGGATATCTGTAAGTCCTGGTGTTTGGAGGAACAATTCCTATAATCAAATGATGATCACGAATAGGTGGGAGGAATTTGGGAGTCTCAAATACCTTGGAATGATTTTCCATGGCTTTTTGGAGATCTGGAGAAATAGATCATTTCGGTGTAGGAACCTCTAGCGAGCATAATTGTGAAATTACACCTCGTTGTCCTTTCTTTAGAAGCTTTGTAATTCCATTAGAGCTTATTATCTTTCTTGGTTTCCCTGTGATACCCCTTAATTCAAATTCCTTTCCTTCCAAAAAAATATTCATGAAAATTTCTTGAAAATTAAAAGTTATTGTACCTAAGCATTGTAGCCATTGGACTCCTAGTACAACATTAGCACCACCGATTGGAATGGAAAGAATTAGGCTATTCAATATATATTCTCCCATGGAGAGCTTGATATTAAGGCACTTTCCAGAGAAATCTATGGTTCCTCCACTTGTAACCATCACTTGACACTCTCATGCTGGATATAGGAAGCAATTCAATTCCTTGGCTATCTTATAATGAATAAAATTATGGGCACTTCCCAAATTAATCAACACTATTACCTTTTTTTTTTTTCTTCATATGCCCTTCTATCTTGATATTTTGAGGAGTGGAAATTTCGGCCAATGCATTAAAATATATGGTTGGATTTATTTCTTCTTTCTCTAGGGTTTGTTCATGGTGTATGTCCTCTTCTTTTGATGTTTCTTATTCCTTTTATTCCTCCTCTTCACAATCTATGTAAAATAATTTCTTCTCATCACACTTATGACCTTTAGTGTGTTTGCTATCACAACTGTAACAAAGCCCTTTTGGTATTTTTTCTTCTAATTGTTGTGTTGTCAACCTTGTAGCTTGTAGAAGGCTAGGGGAAACAACACTTCCATCTTTATAGTTGTGAGTGGTAGGATTCCTTGTTACCATAATTTTTCTTTACATTTTTCTTACCAACCTTAATGCCTTCTCTAATGAAGTAGGTTCCCAAAGGCGAACCTCATGTTGGATATTATCCTTTAAAGTCCTTATGAACACATCAATACTATGCTCCTCTGGAATATATTTTACCCTTATATTTAATTTTTGGAAGTCCTCAATGTGCTCCATCATTGAACCTTTTTGTTTGAGATTTATCAACTGGCTAAAAAAGGTGTTGCTTTTTTTATCCTCATAATGTGCTATCATTTCTTCTATTAAAATTACCCAAGTGACAATTTGTTTACGAAAGCAAAGCCATTGATACCATACAAACTGATTTGGTTCCAAATATAAAGTTGCAATGCGCACATTTTGTGTGATTTTCACATTATGGAGATCAAAATATTGCTCCAACTGTAGTATCCATGTTATGGGATCCTTGCCATCAAACTTCCTCATATCGATCTTTGGAACATGGTGGGTCTTCAATCCAACGTTAGAGTCTGTGAAATCATGATTAACATTTCTTTTGTTCTCATCATGAATTTCCTTTACTACCCTTTCACCAATAGTAAGAATTTCTTGTAGCAAATTTGTCAAATCTATCTTCAAATCTTCCATGTTTCTTTTAATTTTTTCTTCTATACCATCCATATTAGCTTCCCTGTCATTCATCTTAGTTTTCATGCCTTTCTTTAAACCATCCATATTAGCTTCAACACTTTTCTTTAAACCATCCATATTAGCTTCCATGCCATCAATGATAGCTTTGACACCTTTCTTTAAACCATCCATCTTAGCTTCTGTTATTTTTTGTGAGAGTGAATTTTGTTGCACTTGGTCTTGTAATTTTGATATATCATGTTGCATTTCTTTCTCTTATTCATGAGTCATGCTAGAGATTTCAAGTTTCTTACTAGGTGTTTCCATTTTCTTTCTTCGGGGCATCAATTAATGATAATTATGCTTCACTATGCCCTTTGAATTCCTTCAAACTATTTTTTCAAACCAAACTTATGCAAATTTTTAGAAAAACTACACACCTTTTTTTCACTTTGTAGGAGCTCGATATTGAATCTATTATATCTCTATAATTTTGGATCTCTAATGTCTAAACTTACATCCTACAATAGCCCTATGATTCTTCTTTCCAACCCTGCAAGTCTGATCAATATTGGATTCTCCAAGGAATAGTTATGCCTAATCTCCCACGCTAACCTGATTACAGACTGGTTCAGTAGAGTGAACATGTACAAAGTGAAACATGTCACTTTTTTGACCTTAGGACCTGAAACCAATACACAGAACACTACAGGCCATCCTATTTTTGTAACTTTTTACAGAATTTAAATCCGATCTCATAAAGAAAGTTATGACGATTTTCCCCATGCCACTTTTTTGAGATATAATTCAGGGGCCTACAAAAACCCTAACTTCCTTGGATCCTATCTCCGAAAATATAGAGATACAAGATTGGAAATTCAGACCCGTGGTTCATTGTGATTTCGGCTCAAATGGGTTTTAATTTAAGATTCTGAAATGTTGTAGCAAAAACGTTATAGCGAAAATGCCACGATGACCTATTTGGAGTAGCGAAACCTTAGAATCCGAAGCTCTGATACCAAATGTTATGTAACCAGCTCACAAAATAGAAGAAAATATAGATCAACGACTTCAAAATCAGCCTCTTAGAGGGGACAATATCCTTTACATTATACAAATGAACAATTCTTGGATGATACAAATGAAAAAACCTCCTTTCTATATATAGGATTCTATGGGTTCAAAATATAATCAAAGATGACATAATAATAATAATATAAGGGCATAATAATAACAATAGAAGGCTTCTATGGGGCATAATAATAACAATATGGGGACAATAGGGGCACAATAAGAACAATAAGGGCTACAATGACAATAGTAATGGGGGAATCACTAGTATTATAGGGACCTAACAACTATGATCTATTGTGATAATCAGAGTTCTATCAAGCTCTTTGAAAATCATGTTTTTCACTATCGATCCAAGCATATAGATATCTGGTATCACCATTTATGGGATTGTGTGTAAAGTCAGATAATGTTGTTGTAGTACATTCTGACACAGGAACAAGATGCTAACATTTTGAAAAAGGCCTTGTCAAGAGGGAACTTCGAGTTCCACAATTTCAAGATAAGGGTGGTTGATAATCCCTCTCTCGCTGAGAGGGAGAGCGTTGAAAATGCAGCAAGAAAATATCTGTTTGACTTTGCCTCGGTAAAACTAGAGAAAAATTGAATTTCCACTTTAGCAAAAATCTTAGAGGTAGTTAACTGAGGTGAAATGGTACTTATCACTCAGTTAACTCAGTTAATTCGAGTTGGGGAAGCTTGAGTTCAATTCAATATTATTGATTGCTAATTTGTAGCAATCTATTTTAGTTAAATTGAGTTATGGTAAGTTAAACTTGTTCTAATTATTAGAGGAACTAATGGAGGTAAAGTTGTGGAAGTGTAACTTCAACCACACTTAGTGATCAACCAATTAACTAATCAATCAACCTAAAATAATAGGTTCATGTAGATAATTCTTGTCACCCAGTTGACATAGAGATTCCAAGGTTGTATACTATTAGTGATAGACTATTCCAATGTGTACACGTGGTGCATGCAGTCAAAGAACCTAGAGGAATTGTGCAGTCAAATTGATGGAATTTCATAAATAATAGGGGCTAATTCCTCAAGGAACAACTTACAAGGAAACAAGAGCTTACAGGTCTTGAAAATTGGCTAAATGTTGGCCAGAGTTAGTGCGTCAGGAAGAATGATAGACTATACACTTGTAGGTTGTGTTCAAGCTTAAGCAAGCATATGTATTTCATCTCTATTCTTTCATTAATGCATTACAAATTGGAAGTGGTTTTGAGTAGTTTCTTTCCCCTAGATAAATCTTTGTGCATGTATGATAATTCTTCTTGCATGTTTATGATTTTTTTTCTCAATTGTGAATTGAATTCCACATAATAGTAGAGTAGAATTGAGTCTTATGTTTTAGTAAATTTCATGAGCAGTTTTAGATCTACACAATCATTTCTACAGATGCTTCACTTTGATCCTCAACTTCAGCCTATTGAGAGCGGGCAAATCATAAACATAATTTAACATATATAATTAACAAACTAGAAGCATAATAATATATGTATTAAATTCAAACACATTAGTTGAAGGAAATTTAAAAATTAAAGACAATTTCAAGACACAAACACATAAAATTTAAGAGGATTTAAAAATGCAGAAGGTGTACCGAAAATAGATGAAGAAGGACCACTAGAGGTAGCATGGTCATCAACAGAGACAAAAACACTACCCCTAACACTCCAACTAGCATGAGAGGTAGGATATATGTATGGAACATGCATTCTAAGTGGGCTATGTGATCTATCACGAGCCCAACCGGGTATAACAAATCCCCTCACAATGCGATGGCCTCTGCATATTACATATAATACATATAAACAAATCCAAAAAAGATATGTTGACTAAACTATTATATATAATACAAAACTATTGTATTTAATACATATAACCTAATCCACGAAAAAAATGTTGACTTAGAAACAATGTTGACCAAAAAAACCATTTCTAAACTCAAGTAGAATAATCTAGCATGAAGTCATAAACTTTAGAGTTCATTTTTTGATAATTTATCAACCTAAGTATTCAGTTCCAAGTAAACACAAGCGAAAGAAGTGATCAAATCTACCTTCACAATTTTTCCTATTTCTAAATGATGCATTTTATTCATAGCACATAAAGATGTACTTATATATGTAAAAAATGAAATAAACCTATTTAGAAAACTAATAAAATTTAATGCCAACCAAATACTCCAATAAACTTTAAGTTCTTAATATTTGACTATGACACATGACATGTACTAGGTGCAGGTAGATGAAGATAATGTTTCTTGTACAAGATACTACATCATGAAACAATATGGTACAAATTAAAAAAGAGTCTAGATACTTTTATTTAGTGGAAAAGATACAATTTTCATGATGGATTTATTGTATCCATCAATAATATTTTGTTGAAACATACATACATATATATATATATATATAATGCTTTAAATAGTTATACTATGTTAAATGTTATAGTTATGCATAAATACATGTTACATTATTTTATTTTATTTTCCAACGGAAAAATCGTAATTTTATTCATATTGAGCAAAATTACATGTTGTAGATGCTGAAACAACATATGCATTATCAAAGCTTGTCCTGATGGAACAGAATCTAAAAAAAAAAAAAAATTACTGTCTATCTATGCTTTCCTACCTTTCTTTTTTTCCACTTTCCATCAACCTTGATTGTTGGGTGTGGCTGTTACAATAAACATTTGTGCTTCATTTGTGGCAATTGGGGTTTCTTTTTCAGAATCTAGCTTTCTGTAGGGTGTGCTCGCTTGTTGCCACCAATTTCTTGCCCTGGGATGAGTTTCTCACTTTGCTGGTGGGGATTGGTTGTCTTTGGAACTATTGCAGAGCAAATCTGATTTTCATCATTCTGTGGGTTGTGTAGGGTGTTTTTTTCATTGGATTCTGGATTATTTCCTGGATATTCTGCTTCTCGGAACATGTTGTTTGTGGTAGTTTCTGTGTTTCACTGATATGCGTATATACATTAATTTTAGGCGGAAGGGGGTTTGTTGAATTTTATTTTTTTATTGATAATTTACAAGTGGATTTGATGAAGAGCGAATATGCCAAACACCAAACATATTCTTCATTTGAGTGTTTAATTGACAGTTCCGTAAAGGGGAAAGGGAAGAAGCAGAAAGGGGGCAAGATTGACTTTGGAAGTATTGTCGCTAGTTTTAACACGTTGTAAAAGTTAGTTGATGAATTTTCTTTATTATTATATGTTATGTTGAAACAAATGTTGATTTAAATGTTGATTTAATAATTAAGGATGATGCATTTAATAACTTAATTTAATATGTTAAAAAATCAATCTTATTTGAAGTGAATTTTCATTTAATTTAATGTTGATTTAACAATTAAGGAGGATGCATTTAATAAAATATGATAGATTTATAATGCCATTAAATAATTGTTTCAAGAGGTATAATGAAGTAAGTACTTGTTTTATAGTGAAGTACATAAATTTCACAATTCGCCATATTACAATACTCTGTAAATTCACAACAGTACATAAATTATTTTTTATAATTAATTGTTTAAGAGGTATAATGAAGTGCTTACTTGTTTGAATAATCAAGTACATAAATCTCACAATTAGCCATATTTTTTTTTTCTATGTTAAGACTAACCTAAGTACCCACGGGGGATTTGAACCGGTGACCTATCACAAGGAGTGTCTTAACAAGGCACCCATTCACCGTCAATCCAAAGCCCCGTGGGCCACAATTAGCCATATTACAATAGTTCATAAATTTCATTAGTATTCACTATGATCACAATAATACATAAATTATTTCTTATAATTGATAAAAACATTACAGAATTGAAAATTAAATATTAATTAAAAAAAAAAAAATCTAAAAAACTTATAATAAAAAACTTCTTCATTTTTAGATATTTTGATTTCTTTAATTTATTTAGAGATGGTTTACTAGTAACTAATAGTATAGAAAAAATAATTAACTAATTATAACTTCACCAAAATAGTAGCTTAAAAAAAAAAGCAAATGATGTTAAAGTATAGTTAAAGAAGTACTTCTCCTAGCCGTGCATGCGACATATTTTGCTAGAATAGATAATTTGAAAAAGAAAATTGTATACCACTCTTCCATGTTTCTCGACTGAGCATACTAGCGACAGGGTACTTCGAACCCTTCATTTGGGTTGAAGTAAAATCGTTGTATTTTATATTTAAATTTGTAGTGATGGTTCAGTTTCTTGGTTTCATTTATTTGGCCAGAGTTACATTAATGGTAGGCATAGTGAAAACAATAAAATATGAACGGGTTAATTCGATCCATTCTTTCCTGGTATTTTAATATTCATTAATTTTGAAGTATTGTGCTATGCTCGATTATTCTTTGGCTTTGGCTATTTCGCCTTCTTAAATATGTATCAAGGTGTCATGTGTTTAGTATTTAATAATGCCAAAATAGTGTTTAGTATTTTCATAAATGTAAATATTTTAGTGTTTATAGTGTTTAGTATTTTTATAATGTTAAAATTAAATATTAATTTTTTATATGTTAAATATTTAAATGGTTAGTCAATATATTATTTTGGTGGGGAGGAATGAATGCAAGTTTTTATATAGATTTAATTCTCGCAAGTAATATGACAAACTTTCATATAATAGATGGAACATATATATTTTTCGAATCGAATTTATAACATTTTCCAAATCGAATATATAACATTGTATGCATGAGAAGTAATAAAAATAAAAAATTATTAATATTTTTAAAATTCAAAAGGTTGTAAAATTTATTATAATTAAATTGTTAATTAAAAATAACATTGTATTTATGAAAATAAAAATACAAAATTAAAAAATAAAAAAATTATTAAAAATTTTAAAAAGTGAAAGATTAAAGAAGTTCCTGGAGTATGCCGTAAAACTGCTTCTGCTTGGCTAAGAGCTCGTCTTCCTCGGACGTAAGGAAACAGGTTAACGGCCCAAGACCCAGAGGCATCTGGCAGGAGTGAAAGCCTGCTCCCTTACGGACCACCAGCGGGTTATTACAGGTGGCGTGGTTTTCCTTGATAACAGTGATGAGTCAAACCGACATTCGCGGATAGCAGCCAGAGATGGCTGTCCTCACTGTTGGTTTGACACCTGAGTTTGATAGGTTTTGCCACCTTCGGAAAAAAAAAAAAAAATTGAAATAGAAATTTGTCACATTTTTTATTTTTTATTTTTTTTGCGTAAATATTAATTCTATTAAAAAGAGAAAATATATGTACAGTGAGGTCAAGACCTCAGAGGAGGCCGAAGCCATTCCTCAGCCAGATATTCAGAGATATTACAGTTCATGCTTTCTGCCGATTTCACAGTACAACCTTCAAAAGATTTTGTTTGGGCCATGACCCACTGAAAAAATTTACTAAGACTCACAGTGTCATGCCACCCATTGACCAAAAAAACACAAGGGTACCCAACATAGTCACAGTTGCAACAATAAACAGAGAACATATTGGCTATCGCCATGCCCTGGAACAAGAACATAAACCAGACATAGACCCATAGACTTGGAAACGAAGACATGAAATCAATATTGCATAGCGCATAGGCAAGAATGCCACCCGTCAGTGAAGAGCCAGCTTTAGTCTGCATGCTGCGGAGAGTCAGGCGTGTCCCTCTCCACCTAGCTGGAAGAAGCTACCCAGGTGATGAAGCCATTGTCATCATTTCCTTCTGTGCCGCCTTCAGGAGTGGTCACCAAATTGAGAATGCAGCCTGCACGCTGAGATGGCCCACAGGCCAGAATCTCGCTCTGAGTCGGGTCGACGGGATGCTGAGGCGCTTCAGAGACATAGGTGTCCTCCTGCATATTGTCCGCGTTAAACACCACCCCAGCCATATCCCCTTGCAGAACAATGTCTTCCTGAGAATGAGAGGAAGTGGTTTGAGCCGAGCTGACATGATTATTCTCCTCCTCCGCGAGAATAATTGTGATGCTTGCCGTCAATACAGGCTTGTTGAGCCTGCTGTGGAAAGTAAACCTGGAAGTCTGAAAAGAGTTATGCGGAAGAGACCCAGCTTGACCCAAGGGCGGAGAAGAAGGGGAGGCTGAGGCAATGGGAATGACGTTCTGTGGAGCAGGACGAGAGGTTCGGCCTCTATTTCCCGTGTTGCTTCCTCTGCGCGGGATACCTCGGCGGCGAGGCATGCTTGGGAGAACAGATTGACTGAGAAAGGGGTTGAGGCGGAGCAAGCGGGTGAGAATTTGAGCGCAGAGGAGCCCAATGATATTCAAAGACCAGGCGAGCTTCCAAATTCGATGGACCAGGCAGGAGTGCGGGAAGAGTTCTGCGCAGAGGTGAATAAAACCAGTGACAATGGCGTGAATGAAAAACGGATCCATACATAAGAACTGACCTGAATGCGCTTGAACCAGGCGCTCATAAATGCTAAACTGCGAGACCATCATTCCAATCTGCAACGAATTAACTTCGCATGCCTTTGAAGGAGTTTGCCAGCCCGAGGCGCATGCCATGAGGGCCGTCCACCAGCCAGGTGCCAGGCCAGCTCCCTGCTCTGTGCGGCGTCCCATTAATGTCATTGAATGCCACCCGCATCCGGGTGGAAATTTGTCACATATTTGGATACAAAAGTATAGATAATAATATTGTGCACCTAATAGCATTCTAGTGATTTTTCATGGAGAAAATGGCCTATATTAAATTGGATTTTAAGTGAAATTGATATTGTATTTTTGGTTGAAAGTTGAGAGCATGAAGAATCTATGGCCCTTAACATTGAAGAATTATGTATTGTTTGTGGAATATATGAATAGTTAGAGAAAATGGCCTATATTAAATTGGATTTTAAGTGAAATTGATATTGTATTTTTGGTTGAAATTTGAGAACATGAAGAACCTATGGCCCTTAACATTGAAGAATTATGTATTGTTTGTGGAATATATGAATAGTTTAGAACTTGATTGTGAGAAGAATTTAAAATTTTATCATTTTTCAATTTCAAGTTTTATGAATTTTAAATTTGAGTGTCTAATTTTGTTAAAATTTTAAATGTTAAATTTCAATGGTTATTAGACGAATTTGATTTTTTTTAGTAGAATGTGTTTTTTTTTAATTGTGAATTTTTAAGTTGGACTATTTAATTTGTTTACAATAATATTGAAGTGTATAACAACCAAGTAATGATGAAAATGGATTGTTTCCCCAAACAATTTTCACATTAAAATAATGAATGAATGTTGTGGCTATTGTGATTGATACATTTTTATTTTTCTTTAGTAGTGCACAAGGGAAGTTTTCCTTTCTTCCCAACAAAAGTTGTTTCTTTTGGTATGGATCTTTCTATTTGGAAATTTCTCCCCTTTGAGATTATCAAGCTTATGTTTCATTGGTTGCCTTTGTCGATCTTGATGAAATTTAAGTTGGTTTGTAGAAAATGGTGTATTGTTTTGGAAAACCCACTTTTTCTCGCGAGTTGCGATCAATGTCATGAGAAGGAATTGGATGTATTTCTTTCCCCGCTCGTTTTGTTGCGATTACTTCATAGGATCACACCTTAAAAATAGTGTTCGGTTGTCTACCATGGTCTTTCTTTTTCTTCATTCTACATATAGAATTGAATGTACATTGGGATCAATGATTCTGTTCAGCATGCCTAGGATTTATTTGGATAGAAAAAATTATTTCATTGTCAACCCTTTTACAAAGATGTTTACAAATGTTGGAGTGCTTAGTCATGGGGAGTGAGGATTATTCTCTTTATTGCAAAGATGTAGTCCACGAAAATATGAATGGGTGTTTTTGAAACATGTTTCTAAAAGCATGGATTCACATTTTCTAATTTGCAATAGCACTGACAATGTTTGGAAGAGGACAAAGCTTCCATATGGTGATGTAATGCCACCAAAGGAGGTTATATTCTTTAAAGAAAAGTTTTATTGGGTATATTTGGACAAATATTATGATGATTACCCTACTTATGGTTACACTTTCTACTCGTTGGAATTGAATACAAACGATTGGGGTTATTTGTTTGTTCCTATTGATGACATACAATGTATGTCATTAGGGTTATATAGGAATCAACTTGTTTGTGTTGTCAATAATGGCTCCACGTCTGTTTGATCGCTTGAAAAGATAGAAATTTTTGAATTTGGTCAACTCTCGAAAGACCAAAGTCTGGAATATTTTGAAGAGGATTAGCAGTACAAATGGCCATTTCTTGAATCTCTCTGTGGATATAAATAGTAAATGCGCAAGTTACTTACCTTTCCACATAGTTGAAGAAAAAATCCTTATACTAGGTTGGTCTGAAGTGCCATTAAAGTTGTATGATTTAGTGGCTGGATTGTGTAAAACAACAATTGTTGATGGGTTGTCTGTGCTTGAAGCCTCATGCTTCTATCTACAAACAATTGAATATTTTGATGATGAGATTGAAAACGGAAATGTTTTTTCGCTTATTGCAAATGCAAATTCTATTGTTGAAACCTCCACTACCAGTGGATGTATTGAATTAGCCTTTAAGGCTTGAACATGTTTGTTTTTATATATTGTTGAAGACCCTATGTATGTTTAAGGCTTTTAAATATTTTTTTGAAGATCATTTTAATTCACATTCTGAAGTTATATTGAGGAGATGACTATGCTAAATTTGGAATGTTGTTTGTAGCCTAAGTCTTGTATCTAGAAACAGTTGAAGATTTTGATGATGTCCTTCAAAATGGAAATGTTTTCTTGCTTATTCCAAATGCATATTTTATTGTTGACATAGATCGAGTACCCGAGGATTTATTGAATTAGCCTTTCAGGCTTGAACATGTTTTTTTTTTCATAATGTTGAAGACCCTATGTCTCTTTAATGTTTTAAAATATTATTTTAAGATCATTGTAATTCACATTTTGAAGTTATACCGAGGACATAGGCATTCTAAATTTGGAATGCGGTTCATATTTCTTTGTTTTTTGCAATTTATAAAACACGAAAGGTTTTCCTACTTATTGGAAAGAAAGATTTTGCTCGTATGAATCCATAATTAACTGAACTTGTTATTGCATCCATTATATGTAAGGGGATCATTTTCCCATTTGTTCCAAGTTTATCGTGGGAAACATAATCATTCAAATATTTCTTCTATGTGGTTTTGTTAGTTTTTAGTTTTATCAAGATTGAAGAGTACGTTATTAGCCCCTAAGGGCATTTCAAAATGTTGGCTTGTTGGGGCCTAACTCAGGTTTAGAAGAGTTTTAGCCAAACAAATCCCGCACTACCAGCCCTTTTGGCAACAGTCCGTGGAGTGCGGACTGAAGTCTTACCCGAGGTAGTAGGGGAGGGTGCTGGAACTAGGTTTCCACACCCTTGGGATGTCTTGATGTGGTTGCAAGGGGGTCACGAACCGATTTGCGCCCTCGCGCCACTCTGCACTGTTATTAGACTTTCACACAGATCCATGCTGAGGCGCTTCTTAAGCCTTATTCTTAATGAGTTTATTATAGATTAGATCTAATTCTTAAGGTATTTAAGCAAGCATTTAACAGTTATAACCAGTGTGCGCACCCATAAATCTTACATATTGGCATAAACTCAGAACATAAGCATAAATGTATAGATCATAATAGATGCATAAACCATAATATAACCAGATCCACAATATTTCAGAACCAACTTATCTTTATTAATGTCTTTGTTTCAGTACAATCCACTTCCTGCCCTACGCACACAGCTGTGCACTCTACCAAGCCTCCGTGCACACAGTTGCAGAGCCTCTATCTCCTACTACAGCCCAAGACTCAGAATTCTAGACCCAGAGTGAGTATTACCATCAAAAACCCATACTACATTAGATATCTTTTTTCCAAAAAAGCTACCTTCTACCTTTAGAGCCTTGCTCTATTTATACATTCCCATGGTCTGCGAACCATGGGCAGGCCGACTCACTTTCTATTATTTTACATTATTTTCGGGCAGACAACCCTTTGACTCGACCTATTATAGGTCGCGCTCCGCATGCTTCGCAGAACTTTTAGAATATTATTACCCTAAATTACGGGCTTTAAGCCCCAAAACTATTACGCGGGGCCTCCACTACCCAACAGGCCCCCAACACAATCATCGTGACTCGTCCCGAGTCACTCGTCGGTGCAGCAATATGCGGTGCCAAGGCTTCGCGGTCCACCATCCCTGTGAGTGACGCACTACATTCTGCTGCTCCCTCCTTATCTCCTACAATTCTTCTTCGAGCTCCTGCTCCATTGCCTCTACTAATTTGCACAACCGATGATGCTCATTTTGCTCTGCTCGGTTAACATAGAGCACCCCCTCATAGGATTTTAGCTCAAGCTAGGATACCATATGTGGGAACTCTTCATGCCAACGCAGCAAGTCTCGAGTCTCTAGTCTACTATACACACTGTTTGCTGCAGCTTGTGTTGCATTTTTGCAAGAAAGGTGTGGTTGTCCGTGAAATCCCAATCTTCATGATGCACCAGAGACAAACTGTTAACTACAATTTGATCATTTGTCTCATGATTCACCCTCTTTCCCTCATCTTTCATGGGTCGCCTGCCAGCCTGTGGTTTAGGTAACGACATCCGGACTAGTTCTGCTTCGCGTTTGAAAATTTAGGGTATAGCCCCGACCATTGGTGTTGAACTCGGTGCGGCGTCCGTGGCCGTCGATACCACACTATCCAGAAGGTCCTGCATCTCCAGTGGCCATATTACAACCCTTGGGATTACTCCTTTAGCGTCAATGATCAACAGTTCAATACCTATGGGAGGGCACAATAGCTCAGTTCTCTCAATACCACAAATCATTTTGTGGATGCTCCCCTGCGATTTATAGACTTGTTGAAATTCAAATTTAGTCGTTCTCTCCTTTTCTGGCGCTTTAACATTAAATCTACAGTAGATAGTTCTAGATCTAGCTCGTACTTTGTATCTTAATTGCCCGCCTCCCGCTCCCTTTCGCCGGAACTCAGACATCCTGTCATGAACAGTGACAGCAACGGTCACCTCTGTGTTTATCCACGCAGTAGCGTAGCCCCTTCTGTGCAACTGCGAACCTTGTGACATACCAATTCTACGTGCACCCTTATTGTCACGCAGCTCCCTCACAGACTACTTTATCGTCCTGCGCTTTCTTTCAACTATCTGGAGCTGTGAGACTGTACTTCGGTCAGTTAGTCAAGTAGTCGGCCCACCCGTGTAGAGCTTCAGGTGACTGCCATTTACTCTTCCTGGGAAGGGCTCTCCATTAAGCTTGTCGAGCTGGACCACACCTCCATCTGTGACTTCCTTGACTACATATGGTCCCAACCAATGCATCCGAAGTTTTCCAGGGAATTTCTCGAACTTGCTGTCATACAACAATACTAAATCATTTTCTTTGAATGTGCGCAACTTGATATGGCGATCATGCCAAGCCTTTTCGCGCTACTTCTATACCTGCTGATGGAATCCCACTAGAAATCATTCCTCCTCTAGTTCTTCCAGTT
The DNA here is from genome assembly GCA_031772625.1 of Pinus tabuliformis. Lineage (NCBI taxonomy): Eukaryota > Viridiplantae > Streptophyta > Pinopsida > Pinales > Pinaceae > Pinus > Pinus tabuliformis. Next base: position 69,167,328 of record CM062806.1, on the reverse strand, counting down.
GCGCGAGCCTTTCTTCCAGTGCTCCCCGGTCTTCCATGCCTGTCATCACTGCTATTCATAAACTGGGTACAATGTATTCCATTGGCATGATGGCTTCCGTGCTGTAGACTAACTGGAAAGGTGTCTGACCCGTCAATTTCTTGCAAGTGGTTCGGTATGCCCATAGCACAACAGGTATGCGCAAATCCCAATCGTTTCGCTGCACATTATAGACCTTGGTCAACGCGGTCTCTAAAATCTTGTTGAAAGCTTCGACTGTCCCATTCACTTGCAGATGATACGGTGTACTTTGCTGATGATATACTTGAAATTCCTCAGTGAGTGCGCTGATAGTTTCATTTAGGAAGTGCGTTCCGTGGTCACTCATTAGAATTTTCGGGCATCCAAACCGTGTCAACACATTTTTGAACAAAAATTTTGCAGTTGTAGCGGCCGTGCAGTCCTTAACCGGTTGTGCTTTCGCCCATTGAGTCAAGTATTCTATCACGGTGATGATATAGCGTGCACCCGTCTTTCCTTGAGGTGTTATAGGTCCCACAAAGTCGATTGCCCATTTTTCGAATGGTTGCAGCGTCATTTGTGGATTGAGTGGCATTTCGTCCCTCCGCGATGGTTTGCAATCCGTTGACACACGTCGTAGGCCCGACAGTATGCTTTTGAATCTTGATGTAGAGTTGGCCACCATAGTCCAGCGTGAAGAATCTTCTGTGTTGTTGCCCATCTTACATAATGTCCTCCTGCAACCCCTCCATGTAATTCTGCGAGGATCTATCCTCTTTCAAATTTAGGTACATATCTGTGTAAGATTTCGTCAGTTCCCATTTTGTAAAGGTGCCCCGCAATAACAGTAAAGTCTGTTGCATGTATCACCAGTTCTTTCTTCTGCTGAACCGAATACCCTTGCGGCGTAATCCCTATGGTTAAGAAGTGGATTATGTCCTCAAAGTGACCATTCGCGATGCGTACTACATAAATTTATGCATCAGGTAGTCCTTCCTCTAAGTTTGTGGGCTCTTCACCGTTCTCAATTCGGGACAAGTGATCTGGGCCTGCGTTTAAGCATCTTGGCTTCACAATGACTTCAAAATCATACTCTTGAAATAGTAACAACCATCTACAAATGCGCCCCCCCAACATAGGCTTATTCACTAAGTATTTTAATGCAGAATGATCAGTATACATCTTAAAGTGTCCACCAAGTAGATAGTGGCGGTATTTCTAGAGCGTGTATACCATTGCCAACCCCTGACGCTCAGTAGTGGAGTAGTTCTTTTTAGCTTTGGAAAATCGTCAACTTGCAAATGCGATCAGGTGATCAATTCCTTCCGCTCCTTCCTGCGTGAGTACAACGCCCAGCGTGATACATGACACATCAACATGGACATGAAATTCAATGTCCCATTTTGGGAAAACCAAAATGGGAGCAGACACCATTTTCTCCTTGAGAATCTCCAGACTTTTCTTACAATCATCATTCCAACAATAGGTAGCGTCTTTCTTCAACAACTATTCCATTGGTGTCATGATTTGTGCATATCCCTTAATAAACTTAAGATAGTAGCCAGTGTGTCCCAATGTGGTGTGGAGTTGTTTGACATTGCGTGACGCTTACAGATTGAGTATGACAACAATCTTTGCAGGGTCCACCATCAGGCCTTGTCTGTAGACCACGTGGCCAAGAAAGTTTCCAAAGGGGACAAGGAAAGTGCACTTCTTGAGATTTAGTGCAATCTGGTTCCGTCGGCAAGTATCCAGCATCAACTGTAAGCTCGCGATATGTTTTTTGACTAGCCAAAATACAGTCCAATGGTCAAAATAAACTTCCAAAAAATTATGGATTAATTCCTTGAACGCGGCCACTACTACACGTGAAAATATCGCTGGGGAATTCTTTAACCCAAATGGCATAACCGTGTACTGAAAAAATCCCCATTTGGTCGCGAAGGTGGTCTTGCTTCTATCTTTCAGCTCAATCTTGATCTGATGGTACCCTGAAAACCCATCCGTAAATGAGTGCGCTTCTTGTCCACTAACATTCTCCAGGACCTCGTCTGTAAATGGCGTTGGGAATGGGTCATGAACACAGGCATCATTCAGTTTTCAGAGGTCCACATAGATTCAAATTTCTCCCTTCTATTTTTTCTCTTGTACTATCATAGGACTCACCCAGTCAGACTCTTCCACAGGTTCAAATTCTTGCTGCCAGCATTTTGTCTAATTCTTCACGGACCTTTTCCTTATACTTCGGATTCAATCGGTAAGGACATTGCTTAACCAACTTCGTGTCCAGTTTCAGAGTTATCTTCATCATCCCTAGGTCACTGAGGATCCATTTTAATTCAGTTATTTTGGTCGGGAATAAGTCTTGATATTATCAAAGTAACTCGATGACCTTATTCACCGTGGCATCATCCCAATAGTCCCCCAGTGTTGCGTACTTCGGCTCCTCCTCTGTACCAATGTTCAGTTGTTTCATTTTCAATGGCGCGGTGATGTTAGGGTCCTCAATCATTGGTCTGCGAAACTCACGACTCCCCTCTGTTTCCAAAATATTGATGTTTCTGGGGTCATCCTCATCATCTTCTACCTGCATGTTGTAACATTCTAGGGCCTGGATCAACTGGCACGACCACTCTGGCTACATTATTTCTTCTGGTTCGAGTGGTATTTTGAAAATGACGGCTTTCACAACTTGCAACACATCATTAACGATATCCATCCATTGGTCTTCAAATAAGAACGTTAATAAAAATCCTACACGCAAGATATCCCATTCGCCTGTACCATGTCGAAGTTCTGTCTCAGTATACTAGTTTCTTGGGATGACATCTAGGGTATGATAGAATAAGTGTACCCACTCCGGCTGGGGTTCTTCCCCATAGGTTTTGGTCCATTTTGTGAGGTGCACACCTGAGTCATCACGTCCATCATATTTCTCGATTATTCATAGTTCCGGCTTTCCAAACCTTATCTGCATCATCCTCCTACAGTCACGCTAGTCTTCAAAGGTTCCTTCATTCATTCCCCACCACCGCGTAGGCGTCGCACGTAGCACCCATTTTAATGCATCGAACCTATGGTGCTCTAGTACCACGTTCTCAAACTTGGTCAGGAATTCATCCATTGTTGTCAACCCATCGTACGTCGGCAAATCTTAATTCTAAGTGGTTACGCAACATAGCAACCAAGTCATCATGTTCCAGTTTAACGTTGTTACTCCATTCAACCAATTATGCCAACACTCGTCTTCTTCCTCTGAATTCGAGGGGCAGGAATCTGGCGTTCCCACGATATTCTTCCCTCTGCAGTCAGAATTACCCAATCTAGATTTCTCGTAGTTATCTTGTAGATACAATCCAATTCATCATCACTACCATCGTTGCGTACGGGTTCAGTGTAGCGTGCTCCTTGAGCCGGGTCTATCGGAATGACTGTGCGGAGTGACTTTTTCTCAAATATCATCTTCCACTTCTTTAAATTAATGACTCCATTCATATCTGTGGCCCAGTCTATCCCTAACAATACGGGGTAAGGGTTACTGTTATCCACAATTTCTATTACCTCAAACTGCGTTTGTGTGCTCATGTCTTCTATATCTACTATGATTCCTTGCAATCTTTGCATGGGCAAGATTTTTTTGTTGGTTCGCCATCCATAATTGAATAGGAGACCATTGTAATGTGGGCCTACCCATGCATTCCCATGTCTATTTAGGTATCACATTTGCATCTGAGCCTAAGTCCAGAATGAACTGATCCATCTCATAGTTGCCAATCTGCGTCGTTAATCACATTTCCCATCCAGTGCACATAGCATGTTTCCCCAGTTTCTAGATCACGCGAGGTTCACCTAACCTTGTGCACCTAGTTATCAGGTCTTGTAATCCTTTAACTGCCTTATTATCGTGTAGAAACTTCATACATGTATCTAAAAAGGTAGTTAGCATAGAGGGATCCATTTCTGGCTCGAGTTGATCCTTACTACCTGAAGTAGAGACCTCCACAAAGCTCTTCTTAGCTTCCATACATGTCTCCTTCACGTGTTCCAGTTCGAACTCAGGCTATTTTCGAGGGGCCTTCTGAACCCCTGTGTCTCCCTTGGTTAGTTTCCCCTTATCCTCCCCTGTGCCTGCACCACTTTTGAGCATCATGTTCATGTTGGGGTCTTCCTCGCGCGGTTCGGACCTCATCATTTGAACATTTGGCGTCGGCGTAGGTTGAGTTTCCCTTTTCTCATGTATCTGCACTATCAGCGTGGGGAAATCTATCATTTCATGATCAAACTGCTCGCAATAGGGGCACGATATTCTGGCCAGGTTGATACAATCATGAGCGTAGTGTCATGGTCCTCCACAGTTATAACAGATTAGCTTCTTGCGGCCCCTTCCTGGCCCCATTCGTCCCCGTCCTTATCCTCGCCCCTAAAAACCACCACGTGCTATTGCTGCGTCTGGATCCTGACCTCATGCCTCAGTCTGCATCCTGTAGGCAGGTGTTCGATCCATCAACAATTCATAATTTCGACAGTTTTGCTCATCATGATCCACAGATCTACAAAAATTGCAAAATAGCTACTGGGAGGTTGGTGTAAACTTCTGCAGTAGGTGACAATTATCTGTTGTGTGCTTTCCTCCAACCTAACAGATCACGCACCAAAGCGCGGGCACCACGCTTGGCCTTGCCTGTGCCTCTGGTCTCAATGGCATCGATCCTCCCCCTGCCAAATAGTTCATGAATACTGGGCAATGATCCTTATCGTGGCCCTAGCCTTTACATTTTATGCACCACACCTCTTCTCACGTTTCTGGTCGGAGCACCTTCTCCTGCTTTAAACTTTGCATTTCCAAGCATATGTTTTGTAGTTGTGCATGGATTTGCTGAACTCCCAACCTTGGATCTTGTATAGGAGTTTCATGCAACCTCATCGCTATCTCTAATGCTTCAGCCTGGGTTGAGATCTTTTGTTGTGACAACGTCGTCCTCAGATGTGGTGTCAAAGATGCCACAAACCATGTGTGGTGCTGCACATCTGTCAACGTCATGTTAGCCTCACAGATCATACTCTTCAGTCTCTAGTCCAGTTCCCAAGGGGTTTCACCTGGTAGCATCACGATCTCCTTGAACCCGATGATCGACTGCGTTTCTGATTTCGGCCAGCTAAATTCATTGTTCAATGCATCTTGGATCTCTGCTATTCCTGTATTTGGATGATCACTAGAGTGCTTTATATACCACGTCAACGCACGATCCCACAGTGCGCTTACCAAAGTAGCCTTTTTGATGTTATCATCCGTAAATCCATGTGTTTCCCACACTGCCCTTACTACAAACCAAAACTGTTCTGGATCTTCACTTCCTACTCCTCTGAATACAAGTAACTTGATCGCACTCGCCATGTTAAACTTCTGGTTTGGTGGAGGTGGTGTGCGCGTGTGTGCTAAGGCCAACCACGAACTCGTACAACTTCCAATCCAATCAATCTTCAATCTCTTTCTTCGTAGGGTTCCAATATTCCGGCATCAGACATCCCTTAAGCAGATCTTAGTCTCGACAATGGAACCATTTGTTGGCTTGTTGGGGCCTGACCGAGGTTCGGAAGAGTTTTAGCCAAACAAATACCTCACTACCGGCCCTTTCGGCAATAGTTCGCAGAGCGCAAACTGAAGTCTCACCTGAGGTAGTAGGGGAGGGTGTTGGAACCAGGTTTCCGCACCCTTGGGATGTCTGGATGTGGTAGGGAGGGGGTCGCGAACCGATCTGCGCCCTTGCGCCACTTTGCACTGCTATCAGACTTCCGCACTGATCCATGCCGAGGCACTTCTTAAGCCTTATTCTTAATGAGTTTATTATAGATCAGATCTAATTCTTAAGGTATTTAAGTAAGAATTTAACAGTTATAACTAGTGCGCACAGCCATAAATATTACAGATTGGCATAAACTCAGAATATAAGCATAAACGTATAGATAATAACAGATGCATAAACCAGAATATAACCAGATCCACAATATTTCATAACCAAATTATCTTTATTAATGTATTTGTTTCAGTACAATTCACTTCCTGCCTTGTGCACACAACTGTAGGGGTCTGTGCACACAACTACGGACTCTACTAGGCCTCTGTGCACACAACTGCAGAGCCTCTATCTCCTACTACGACTCAAGGCTCAGACTTCCAGACCCAGAGTGAGTATTACCATCAAAAACCCATAATACATTAGATCTCTTTTTTCCCAGAAAGCTACCTTCTATCTTTAGAGTCTTTCTCTATTTATACATTCCCATGGTCCGCGGACCATGGGCAGGCCGACTCACTTTCTATTATTTTACATTATTTTCGGGTGGACAACCCTTTGACTCGACCTATTACAGTTTGCGCTCCGCACGCTTCGCGAAACTTTTACAATATTATTACCCTAAATTATGGGCTTTAAGCCCCAAAACCGTTACGTGGGGCCTATGCTACCCAACACAAAATGAATTTTGAACTAACTTTAACTTTATCATAGAAATGTTGAGTGAAGTAAGAGGCAAGAGTGGTGTGAAAAGAACTCACTTTGCTGCTACACAACAACGATCAAATGAATACCAATAGTAGTTGTATCCGTAGAATAAGGAAGTGATTAAAGCATGGAGAAGAGTTGCGTATCAACAAAAAAAAGAGCTTTAGCAAATCATGAAGAAGGAGGAGTTGTAAATTGTAAGTATGAAAATAAGAGTGGTTTTTTGGAGCGAAGATTTTGTTTTGATGGTCATTTTGTTGGATGTTTATGATGTGAAAGAACTTATATTTTTTTAAGGTTTACTAACTTTCATCTTCTTTGGGAACATTGTGTTTGGAATGAGAGTCTTCATATGAACAACAATGGTATTTTGTGTAAAAACAATGAAAGAAATGCAATTTTTGGAGTTGATGGAAACTGTAGGAATGAAAAATTTCCTGAAATGGTAGAAAATTTGGGAGATTGTGTTGGAAAACAGGGACATGCCTTTCATAGTGGAAACTATGTTGTTAATATAGTTACCTGTGCTGAAATTTTATGTAATTTGTTTGTTGCAACAATACATGCAGTCACAAGTTTTTTCCTTTTGAATTCTTTTTTTATCTTCTTCATGTGAAGTTTTTACTGTTGTATTTTTTCCCGTATTGTTTTTTCAGAACAATGTCGAAATGATTACTAACCAACAAATAGATTTGAAAGTGGTGGAACCTTTATTTGTTCCCGAATGTTAGGGTCAATGACCATCTTGTGAAACTTCACGAAATGATGAAACATATGGCTTGAGTAATCGTAAGTTTGGAAACTTCTGACTTTAGGTAGAAGAACATTTCGTTGGCATGTTTGTTTGCTTTGTTTTTGTTCCATATATTTTATGAAATGTTGTATGTTTTGGATCATTGTGTTTACATAGGGACCCTTGATAAAGGTTAAAACCTTGGGAGTTGTGGCAATGGTGGAAGAGATGTTATAATGGAAGAAAGGGAATATGATTTCATTGAACAATTTTTTGTATATAATTTTTTTGGTGATATTAATATGCTTGCTAGAATGGTTCACAATTTGGGTCAGTCTATCGGAAATGTTGGAACCACTACTTCTTGATGTAGCTTTAGAGAGAATATTCTTGAAGCCAAAGAATGAGAGGAAACTTTTCCTCTTGGTGCAACACAAGTGGTTAATGGAGATATTTTTCGAAAGGTTTACTACTTCTGAATATTAAATTTATATTGTTTTACGCAATTTTTTTTAATGTTTTTTGGCAGAATACTTCTTAAATAAATAGTGCTAGGGAAACAAATTTGCAACCAACGCAAGCAATATTAGTTCCGCGACTTCCACATGGACGATGCAACAATGAAGAAAATGTAATTTTTTTTTTTTTAATTAACAAATTTAACTTGTTTTGTAGATATTTAGTTCTTACAAAGGTTATTTTGTTTCTTCCAAGAAGAATTTTCTCAGGTGTAATGAATGTAGAAGAATGATTTACCATTATGTTATGGAAAGAAATAATAAAATCAATACTCCAATTGCACGAGTTATTTCACATCATCGCCAAGCTAGAATGGTGTCTCGTAGAGAAAATGAAAGCGATCCCTACCATTTTAGCGGAGAGATGGTTGATGTCCATAAATATTTTGGTCGAGGATTGCTAGTTTGTTTGTTTTGCATATGTGTCATGTGTATAATGAATGTTATCATGGTATACAAGTTTTCAGATTGCACGAGGGGCCATTTGTAAAAGATGTAAGTGTGAGAAAGGTGTTCATCGCTTTCCTCACTTTAACAACATGGATCGAAGTGAACAACATGAGGTTCTAAGAGTTATGACACAAGTTGAAAAGATGCTAATAGTGCAGTTAAATACAATATTGCAAGTGATGCATGCTCATGGTGGTCAATATAAATATAACGGCCATACAATAAGTTTTCCACAAGATATTTATTCAATCGCGAAGAAGCTTCCACGACGTATTGAAGAACTAGATTTTTTTATTGTAAGAATGTGAGGTGTTCAATCTGAATACTATGAATGTTATGTGAAGAGACAACATGTGATGGATGCATTGCATTATAAAATTGAAATGGACAAGTACTATAGGGATGTGGAAATTGACATGGATTCAGTTGTTGATCTCTTGGAAAGAATTACTAATGTTTCTAGTAGGTTACATAATGTTGATAGTGATGTTGATGATATAGCTAGGATGTATGTGGAGATTGAAACAAATGGGGCTAATTGTTTTCACTATCACCTGTCATCCTTTCTTTCTCGCTTGCCTAATGAATCTAGGGAATTTGATCAAATGAGAAGATTTATTGAGAATGAAAATAGCACATCCGTTGAACCAATAGATTGGCCAGATATTGGTACATCTCCCATTAATGAATATAACACTAAAGGACTACTAGATATGGCATTCCCCACTTTATTCCCTATAGGTGATGTTGATTGGTTGCATCCTTGTATTTGTAATGTTGAGATGCATGAATATGATTTGCATCTATTGAAATTTTATGATCAAATATTTGAAAGAGATCCTCGCTTTCGATATTTATTGTTCAACATGATTATGAGGCAACGTAGTCAGGGACCAAACTTTTTTTTTTTTTTAAATATTCATGAAAATGTGCCTGTAACTATTGGGGAGCTACGTTGGTAGCTTTCTGATATGCCAAATAATAAGTTGGCTGAGAAATTAATGCATTTTGGATCTTGACTTAGGGGTATAAGGGCTTATTGGATAAAGTGTCGTTTTGAATTAACTAACATGATCAACTAGTTGGGTTGCCCTACTTTTTTTTACATTGAGTGTAGCTGACACAAGTGGACTGATTTGCATAGAGTTATGCCTTCAAACAAAGATTTCCATCGACAAATTAAGTATGCCAAAAAAATTCAAACTTTTATTCATTACCGGCATATAGTTTTTATATTCATGGACCAAATATTCAATATCTTCCGTGACATAGTCTTGCAGAGATATCTTAGTGCTAAATAATTTTGGTATAGGTTTGTTGTCGTTCCTTTTTGAATTTTTTATAATGATTTGAAGCAAAAGGTATGTTCTTATGGTTGGCTATTATATATTAACTACATGTTTTGAATCTTGTTAGGTACAAGTGGCAGCATAGAGGTTCAGCTCACATCCATGGCTTCTTGTGGTTGCCTAAAGCACATGATATGGAAACATTGGATTGGTCTAATGTCATTGTTCTCGACGTAGCAAAGCACTATTTTGACAAATATGTTATATCTTGGAATCCTCATGTACATGTCAAAGAATAAATTTCAAGCCTACACATTAGTTTATCTGTCATCTTGATGTGCACATGGCTCCATTGGAAGTATTCTTATACTTAGAAGAAATTTTATTTTTCAAGTAGAGTAGGGTTGGAAAAAAAAAGAGAAATAAGAGGAATAAAATAAAATCTCGGGTGAAAACCTCCTTTCAGGCACCTGAGATTGGCTCAAAAACCTCCATGAGGTGGTCAATGGGTTGGAAAAAAAGAGAAAAAGAAAAGATCCTAGCTGAAAACCTCCTTTGAGGTGCCTACAAAAACCTACTAGTTGAAAACCTCATTGAGGCGGCCAGTAGGCCTAGAAGAAAAAAAAAAAGAAAAAAATAATAAAAAAATCTTTGCTCCATGTATCTCTCTCTCATGAATGTAGGTGCTCTCCAACATTTGCAAGCAACAAAAACAAGTTAGCCACCAAAATAAAATTTGATCAAAGGCCTAGTCAAAGGAAGTCAAACTTGGACTTTCTCCTCATTTTATCAAATGCTCCAGAAGGACCAGGGCCATGCCAATACATCACCCTCATCTATTTTCACCATCCACTCATCATTCCCAATATTTTACAACACGTTTTCCTTGCTGTCCTAAAATGCTACAGGAAGGCTCTGTTTTGATACAGGAAGTAAAAATACAAAGAGAAGAAAATTATTTTTTTCATATCTTGAAAACCATGGATCCATTTTCCAATTTGTTTCAATGGGAGATTCACATGGATGATAGTTCCCAAGCAATTTCAGAAAATTTTGGTGCACACTTTTCAAGAAATTGACCTCCATCACCTATAACCATTTTTAAATTTTCTCAATATTCATGCATCCATTTTCCAATCTGTTTCATGGGAAGATGCATATGAATGATGGTAACATGCCCAAGAAATTTCAGAAAATTTCAATGCACAGTTTTTGGAAATCGGCCTCCATCACCTACAACCATTTTTTATTTTTCTCAAGATTCATACATCCATTGGCCAAGATTGTTTTATGGGAAGGTGCATAAGGATGCTGACAACATGCTTAGAAAATTTCAGGTCAATCCAATATACCATTTGGGAGATATGGACAAAACAAGTATACGACAGGTTTGCTACAGGAAGTTGGCTGAGGGGTTTTGTTGGAAGGGTGTATGATAGTTGTGAAAGGTGTGGGGAATGTGAACATCTCCCCTGGACAAGCCCAACACTCCAAGAAGACTGGATTTGACTAAGACAACTTGCTCATGGTAACTGGGAAGACAAAGGTTTAGAATATGGGCTGGCATCCATCGACTCCAACAATAGCAAATTGAACGCCGGAAAGAGGCATGCACACAAAAAAATATTACATCAGTTAGAAAAATCATCATGCTATGAAGACCTATGCATCCTCAAACAAAGGAACGTCAACACCTCTGAAATAATCATGTTATGAAGCTCAACAACAACATTTTAGCCAAGGATGCAAAGAAGCAAGAGCAACAACAAAAAAACTTAGGAGACCTCCAAATTCAAGGCTATCAGGAATAGGACCTCCAAAAAATTATCACATGTAGCTTCAACATCATTAGTAGCAGCTTTAGGACCACCAAAGGAAACTTCAACATTCATATCAGCAACCTGAATATCACCTACAAAAACACATCAAGGGTAATTCTCAGTTATGCAATCCTTTAAACCTTTCTTACGAACTTATTTTAGCTTGAAAAGAATTGCAAGTGTATGAAGGAAAAGGTTTTTATGGCTAATATCAGTAGCATAGCAACCTTGACCTTATCTAGCAATTGACTTCACTTTTCCACCAAGACACCCACACATGGGGGAGAGGACAAGACAAAAGTGAAAAGTACTTGAGAAAGTGGGATGTAATCATTTATTCGTGACGGAAGACAAGGAGTGTGAAGGTCTAGGTGAGGGCCAACCTAGTTAACTCAAAGCACTTTGAGTTTATTTTGCATGCAACAAAAAAATAGAGAAAAGCTGAAAAAAGAGAAAAAATAATGGAAAAAAAGAAAAAAAAGAAGAAAGAAAAAATAATAAAAGAAATAAAAGGTAGACCCACCACGTCTTGGCATGAAAAATTTAGTTTCTACAGGATTCAGGTTGTGTGCAGCTCATTACAATTGAAGAATCACCTTAGGAAAAAAGGAATCCTCAACCTACAATAGGGCCTCCTTGGGAAACTGAGATATAAAAATGCAGTAGCAAAAAGAGAATAAAAAAGAGCATCAAATAGACCAGAAAACAAAGCACAAAAAATTATAGCATACATGAAGAACAACAAGGCGAGCAAGATGAATAGGTTGTTAAGAGAATGAGCAACAATTTCAACAAGGGGGTATGATGGGCCTCCAAATTAGATAGAAATTAAGGCCCATATAGCCTTTCTTAGGCACATGAAGACTATATTAAACCTCTCCTTCTACACTTAATAATTGTTTTTAGCTTTAATATGTTCATTAGGAAGGTTTATGGATAATTTCATATTTGTGGCTAATATTATTTATTTTTGTAGAATATTGTGAGAATATTCGGAAGATTATGGAGATTTGGAGGAGGAGATGATTTAGGGACTTGCTCCCTACTACACGAGGATCAATATTGGATAATACATCAACAATATATTCTCAAACTATTACATGTATTATGGAGCTCCAATGATTCCATGTCATTTAATACAAATTCCTAGTGTTGGGAATGAGATCCACTAGTTGAGGGATTTTGGAGGGGAAAGCTTCCTAATAATTATGTATAAGTACCAAGTTGAATTTGCCTCTAGGGGATGATTTTTCTTAGTCTTCTTGTGCTGATAACTCGTATTTTTGCAGCTCCACTTTCATTTCGTTCAGGGATCACTACAACAAAACAGGTAATTTGCACCAAATTTAGCACCAAATTTTAGTGCATTTTTTCTCAAGTGGGATGAGCATCCTGGCGCTAAATCTGGCTCTATGGTACAAGTTTTAAAGCATCCTTTTTGTGCCAAATTTTAAATCCTTTTTTACGCCAAATTTTGCATTATATTTTACACCAAGATTTGCATTTGGTTTTACAACAGGTTTTGCTTTTAGTTTTGTGTCATTTTTTGCATCTATTTTTGCATCATTTTTTGCTTCCTGTTTTGTGCCATTCTTTGCTTCTAGTTTTGCATCGTCATTTGCATCAAGTTTTACACCATCTTTTGCATATGATTTAGTGCCTTTTTTTGCATCCAATTTGTGCCAGTTTTTGCGTCTAGTCTTATGCCATTTTTTGCTTATAATTTTGCACCTATTTTTGCATCTATTTTTGTGCTAGTTTTTGTGCCTATTTTTGCACCATTTTTGCATCCAATTTTGCACCATATGTTGAATTTGATTTAGTGCCAAATTTTGCATCCATTTTTGCATATTTTTTTGCACCATTTTTTGCATCCACTTTTGCCTTTGATTTGTTTCTCTTTTTTGCATCCTATTTTGCATCATTTGTTGCATCCAATTTAGCATTATTTTTAACTTCATTTCTTGCATCCTTTTGAGCATCCAAATTTGCATCTAAATTTGCATCCTATGTTGAGCCATGTGTTACGTCCACCTTTGCATCTCATTTTGTGTCTAATGTTACATTCAATTTTGAACCATTTTTTACATCTACTTTTACATTTGTTTTTGCACCAAGTTTTGCATCATTTTTTGCACCTCATTTTGTATCCAATGTTGCATCTAAATTTGAGCAATTTGTATTCCCATTTTTGCACCATTTTTTCTACTTTTGTGTCCAATTTTGCAAAATTTTTATGTTCAATTTCGCATCCTTTTTGGTGTCTAATTTTGCATCCTTTTTGGCATTCAAATTTGCTTCTTTTTTTTTTGCCACATTTTTATCTCATTTTGCACCTAGGTTTGAGTCTGAATTTGAATTTAGTTATGCATTATTTTTGGCATCCAATACGGCATCCTTGGTTTCACCATTTTTAACCCCATTTTTCATCTCGTTTTCTGTCTTTTCTTACATCCTTTTTTTCTTCCTTTTTTGTGCCCAATTTTGCATCCCAATTTTACATCATTCTTTGCATCCTCATTTTGGTGTCCATTTTTGCGTCCTTCTTTGCACCCAGTTTGGTATCCTTTTGTGTGGTCTATTTTGCTCCCTTCTTTGTGTCTATTTTTGCACCCTTTTTTAACCTCTACTTTAAAACCCGTTTTGTGTCATTGTTTGCATCTTGTTTTGATGGCTAGTTTAACATCCAATTCTACTCCCAATTTTGTATCCACGGTTACATCCACTTTTGGCTTCTTGTATAGAGTGTACTTGTCTTTGCATTTATGACTCTCTTTATGGGTTCATTTTACTAATTTCAATTACATAATGAAATATATTACAATTTCTAAATATCATTTAAGAAGATATGACAATTCAAATTGACAACTTAGTGTTTGTAAAGACATTTAAGGGAAATTGACAACATTCATCCAAAAAATAGAAGTATCGTCATATATAACAATTCTCCATAAAAAAATCATTGACAATTTTCAATATACATATATGACTACCAAATCAACACCTATCGCATATATCATTATTCCAAGATAATTCACCACATTACATCCAAAAATAGTAATATCATCATACATAATGATTCTCCATAAAAAAACATTGACAATTTTCAACACACATATATAGTAACAAGATAATACTAATTAGATCATCATCATCTTTAATAAAATCAACTAAGATTCAAATGTGTGATTATCAAATCAAAATATTTCGTGAATATTATTATTCTAAGATAAATTCATAACATCCATCCAAAGATAGTAATATCATCATACATAATAATTTTCCATCAAAATAATGTTGATATTTTTCAGTATATACATAAAATAACAAGATAATAATGATAATATCATAATCATCTTTAATCAAATCAACTAAAAGTCGATGTATGATTATCAAATCAAAATGTTTCATAGATATCATTATTCTAAGGTAAATTCACAACATCCATAAAAAAAATAGGAATCTCATCATACACAATAATTCTTCATAAAAAAATGTTGAGAATTTTCAACATATTCATAAGGTAACAATATAGTACCAATAGTATCATCATCATTATTCAAATCAACTAGAATTCAAATGTATGATTACCATATTAAGACATCCCAACTAAATATCAAAATAATGCATGGCTAGCTAGCACCACAAATATCATAGTCAAGATCATCCTCATGATCATTCCCATGATCACCATCATGACCATCCTGGTAGTCTCATCCACATCATCATTACCAACTCCATCACCATCATCATCATCATTGTCTCTGATATCTGATGTAAGCTCAACATAGTTTGTATCATCATCTTCGCGATCATTACCTGTAGCGTTATGGAAAAAAATCAATATTACATGTTAGTATTAATTCAATAGCACAATGCATATTTTTGTTACAATGCTAACCATAAAATAAGGTAGGACATAATAACATTTAATAGTACTAAAAAATAAAAATAAAATATGGTTTAAGATATATTGGAGATCCAACTAAGATTACACTAGTAATTCACATTTAGTAGAAACATTTTTTAATGCATATGAAGTAGATACCCAATTGTTCTTCATATTCTATTGTGAATATTTCTTATGATGTCCATGCACGATTGGTAAATTAAGAATTACTAGAAGCCTTAGTTCCAATTACAATTGTAATTTGGATTAGCAATAGAAGAATTTTTAACAAAAAAAGAATGTCACATGAAAAAGTAAATTGTTTTTAATGAAAAAAAAAACACATACAATATGAATGTCACATGAAATATTGAGTTTTTTTAATGCATGTACTTTTCACTCTGATATAATGGATCCTAATGTTCGTTCAAGAACAAATGTTCGCAAATAATTACTTCATTTTATCCATTATCACACTAAATCCATTATACCTAGTGACGATAATGATACCATTCTATTTGTTTTGAACTCCCTAAATTATAATGTAAAAGAGAAATAAAATCTTGATTTCAATTTAGCTCTAAATCTAATTGATTTTGAGCTTCCTAAACCATAAAGTTTTTAAAAATAGTTTGATATTATTATGATTTTAGCACTAAATACAATGTATCTAGTGATGTAAGCAGGGGACTTAAAACCAGACTAGGTTTAGGTGGAGTGAAGGGTAAGGTAAGGTGGGAATTCTACAAAACTTACTTTGGAAGGAAAAATATCCCTTGTCTGCTAGTGGTGGTTAGGATTTTAACATGGAATTAGAGTTTGAAAGGTGCCAACAAGAATTAAAAATGCTCAAGTTCATTACCTCTAGAGAGTGGGTTTATATTATATCTTAGATTATTGTGGTCTAGCTAAAAATTGGATAAGATGGAATTTTTAGATTTATCATATGAAAAAGAATGTTAAAAAAAGGGATTTCTAGAGCTATTCGATTTGTTAGCATTAGAAAAAGTTTAGTCTCTCCTAGGATGTATTTAGTGTAATCTAGTTAAGTTTTGAATATTCAATTTTAATTTTTCATGTTGTGTAGGTAGCAATATTTGACCACCAGATTCGAATCTTGCAAACCATGATCTATTATATGCCATTCCAATTTATATACTAAGTACAAAAATAAGCTTGAACTTTACCATCTACTAAAAGTTGGATAGTTTGAATGACCTCACCTCCCTGGCCCCTAAACGAGATATGTTTTTTGAACCATCAAGATCAACCAAATTAAGATTTCTGCATTTAATAAAATACTCTCCTTCTAGTGTTGCTTCTTTGTTATGAATTGTGAAAGAAAATAATGAATGGGAGCCACTATAAAGAAAAAACAACATTCAAAACTAGATCTTATGACAAGAAACAGCGTGGAGATAATTTACTTTACCTAGATTTCTTTTTGATAATTGTTTATGTTGCTCGTTGCTTAGAAAAGCCTCTTTCTAGTAAAGTAAATATTTAATTTTCCTTGGTAACTATTTCTTCCTCAAGGCCTCATACATGTACCCCACCTTTTGCATCCTCCATCAATGCTAATGGATTTCTCTATTTATAATCTAACATAACGTTAGATATCTCATCAGGTGCAAGCAAGTCAGTGATTTATTCATTGTACAACTCTAATAAGGTTACATTGTATTCAACATTTTGGCTTTCTAAGGTGTCAAATATTTTCTTAACAACCCTTGGAATCACACTAGCATTGGATGGAAACTCCCCATTTGATGCACTCTATAGATGCAATGGGTACAATGGTTATACCTCCATCATCAAGTTTCCACCTAAAGCTAATATATTGCTAGATATTAAAAGACCAACATTTTATAATTGATGACAACAAATAAATTAAGTGCAATTTAATAGGTGCCCCTTGAGGATGTTGTGCTAGAAAACCAACTAGAATTATTCAATCATGATTTCAAACAAGTCTTTGCAGTGAAAAGTATAAATTGGAAAATAGCAATGTAGAAATTTATCAAACAATTGAATGTATCCCTGGGAATCATTAAAAAATGATCTTCACATAAAAACATTAAAACTTACTATTGACATTTTCCCTTCACCTTCCATGGTGTAAGTTTTCCTGTGCAAGTTTGGCCATAAGGAAAAGATTGTGCAATTGAAACCCTATAATACTTCATTTACTATTGAAATGGCAGCTTGATCATAGAGATCTTTCTGTTGTGCAGATGGACCAAATACCTATAGTTTATGATATTTTCATGCTACATTTGTAGAGATAGAGATATAGTAATATTTGCATTACTTAATGCCAGGCTTTATAGTACATCCAAAAACTTCAACAAAAAATGGGATGAATATGTTGCAAGATGAATTTCAACAAAATATTCACTTTGTTCAGTGGTTACATATTAAACATCTATGAAATTATTAATTGGAAAGAGAAGTAGGAATTTCCCATTTTTAGTAGGAAAGTAGGTCAAGGACATAAACTACATCACAAACAGATTCTTACTTATAAAAACAAAGTAATACATGTAGGTAAAAAAAATTAACATGCAATATTAAAAACAAGAATATTATGTGTAATTAATCAAATGCAATACATACAATCTATACACAAATGATTTACAAAACATCTTTGCATTGAAATGTTCAACACATATTAACAATACCTCCTTAGGATCAACAAAAAACTGGAAGTACTATAAAACGGTAATTCTAACTCTTACTAGTAACTAGAACATGTCAAATTGAAAATTATAACAAGTACAACATATCTAAAATTAAAATCATGTCAATAACAAGAAACTTTCATATAAACCACTCTAATACCATGTTGAAATTCTCGGCATGTAGTAATAATCTTATCAATCTGACCTAACCAACCTACTTAGGATAACATAAAACTGAAAGTACTATGAAAACTGCAATTTGATTTGTATTAGGAACTGAAGTTTAAAACACATCAAACTAAAAATCATAACAACAACTCCAACAGATCTGAAATTCAAATCACATCACTATTTTATTACTTAGAAAATAGGAAATACTAGAAGCAATAAGTCTAAACTCTAATCCCTCACTGATCTCTACTAAAAAAAATGAATAATAATAGAGACCCTGCCCCTCTTTATAAAGGAGGCTTGGGTTGTACACTAAAAATAACCTAACCATGTGCACCTGGGTTAGAGTGTCCAACATATGCATATGTGTTGGCCTCCTATAGAACTGCACCTGAATTGGAGTGAACTACACACACACCTTGCCTTCACCCTCTCCTCAAATCAACAACCTCTCTCTAAAACCTATATAGTGCTCTTTTCCTGAAACTGGAAAATTATAGAACTGCAGCTAGATTGGAGTGGGATACACACACCTTGCCTTCACCCTCTCCTTGGATCAACAACCTCTCTCTAAAACCTATATAGTGCTCTTTTCTTGAAACTGGAAAATTAAATCATAAATAGAAAAGAAACTCAAAAATAGAACTGCACTGAAATAGAAAACTGACTTAAACTAGAATTTTATAAATCTGGATCAATAGGGAACTGAAAGTGGAAAAACAAGAAATAAACTAAGATTGGGGCCCTTAATTGCACCTCCCCCACACTCTATTTCACACAACAACACAAGCAGATTGTTGTACAAAGTACACACCTAGCGTTGTGTGCTCCCAGAACTTGGACACCTTTGGAGATACCTATAGAATTGGAAGATGACCTGTTGTAACTCCATAAATAATGATGAATTGAGAGGGAAACATTCTTGGTTAACTGTCAGCTAAAGAGACTGTAATATATATTTATTAACATGTTATGTATTGTTTTAGAGAGTAGAGACTACACAAATAGTTGTTTGTAACAATTATCATTAGCATCCTACCTTTCCCCTTTTGCTGACAAAAAAGAAATATATTATTGCAATATTCTTGTGATTAATGAGGGCATCACCAATTGACTTTTGAACTCATCCTTGACCATTCCACAAAACATAACTAGTTGGTCCGAAACAAGTTTATGAGATTTCCACTTTGCTAAAATTTAACAATTTGTTGCCAATTAGTATGATGAGACCTTTATGAAGCATTCAATGCTAATTCAAATAGTTATTACTCTTCTCTAAAAGTACTAGTGTGAATAGGATTGATTCTCAAACTTATTTTCTTAAAAATAAATCCTTGTAAAACAAACGAAATGTGTTTCTCATCAAGAAAACCATGAGATCCTACCCTGAGCTATATAGAAATCTCTTGATTCAGGAAAGAACTTGGAAAAGCTTTGCTCAAATTTTAAATAAAAAATGGCAAGCATAATGTTCAGCCAAGTTGTAGGGAGACTTTAAACCAATTTGGCTAAAGGAGACTTGCAAAAGAGTCAAAACTTGTCACTTAATGAACTTAGTAAAAATAATTCAAAATTTACTCATGGTCAAGGTCGTTTGCTTAAGATGTTTACAAAAGTTATACACCACTGAAGTGTTTCTTAGGCTCGTAGGAAGAAATTGATAAGGATTGGACTTGGGTCTCAGAGCATTTCAAAGGTCGGATTTGTTGAAAACATTTTCTTTTCTAAACATTAAATGATCCAAAATTAGATGGGTATAAATTTACACTACTGAGAATATTTAAATACAATTACTGCCTAGGTTTCTTCACTAGCACAACTTGCTTAGATTTTCTGGGAGAGTGAGAGATAAGAGACCTCAAGAAACCCTTTGATTTCTTGTGCATGAAGAAGAGGGCCTCGATCTGGATCTGGCCATTGAGTAGCATTCAAGTTGTTATCAGTCAGGTTGTCCTTAAGCTCCGGAAAAGGATACGGCCGAGGTAACCACAGACCAACTTTGGACTGCAGGTTCTAGCCAACCTGCAATCAGAGAGGGCTCTCTCTTTTAGATTTAACTTTTTTGAAAAGGATTTAGGCTAGGTTTTGAGTTCAGAGGGTTTTTGTTTTGTTTTTGGTGGGAAAATTGTTGTCTTCAGACAGAGAGGCAAGGCATAGTCTGGAAATTTCAAACCATTGGGCGTGGAGTCGAGGAGGAGAACTGCGGGTGCATTTCTTCGGTCACAAGAGAGGGAAAATGGAGCAAGATAGCTGCGCATGAAACAATATTTCAGGTTTAAATGATGGAAATAATGCTAAGTAATGAGAGGCAGTTAAGAATCTCTCAATCAGCTTAACAGATAGGGGTAACAGAGCTCTACCTAGGGGCAGTAAAGAATCCCTAGATAATTGGCAAACACAGGTGAATCGGGGTAAATATGAGCCCGGGGGAATTCACATTCATAACCAATTCATTCAGAGGAAAACATAAAGAAATAGCAGAAATTGAGCATAGAGTGTACTTAAACAAATTCTAAGTTATTCTTTCTTTCTGCTATTTAGATAGTGGTAAACAATAAACAGAGGTAAGATGCACTTATTGCTTCAGACTGCAGCACAAGAATTCCATCTTCATATCTCCAAAAACCTTCATTTACAACAGAGAGTTTGGTCTCCAAGCTTTCAACAATCTTTGATTATAGAAAAAACCCAGGTATACAATGCGAGTCTCTAGTGAAAATACTCAATTATCCAACCCTTGTAACAATGTAGAGGGTGGTATATATAGGGAAAAACTCTCTACAAATGCTTTTATTATAACTTGACCTAAACAGGTCTGAAAGAAAGATGATTACTTAAACTAATCCTATCCAGAAATAAATGCAAAAAATATCTCGGGCTGCGCTCAGGGCTGTCGTATCAAAACTGAGTAAATGATGTAGTCCTTGGCGGCTTGGTGCAGTGTTTTCTGTAATAAATGTGTATGGGTTTTTGCTTCTTTGCTGTTTGTCTGCATTTAAAGCTTTAACTGTGATTTGAGGGCAAGGATGGGCTTATGCCTCTTGATTTGACTTTCTGGGGGGCTCATCAATGTTCAGGTGCTTCGAGCCCCTAAAAAATATTTACTGATACTCTTTGGCTCTTCTTCTTCCTCTGATACTCTTTCACAATAAAATGGGCCACTGTTTTCCTTTGCTGTGGGTCTAATCACAAATTAATGGCCGTTGTTCGGCCTCTGTTTCCTCTAGAACTGTCTTCTGCTCCTTTCGGCAAGCTTCGCGGAGAAAAATGGGTCATTTGGTGCCTTTCTGGCTTGCTGGGGGCTACAAAATGAAAAGATTCCCCATTCAGGCCTAATTTCTCCAACGATGAGCGATTTGCGCTAGGCGCAAATCGCTCATCAAAAACTGCCTCATAAACTGATTCTGGGGCTCCAGAGTGCGATTTTCGCCCTTCGCGCCAAAAAAGTGATGATGACGTCAGCATGATGTCAGCGATGGGACCTCGTACGGCGAGTGACGTCAGCGATGACATCAACATGATGACGTGGTGGGATGACATCAGCATGATGACGTCATCACGTATGGAGGTGACGTGGCAGCGCGACGGCTCTGAAGATGTGGCAGGTGACTCGGCGGTACGGTGGCAGGAGGGCCACGCAGGTGGATGACATGTCACGGTGACTGGGCAGGGGGGTGACGCAAGCAGGTGACATCACCAAGCAAGGGGCGGTTTCTGGTTTTGGGGCACACCACCTTTGGGCATGAGTGGTTTTGTCAGAGGGGGCGCCGCCATAGCCCAGGAGGTGATGCGTGGGGGGAGTACGACGGCAATACCGCCCATCTCCCGGACGCTAACCTTTGGGCGTTTCGGAGATGGGACGGCCCGTCAACCGTTGATCTGGGCGCACGACGATCGGACGGTTGGCGGGAAGGGCGAGGCGACGGCGGGTTAGTGGGCGGGGATATTCGCGGGAATATCCCGATTTAAATAATGCGCGACGGGGGTTTTAGACTTAGGGAAAGTGGGTTATGGGGTCTAAAATGGGCGGGTTAATGTATTTACAGTTGGGGCTTAGGGATAAGGGGTAAAACAGGGGTTTAATGCGCGCGGGTTTAACGATTTATGCCCGAAACTTAAGGTAAGGGGGCGGAAAAGAGGGTCTTTGAGGGTTTTTAGGGCTAGGGGAGAGGTTGTTAGCATGACCAGGTGTCATCTAACTCTTGCTATGACTCGGATGGGCTAAAAACAGCCCCAGGTGGACCATTTTTTCCCGGACTTGGAAAAAATATGGCTATATTGCCAGGGAGGGGATATTTACATAGGGGAGTTTTATATACATTCTTTTAGTAGGGGAAAGGGGAAGACTGATAGGGAGTTATTTAGTAGAGTTAGTGGTTAATATGGTGATGATAAACAGGCGCTAAGGTCAAGGACCTTAGGCTAATTTTGGGGAAAAGAATTTGGAAAGAAATAAAATCCTTGAGTGAAGCAGATCTTCACCAAGGCAACTGATATGGATGATGATGAAACTAAGAGGAATCAAGCAAATCTTGACCTCTTTTGGAAGTTAATAAGTGACTTAGGGAATTAGAAGAAGGGGGAGTTAGTGATGTCCACCTTTGAGCTCCTTTGAATGAAAACTGCCTGCACTGTGATCCGGAAAAATATACACTTAGTAACACAAAGTTGATCATAAGTCATCTTTCTGCAACCTCTCAGCTACCTACCTAGCCTACTCACCTAACATTTTTTTCTTTTTTCTTTTTTTGGTTTGGGTGCACTTAGACTTGGAGACCCAGATTTACAATTTTTCTTTTGAATGTTTCCTGTCTAGCTCTACACTTATTTCTTCCAGGGCCCAGATTAAACAGTTGGGTCCCTTTGATTCTCTACCTATCTACAAATCTGCCAAGATTAAACTGTTTGGTCAGATGCATTCTCTATATTCTAAAACAGGAAATTGAAACCTAGGGAGACCAAGATTAGACTGTTTGGACCTCCCTTAAATGAAAACTCTTCAAAACTGGAACAACTCATCAAAATTGGAATCAGCAGTGGCATTTGGACTAGCACACTTCATGGCTTTCTTCTTTGGTCTCTTCTGGAAATATGGAACACTGTAGCTTGCAAAGTATGACATATTTGGCATGTAAAAATGTCAATCATGAAAGATGAAACCCTGTTGCAACATGAGGCTAACAGTGGCTCCACTTGGGGATGGCTTTTCCTTGTGAAAAGACAAGAACAACAGGTCAGACTGCCTTGATCTTCTGTGGTTTCTGTAGACTGGAAACATTTGTTCTGGATGCTAAAAATATAAACTTTGAACTATGAACAACCTCCTCCTCAACTGAATTACTGTGAATTGTAAAACATCGCTTGCTTTCTTCTGTGTGCTTGATAATTATGTACAATGCTGCTAGAACATGCCTTTGATTGCGGATAGTTCTTTTCTACCATGAATTGCTTGTAATGTGACAATTTTCCTTTTGCTGTTTTGCTGAAATTGGTGCAAAGACAAAGTTTTCAGAACTAGGGCACTTGCA
Organism: Pinus tabuliformis; assembly: GCA_031772625.1. NCBI lineage: Eukaryota > Viridiplantae > Streptophyta > Pinopsida > Pinales > Pinaceae > Pinus > Pinus tabuliformis. The sequence goes on along the minus strand of CM062806.1, from coordinate 69,143,746 downwards.
TCAGCTACGTCTTCATAGAATTTACTGTTGTTCTTTAAACAATCGGCTTGCTTATACAAAAATAAAAACAGAGTGGTGATATACACAAATAAGACTGTACAAAGATATATACAAAACTGCATTATGTCCCTTAAAAGGGATTATGGTAATGTTTTAGAATACGGCCATTGACAGGGCCTTCTACAGCAGAACAATCCTCTACAGATCTGAGAAAATAAGTGTTATTTCCCTGAACAGCAGAAATAACCAATGGACCTCTCCATAGAAAATAAAACTTGGCATGTTTGCCCTTGTCTTCCCTTCTTGAGTCCCATCTTAGAACGTTGTCACCAACATTGAAATCCTCAGCCTCAGCTCTCTTATCAAACATCTTTTTGAGCTTTTCTTGCACAATTTGAGCTCTGTCATAAATTTGTTCTCTGGTTTGCTGCAGATGGATGGTCTGATTGATTCTTCTTTGGATTTCATTTGGTTCAGCTTGAATCTCTTGTAACAGTTTGATAGTAGGAATGCCCAGGGATGAAGGAAATCTAGCCTCCATGCCATATACTAGCTCATAAGGGCTCATCCCAATTGATCTTTTGCTTGAAAGTCTGTCTACCCATAGGGCATTTACCAGTTTTTTGTGCCAGTTCTTCTTGTTTTCTTCCAGCACTTTCTTTATGATGTTGATGAGGCTTTTGTTAGATGATTCAGCCAAGCCATTACCTTGAGGGTAATAGGTTGTGGAGTGGCCCAAGGTAATATGAAATCTGTGGCAAAAATTGATCATCTTTTTGGACTTAAAGGCAGTAGCATTGTCAGTGATGATTTTCTCAGGGCAGCCAAATCTAGACAAGATATTTCACTCAAGGAATTGGATAATGATGGTGTCATTGGCTTGTCTACAGGGAATGGCTTCAACCCACTTAGTGAAATAGTCGGTGGCTGTTAGGATCCATTTGTGTTGGCCTGAGGAAGAGGGATGGATTTCTCCAATGAAGTCAAGACCCCATTGTTGAAAAAGTTGTTCGGTTGAGATGGGTTTAAGGGGCAGGGGTAATAGCTTTCTCTTGCCCTCAAAAATTTGGCATTTGTGACATGACATGGCAAACTTCTTTACATCTGCAAAAAGAGAGGGTCAATAAAAACCAGCCCTTATAATTTTATCAGCAGTGGACTTCCAATATAGATGTCCTCCACAATCACCTGCATGGAATTCTTGTTGGCATTATGGCTGAAGTGTTGTCCTTGATGGAAACCCATTCAGGTGACAGATCACAGTACTTCAAGTCAGCAGCAGAGATTGATGATCAACTATCAAATATTGAAGAAAATAAGGGGTACGCAGGTACACCTTGCATAAGGTGCGTACACACAGGTCAGTGTTACATAAGGTGCGTACATACCCGCAGTTATCCCATTCTGGAGGTGCGTACCCCCAGTGCACACATTTCAAGGCAAAGAAATTCACATGGGTTTTCTTATGTTTTACTCTTGGTATTTAGCCGACGGTATTGTGTTATTATGGTGTCGGCTCGTGGTATTGATCCATGATTTAAGGAAGAGATTTCCTATATAAAGCAAAGGAGATCATTTGGCTTGAGCATGTTTTGGGTTGAATATCTTATGAGGGCTAGATCTGGTCTAGATCTAAATAAGGCGAATCTACTGATGGACCAAGATCTCTTCGGCGCATGTTCAGATCTGTAGATCTGACTGTCTGGGTTACTTCTGAAGTCTTGAAATCATCTATGCCCGAGGGTACGCAGGTACAGTGAGAGAAAAGTGCGTACATACGCAGGAACAAAGCGTTTCAGGTGCGCCGCTACGCAGGCACAGAAGGGTTTCAGGTGCGAGGTACGCAGGCACAGAAGGGTTGCAGGTGCGGAGGTCCGCAGTCAGTTCAATGGACTCAGAGCGAGGTACGCAGGCTAGCAGTTGAGCAGGGTGCGTACGTACGCAGGCTAGCAGTTGAGCAGGGTGCTTACTGTAAGCAGGCCAGCAGTTGAGCAGGGTGAGTACAGTAAGCAGGCCAGCAGTTGAGCAGGGTGCTTACGTAAGCAGGCGAGCAGTTGAGCAGGGTGCTTACTTCTCTTCAAATCTTTGTTTATCATTGTTGTGTTCTGGGTTTGGTCCTATTATTGTTGATCTAGTTACTAGAGTTGATTGGGTGATTCTCTTATACTTGATGATCATTTGATGCTTATGGATCCAGTTTGAAAATTGATGAAAAGTGGTCCTTGTAAGAAAAGAAGTAGGGGGTTGTAGCTCCCTTCCAGGAGAGACTGGAAAACGAGAGAGAGTTGTAGCTCTCTGCAGGTTGCAGCCTACGTACTGTTAAAGGACTGCACCAGTACAAAACCATTGTAAAAGGAGTTTCTAATTTGAAAGAAGATAGAGACATATTGCAGCAGGTGGTTTTCACCCACATTGGGTTTCCACCTTACATCTTGTGTTCTTTGGTGTGATTATCTGTTTTCTTTTTCATGCTCATTATTTTATGGTACTGACATGCAAAACTAATTCAAAGAACAAATAAGGAAGATTTATTAAAAGAATTAGATAATACTGATTCACCCCCCCTCTCAGTATTATTTCCAACAATTGGTATCAGAGCAGGTCCTTCAGAGAAGCTTGATCGCTTGAAGGTAGATCGTTCATCATGAGCAACTACGAGAGAGAAGCATCAATCAGGCCACCGGTTTTTGATGGGACAAACTTCAATTATTGGAAGGTAAGAGTTACTTCCTATCTTCAATCTCTTTGTACAGAAGTTTGGGACATCGTAGAGACAGGCTACACTTTTCCTTCAGCTACTCCTACAGATGCAGCCGAGAAAAAGAAGTATGAAACAAATGCGAAAGAAGTCAGTACTCTATTAGGATGTATATCTCAATCAGAATTCATGAAGGTAATGCACTATAAATCCGCAAAAGAGATATGGGACAAAATTGTCACGAGCTATGAAGGAGATGAACAGGTAAAGCGTGCCAAACTTCAAACTCTCAGAATTCAGTATGAGACTCTCAAAATGTATAATGATGAAAGTGTGGCTAACTATTTTCTTCGGGTAGATGAGGTTGTTAACTGTATGAAAAATTTGGGTGAAGAAATAAAAGAGGCTATTGTGGTTGAAAAGGTTCTAAGATCATTGTCCCCCAAGTTTGAATCTAAAGTATTTGCAATAGAAGAAAAGGAAAATCTACGAATTCTTACTATGTCTCAGCTACATGGAATTCTAACTGCTTATGAAATGAGAAAGGGAGGTCCATCAGACAGAAGAGAAGCTGCTTTCAAGGCATCAGGCAAAGGAGATTATTATGAAGCGAGCCACGTCCCAGAAGAAGAGGAAGAAGAATCAAATTTTGTCAGAAATCTTCAAAGGGGTTCTGGAAGGTTCAGAAGTAAGTTACCTTTTAAATGCTTTGCTTGTGGAAGAGTAGGTCATTATGCTGCAAAATGTCCTTATAAGGATAAATGAAAGGAACCTGCTAGATGGAACAAGAAACAGAATGCAAATAAGAAAAGCTACTACACTCATGAAGATAGTGATGGTCTATCAAACAGTGATGAAGATGAACAAGGTAATGAATATAAGTTGTTAATGGCATTTGAAGATGATGATTATATGGATGCTATAGATGTGGATAACCTTTATGATGAAATTACTAGACTCAAGAGATGTATAGAAGAAAAGAACATGATCATTGATACCCTACAATTTCAAATTGATGAAAAGGAAAAACATCTTGAAAAATTAGAAGGTGAAATTGTTGGTCTTAGAAAAGAGATTGAGAAAACAAAAGCTATTAATCTCAAGTTTGTCAAAGGATCTGAAACTTTGGATGAGATTATCAATGTGCAGCGGTCTCCACTAAACAAGACAGGTCTGGGCTATAATGGAGAAACTTCTCAAGCATCCACCTCAAAAAGTTATCTTGATGCAGCAAGAAGAAATGAGCAAAAGCACAATGAAGATCAGCAGGTAAAGCAGGGACGAATTACAAACAGAAACTATCAGGGGCAATCCATCTTAAGGGTGAACAAAAGCTACAACCAGCCACAGGTAAAATCTTCTCAATTTGGCTCAAGAATAGATGACAATAGAAATTACAATCAATTGGCTGGTAGATTCGATAACCGCAGAAGTTTCTTCAATGGACAATGCTTTTCGTGCCATAACTTTGGTCACAAAGCAGCTCAATGTGTTGCATATAAAACGAGCATGACTAGGGAAACTCAAAAACAAAGAAGTATGACGGGGATTACAAAAAGGACCTATAACAACTTTTCGGTTCTTGAAAATGAAGTTGAATGTTCTATTTGCAATAACTTTGGTCATGAAGACTCTGAATGCAGGAGCAGGTTTCAGCAGAAAAAGGAACAAGCCTCAAGCACCAAAACATGGAGAATAAAGGAACCTCAAACAGAAAGATGTGGGATAGCATTTTATGCAGAGGGACAAGAAAATCTATGGTACATTGACAGTGGATGTTCGAAGCATATGACAGGTGATAAAGAAAAACTTGAGTCTTATTCTACTCTAGAAAAGGGAAAGAAAGTCTCTTTTGGAAATGATACTCCTGCAACTATAAAAGGAAAAGGCATTGCTCAGTTAAAAGAAAAGGTCAAGGCTGGAAATGTTTTGTATGTTGATGGATTGAAGCATAATCTTCTAAGTGTCAGCCAGATGTGTGATCAAAGAACCGAGGTTATATTCAGATCAAATGGATGTCTTGTTCGTGATCTTGATACAGGTAAAACAGTGATCAAAGGCAAAAGAACTCCAAATAATCTGTACATATTTGAAGAAGGACAACAACAATGCTATCTGAGCAAGGATGATGAGCACTGGTTATGGCATCAGAGGTTGGGACATCTAAGCTTTTCACAAATAAGGAAAGCATGCAAATATCAGGCAGGTCGCGATCTTCCAGATATCAAAATTCCTGACAACACCATATGCAAATCATGTCAGTTTGAAAAACAAACCAGAACTAACTTTCCAGAGAAAGAAGGATCAGCTAGCATGCCTCTTGAGCTAGTACATACAGATACATGCGGTCCTTTCAGGAAAAGAACACCTCGAGGAGAAGAATACTTGGTATTATTCATTGGCGATTTCTCCAGGTTTGTCTGGTTAGGACTTATGAAGCACAAAGATGAAGCATTCGAAAAATTCAAATCCTTCAAAGCCTTGGTTGAAAATGAATCAGGTCACAAAATTAAGTGCCTCAGATCCGACAGAGGTGGGGAATTTACTTCAAATGAATTTTTCGATTTCTGTGAAGAACATGGGATAAGAAGAGAATTCTCTATAGCAAGAACTCCTCAGCAAAATGGAGTTGTGGAAAGAATGAACAGAACAGTCCAACAAATGGCTCGTGCTATGCTTGATGAGTCAGGAACTCCCACAACTTTCTGGGGTGAAGCTGTGCATGCTGCAGTTGTTATTCTCAACAAAACAAATGTCCGAGTGAACAGCTCTCAAACTCCTCATGAGCTCTGGAGTGGTAGGACTCCTTCAGTAAAGCACTTCAAAATCTTTGGGAGCAAATGCTATATCAAGAATACTGATGAGCAGCTTGGCAAACTTGAACCTAGAGCAGATGAAGGTATTCTTCTTGGTTACTCTCCACATAGCAAAGCATACAAATGCTACAATAAAAGACTTGGCAGAATTGTTGACAGCATTGATGTAGTGGTTGATGAGAAGGGATACATTCCTAGGCAAGTACATCATGAAGACATCGAAGAAGATGAAGGCTACCCCCAACGACAGAATGATGAAGAAGAAGAACCTCAAGAAGAACCAGAGGAGCAAACAAGAATAGAAGAAAAGACTCCATCCAGATATGTTCAGAAGAACCATCCAGAATCTCAAATTATGGGGCAGAAAGAAGTAGGTGTACAAACAAGAAGAACAGTTGCAGAAGCTTCAAGCTATTTGGCATTACTCTCCTCTACTGAACCACAAAATGTGAAAGAGGCATGCAAAGATGAATGTTGGGTGAAAGCAATGGATGAAGAACTTGAGCAGATTGAAAAGAACAACACTTGGGAGCTGGTTCCTAGACCAAAAGATAAGAATGTTATCGGGACAAAATGGGTCTTCAAAAACAAATTGAATGAAAATGGAGAAGTAATTAGAAACAAAGCCAGACTTGTTTGTAAAGTGTTGGGTCCCTATAATACTAGTGATTACCCCATTACTATTGTAGTTATACCCCTTATTTATATTGATGTACCCATGTAGTGCCCATATTGTTACTATTGTGCCACATAGAAGCCCACTATTGTTATTGTTGTGCCCTGCAATATTATTGTTATGTAGGCTTTGATTGTATTGGGACCACTTAGACTCCTATATATAGAAAGGAGGTATTTTCATTTGTATCATCCAAGAATTGTTCATTTATGTAATGTAAAGGAGGTTGCCCCCTCGAAGAGGCTGAATTCTAAGGCGTGGATCTCTCTTTTCTATCTTTTTGTGAGCTGGTTTCATAACATTTGGTATCAGAGCTTTGGATTCTAGGGTTTCGCTGCTCCAAACAGGTCATCGTGGCATTTTCGCTATAACGTTTTTTCTGTGACGTTTCAGAAGTCGCAAAAAAAACCCATTTGAGAAGAATTGGCGCTGAACCTTGGGTCCGAATTTCAGAGCTTTTAGCGCGATATTTTCGGAGATATGATCTGAGGAAGTTGGCCTTTTTGCAGACTCCTGAATTACATTCAAAACAGGTGACCTGGGGAAAATCGTCATAACTCTCTCTCTGAGGATCGGATTGAAATTTCGTAAAAAGGTACAGAAAGAGACGGACTGTAGTTTCTTGTGGGTGAGTTTCAGATTCAAAGGTTGAAACAGTGACTCGTGGCACGTCGTACAAGTTCGCTCTACTGAACCAGTCTAAAAGCAAGTCACTGTGGGAGATTTCACATAACTCTTCCTTGGAGAATCCAATTTGGCTCAGACTTGTGGCATTGGAAAGAGGACGCAGAAGGCTACTACAGATAGCAATTTCAGAACTGGATGATCCGAAATTACAGAGATACATCAGATTCAATATCAGGCTTCTATAAAGTGAAAAAAGGTGTGTAGTTTTTTTTTAAATTTTTGTGTAAGCTTGGTTTAACAGAATTCAAAGGGCATAGTAAAGCATTATTATCGGTAACTGATGCCCCGAGGAAAGAAAATGCAAACACCTAGTAAGGAACCTGAAAGCTCTAGCATGACTCATGAAGAAGAGGAAGAAATGCTACATGATATATCAAAATTACAAGAACAAGTGCAACAAATGTCACGCTCACAAAAGCTAACAGAAGCTAAGATAAGTGGCGTGGAATCTAAGATAAATGGCGTGGAATCTAAGGTAAATGGCGTGGAATCTAAGATAAAGGGCATGGAAGCTAAGATGGATGGCATGGAAGCTAAGATGGACGGCATGGAAGCTAAGATGGATGACATGGAAGCTAAGGTGAATGGCATGGACGCTAAAATTGATGGCATGGATGATAAGATGGATGAATTGAAGAAGTTGCTACAAGAAAGGGTCACTAATGGTGAAAAGGTAGTAAAGGAAACTCATGATGAGAACAAAAGAAATGTTAATCATGATTCCATAGACTCTAATGTTGGATCGAAGACTCACCATGTTCCAAAAATCGATATGAGGAAGTTTGATGGCAAGGATCCCGCCACATGGATATTACAGATGGAGCAATTCTTCGATCTCAATAATGTGCAAAACACACAAAAGGTACGTATGGCAACTTTATATTTGGAACCAAATCAGTTTGTATGGTATCAATGGCTTTGTTCTCGTAAACAATTTATCACTTGGGCAATTTTTACGGAAGAATTGATAGCACATTATGAGGATACAAAAAGCAACACTTTTTTTAGCCAATTGATAAGTCTCAAACAAAAGGGTTCAATAATGGAGCACATTGAGGAGTTCCAAAAATTGAACATAAGGGTAAAAGATATTCCAGAGGAGCATAGGATTGATGTGTTCATAGGGTCTTTAAAGGATAATATCCAACATGATGTGCGCCTTTGGGAACCTGATTCATTAGAGAAGGCATTCAGGTTAGCAAGAAAAATGGAAAGCAAAATTATGGCAACTAGGAAGCATACCATTCACAACTATAAAGATGGAAGTGTTGTTGCCCATAGTCTTCCACAACCTACAAGGTTGACACCACAACAATTGGAAGAAAAAAGAGCAAAAGGGCTTTGTTACAATTGTGATAGCAAATACACAAAAGGTCATAAGTGTGCTGAGAAGAAATTATTCTACATAGATTGTGAAGAGGAAGAAGAAAAGGAGCAAGAAAGGTCAAAAGAAGAGGATATATTCCAGGAACAAAGCCTAGATGAAGAACAAATAAATCCGACCATATCTTGTAATGCATTGGCGGGAATTACCACTCCTCAAACCATCAAGATAGAAGGACAAATCAAGAAGAAAAAGGTAATAGTGTTGATTGATTCAGGAAGCACCCACAATTTTATTCATTGTAGGGTAGCAAAAGAATTGAATTGCTTCCTATATCCAGCACCAGAGTGTCAAGTGATGATTGCAAATGGAGGAACAATAAATTGCTCTGGAAAGTGCCATAATATCAAGCTATCCATGGGAGAATATGTATTGACTAGCCCAATGCTTTCCATTCCAATGGGAGGTGCTGATGTTGTACTAGGAGTCCAATGGCTACAATCCTTGGGTACAATAGCTTTTAATTTTCAAGAACTTTTCATGAAATTTTCTGTGGAAGGAAAGGAAGTTGAATTAAGGGGTATTGCAGGGAAACCAGGAAAGATAATCAGCTCTAATGGTATGACAAAGCTTCTAAAAAAGGAGCAAAGAGGTGTAATTGCACAATTATGTTCGCTAGATGTTTCCACATTGGAATCATCTATTTCTCCAGATCTCCAAAAAGTCCTGGACAATCATTCCAAGGTATTTGAGACTCCCAAAGGTCTCCCACCTATGCGTGATCATGATCATGCTATTCATCTGATTCCAGGAAGTGTTCCTCCAAACATCAGGCCGTACAGATATCCCTATGTCCAAAAAAGTGAAATTGAACGTATGGTTGCAGAAATGCTAGAGGCTGGTATAATTCAACCGAGTCAAAGTTCTTTCTCTGCTCCAGTAGTATTGGTGCACAAGAAGGATGGATCATGGCGCATGTGTCCGGATTATAGGGAGCTCAACAAGCTCACTATTAAAGATAAGTTCCCCATTCCTGTCATTGATGAATTACTGGATGAATTGCATGGATCAATTTACTTCACCAAGTTGGATCTTCGTTCAGGATATCATCAAATCAGAATGAAGATTGAAGACATTCCGAAAACGGCATTTAGAACTCATGAGGGTCATTATGAATTTTTGGTCATGCCTTTTGGCCTTACCAATGCACCTTCAACATTTCAAGGTTTGATGAATTCAATTTTCAAACCATTCCTTAGAAAATTTGTGTTAGTATTTTTTGATGATATACTAATCTACAGCAAGTCTTGGAAGGATCATGTTGAACATGTTGACAGGGTGCTACAACTATTGGAGGAGAAACAATTATATGCAAAAAGATCCAAATGTTTCTTTGGAGTCCAGGAGGTGGAATATTTGGGTCATATTGTATCTCATGAAGGAGTTAAGGTAGACCCTAGCAAAATTAAAGCCATTAAGGAATGGAAAATCCCCACATCCATAAAGCATCTGCGAGGATTTCTTGGGTTGACAGGGTATTATCGCAAGTTTGTTAAGAATTATGGGAGAATAGCAGCACCTCTAACAACATTATTGAAGAAAGATGCATTTTCATGGACTCCGGAAGCAACAAAGGCCTTTGAACATCTTAAAGAGGCAATGTGCCAAGCACCGGTCTTAGCTACACCGGACTTCACAAAAACCTTTATTGTGGAATGTGATGCTTCAGGAAATGGAATTGGTGCTGTTCTAATGCAAGATGAAAGACCCATTGCTTTTGAAAGTCGTCCAATCAAGGGAAAGTTTTTAAGAAAAGCTATTTATGAGAAGGAAATGTTGGCAATACTCCATGCACTTAAGAAATGGCGACCCTACCTAATGGGAAGACACTTCAAGGTAAAAACGGATCATGATAGCCTTAAATACTTTTTAGAACAAAGATTATCCTCTGAAGAGCAACAAAAGTGGGTCACAAAGATGTTGGGTTATGACTTTGAAATCATCTACAAAAAAGGGAAGCAAAATGTGGTGGCAGATGCACTCTCAAGAAAGGATGAGGATGTGGAAGCATTGTTGTGCGCCATTTCTATTATCCAACCAGATTGGATAAACGAAGCAAGGGAGGAATGGAAGAATGACGAAGAAGTGTGGGCACTTATTCGAAAGCTACAACAAGATTCCAGTACGTCTGATACATTTAGCTGGAAAAATGATTCGTTATGGTACAAAGATCGCTTATACCTCTGTAAGAATTCCCAGCTAAAACAAAAGATTCTTATGGAATTGCACACTTCTCCCTTAGGAGGGCACTCAGGATTTTTAAAAACTTACCACAGGGTTAAGAAGGAATTTTTTTGGGATGGCCTTAAATCAGATATTCAAAAGTTTGTGGCAGAATGTTTGGTTTGCCAACAAAATAAAGTTGAAACAATTAAGACACCGGGTCTATTACAACCTTTATCCATTCCAAGCCAACGTTGGGAGGAGGTTTCAATGGATTTTATCACAGGTTTACCCAAGTCTGAGGGAAAGAGTGTCATCATGGTGGTAGTTGACAGACTTACCAAGTATGCACACTTTTGTGCATTATCACATCCATTTAAAGCCAGTACAGTTTCTACTGCATTTATGGAAACAATTCAAAAGCTACATGGAAACCCAAAGATTATTGTAAGTGACAGAGATCCCATTTTCACTGGAAATTTTTGGACAGAATTATTTTCTTGTCTTGGTACTCAGTTAGCTCATAGCTCATCTTATCATCCTCAATCTGATGGGCAAACTGAGATAGTAAACAAATGTTTGGAAGGATATCTTCGTTGCTTTGTATCTGATAAACAGACACAATGGGTCAAATGGTTGCCTCTGGCTGAATGGTGGTATAACACTTCCTTCCATACAGCAACAAAAATGACCCCATTTATGGCACTTTATGGGTATCAACCACCATCCATCACATCATATTTAAGAGAAAATTCTAAGGTTCAGGCAGTGGAACATCACATCGAACATCAACAACAAGTCCTCCAACTCTTAAAGGATAACCTCGTGTTGGCACAGAATAGAATGAAACAACAGGCAGATCAACATCGCAGTGAAAGAAGTTTTGATGTAGGTGATTGGGTATTCCTACGGCTACAACCATATAAGCAAATGTCCCTCAAGCAAGCTAAGAAGGATAATAAATTATCACCAAAGTATTATGGTCCGTACAAGGTGTTGCAAAAGATTGGTACTATGGCATACAAATTGGAGCTTCCTGCAGCTTCTCGATTGCACCCAGTTTTCCATGTTTCATGTTTAAAGAAGGTTATAGGCGACAAGCTCCCAGTTCAAACAATATTGCCAGAACTTGACGAGGAAGGAAAAATTATATTGGAACCGGAAGCAGTCATAGAAACAAGAACTCGACAGCTACGAAATCGATCAATTTCAGAGTATCTTATCAAGTGGAAGAACTTATCCGCTGAAGATTCCACATGGGAGGATGAGAATTTTATGCAGAAGTATCCAGAACTACTCAAGCGTTGAGGACAACACTTTTTTGAAGGAGAGGGGCATGTTGGGTCCCTATAATACTAGTGATTACCCCATTACTATTGTAGTTATACCCCTTATTTATATTGTTGTACCCATGTAGTGCCCATATTGTTACTATTGTGCCACATAGAATCCCTCTATTGTTATTGTTGTGCCCTTTAATATTATTGTTATGTAGGCTTTGATTATATTGGGACCCTTAGACTCCTATATATAGAAAGGAGGTATTTTCATTTGTATCATCCAAGAATTGTTCATTTATGTAATGTAAAGGAGGTTGCCCCCTCGAAGAGGCTGAATTGTAAGTCGTGGATCTCTCTTTTCTATCTTTTTGTGAGCTGGTTTCATAACATAAAGGGTATGCGCAGCAAGAAGGAATAGACTTTGAAGAAACCTTTGCTCCTGTTGCAAGACTTGAGGCCATCAAAATGTTCCTTGCTCTCTCAAGTTTTCAAAACTTCAAAGTATTTCAAATGGACGTGAAATCAGCCTTTCTGAATGGAGACTTGGAAGAAGAAGTGTACATTGAACAACCAGATGGGTTCATTCTTGGAAATGATCCAAATCTTGTATGCAGATTGAAAAAGGCTCTCTATGGTCTCAAACAAGCTCCAAGGGCTTGGTACTACCATTTGGACAAATATCTTCATCAACAAGGCTTTTCAAAAGGATCGGCAGATAGCAATCTTTATATAAAAGTTGAAAATGGCAAATTGCTAATACTTGTTGTGTATGTAGATGACATTATTTTTGGGAGCAATGAAGAAGCTATGAGTCAAAACTTTGCCTTGGTCATGCAGAAAGAATTTGAAATGTCCTTGCTAGGAGAACTGACATATTTCCTTAGTTTGCAAATTCAACAAAAAGAAGGAGGAATCTTTTTATCTCAAACCAAGTATCTCAAACAGATTTTGAAGAAATATGGTATGGAAGATGCAAAACCAGTATGTACACCCATGGTCACAGGATGTAGCCTCAGTGCAAATGATGAATTTGCAGCAGTACATCAACCAACCTACAGATCTATGATTGGAAGTTTACTTTATTTGACAGGTACCCGACCAGACATCATGCATGCAGTTGGAATAGTTGGAAGATTTCAGGCAAATCCGAAGGAGACTCATCTTCAGGCAGTGAAGAGAATTTTCAAATATCTTCAAGGGACTCAAAATTATGGCTTATGGTATCCTAGAGATACAGATCTTACACTTCATGCTTATACAGATGCAGATTGGGCCGGAAGCGTGGATGACAGGAAAAGCACAAGTGGTGGTGCGTTCTTTATGGGTTCCAGACTGGTATCTTGGTTCAACAAGAAACAGAGTTCGATTGCCTTGTCTACAGCTGAAGTGGAATATGTTGCTGCTGCATCTTGTTGCACCCAACTCCTTTGGATGATGCAGACTTTGCAGGATTTTCAAATCACTTGTACACCACCAATCCCCATCTTATGTGATAACACAAGTGCAATCAACATCTCAAAGAATCCTGTTATGCATTCAAAAACCAAGCACATACCAATCAAGTATCATTTTCTTCGGGAACAAGTGCTTGAACAGAAGGTCAAGTTGGAGTATGTTCCTTCTAAGGAACAAGTTGTTGATATTCTCACCAAACCATTGCCCAGGGACACTTTTGAATACCTCAGGCAAAAGCTGGGGGTTGTTGATGCATCATCTTATTGCTGAACCTCTTCTGATTGATGGTACAGGTTCAGGGGGAGCATATAATGCATTGTTGGCATTATGGAGGATGTGCAGAAGAAGATCTTGAAAGTAGCTGCAATATGTCTCTATCTCTTTCATGGTGGATTATGGTTCTTCGTTGCAAATCTGGTTCATATTCAGGGGGAGCATGTTCTTAGGGGGAGCATAACCCTTTTCCCTTGATGTCAAAGGGGGAGAATGAAGCCGAAGCTTTGAGGTTGCCATCAAGTCCAAAGGGGGAGATTGTTGGCATTATGGCTAAAGTGTTGTCCTTGATGGCAACCCATTCAGGTGATAGATCACAGTACTTCAAGTCAGCAGCAGAGATTGATGATCAGCTATCCAATATTGAAGAAAATAAGGGGTACGCAGGTACACCTTGCATAAGGTGCGTACACGCAGGTCAGTGTTACATAAGGTGCGTACATACCCGCAGTTATCCCGTTCTGGAGGTGCGTACCCCCAGTGCACACATTTCAAGGCAAAGAAATTCACATGGGTTTTCTTATGTTTTACTCTTGGTATTTAGCCGACGGTATTGTGTTATTATGGTGTCGGCTCGTGGTATTGATCCATGATTTAAGGAAGAGCTTTCCTATATAAAGCAAAGGAGATCATTTGGCTTGAGCATGTTTTGGGTTGAATATCTTATGAGGGCTAGATCTGGTCTAGATCTAAATAAGGCGAATCTACTGATGGACCGAGATCTCTTCGGCGCATGTTCAGATCTGTAGATCTGACTGTCTGGGTTACTTCATAAGTCTTGAAATCATCTATGCTCGAGGGTACGCAGGTACAGTGAGAGAAAAGTGTGTACATACGCAGGAACGAAGCGTTTCAGGTGCGCCGGTACGCAGGCACAGAAGGGTTTCAGGTGCGAGGTACGCAGGCACAGAAGGGTTGCAGGTGCGGAGGTCCGCAGGCAGTTCAATGGACTCAGAGCGAGGTACGCAGGCTAGCAGTTGAGCAGGGTGCGTACGTACGCAGGCTAGCAGTTGAGCAGGGTGCGTACTGTAAGAAGGCCAACAGTTGAGTAGGGTGAGTACAGTAAGCAGGCCAGCAGTTGAGCAGGGTGCTTACGTAAGCAGGCGAGCAGTTGAGCAGGGTGCTTACGTAAGCAGGCGAGCAGTTGAGCAGGGTGCTTACTTCTCTTCAAATCTTTGTTTATCATTGTTGTGTTCTGGGTTTGGTCCTATTATTGTTGATCTAGTTACTACAGTTGACTGGGTGATTCTCTTATACTTGATGATCATTTGATGCTTATGGATCCAGTTTGAAAATTGATGAAAAGTGGTCCTTGTAAGAAAAGAAGTAGGGGGTTGTAGATCCCTTCCAGGAGAGACTGGAAAACGAGAGAGAGTTGTAGCTCTCTGCAGGTTGCAGCCTGCGTACTGGTAAAGGACTGCACCAGTACAAAACCATTGTAAAAGGAGTTTCTAATTTGAAAGAAGATAAAGACATATTGCAGCAGGTGGTTTTCACCCACATTGGGTTTCCACCTTACATCTTGTGTTCTTTGGTGTGATTATCTGTTTTCTTTTTCATGCTCATTATTTTATGGTACTGACATGCAAAACTAATTCAAAGAACAAATAAGGAAGATTTATTAAAAGAATTAGATAATACTGATTCACCCCCCCTCTCAGTATTATTTCCAACAATTCTTTCATGACATTGTTAGTTTCATTCATGGTTAAACAATTAAGCAATATACCTTCATGATTTCTCCAAAATAATGCACCATCTATAACAAAAAAATTTAAAGCCTTTTTTCAAAAATCTTTTCTTGGTTCTGGACAATCCTGGGGGAGCACACAGGTTTAACAATACAAAGCATGTATCAGCGTACCATGGGGATTGTAAAAAGATTTCACTGATCTGTGGAGTCGCCAGCTCCAGTTCATTGTCCAGCTGGTTAATCTCTAAGGCTTGAAAATTTGTTTCGGACATCATTTTAGCTAAACCTTGTCCCTTTATCAGCTTGGTTGGTTTTATTTCTATGTCATATTCAAGGACGTTTGCAATCCACTTGCCTCTTTTGCCTTCTAATCCCTCTTGAGTCAATATGTCCTTTACAGCAGCATGTGGGACATAGGCAATCATGTGTGAATATAAAATGTACACTCTGAAATCCTTGATGGCCTTAACAAGTGCGTAGGCCTGCTTTTCCATTATTGGGTACTTCAAAGGGGCGTCTCTTAAGGCTCTGCTAAAAAAAGCGATTGGTTTTTCAGCTCCCTGTTCATCCTTTTGCAAAAGGACAGCGGCTATAGTGTGATCAGATGCAAACGAAAATATGATAAAATCTGTCAAACTGTGGGCTAGTTAGGACAGGGGTTTGTGTTAAGGGTGATTTGATACTCTCAAATGCTTGCTTGGTTTTAAGAGACCATTTTACCTTGGCATCCTTCTTTAACATGTTTCTTAACCATCTTATCAGCTCAGCTATATTTGGAATAAATCTTCTGAAGAAGTTGATTTTCCCAAGGAATGCTTGTAGCTCTTTAATGTTTCTTGGAAATGGGATTTGGAGGATGGCTTGTATTCTTTCGAGATCAATTCTGATCCCATCCTTTGATATGATGTGGCCAAGTAATTTGCCTTCTTCAAGGCCAAACAGAGACTTCTTGGGGTTCAAGGAAATGCCATATTTCCTACATGTCATGAAAATTTGCCTGAGATGCTTGAGGTGTTCTTCATCAGATTTGGAAAATGGGGTTAAGTCATCAAGGTAGACAACTAGGAAGTCATGTATTTCTTTGGCAAAAGCAATATCGATTGCACGTTGAAAGGTAGCACCAGCGTTTTTAAGACCAAATGGCATCTTTACATACTTAAATGTTCCCCAGGGTGTAGTAAAGGCAGTTTTGTCTTGGTCGTGCGGGTGAACAAGTATCTAGTTGAAACCTGAAAAACCATCTAGAAAAGAGATTCTAGATGATCCCACTACTCTTTGCAAGATGTGGTCCATTTTAGGCAAAGGGTAATGGTCTTTTAGGGAGACTTGATTTAAATTTCTGAGATCTACACAAAGTCTGATTTCGCCTGTCTTTTTTCTCGTAGGAACAAGATTGGACACCCATTCAGAAAATCTGATGGGTGCTATTATGCCTGCTTCAAACATCCTCTTTACTTCCTTTTCAATTGGGGGAAGAAGCATAGGGTTAATTCTTCTAAGTTTCTGCTTGAAGGGTTTCTAGTTTGGTTTTAAAGGAATTGTGTGTTGGATCACCGAGGTGTCATAGGATTTCAGATCCTCATAGCTCCAAGCAAATACATCTTGGAACTCTTTGAATAAGTCAATGTACTTGGGCTTTTGATCAGGTGGTAAATTTTTGGAAAGTTTGATCATTTTTGGTTTTTCTACTGTCCCAATGTTGTGTTCCTCTATATCAGTGTTTATGGGCTGTAATTTTGGCTTTCTTGGCACGTCATTAGCATCAAACATGTCTTCTAATGGGGTTAGGCCAGCAGGCAAAAAGTTATCCTTTAAGTCAATGATGTCTGCCTCTGTTTTGGCTATATCTTCCAAGTGTATTTGGTTCAACTGTTCTATGTTTTCTTCGTCAAAAATAGTTGGTTTCGGGATTTGCTTGACTGTTGCAGCTGTTATATCTTGCTGATTTTCATTTGTTTGGTGTTGGGAGCCATTCATAGCATCCATGTCGATGTTAATATTCAAAAACTCATGCTCAAGGGTGAGGAAATTATTAATCTGGGCATCATTTTCGAATACTTGCCAATCTTTAACGTTATTTGGGACAATGGGCCTATGTTTTATTTCAGCTGTGAAGTGATGGTTTGGGTCAAAAGGAAGCTTGCATGTACTAGCAAAGGTGGCTAGGTTGTGTGCATGAATGTTGTGATTTCTGGAAATCTTGTCAAGCTTGAATTCAGTGAATGCCTGGAGTATATTAGTAGTAGCGGTCCTATAGGCTCTCATTCTGTTGTCATTGGTTACAAAATTGCCTTCCATCTGTTGTATGATTAAATCAGAGTCTCCTAAAATAGACACTTTTGCAGCTCCTAGAGCTTTGAGGAGTTTAAGGCCTAGCAACAGAGCCTCATATTTTTCCATGTTATTTGTGCATTTAAAATTCAGTCTGTAGGCATGACCTTCTGCATGGTTGTTATATGTATTGTGAATCCAGACACCTGCCCCTACTCCTAACTTGTTAACAGAGCCATCAAATTCTAAATACCATGTGATTTCTTGCTTGTGGTTGATGCCAAAGTGTCAGTCATCTTAGGATTGGGCAGATTCGAAACTTCTAATTGGGAAAGTTCTTTTGGTATGCTAGTTGCATTAGCTGTTGTGACAGTTTCATCAGTGTGTGCAACTGATTCTTCGTTGATGTGTGCTTGTTGCTCTAGAGTAAAGGGCTCATTATCAATTGGAGAATTTGTATCATCATTAAACAAAATAAAGGAATCCATATCAGAGTGGATTGAGTAAATGGGAAAATTTTCAAGCTTGCTCTCACTACTTACCACATATTTCATGAGTGTTTCCCTATACAGTCTCTTTGGTTGCCCAAAGACTGAAATGGTGGCATAGGAAAGGTCTAATTGAAGGGATCCTTGGAGCTTTTCTCCCCATGATCTTGACAGGAGCATACCGTACTTTGGTGGTATGTCAGCAACCACTGCATCTATGAGGATGGTCTTGTTGGGATATTGGACTAAGGAGACACACAAGTCTTTGATGAGGCCTAGACATTTCACTTGACTTGAGTCAAATGAGTATAAATCTTTGTAAGGTCTTGTAACGTCAAGATTTAGTTTTTCCATAACTACGCTGGGCATAAGATTGTGCGATGCCCCTGAGTCCAACATAGCATTGTGCAAAACTTTGTCATGTATATGCAAACTGACATAAAAGGGTGGGACCGGTCCATGTGTTGATTTTCCATTAACTTCTGGGCCAAACAGCAGCTCTGGGGTGTCATCTAAAACATTTACATCATCCTTAACCTCTGGCATTTGAAATGATCTTTGAATTTGCTGCCTATATACATCGTGTTTGGCAAGTTCTGAGAGGGGAATGTATATTTTTAACTTAGCTATTTATGTCTCTAAATTAAATGGCTTTTCCATTGGAGTCTTGGTGTTGATAATGGCAGCTTTTTCTGTTTCATTTGAATTTTCTGCGTTTTGCTCTTGTTTATTAGCGTTATGGGAAGTTTTTGCTTGCGGTTTTTCAACTTCAGGAAAGTTTTTTGGAACCCTGTTCGAGCTTTCTTTTGAGGAAGAAGGTGGCAAAGGCTGATCTTTGGAAGGTTGTATTTCTGTTATGTCTTGTACAGTCACTTGATGCGGGTTTGGAACAGGTATATCAGCTGGTTCTGTTATGACAACCTTGCCTTTAGTCTTGTTGGGTTGTTTGCTTTCCTTTGTTTTACTAGGTTAGGAAATGTCAATGGTCCTAGTTCTCAGCTTATATTGTTTGTGTACTTCATACACAGCGGTATCATAACCTTGTTTAAAATCAAAAGACTTGCCAGACCTAGTCTGAAACTGATTGTAATCGGGTTCATTTTGGTCTTCTTGGGACAGGACAGTTTGGTGCTCGCCCTTTAGATCCATTAAGTTCATGTGAGTGTCCTCTATGGGTTCACTAGAAGTAGATCCTTCAACATAATTATCTTGGAAAGGGGGTCTTATATCATGGTCTTGGTTAGGCCTACCAGCATTTGTGTTCTGCGTTTTCCTAAAATTTGGGTTCCTTATGGTATTAGACTGTTGTCCTTCCCATGATGCTTTTCTCTCAACATTTTCTACTCTTTCTCCCAGCCTTTGCAGGCCACTGATGATAGCATCAAGCTTTTGATCAAAAGCTGAGGGTTCTTCCTTAAAGGTGGTTCTTCTTTCCATTCTAGCTCTGTTTCTTTTGGCAATTAAATTGGCTTCTACGCTGATAGCAACATTTTGCATGTCCGCAAGGGTTTGAGGAGCTCTTTCTTTTATCTGGTATGCCATATCCGGGTCGAATCCATCGGGAAATTTGTACAAGGCAAGGTCAGGTGGAGGCCTTAAGTTCTGTGGTATTGCGTTATATACATTATTGAATCTTGCACAGTACTTCAAAACAGTCTCTTGAGAACCTCTTTTAATTGTATCATATTCGACCAGTATGTGCAAGGGGTCTTTATTTTTGTCCCATCTGTTGGTAAAGGATTGGTAAATCTCATCAGGAGTGGTTATGGAATTTGCAGCAAGTGATCTGAACCAAGTTCTTACATCACCTGTCAAAATATGTGATTTTCGATTGGTAATCTTGAGGTAAAGCCCCAGCATTAGCAGGTAATTGCAGGGGTGCATATCTATTAGCCATATTGGCTGGGACAAGTGGAACAACGGGGATTAATGGAACAACAGGGATAACTGGGATAACAGGAGCAACAGTAGTGGTAGTTGTAGTATGTGCAGTGAATGGAGGTGTGGAAGGAGTACTACGAGATGTAGATGATGAACTAAGGGAAATAGGGGTTGAACGGAACAAAACCTTGACAGGAGTCGGAATACAGCAAGGGTAAGCTGTTTCAGGGCTCAAATCAGCAAAATTTTCCTGTCTTTCTTGCTTCCTAAGGATTTTCGAGATTATGTTAGGGTTTTCAAAAACAGCTGGAGGGTTGGGATCTGGATTTGACCTTTTATATCGTGGATTCTTCTTGGGAGCCAGATTCCGAATTATTTTTTTTGGTATTTTCCTGGGAATATTCTTGTAATTGGCAAGGAACCGATCAGGTTTTGAAATAACTGTGTATAGCTTAAAACTAACATGAATATTCACTGAAGCAGCTTTTATCTACTCCTGTGAATGTAAAACAAGAACAGTTTCAAAGGCTTCCTGGCTGACATTCAGGCTTCATTTGTAGCCTTAAGGAATATACAGCAATTAGAAAATCGGTTTTTTCTGTGGATTTTTACAACCTTCTTCATGAAATTAACTGAGGAAAGTCCCTAGTGGAGTCGCCATTATGTTATCACTCAGGTTGTCCTTAAGCTCCGGAAAAGGATACGGCCGAGGTAACCACAGACCAACTTTGGACTGCAGCTTCTAGCCAACCTGCAATCAGAGAGGGCTCTCTCTTTTAGATTTAGCTTTGTTGAAAAGGATTTAGGCTAGGTTTTGAGTTTAGAGGGTTTTTGTTTTGTTTTTGGTGGGAAAATTGATGTCTTTAGACAGAGAGGCAAGGCATAGTCTGGAAGTTTCAAACCATTGGGCGTGGAGTCGAGGAGGCGAACTGCTGGTGCATTTCTTCGGTCACAAGAGAGGGAAAATGGAGCAAGATAGCTACGCATGAAACAGTATTTCAGGTTTAAATGATGGAAAGAATGCTAAGTAATGAGAGGCAGTTAAGAATCTCTCAATCAGATTAACAGATGGGGGTAACAGAGCTCTACCTAGGGGCAGTAAAGAATCCCTAGGTAATTGGAAAACACAGGTGAATCGGGGTAAATATGAGCCCGGGGGAATTCACATTCATAACCAATTCATTTAGAGGAAAACATAAAGAAACAACAGAAATTGAGCGTAGAGTGTACTTAAACAAATTCTAAGCAATTCTTTCTTTCTGCTATTTAGATAGTGGTAAACAATAAACAGAGGTAAGATGCACTTATTGCTTCAGACTCCAGCACAAGAATTCCATCTTCATATCTCCAAAAGCCTTCATTTACAACAGACAGTTTGGTCTCCAAGCTTTCAGCAATATTTGATTATAGAAAAAACCTAGGTATACAATGCGAGTCTCTAGTGAAAATTCTCAATTATCCAACCCTTGTAACAATGTAGAGGGCGGTATATATAGGGAAAAACTCTCTACAACTGCTTTTATTACAACTTGACCTAAACAGGTCTGAAAGAAAGATGATTACTTAACCTAATCCTATCCAGAAATAAATGCAAAAAAATATCTCGGGCTGCGCTCAGGGCTGCCGTATCAAAACTGAGTAAATGATGTAGTCCTTGGCAGCTTGGTGCAGTGTTTTCTACAATAAATGTGTATGGGTTTTTTCTTCTTTGCTGTCTGTCTGCATTTAAAGCTTTAACTGTGATTTGAGGGCAAGGATGGGCTTACGCCTCTTGATTTGACTTTCTGGGGGGCTCATCAATGTTCAGGTGCTTCGAGCCCCTAAAAAATCTTGATTGATACTCTTTGGCTCTTCTTCTTCCTCTGATACTCTTTGACAATAAACTAGGCCGTTGTTTTCCTTTGCTGTGGGTCTAATCACAAATTAATGGCCATTGTTCGGCCTCTGTTTCCTCTAGAACTGTCTTCTGCTCCTTTCGGCAAGCTTCGCGAAGAAAAATGGGTCATTCGGCGCCTTTCTGGCTTGCTGGGGGCTGCAAAATGAAAAGATTCCCTAAAGATTCCCCATTCAGGCCTAATTTATCCATAGGCGCAAATCGCTCATCAAAAACTGCCTCAGAAACTGATTCCGGGGCTCCGGAGTGCGATTTTCGCCCTTCGCGCCAAAAAAGTGATGATGACGTCAGCGATGGGACCTCGTACGGCGGGTGACGTCAGCGATGACATCAGCATGATGACGTGGCAGGATGACGTCAGCATGATGATGTCATCACGTACGGAGGTGACGTGGCAGTACGGCGGCTCTGAAGATGTGGCAGGACACGTGGCAGGTGACTCGGCGGTACAGTGGCAGGAGGGCCATGCAGGCAGATGACATGTCATGGTGACTGGGCAAGGGGGTGACGCAGGTAGGTGACGTCACCAGGCAGGGGGCGGTTTCTTGTTTTGGGGCGCACTGCCTTTGGGCTTGAGTAGTTTTGTCAGAGGGGGCTCCACCACAGCCCAGGAGGTGACGCGTGGCGGGAGTACGGCGGCAATACCGCCCATCTCCCGGACGCTAACCTTCGGGCGTTTCGGAGATGGGATGGCCCGTCAACCGTTGATCTGGGCGCATGACGATCAGACGGTTGGCGGGAAGGGCGAGGCGACGGTGGGTTAGTGGGTGAGGATATTCGCGGGAATATCCTGATTTAAATAATGCGGACAGGGGTTTTAGACTTAGGGAAAGTGGGTTATGGGGTCTAAAATGGGCGGGTTAATGTATTTACAGTTGGGGCTTAGGGATAAGGGGTAAAACAGGGGTTTAATGCGCGCGGGTTTAACGATTTATGCCCGAAACTTAAGGTAAGGGGGCGGAAAAGAGGGTCTTTGAGGGTTTTTAGGGCTAGGGGAGAGGTTGTTAGCATGACCAGGTGTCATCTAACTCCTGCTATGACTCGGATGGGCTAAAAACAGCCCCAAGTGGACCATTTTTTCCCGGACTTGGAAAAAATATGGCTATATTGCCAGGGAGGGGATATTTACATAGGGGAGTTTTATATACATTCTTTTAGTAGGGGAAAGGGGAATACTGATAGGGAGTTATTTAGTAGAGTTAGTGGTTAATATGGTGATGATAAACAGGCGCTAAGGTCAAGGACCTTAGGCTAATTTTGGTGAAAAGAATTTGAAAAGAAATAAAATCCTTGAGTGAAGCAGATCTTCACCAAGGCAACTAATATGGATGATGATGAAACTAAGAGGAATCAAGCAGATCTTGACCTCTTTGGGAAGTTAGTAAGTGACTTGGGAATCAGAAGAAGGGGGAGTTAGTGATGTCCACCTTTGAGCTCCTTTGAATGAAAACTGCCTGCACTGTGATCCGGAAAAATATACACTTAGTAAGACAAAATTGATCATAAGTCATCTTTCTGCAACCTCTCAGCTACCTACCCACCCTACTCACCTAACATTTTTTTCTTTTTTTGTTTTGGGTGCACTTAGACTTGCAGACTCAGATTTACAATTTTTCTTTTGAATGTTTCCTGTCTAGCTCTACACTTATTTCTGCCAGGGCCCAGATTAAACAGTTGGGTCCCTTTGATTCTCTACCTATCTACAAATCTTCCAAGATTAAACTGTTTGGTCAGATGCATTCTCTATATTCTAAAACAGGAAATTGAAACCTAGGGAGACCAAGATTAGACTGTTTGGACCTCCCTTAAATGAAAACTCTTCAAAACTGGAACAACTCATCAAAATTGGAATCAGCAGTGGCATTTGGACTAGCACACTTCATGGCTTTCTTCTTTGGTCTCTTCTGGAAATATGGAACACTGCAGCTTGCAAAGTATGACATATTTGGCATGTAAAAATGTCAATCATGAAATATGAAACCCTGTTGCAATAGGAGGCTAACACAAGTTAGTGTAAGTGAAGTGATCAACATGAGCAAAAAATAACATCGAGTTCTGTGATTCCAATACTAACATGAGGGTTTAGAGTCATTGGTGCTTCACATCTGAGATTTTGTTGGGATTGACACTAATTATATAATTTGCGTTCTCTCCCACTAGTAAGGTTCTTAATCCAACTAACATTTCGGTGTAACTAATGTTTCAGATTGTATTTTTTTCTTCAGGGATAGTGATCTATCCTGCCATTTCTCATCAAACCTTTCACTTTCCTTCCGATGGTCATCAAACCCTTTCGCTTTCATTCCAGTGGTTAATTTCCTTAAATAAATGTAGCGAGACTTTTTTTTTTTTCAATTGAATGCAAAATACTGGTAGATCTCATGTACCGAGGCATTGCAACTGTTGTAATTCATTATGTGTTTAGAAAATATAGTGATTGTTTTCTTTAAATTTTAGATCCATGACTCTCTTTTGCAATATGTTTATTGAAGTAAGATTTGTTTGTGCAGGATCATATGATCCACTAGATCCAAACAAAAACATAACGTTAAAATGGGATATCATGTCTTGGACACCGGATGGTTATCTAGTAAGTATGCACCCACACTAAAGTGCACACTCATGCTCTTCCTTTGAACAGATCCTTCATAGACTAGTTTTTTCTTTAAAGTAGTTGCAAAAGGTTAGGGATCCACAGTGGTGGTTGTTAGCTCCGCTATGCAGCACTGACTTTCTATTGTCAAAGAAAAGCTTGGTTTGTGTGATGGTGTCTTCAAAGGGACCCCTCATGGGTCATTTTCCCTTTTCTTTCTACCCTGCTTTCTCTCCACCACCTCCATTCCTCTATTTTTCTCCTAAACTCGACAGAGTAAGCCCCTTTGGCCTTAGCCCTAAGAGCCAAACCCCAAAACTGCCGTGAAACCTTACCCATATGCCCTTGGGCACTCGTAAAACCTCTCATCGCTTCCCCACCGTTGATCCCTCTGCCAATCCAATGGCTCCCGTCGCACCCGATAAAGGTGATCCACTCTACTACTCTCCACCGTCAGATCATTTCTCCAAGATCTGATGGCCTTCGCATTCATCGTGCCCCCAACTTGATCAAGCATTAGCCCGTGATGAGAGCGGTTATTCTCCCTCATCCGCTGCTACGTGTTGATCACTGAGTGGAATTGCGCGACCCCGAGCATTTACCACTTAATCCCCGAAAGCGATGCAATGAATACCATTACCGCCTGACAAATCCGCCCTGCCCGATAAACAACCATGCAACTTCGTATCCCGATGACCGTCCGATCTGTCCACTAAAGATCCAACAGCTTCAACTCACCCCACTCTCACCTCGGCCGATAGCCTCCACCGAGCCATCTCCGCCATCCATTTCCTCGATCTAATGACCATTCTTCCCTTTCACCCAAATCGTCCACCTACCCATGCATTCCACGTCCTCTAACCATTCAGTTGCTCGAAGAAGGAGATGATCGGCTTGCCAGCATCAGTCACAGTCAGACCCCCAACCACCATATTTAACAGAAATCATGGCCGAAAGGAGAAAAGGACAAGCACGACTCTGTAACTGAATTTATTAGTTATGGACTCCACAGGTACGAGCACTCCAACAACCTAAAAGGACAACATAGCACCTGAACGGATTGGATTCAGCCACTGAAGCAAGCAAACATGTTCAGAGACTCCACCAGGCAGTTAAATGTGGTTGGTGGTCAATTATGACCCCTCCATACCTAAACGGCCAAGTGCCCTAGTATGGTAAACTTATAAATATCCAGAAGTAAGATGTAATCGGGGTTGGAATTTGATGTAAGGTTCAACTTCTGGAGACTGTAGATATTTTGTCACTTACAGCGTCTCATCTTCATTTTCAGCTAATACAATCTTCTTTTGTTGTTAACTACTCACTTTCCATTTTCCTCTGTTCCAAGCTTGTACCTGATATGTTGTGTTCTTGATATCTTGATGTTTAGCAATAGATAATTGTCATCTTATCTATGTGTTAGAATCTTGTATGCATCATTGAATAGGTGGCCCAGGTTTCTTTCTATCTAATGCAGGAGATTTCTCATCTTGTCTTTGCATTAGTAGATTAGATTTGCAGGTTTCTTTACTAGTTGCAGCCGACCATCACATGGTCTTGTGCATCTGCTGGTGTGGTTGGTATTCTCCATATTCACCTAATATCTAAAACTGTGAGCATTGGTGGTCTAAAGCCTTGTAATCTGAGGGTGTTCACGCATGTCTGGAGTGAAACAAAGTAGAAGTGGTTATCTGGCTTGAATCAAACCATCATTCCTTCCATTAAACCTGCAACAATAGTTGAATTTAAATGTTACCAAGCATCTTCGAGCTACAACCTAGGAGAGTTTCTTGGAATCCTAACATAATTGGCGCCGTTGCTAGGGAGAGGAGATTGAAGCTCAACTTACCTAAGAGAACGACACGGATCCAGCTTTGATGATAGAAAAAGTTTGGACACATTTTTGGTTGTAATCATCTATCTGGCGACTCTACTGGAGGTCGAACCTCTTGGCGACTCCACAACATAGTTTTGGCTCAGTTTGTGAGACACACTTGGAGAAACCCTCAAAAATCACCAGCTGACCTAGTTCCTGACCCTGAGAAGATTGTCAAGCAAAGCAAGATACCACAAAAAGGAGCATCAAGATTAGGTAAGCCTAAACAATCTTACGTATCTCTGCAAGAAAGGCTTGTAACTGAGCATGCACATGTTGAAAATACAGAGCCTAGCACTATCAGTGAATAAATACTCTCAGAGATCCATAAAGCTCCTTGTTCAATAAGTTCCTCTTTGGATCTCAGTCCAAAGAAAACCTCCCTTCCAGTCCATCATTTTCCTTTAGCCTTGTCAATCATTTCTCATCTCCCTACCTTTCAAATTGCCAGTACTCTGTCATCTACCCCAGTCATGGTAGGCGCACAAGCACCTACCGAAATGGAAAGAATCATAGCCGCTAGGTATGGATCCCTGGTCCTCCCTATTCCTTTGAATGCCATGCCCGCAGGAGAATATCAGAAATACATGCCTAAGTTCACTGGTACAGAGGGAGTAACAACTGAAGAAAACCTTGAGTCTTTTTATAGTTATGCTGATAACCTAGATATTAGTGAAGATGATGTGTGGATGAGAGTCTTTGTCCAAAGCCTTGATGGAGAGGCTAGAAAGTGGTTTAGAGAGTTGACCCCTAGGTCTATAACAGACATTGAAGCATTAGATGATGTGTTTTTAAAGCATTGGGGAGATAAGAAAGACCTGCTATATTACCATACTGAGTTTGGCAACTTGAAAAGGGAAAATGGGGAGTTATTGTCTGACTTTAATAAAATATTTAATCATATGTATAGCAAGATATCAGCTGAGGTGAAGCCTACCCCCACCTCTGCAAAACTCACTTATGCCAATGCCTTTGATTCCGATTTCTGCCTGCTATTAAGAGAAAGAAGATGTGCTACTCTAGCTGAAATGCAAGATGCAACCTTAGAGGTGGAATCCAATATCATGGCTGCAGAGAAACTCAAAAGACATGCTGATAGAAGGAGGCAGAGAGGTGAGGCTTCCTCCTCTTCTTCATCTTCAGAACCTAAAATAGACAAAATGACTAAAATGATAGAGTCACTGGCTGCTGAAATATCCAAACTAAAGGTTGAGCAAAGTTCTGGGAAAGCAAGGCTGCCTAATGCATTTGCTCCTAGAAATCCCAAT
Source organism: Pinus tabuliformis (assembly GCA_031772625.1). Lineage (NCBI taxonomy): Eukaryota > Viridiplantae > Streptophyta > Pinopsida > Pinales > Pinaceae > Pinus > Pinus tabuliformis. Next base: position 69,116,350 of record CM062806.1, on the reverse strand, counting down.
CCATTCAGAAGAGAAAATGAACAATTGTAGATCATTCAGAGGGGTAAAGAGGCCAGTGAAGAACAAAGGGTTAAGGCTCCTTTCCAGAACGTAGTCATGGAGGAGGAACAATTTGATGAAGAGGATGAGATTCACTACATGGAAGACAAGGGCAATGCTACCTTTTTGACATTAGCTACCTACGAAGAGTCATTACTCAGGGACTAGACTAGTCAAGAGTGGGACAGAGAAGCTGTTCTATAGACCGAAGACCAGCAAAGATATAATTTGAGGTCAAGGACGAGTAATGTCAAAGAGAATCCTGCCCAAAGAGCTGTTGTCCCCACAGAACAACAGATCAGCAAACAGAAGAGACCAACAGCTGATCCCATCATCCTCAAAGTACCAGCTCAAGAGGTAAGAGACCTTGACAAGTCTCCTCCCCCTTTTAGTTTTGAATCAGAAGTCCAGAAGTTAAAAATATATGTACCCCTGATAGAACTTGCAAAGAGTGAGGTCTTTAGGAAGCCCATCCTTGAGGACCTTAAGCTGAAAGCCACACAAGCATCCAATGACTATGTGAATTTACAAGATGATAAACCTGTAGTTGTGCATGGCCCAATGACTGAAGCTACTGATGACAACTCCCCATCACTTTATGTTTGCTTGACCATTCATGACAAAATTGTTGGCATTATGGTTCAAGTGTTGTCCTTGATGGCAACTCACTCAGTGGATGGTACAGGTGCTCAAAGGTTAGTACAGGTGATGGCAACTCAATCAGAAGACAGATCTCAGTACAGCATGGCAAGAAAGCTCATACACGCTCTTTCGTTAAGCCCAAGTCGCGTGTACACGCAAGTTAGATTCAGAAAAAGCGCGTGTATGTGGAAAGGTTCCTTTGGTTCATGGTGGTTAGACCTTGGAAGTTGTGCCTATGATTTCGGACCATTATGTCTCGACGGGCATGTCGATCCCTAGTTTTAAAGTTGATGGTATTGTGTTACTATGGTTTTGGCTCTTGGTATTGAGAAAGGCCTAAGGCTATATAAGGAGAAGAAGATCATTAGGCAAAGATCATCTTTCGACAAGGCATGAATATCTAAGAGAGAAAGAGATCTGATATGCAGGTTCTGAGTTGGTTGATCTGAGCTAAGGAGAGATCTCATCGGTTGATGGTGAACTAGATCTAAGGAGAGATCGGGATCAAATGGTTTGAAATGCACTATCATGTTGATTATGCGTATTTCTAGATCTGCATATTGTCGCAATGTTACGTTCTGAGTCTAACTAATATCTGGTACAGCTGCAAGTTGAGAAAGTTTATTTTTAGATCTGTACGCAGGTTGGCTTCGGTAAAAGCGCGTGTATACGCGGTTTCTGCTCATTAAAGTAGCGTATATCTTTTGAAGCTTGATTTGGGTTTACAGTGGGATCTGACTGTTATTACAGAGTTCTGTAGTCTGCTCTGTGTTCTGGTAACTGGTGATTGACAGGGTTCAGTGGTTCAGTGATTCAAAGTTGGTTGTTTTATGCTTCAATGATCTGTTGTGAAAATTGAATGAATTGTGGTCTTCAGATTGTAATGTTGTGCTTCAGGAATATCCAAGTCTGAAAATGTATGAAAAGTGATACCTGGAAGAAGTAAGATTGTAGGTCAGCACCTACGTACTAGTATTTTGGCTAGTACAAAAGAAAAGGGGGTTGGAGCTCCCTTCCAAGGAAGTTTGGAGAACGAGAGAAGGTTGAAGCCTTCTGCAGGTTGTAGCCTGCGTACTGGTATAAGGCTGCACCAGTACAAAAGATTGTAAACTGAAGTTTCATATTAAGAAAGATAGAGACAACTTGCAGCAGGTGGTTTTCACCCACATTGGGTTTCCACCTTATATCTTGGTGTTCATGTGTGTGGCTTTTTATCTGTTCTGTTATACTGCACATGTTTACTGTTAATATGATGAATAATGTCCTGATGCACTTAATTGAAGAATAAGCCAACTAAATTGTGAGTTTTCTGCTTATACGCTGTTTTACTTCGTCACAGTAGCGTGTACACGCTGGTTCACTTAACTGAAGTAGCGTATATGTTTTGGGCATTTGAAAAGTTTGATTAATCTGATAATACTGATTCACCCCCCCTCTCAGTATTATTTCCAACAATTGGTATCAGAGCAGGTCCTTCAGAGAAGCTTGATCGCTTGAAGGAAGATCATTCATCATGAGCAACTACGAGAAAGAAGCATCAATCAGGCCACCGGTTTTTGATGGAACAAATTTCAATTATTGGAAGGTAAGAGTTACTGCATATCTTCAATCTCTTGGTACAGAAGTTTGGGACATTGTAGAAAAAGGCTATGCTTTTCCTTCAGCTACTCCTACAGATCCAGATGAAAAAAAGGCATATGAAACAAATGCAAAAGCAGTTGCTACCCTATTAGGAAGTATATCTCAAACAGAATTCATGAAGGTCATGCACTTCAAATCAGCAAAAGAAATATGGGACAAAATGATCACTAGCTATGAAGGAGATGAACAGGTAAAGGAAGCTAAACTTCAAACACTCAGGATTCAATATGAGACTCTCAGGATGTATAATGATGAAAGTGTGGCTAATTATTTTCTCCGGGTAGATGAGATTGTTAATTGTATGAAAAACTTGGGTGAAGAAATAAGAGAAACTATAGTAGTTCAAAAGGTTCTAAGATCTTTATCCCCCAAGTTTGAATCTAAAGTATCTGCAATAGAAGAAAAAGAAAATCTCCGTGTTCTCACTATGTCTCAGCTACATGGAATTCTAACCGCTTATGAAATGAGAAAGGGAGGTCCATCTGACAGAAGGGAAGCTGCTTTTAAGGCATCAGGAAAAGAAGATTACTATGAAGCAAGCCATGTTCCAGAAGAAGAGGAAGAAGAATCAAATTTTGTCAGAAATCTTCAAAGGGGTTCTGGAAGGTTCAGAGGTAAGCTACCTTTCAAATGTTTTGCTTGTGGGAAAGTAGGTCATTATGCTGCAAAATGTCCTTATAAGGATAAAGGAAAAGAACCTGCTAGATGGAACAAGAAACAAAGTGCAAATAGGAAAAGCTACTACACCCATGAAGATAGTGATGGCTTATCAAACAGTGATGAAGATGAACAAGGTAATAAATATAAGCTGTTAATGGCATTTGAAGATGATGATTATGAGGATGCTATAGATGTGGATAATCTCTATAATGAAATCACTAGACTCAAGAGAAGCATAGAAGAAAGGAATGTGATTATTGATACTTTGCAATTTCAAATTGATGAAAAGGAAAAACATCTTGAAAAACTAGAAGGTGAAATTGTTGGTCTCAGAAAAGAAATTGAGAAAACAAAAACTATTAATCTTAAATTTGTCAAAGGATCTGAAACCTTGGATGAGATTATTAGTGTGCAGCGGTCTCCTCTAAACAAAACAGGTTTGGGCTATAATGGAGAAACCTCTCAAGCATCCACCTCAAAAAGTTATCTTGATGCAGCAAGAGGAAATGAGCGGAAGAACAATGAAGATAATCAGGTAAAGCAGGGACGAGTTACAAACAGAAACTATCAGGGACAATCCTCCTTAAGGATGAACAAAAGCTACAACCAACCACAGGTAAAATCTTCTCAGTTTGGCTCAAGAATAGATGAAAATAGAAATTACAATCAGTTGGCTGGTAGATTCAATAACCGCAGAAGCTTCTTCAATGGACAATGCTTTTCTTGCCACAACTTTGGTCACAGAGCAGCTCAATGTGTTGCATATAAAACAATCATGACTAGGGAAGCTCAAAAACAAAGAAGTATGACAGGGATTACAAAAAGGACCTATAACAACTTTTCGGTGCTTGAAAATGAAGTTGAATGTTCTATTTGCAATAATTTTGGTCATAAAGACTCTGAATGCAGGAGCAGGTTTCAGGAGAAAAAGGAACAAGCCACAAGCACCAAAACATGGAGAATAAAGGAACCTCAAACAGAAAGATGTGGGATAGCATTTTATGCAGAAGGACAGGAAAATCTATGGTACATTGACAGTGGATGTTCGAAACATATGACAGGTGATAAAGAAAAACTTGAATCTTATTCTACTTTAGAAAAGGGAAAGAAAGTCTCTTTTGGAAATGATACTCCTGCTACTATAAAAGGAAAAGGTATTGCTCCTTTAAAAGAAAAGGTCAAGGCTGGAAATGTTTTGTATGTTGATGGATTGAAACATAATCTTCTAAGTGTCAGCCAGATGTGTGATCAAAAAACAGAGGTTATTTTCAGATCGAATGGATGTCTTGTTCGTGATCTTGATACAGGTAAAACAGTTCTCAAAGGCAAAAGAACTCCAAATAATCTGTACATATTTGAAGAAGAACAACAACAATGCTATCTTAGCAAGGATGAAGAGCACTGGTTATGGCATCGAAGGTTGGGACATCTAAGCTTCTCACAAATAAGGAAAGCATGCAAATATCAGGCAGTTCGCGATCTTCCAGATATCAAAATTCCAGACAACACCATATGCAAATCTTGTCAGTTTGGAAAGCAGACCAGAACTAACTTTCCAGAGAAGGAAGGATCAGCTAGCTTGCCTCTTGAGCTAGTCCATACAGATGTATGTGGTCCATTTAGGAAAAGGTCACCTCGAGGAGAAGAATATCTGATATTATTCATTGATGATTTCTCAAGGTTTGTTTGGTTAGGGCTTATGAAGCACAAAGATGAAGCATTCGAAAAATTCAAATCCTTCAAAGCATTGGCCGAAAATGAATCAGGACACAAAATCAAGTGCCTCAGATCTGACAGAGGTGGGGAGTTCACATCAAATGAATTTTTTGATTTCTGCGATGAACATGGGATAAGAAGAGAATTCTCTACAGCTAGAACTCCTCAGCAAAATGGGGTTGTGGAAAGAATGAACAGAACTATCCAACAAATGGCTCGTGCTATGCTCGATGAATCAGGTACTCCTGCAACCTTCTGGGGAGAAGCCGCACATGCTGCTGTTATCATTCTTAACAAAACAAATGTCCGAGTAAACAGCACTCAAACACCTCATGAGCTTTGGAGTGGTAAAACTCCTTCCGTGAAGCATTTCAAAATCTTTGGGAGCAAATGTTATATTAAGAACACTGATGAGCAACTTGGCAAACTTGAACCTAGAGCAGATGAGGGCATTCTTCTTGGTTATTCTCCACATAGCAAAGCATACAAGTGCTACAATAAAAGACTTGGCAGAATTGTTGACAGTATTGATATAGTGGTTGATGAGAAGGGATATATTCCTAGGCAAGTTCATCATGAAGAAGATGAAGGTTACTCTCAAAGGCGAAATGATGAAGAAGAAGAACCTCAAGAAGAAGAAGAATCTCAAGAAGAACCAGAGGAGCAGACAAGAATAGAAGAGAAGACTCCATCCAGATATGTCCAAAAGAATCATCCAGAAACTCAGATTGTGGGGCAGAAAGAAGCAGGAGTACAAACAAGAAGGACACTTGCAGAAGCTTCAAGCTACTTGGCTCTACTCTCCTCCATTGAACCACAAAATGTGAAAGAAGCATGCAAAGATGAATGTTGGGTCAAAGCAATGGATGAAGAACTTGAGCAAATCGAAAGGAACAACACTTGGGAATTAGTTCCTAGACCAAAAGATAAGAATGTAATAGGAACAAAATGGGTCTTCAAGAATAAGTTAAATGAAAATGGAGAAGTAATTAGAAACAAGGCCAGACTTGTTTGTAAAGGGTATGCACAGCAAGAAGGAATAGATTTTGAAGAGACCTTTGCTCCTGTGGCAAGACTAGAGGCCATCCGAATGTTCCTTGCTCTCTCAAGCTTTCAAAACTTCAAGGTATTTCAAATGGACGTGAAATCAGCCTTCCTGAATGGAGACTTAGAAGAAGAAGTATATATTGAGCAGCCAGATGGGTTCATTCTTGGGAATGATCCAAACCTTGTATGCAGATTGAAAAAGGCTCTCTATGGGCTCAAACAAGCCCCAAGGGCTTGGTACTATCGGTTGGACAAATATCTTCACCAACAAGGCTTTTCAAAAGGATCAGCAGATAGCAATCTCTATATAAAAGTTGAAAATAACAAATTGCTAATTCTTGTTGTTTATGTAGATGATATTATTTTTGGCAGCAATGAAGAGACTATGAGTCAAAACTTTGCCTTGGTTATGCAGAAAGAATTCGAAATGTCACTTCTTGGAGAATTGACATATTTTCTTGGATTGCAAATCCAACAAAATGAAGGAGGTATCTTCTTGTCTCAAACCAAATACCTCAAGCAGATCTTGAAGAAGTATGGCATGGAAGAGTCAAAACCAGTATGTACACCCATGGTTACAGGATGCAGCCTCAGTGCAAATGATGAATCAGCAGCAGTCCACCAACCCACTTATAGATCCATGATTGGGAGTTTGCTTTATTTGACAGGTACTCGACCAGATATTACACATGCAGTAGGAATGGTTGGAAGATTTCAAGCCAACCCAAAGGAAACTCATCTTCAGGCAGTCAAAAGAATCTTCAAATATCTTCAAGGGACCCAAAACTATGGCTTATGGTATCCTAGAAATACTGATCTCACTCTTCATGCTTACACAGATGCAGATTGGGCTGGAAGTGTGGATGATAGGAAAAGCACAAGTGGAGGTGCTTTCTTCATGGGTTCCAGATTAGTATCTTGGTTCAGCAAGAAACAAAGTTCGATTGCCTTATCTACAGCTGAAGCAGAATATGTGGCTGCAGCATCTTGTTGCACACAACTTCTTTGGATGATGCAGACCTTGCAGGACTTTCAAATCACTTGCACTCCACCTGTCTCTATCTTATGTGATAATACAAGTGCAATCAGCATTTCAAAGAATCCAGTCATGCACTCAAAGACCAAGCACATACCAATCAAGTACCATTTTCTTCGGGAACAAGTGCTTGAACAGAAGGTCAAGTTGGAGTATGTTCCTTCTAAGGAACAAGTTGCTGATATTCTCACAAAACCACTGCCCAGGGAAACTTTTGAATATCTCAGACAAAAGCTGGGAGTAGTTAATGCTTCATCCTGTTGTTGAAATTTGTTTGTTCTACAGAAAAGTTGGTATACGCAGGTTACGGAAGTAATATGAGCGTATACACGCGGATTCATGGTGGGAAAGTCGCGTGTATGCTGGACGCTTGTTGCAGAAAGAATATCCGCGTACATACGCTGTTTTATACAGGAGAAAACGCGTATATAAAGTTCTGAACAGCAAGGGAAAACTCTGAAGTTCTGAACAGCAATAGGAATGTCAGAATTATTTAGGCACAGTTTCAGGGAGTGCAACAGGCACAGGTTCAGGGGGAGCAGCTCAAAAGTCTCATAAAGCATTGTTGGCATTCAGATGTTTTGGTTGTTGGTTTCAGGAGAAGGAGCTCAGAAAGAAATTCTAGTTGCTGATCTAACAAGATGTTTATCAGATGCTGCTAATGTCTTTCCTAAGTCTTGGTCTAGATCTGTTGTCTCTATGTCATGTATCTCTCTTGTCTCTTTTATGGTGTCAAGGTCATGTAACGGCCTTTGTTGGTTTCCCCACTATGCCTGGGATGAATGATGAAATGTTCATGTATTATCATGGTTAGGTGGATGAGTCAATATTGATGTATCCCCACTTGGTTGGGTGGATGAGTCATTTTTTTTGTATATCCTCACTTAGTTGAGAAATGGATGTATGTATGAGTCTTTGGTGATAGGAAGGTCTTTTATGATGTATAGAGTCATGTTCTTCTTGAAGAACATCTTTTGCAGATCTTGCCTACAGTCAAGGGGAGCATGAACAGCACTTGGTGAGCAGGATGGATAGATTGGTACTCTTTGGCATTCACAAAGGGGGAGCACACTTGGAGATTTCAGCATGTACTCAGGGGGAGTATGGACAGCAGTATGGACAGCAGAAGGATTACCAAGGAAGAGAATATCTTGGTCCTCCCTTTGCCCTTGATGTCAAAGGGGGAGAGTGACACTTGGTGTGGTGTGTGGTGGTTGCCATCAAGTCCAAAGGGGGAGATTGTTGGCATTATGGTTCAAGTGTTGTCCTTGATGGCAACTCACTCAGTGGATGGTACAGGTGCTCAAAGGTTAGTACAGGTGATGGCAACTCAATCAGAAGACAGATCTCAGTACAGCATGGCAAGAAAGCTCATACACGCTCTTTCGTTAAGCCCAAGTCGCGTGTACACGCAAGTTAGATTCAGAAAAAGCGCGTGTATGTGGAAAGGTTCCTTTGGTTCATGGTGGTTAGACCTTGGAAGTTGTGCCTATGATTTCGGACCATTATGTCTCGACGGGCGTGTCGATCCCTAGTTTTAAAGTTGATGGTATTGTGTTACTATGGTTTTGGCTCTTGGTATTGAGAAAGGCCTAAGGCTATATAAGGAGAAGAAGATCATTAGGCAAAGATCATCTTTCGACAAGGCATGAATATCTAAGAGAGAAAGAGATCTGATATGCAGGTTCTGAGTTGGTTGATCTGAGCTAAGGAGAGATCTCATCGGTTGATGGTGAACTAGATCTAAGGAGAGATCGGGATCAAATGGTTTGAAATGCACTATCATGTTGATTATGCGTATTTCTAGATCTGCATATTGTCGCAATGTTACGTTCTGAGTCTAACTAATATCTGGTACAGCTGCAAGTTGATAAAGTTTATTTTTAGATCTGTACGCAGGTTGGCTTCGGTAAAAGCGCGTGTATACGCGGTTTCTGCTCATTAAAGTAGCGTATATCTTTTGAAGCTTGATTTGGGTTTACAGTGGGATCTGACTGTTATTACAGAGTTCTGTAGTCTGCTCTGTGTTCTGGTAACTGGTGATTGACAGGGTTCAGTGGTTCAGTGATTCAAAGTTGGTTGTTTTATGCTTCAATGATCTGTTGTGAAAATTGAATGAATTGTGGTCTTCAGATTGTAATGTTGTGCTTCAGGAATATCCAAGTCTGAAAATGTATGAAAAGTGATACCTGGAAGAAGTAAGATTGTAGGTCAGCACCTACATACTAGTATTTTGGCTAGTACAAAAGAAAAGGGGGTTGGAGCTCCCTTCCAAGGAAGTTTGGAGAACGAGAGAAGGTTGAAGCCTTCTGCAGGTTGTAGCCTGCGTACTGGTATAAGGCTGCACCAGTACAAAAGATTGTAAACTGAAGTTTCATATTAAGAAAGATAGAGACAACTTGCAGCAGGTGGTTTTCACCCACATTGGGTTTCCACCTTATATCTTGGTGTTCATGTGTGTGGCTTTTTATCTGTTCTGTTATACTGCACATGTTTACTGTTAATATGATGAATAATGTCCTGATGCACTTAATTGAAGAATAAGCCAACTAAATTGTGAGTTTTCTGCTTATACGCTGTTTTACTTCGTCACAGTAGCGTGTACACGCTGGTTCACTTAACTGAAGTAGCGTATATGTTTTGGGCATTTGAAAAGTTTGATTAATCTGATAATACTGATTCACCCCCCCTCTCAGTATTATTTCCAACAAAAATCCTCCATAGCTACCTGCTAGACATAGGTGCCAGCCATAACCTGATGCCCAAAGCTCTCATGGAAGAGTTAGGCCTTAACATTACCAAACCATATCATGACTTGTTCTCTTTTGATTCAAGGAAGGTGAAATGTCTGGGGTTAATCAAAGACTTGGCTATCACCCTAACTCAACTACCTATGAAGAGCATGATGATGGATATTGTGGTAGCAGATGTCCCCCCTAAGTTTGGTATGCTACTTTCCAGAGGGTGGATTAAGAGGTTGGGTGGGACATTGCAAAATGATTTATCTTATGCCACTGTCCCAGTTTTTGGAGGAGAAAGCAGAAGCCTATATAGGGAAGCCCAGTTGGCCTCTATCATTAGTGATGAGAAGAATCCCATTAATCATCCCATTTACGCTGTGGACACTAATTTTGGAGCATGTATTCTCCAAATTGAAGAATCCCATAGGGCCTCGGTGCAGCTCAAGAAACCAGTAGGCCAGGCCATGGAAGAAGAAGGGACACAGGCTTGGGAGATGTTCTTTGATGGAGCCTGTTCAAAGGAAACTGCAGGAGCAAGAGTGATGCTGGTGTCTCCAAAACAAGAAAGCACACATTTGTCTTTTAAACTGACATTTCAAGTCACCAACAATATAGCAGAGTATGAGGCTTTGATATTGGGTTTAAACGCTACTAAAGACATGGGAATCAGAGACATAAAGGTGTTTGGAGATGCCAATCTCATCATTCAGCAAGTGAACAAAATGTTCCATGCAAGGCACGCAAGGCTGAAAGCATACAGAGATGAGGTATGGAGACTCAAAGAATCTTTTGATAGTTTTTGTATCTCATATATTCCTAGACTGAAAAAATTAGCTTGGTGATTCGCTTGCTGTGTCTGCTAGCATGTTCATCACTCCCATGCCCCCTAAATTGGTTTATGAAGTCCAGATAAAATATAGACCATCCATGCCTGATAATGTCTAGCACTGGAAAGTTTTTGAGGATGATGATGAAGTAAATAGGTTTCTAAAAGTCATTGAGGAATTCTCTGAAATGCAAATTGATCAAGAGAATGAAACTTTGGAGGAATGTTCCCAGCCTCAGCTAAGGAACAGAATTGGCCAAGACAATATTGTACAGTTGCCTAGCAATCATATACCTAAAGGGCTAGTGCCTCTGGAGAAGCTGTTTGACCATAATGATGTGCCTCATAAGATTTCCCAAAAAGAAGATCAGTCTGCTGTCCATAGGCATAACATAGGGAGTCCAGATCATCCAAAGTATATAAATCTATCCACCCATTTGTCCACTACCCAAAATTCTGAGTATTGCACCCTAATGAAGCAATTTTCTTATGTCTTTTCCTGGGAATACAGTGACCTTAAAACTTATGACAAAAAGATCATCCAGCATAAGATCCCATTAGAGAGAGACACCATCCCTTTTAAGCAGAAGCTGAGGCCCATGAATCCTTTGCTCCTCCCTCTGATTGAAAAAGAAATCAAGAAGTTGTTGGCTACTAAAATCATAGTTCCTCTGAGGTATTCAAAATGGGTAGTAAACTTGGTAGTGGTGAGGAATAAAAGTGGAGAAATCAGGTTGTGTGTTGATTTCAAGAACCTGAACGAATGTTCCCGAAAAGACAACTATCCCCTGCCAAAGATGGAGCATTTGCTACAGAAAGTCTCAAAAGCCAAAGTTATGTCTTTCCTGGATGGATTTTTAGGATATAACCAAGTTTTTGTACATCCATATGACCAAGAAAAGACTGCTTTCACCACTCCTTGGGGCACATTCATGTACTCTAAGATGCCCTTCAGACTGATGAACACTGGAGCTACCTTTTAGAGAGCTATGGATATAGCGTTTGTAGGAGAGAAAGATAAGTTTGTCCTTGTCTACCTAGATGATATAAACATATATGTAGGCTTTAACCCCATACAGAAATTAGCTGCATACGAATTCTAAAACACAGAAAAATAAGAAATGCGAGAGCATAACACATAAAACACATATACACAGAGATTTTCCCACTGGATCCCAAAACCAGGACTACCAGTTTGATTTTTCATTATGTTCCTTTTAATGTTACAATACATATTTATACATGCCGAAGCATCCAATACCATGGACCGAAAACCATCGCGTCCAAAAAAGTTGTGCAAAAATAATGCACAAAACCATAGGTGGGTCTGCCCAACCTAACATAGGGTCCAAAACCAAAATTTTCCAGGGTGCTGCCCCGGACCCCATAAATTGGGGTTATGGGTGCCCCTCAAACCCCCTGTTAACTACATGGAAAGAATATAACACAACCCAACATTCTCCCACTTGTTGTTTTCTTTCCACAAGGGGCCACAAGAAAGCTTAGTCATTTTTCCAGCCCTGAAATGCTCATTGTCTCTCTACACCAAGAGAACTTCTCAGAGCTCATAGATTTTGTCAATGCATCTGCAATATTCTTCAAAGTGTCCACCTTTACCAGCAACACCTTTTTGTCTTCTATCATATCCCTTACAAAGTGATACTGAACATCAATGTGCTTTGTCTTTAAATGATATGCAGGGTTCTTTGACAAGAAAATTGCACTTTGGTTGTCACAGTCTATCCTTATAACTCCCTGTACTAACCCCATACTTGAACACAATCTCTACAACCAAACTGCTTCCTTGCTTGCATGAGTGGCTGCCATGTATTCTCCCTCTGTAGTTGATAGTGCCACTACAGATTGTTTCTTACTCATCCAACTGACTGCACCTCCAAATAGATTAAACACATACCCACTTGTAGATCTTCTTTGATCCAGATCTCCAGCCCGGTCTGCATCAACAAAGCCACGAATATCCAAAATTTTGTCCAATCCTGATCTTCCTTGGTAGCACAAACCATAATCACTAGTGCCACGCAAATACCTGAAAACCTGCTTCACTGTTGTCCAGTGCTCCTTCCCTGATTTTGACATAAACCTGCTCAATACTCCCACTGCATGTGCAATGTCTAGTCTACTACAGACCATTGCATACATCAGGATACCAACTACACTTGCATATGGAACACGGTACATGTCCTATTCCTCTTCTTGTGTCGTGGGACACTGTTCAGCAGATAACCTCACATCTACAGGAATAGGAACCTTTACCGGTTTACTATCCTGCATGTTAAACCTCTACAATATTGTCACGACATACTTCCTCTAGTTTAACCAGAGCTTCCTCTTTGTCCAATCTCTTTTAATTTCCATGCCCAAAATATATTTTTCAGCACCAAGATCTTTCATGTCGAATTTGGAGGACAATTGGGTCTTCATATCCTGGATAATTTCTTTGTCATTTCCAACTAGCAACATATCATCCACATACAAGACCAGATAAATAACATGGTCACCAATTAATTTAAAATAAACACTGTGATCTGCTTTTCTTCTGGTGAAGGCAGGTCCCTGTATAAATGCATCAAATTTCTGATACCACGTCCTTGGTGACTGTTTTAACCCATACAGAGACTTCTTTAACTTGCATACAAGTTCTTTCCTACCCTTCACCCTAAAGCCTTCAGGTTGCTTCATGTACATTTCCTCTTCTAAATACCCGTGAAGAAATGTTGTCTTCACATCCATCTGTTCTACCTCAAAATCAAAAGCAGCAGCAACAAGTAAAAGTAATCTAATAGAAGTTACCTTGGCAACAGGAGAAAAAATATCACCAAAATCAATTCCCGGCACCTGGGAATAACCTTTTGCTACCAATCGAGATTTGTATTTCTCCACTTTTCCTTTTGCATTTGTCTTCTTTTTGAACACCCATTTGCTACCAATGGGTTTCCTTCCAGCCGGCAACTCCACCAGACCCCAAGCCTCATTTTTGTGAAAAGATGTCATTTCATCAACCATGGCCTCTTTCCAGAGTTTTGCATCCTCTGAATCTACTGCTTCCTTCACAGTTTTGGGATCATCGTCAGTAATAGATAAAGAAAAATTTGAACAGAAAGTAGATGGACTATACCTTTCAGGCTACCTTCTTTCTCGAACAGATCTTCTCACAGCCGGAGTTTGTGGCTCTTCATCTTCTAATTCCTCCTCTGCTGTAGAGTCTGATTCTTCCTCCTTTAGCTGAAACTCTATCTTCTAGGGTTCCTTTCGTTGGACTTCATATTTAATAACATCTTTCACCTCTCTGAACACCACATCTTGGTTGTACACAACCTTCCGTGTAATTGGGTTCCAAAGCTTATAACCCTTTAAACCATCCTTATACCCAATAAAGATGCACTTTTCAGATTTACTATCCAACTTGGTTCGTTTCGCCTTTGGAACATATACATATGCATCACATCCAAATACCCTCAGATGTGAAAGAGAGGGTTTCTTACCAGTCCATACCTCTTGTGGAGTCTTACCCTCCAACGCTGATGAAGGTGACCTATTGACCAGGTAACATGCAATATCCACCGCCTCTGCCTAGAATTCCTATCCTAACCCGACACCATTATGCATGATTCTTTCCCTTTCCATCAACGTCATATTCATTCTTTTTGCAACTCCATTTTGCTGAGGTGTATATGGATTAGTCTTCTACCGTGCTATACCACACTTCTTACAGAATTCTTCAAATTCCTTACTACAAAACTCTCCACCGTTATCTGTCCTCAGCACCTTTATCTTCTTCTCTGTCTATTTTTCCACCAGAGCCTTAAATTCTTTAAACCTGTCAAAGACTTCAGATTTCTTCTTAAGGAAATATGTCCATATATTCCTTGAGAAGTCATCTATAAATTATACATACTACACAGACTTACCCAGTGATGGAACCTTCACAGGTCCAAACACATCACTGTGCACAAGTTCTAATATCTGTTTCGCCCTCTTACTACCAGAGGGGAAACTCACCTGATTTTGCTTCCCATATACACAATTTTCACAGAAATAAAAATCCAGAGAGCTATTACTCATACCTTCTACCATACCTTTACCATGAAGTATCCAAAGGCCTTTTTCTCCAATATGTCCAAACCTTTGATGCCACAACATGGTCTTCTCTCTAGAGACCACTAGATTTTCTGCTCCACTTTCAGGAACCACAAAACTATTGCACCCATCAATAACAGTGCTACCTTGCAGCTTGTACAGAGTTCCAATCCGAACTCCCCACATCAATACCAGTGCTCCCTGAACCATCTTGCAGGTATCCTTCTCGAACATTGTTTTTACACTGCATCATCCAACTTGCTAGCAGAAATCAGATTTCTAGCTAATGCAAGAATATATAGAACACCTGGAAGCGTTCTACCCTTCCACCTTGCAACTTCAACTTTACTTTTCCGCGACCAACAATTCTAGCCTTCCTGTCATCCCCCAAGATGACATCACCACCATCATATTTCTCATACTTGCAGAACCACTCTCTATGGGGAGTGAAGTGAAAGGATGCACCTGAGCCAATCAACCATGCCTCATGATCTACATGTGTACTTGAAGAAGCCAAATACACATCCCCACCTTCATCTGAGGTGGTTGTTGCCTCTACAGAGGGAGCCTCATCAGATCCCTTTCCTTTGTCAGGAGCTTTAGATTTACAGTCCCTTTTGTAGTGCCCTTCCTTTCCACATTTCCATCATACCACCTTTACAGGTTTTCCTGGAGATTTAGATCTCCCTTTAAATTTAGATCTCCCACTCGATGACTTATTTTTGTTTTTGTTCTGGGTTCACCCTCATAAAGACAAGGCATCACCATTTTGTCTCTCCATATTTTTCCGTCTCATCTCCTTCGTCAGCAAGGATGAGACTATTTCATAAAAATGCAAGGCAGTTGCATTGCTACCTATTGTAATAACCAGACTATCCCACGGATCTGGTAGAGAATACAACAAACTGATGCACTTATCTTCATCTGAAATTTTAATATCAACAGATTCTAATTGACTTACCAAAGTATTAATTGCATTCAGATGCTCTATCACCGAGTCTCCATCTTTCATCCTCAGGTTATATAGCTTTTTCTGTAGGAACAGTTTATTCACCAGAGACTTAGATTGGTACAAAGTCCCTAACTTGTCCCACAAAGCCTTCGCTGTAGCTTCCCCTGATACATTCAGCAATACTGAATCTGAGACACACATTTGTATTGTGCTCTTTGTCTTCTGATCCAACTTCTTCCATTCTTCATTGGACACTCCCATTGGTTTAGTACCCAGATCTATAGTGATCCACTGGTCTTTATCCACCAACAGATCCTCCATCTTGAGTTTCCACAATTCAAAACTCTGACCATTAAATTTCTTGATCTCTATCTTTCCACTGCTCGCCATCTTCTTTCACCACCAGAATAGATCTCACAGATCTCCCACTGAACAGGGTCTACCACAGGCCCGAGCGAAACCCCTCAGCAACAAAGGCGTCCCCTTGAAGCCAGAACAACTCCGATACCAAATGTAGGTTTTAACCCCGTATAGAAATTACCTGCATACGAATTCTAAAACACAGAAAAATAAACAATGTGAGAGCATAATACATAAAACACATATACACAGAGATTTTCCCACTGGATCCCAAAACCGAGACTACCAGCTTGATTTTTCATTATGTTCCTTTCAATGTTACAATACATATTTATACATGCCGAAGCATCCAATACCATGGACCGAAAGCCATCACGTCTAATACCATGGACCGAAAACCATCGCATCCAATAACATGGACCGAAAACCATCACGTCTAAAAAACATGTGAAAAAATCATGCACAAAACCATAGGTGGGTCCACCAAACCTAACATAGGGTCCAAAACCAAAATTTTCCGGGGCGCTGCCTCGGACCCCATAAAGTGGGGTTACAGGTGCCCCTCAAACCCCTATTAACTACATGGAAAGAATATGACACAACCCAACAGTATACTCCAGCAGCCATCAAGATCGATCATTTGCAACATTTACAGAAAGTGTTTTTGAAATGCAGAAGGTTTGGGATATCAAAAAATCCTAAGAAGTTACAATTTGCTTTAGAGGAGGGCAAGCTTCTAGGACACATTGTTTCTGCTGCAGGTGTCAAGGTTGAACCAGAAAGAGTGAAAGAAATATAGGCCTTGTCTGTCCCAGGATCAAAAAGGGATATCCAATCCTTTCTGGGCAAAATAAATTTTGTAAGGAGGTTCATTTCTAATTTTGTAGAACTGATAAAACACATCACATCCATGCTAAAAAAGGGATCAGAGGTCAAATGGACTGATGAAGCAAGAAGATCTTTTGAAGCCATCAAGAGAGCTATTATGGAAGCTCCCACTTTGATCAGCCCAGACTACTGCAAGGAGTTCCATATCTTCTCCTTTTCTTCCGGTGACACCCTTGCAGCAGTCTTAATGTAGAAAGATGATGAGGGTTCATAGCATCCACTGGAATTTTTCGGCAAGACCTTAAGGGATGCTGAACTAAGGTATGATATTGTCGAAAAACAGACCTATGCCCTTATCAAATCTTTGAAAGCTTTCCGAATATACATTCTGCACTCCAAGTTGATTGCATATGTGCCCTTTGCTTCAGTAAAAGATGTCCTAACGCAACCAGATGTTGATAGAAGAAGGGCTAAATGGATTGTAAAGCTTATTGAATTCAAAATAGAATTAACGCCCACCAAGCTTGTCAGGGGTCAGGGCCTTGCCAAGTTGATGGCTGAAAAAATTGTAGGATGCTGGACATGAATTGGATAAGTACAAATTCAGATGACAGACAGACAGAAGAAGCAACAGTAGGACATGAACAATGATTGGCTTAAAATCAAGCTTCTTATGAATGGTATTCTACAATAGCTCAATTCTTGCTGAAGCTAGAAGTTCCTCCAGGCCTAAGTTCAAGCCAAGCCAGAACTATTAAGCTCAGAGCAGCCAAGTATTGCATTCATGAAAACTTGCTATATTGGAGGGATCCATATGGAATCCTTTTAAGATGTCTGGACAAAGAATAATCTATGGAGGTCATGCATTAGTTCCATTCTAGCATTTGTGGAGGACATCACTATTGGAAAACCACATCCCACAAAATCCTCAGGGCTGGGTATTATTGGCTCACTCTGTTTTCTAATGTCTTTTCATTTGTAAGATCTTGTGACAAATGCCAGAGGTTTGAAGGAAAACAACAGTTGAAGTCCTTACCCTTGAATCCAATACATGCCAATGGCCCTTTTCAGCAATGGGGTTTAGATTTCATAGGGGAAATTAATCCACATTCTAGTGGCCAGCACAGATGGATCCTAGTAGCCACTGACTACTTCATTAAATGGATTGAGGCCATCCCTACTAGGAAAGTTGATCACCATGTAGCCATGAATTTTTTGACAGAGAATATTTTCACCAGTTTTGGTTGTCCACACAAATTGGTTACAGACAATGCAGCAACCTTCAGGGCACAAGAGTTGGTGGACATGTGTGACTCAATGGGCATTAAGCTAGTGCATTCCACCTCATATTACCCTCAAGGTAATGGCCTAGCAGAATCATCCAACAAGAGCCTGATAAGGATAATCAAAAGGCTGCTGGAGGAAAATAAGAGGAACTGGGATTCCAAACTAAAGTTTGCATTATGGGCTGACAGGGTGACCACCAAGAAATCTATAGGGAATTCTCCATTCAAGCTGGTATGTGGTACTGAGGCTGTATTCCCAATCCAGTTGACCCTCCCTGTGGCCAAGTTTTTGCAGGAAGAGCAGAATGAAGAAAGTGACATGGCAAAGAGGATTAGTGACTTGGCAAAAGTACATCAAATTAGAGATCAACTGATTGAAAAGTCTGAAGCACATCAAAAGAGAATCAAGGAAGCCTTTGACAGAAAGGCAAAGATGGACAATTTTCAAGTTGGAGACTTGGTGCTCAAATGGGATGCACTGAAGGAAAAGAAAGGCAATCATGGGAAGTTCGATGCTCTGTGGACTAGACCTTTTGTCATTACTTAAATCCATGGGAACAACACTTTCATACTGCAAAGTATGGAAAGAGAAACAATTTTTGATAGCCCAGTCAATGGGTGGTTTTTGAAGATTTATGTTGTTTAAGGCCTTTAGGCCTCAACATTGTAAATATGTTCTTTGCATAGGTTTTAGTGTAGGCTTAATTAGACTCCATGCCCAATGGAACACTAGGAATTATTGGTGATCTTGTTTTTGTATGAAAGGCAGTGGTCTACGATTCTTGAAACCTCACAGGGAGGCTTTCATCCCCAGAAAGATCCAGTGTTAGCTCCGCTATGCAGCGCTGACTTTCTATTGTCAGAGAAAAGCTTGGTCTGTGTGATGGTGTCTTCAAAGGGGCCCCTCATGGGTCATTTTCTCTTTTCCTTCTACCCTGCTTTCTCTCCACCACCTCCATTCCTCTATTTTTCTCATAAACCTGACGGAGTAACCCCCTTTGGCCTTAGCACTAAGCGGCAAAACCCAAAACTACCATGAAACCTTACCCATACACCCTCATGCGCTCGTAAAACGTCTCATTGCTTCCCCACCATTGATCCCTCCAACGGCTCCCATCGCACCTGATAAAGGTGATCTTCTCTATGACTCTCCACTATCAGATCATATTCGCTAAGATCCGACGACCTTCACATTCATCGCGCCCCCAACTTGATCAAGCGTTAGAGCGTGATGAGAGCGGTCTTTCTCTCTCATCTGCTGCTACTTGTTGATCACTGAGTGGAATCGCGCGACGTTGGGCACTTACCGCTTAACACCCAAAAGCGGTGCAATGAATACCATTACCGCCCGACAAATCTGCCCCGCCCGATAAAAAACCGTGTAGCTTCGTATCCTAATGACAGTCCGATCTGTCCACTGAAGATCCAACGGCTCCAACTCACCCCGCTCTCACCTTGGGCAATGGCCTCCATCAAGCCATCTCCACCATCCATTTCCTCGACCTGATGGCCATTCTTCTTGTTCACCCAAATCGTCCACCTACCCATGCATTCCACGTCCTCTGACCATTCGGTTGCCCGAAGAAGGAGATGACCGACTTGCTAGCATCAGTCACAGTCACACCCCCAACCACCATATTTAACAGAAAGCATGGCCGAAAGGTGAAAAGGACAAGCACTACTCTGTAACTGAATTTATCAGTTATGGACTCCACAGGTACGAGCACTCCAACAGCCTAAAAGGATAGAATAGCACCTAAACAGACCAGATTCACCCGCTGAAGCAAGCAAACACGTTTAGAGACTCCATCAGGCAGTTAAATGCAGTTGGTGGTCAATTATGACCCCTCCATACCTAAACGGCCAAGTGCTTTAGTATTGTAAACTTATAAATATCCAAAAGTAATATGTAATCGGGGTTGGCATTTGATGTAAGGTTCAACTTCTAGAGACTGTAGATATTTTGTCACTTGCAGCGTCTCAACTTCATTTTCAGCTAATACAAGATTCTTTTGTTGTTAACTACTCACTTTCCATTTTCCTCTGTTCCAAGCTTGTACCTGATATGTTGTGTTCTTGATCTCTTGATGTTTAGCACTAGATAACTATCATCGTATCTATGTGTTAGAATTTTGTATGCATCATTGAATAGGTGGCCCAGGTTTCTTTCTATCTAATGCAGGAGAGCTATCATCCTGTCTTTGCATTAGTTGATTAGGTTTACAGGTTTCTTTACTAGTTGCAGCCGGCCATCACATGGTCTTGTGCATCTGCTGGTGTGGTTAGTATTCTCCATATTCACCTAATATCTAAAACTGTGAGCATTGGTGGTCTAAAGCCTTGTAGTCTGAGGGTGTTCACGCATGTCTGGAGTGAAACAGAGTAGAAGTGGTTATCCAGCTTGAACCAAACCATCATTCCTTCCATTAAAACTAGGCATCTCCGAGCTACAACCTAGGAGAGTTTCTTGGAATCCTAACAATGGTGATGAGTATCTACACCTGATACTTGAATCTATTGCAATCTTTGAAAGGAAATGTTTTTTCCAACATGTTTTTACCAAAATCCAACTTTCGTCTTTTTCCTTGTTTAGATTTATAGAGGATGCCCATATATGTGCTTGCTTGTAGTTTTGTGATATTCCCACTATGGTCCTCAAGCAATATTCAAATGCCTTGAAGAAAATTTGTTGTCTTAGTTGGTAGACCTATAGCCTGCCAGGTTCAACTTTTTTTAAAGATAGGCCTCGTAGATATATATATATATATATATATATATATATATATATATATATATATATATATATATATATAGATGTGGTTTGTACACAATATAAAGATAAATGTAACGACCCTATGTATTTAACAGTTAGACATATCTATCTTACGCCCATGGAGACACCTAATTCCTTTATCAAATTTATATTTAGGGGGCATTCTCATCGTGGCTATGCCTCTCTGGGATTAATTATCTTCATCTTACGAGTACACAATTCTTCCTTACTGTTGGAGAGGTAAATCCCCTCTACGGATAGAGGCGATCCCTACTAGCCCAATAGGGGTCTAGCAACAATCACACAATGCTGCCACGCATGTTCCTAGTTACAATTAAACAAGAAGTAAAGAGCACCTACTTGGATTCCTGCGCTATCGTTGGTCGAAGAGATGTCTCCTTCGCTCCTTCGCTTCAGCTGGTCACCGTCCTCCGCGATCCCCGCGAACGGACACCTGCACACACGAAGAGAAAGCAAATGCAAGCGTGAAATCTAGTAAAAGTAACTATATGTCAGTCAGAAAAGACATAATTCACATTTATCCATTGCATAAACAAACGAGAATGGAACAATAATAGCAGTCATCTATTATTAATCAGAATAGAGAAGAGTACAACCAAATGTTCTGACGTCGATAAACTTCTCAGGAGGGATCAGTTAGCATGTATCTCAAGCATTCACCTTTGAGGATGGTTCTCCCAAGACAAACAACTCTCTCTCTCTCACACAAATGTCACAAACAAACTTCCCCAAGCAATCAATCACTTCCACACCTAGCACACCAAACCTATAGCAGCAATCTGAGCACTACAAGCTCTGCACAATCCAAGCTAAGTCTAACTAGTTCCAACTAGTTCTAACTAGCTGCTCATGGTAATGGTGGAAGTTTATATAGGAGAAGGAGTCTCCTAAAAAGGTGGAAGGATGAGCTTATCTTCAAGGGGAGTAGTTGCAAAAGGTCGAACAGACATGCCATAGAAGGGAGTCGATATTCACAAAGCTAACAACCAAGCCTGGAGAGATCTGGAAGGCTGGTTGTTTGAACAAATTCGCCCAAACTGGATCAGCGCGGATTATATGGAGACTGCCGCACTGTCAGCACATAACAATAACTGAACAAGTCATGTCAGCGCGGAAGAACACGGGAAAGCCGCGCTGTGCGTCATCGCGGAAAAGTGATGTTCTTCCGCGACGGCAGCGCACGGAATACACTGTGAGGTGCTTGTCATCGCGGTTATTTTAGGAACAGACGCGCTGATGCACAAAACTTTGGAAAAATGGGTTTTTAAGCCAGTTCAGGGGTCAAACACTTAGTGATTGTGACTTCTGGACACAGCAGGGTGACTGACAGGAAGGCAGTGATAAATTACTGTGTAACAGATGCCCCCTAAAGCATGAAGACCGAGAGAGTGGGAGGGGTGAAATGCTTTACAACACACGCCGAACTGGAACACCACCAGGAAGTACCGAAAATCTCTGACAATCATATACATGCAGTCTAGGCATGGGCGCAGCCATCCAAAAGACATGCGAGACTGGTCTATGGTATGGACGCAGCCACCCAGCTAAAGAGACCATAATAATGACAAGGTATGGTCGCAGCCATCCATGAAGACTCAGGTATGGGCGCAGCCATCCATCATTGAGTCATGTAATGATTATCCACAGAATCGCAACCTGGACCACAGTGAGCAAGGATCCAGGGTCTTGCGCTCCATCTCGACCCGAACAAAGTACAAGTCCAAACATGTGAATACATGGGTTGGAGTCGAACATGCATGAACATCGTCTGATTACCGGCCAATGATGAAAACCATTAACAGACGCGAGAGGTACCACCAATAATGACAATGGCCCTCAAGGTACTATAGGTACAATCCATGGCGTGTGAATCAATGAGCTGGTGTCGAACACCCACGGAATCATTCGATCGTAGGTCAATGATGTAAACCTTGCGTCGAACACGAGGAACCTGCCATTGAGGCATGCAGGCTCCAAGGCACCTGGAAGGAGTCTCTAAGTCACTTTCTCGGATAATGAGTTGAAGTCGACGAGAAGTGGCCTTGATTGAAGGTGGGCCATGATGATTCCCACATCATCGACATGAGACAGAGGTATAATAATTTGTGATGAGATAGCGAACGAGGTTGCATTGTGGCAGAGGACAACTTCTCTTGAACATATAACGGCACTGTAACGGATTTGGCAGTACTTGACATCAAATGAGCAGTGGATAAGATGGTGACGGCAATGGACAGATGAGAGGTCAAATAGGATATCCCAAACCCATGGAGGCTAGTGAAAATGAGATGAGATGACCCCACCCAGACACGAGACAGCGGAGTGCCATGTTCAAGAGTGACGTACTGCCGAGACGACTGTAATCATAGTTCCATTTTCCCCACCTTTGCAGGCAGGTACCCCGATTATTTTTGGACGACAAGCTTGACGGGGGTAACATATGCTTGATGTGTGTCATGTTGACAATATCCGATGTCATTGAGTGTTTAACGAGCCTGACAAAGGAAAAACTCGGCTTCTTTTCTTGTTTCGAGAGTCTGAAAAGAATGCGGAAAAGGAGACTCCAGGGGGGGTCCTTTTTCGTACAGTTGTGTCTCTCGAGCCCGAAAAAGTATAAAACTGTGCTCGAAAGAACCGCCCGGTCATTACAACCGAGGAGTACTTTTCATGAATAGTGTCCCCGACCGGAAAAAGTAAAAAAGTGGTCGAAGACACGTCGTTTTAGAGCCAATATCGAGTGCGAAACGACAAACACCCGACGATCTTTTTGGTTTAATGGTCAGAAAAAGAGCTTAAAAACGACCGCCTTTCGTTCCCTTTAACGAGCTGAAAGGAAGCTCGGCCATCTTCTCTTGTTTAACGTCGGAAAAGAGCTTAGAGACGACACTTTGGGGATCACATGAATTGTGGACTGTCATGACCAAGCTGCGATACCTGTACCTGCACAAGGGCACTACCCGCATAAATCCATTCGATATACGTAAAAAACATATTGAAACATGCTTGAAAACAGAACCAAGGCTAGTTTTATGGCTAAAAATGGTAAAAATCCAAAAATATGGTAATTTAGGAGTTTTTACTATAAATAGGGGGGGGTAATAAGTCATTTTTACCATTTTACTATTTGGAGTGCGAAGAACGTGGAGAAGCCAAAAAGTTAACGGAGCGATTTCCAGCCCATCCGGAGACCATTTTCAGATCTGCTTCTTCTAGGTAGGTTCTCATTCCTTCGCCCTGCATTCTGGTTCATTTTAGGAGTTTTTTAACGGTTAAATGGGCCCAATTGGGCATTTTTTATTTGCATGGGTGCGCCCTCGGTCAGCGCGGAAATGGCCCACGGGGTCGCGCTGACCGAAAAATAGCCAATGTAACCAACTTCGGGTCAGCGCGGAAAAGGCGTGTTCTTCCGCGCTGACCTCGCATTTTTTACACAGAGCCGCCATTGTCATCGCGGCTGTTTCTAAAACAGCCGCGATGGCGCGGAAAAATTTTGTTTTTTAATAAATGAACGTAAATTTCTCCATGAAAACAATTCTGATTGGTTCTTATTGTTCATGCAGGACATCATGGCCTTTCAATGGCAAGAGAGAGTTCACGATGTAGAGGATGTGGCTGCTTGGGGAGACGTGAATTGCTGCAACGCCATGCGGGCGTGCGGATTCATGAAATTCTTCCTTACGCCGCGTCTGAGGGCCCAACATGATCTGCTGGAGCTGCTGATCAGGGCATGGAACCCGGTGGACCAAAAATTCACCATCCGTGGTCATGACATTGAGTTTGACCACATGGACATATTTTTCTTGACTGGATTGTCGCGCCGAGGCGCGAGGCCCATTCTGGAGGGGCAGCGCCCTAGCGGCGGTACTCTGGATGACTTGATGGCTCAGGTTTGCCCAGGGGCGGTGAAGACGCGGAGTGGGAAGTGCTCGATCCCCACTGTGAGAGACATAGTGCTGCGCACCATCCTGTTCATGGTGACCCGGGCAGCGGGCAGCATGGCGAACCACGAGGCATCCAAGACCCATCTCCTACTAGCCCTCGAGTGCCTCGAGCCTACCGTGTTTGACTGGTGCACTGCAGTGTGCAACAACATGAAGAGGCAATTGAGCAACTGCCGTCGCGGAGAGACGAAGCAGTTCGGGTACGGGTCGATCCTGGTCCCGCTCATTCTGGAGCGAGTACCAGCCATGCGACTGCAGTCTATGGCTGTGGATGCCCCCAGGGATCCTCGAGAGACGAGGGCCTCACGATGGGCTCGGATTATGCCACGTGGGGGTGGCGGCCGACCACATAGCTGGGGGGCATTTTTCAGAGACTGGTTGGACCAGCAGGAGATCTTCGTACAGGATTGGCCATATGCGGGGATGGATTTCCGCAATGATCCTGACTTGGCGCTGCCTCCGGGTGAACAGTGGGATGATGCAGGTATGACACTTTTTGTCTTTTGAGTTTTGTATTGTTTTTTAATTTTTTATGTACATGTCCTAATAAATGTCTTGTCATGCAGATGTGGGGCCTACTAGACCGATTGGCCTGGCTGCC
The DNA here is from genome assembly GCA_031772625.1 of Pinus tabuliformis. Taxonomy (NCBI): domain Eukaryota; kingdom Viridiplantae; phylum Streptophyta; class Pinopsida; order Pinales; family Pinaceae; genus Pinus; species Pinus tabuliformis. Next base: position 69,091,142 of record CM062806.1, on the reverse strand, counting down.
ACGGCACGGAGAGAGGGCCCGGGAGCCGGAGCTTTGGCCTTAGCCCCTCCAGGGGCCAACACACCAGAGATTGTGGCTCGCAACCTTGAGGGGTTGCTGGAGGGGGTGCCGGACTTCCAGGGGGTCGAGGAGGTTCCTGTGGAGCATCAGATTCACACAGTGGGTGTGGAACCCAGAGTGCACCGCCTTCTGAGGCGGGTGGCACGAGCGGCTGTGTACTACAGAGAGCACCATCCAGCCGATTAGTCACCTAGGTTTTATTTCCACTGTTTATTTTGAGACATTATGACTCAGATGTATTGAGATTTTGGGACATGTACTTCTATTTTTGAGCGCCTTAGTGCGCCACACGATATATATATATATACATACCGATTTTTGGATGAGTCATTGTTACATGTGATGATGTGTTATCTTGTGTTATGCGTTTGTTCAGTACAATTTGTGATCTTATGTATGAATTTGCACGACACTCGACTCATGGATTTTATATGTTTAATGCAAGCTTAAAAACACACACGTGCAAACTATGCTTGAAATGATTTATTTACATATGCTTATGGTCTTACTATGCTGTCTATACTTTCTTATATGATGTTTATCTGTTTCGCAAATGTCTATCTAATACATGATTTGCCAATGCATCAGTCAACGTATTTAATCGCCTCGGAATATGCTGATAAGTAATGTAATCAAAATTCCGTTCTAACAATCTTACACGTAGGTACAACCTTAATATGCGCTGGTCTCTGACGGAATATCGCCTGTTGAGTTGATGGACAACCAGCTGGGAGTCTAGGTTCACCACTAGTTCTCGGATGCCGAGGTCAACTGCTTCGGCAAGTAATTCTATTACAGCGCTGTACTCGGCAACGTTGTTAGTGGTACGTCCTAGGCAGACACCCTGAAGGTCTATCAACTCTCCGTGAGGATCGTAGATCACCCACGCTGCCGAAGACAAATTACAAGTACTACGGCAGGCACCATCAGCGAAACCAACATAAGGGGTACGAGACATCTGCGCAGGAAATAGAAAGCATAATAAGGGGCAAAACACGCCTTCACACCAAAGCAAAAGAAAACTCATGCAGTAAAAACTCAAAAACACACGTATATACAAAGTGAATGTGAGCAGCTATGCATAGTACTTCTTCAGATACAGCCCATTACCGGGCTTGTCGAGAGGATTTCCTTCATAATCAATCAACTCATATGCGCCCTTTTGTAAAACACGTTTCACGATGTAGGGACCTAACCACATGGATTCGAGTTTTCCTGCCCCCAGCTTATCCTTAGCTTGATCGTAGAGCAGTACTAAATCTCCCTCAACAAAGGAACGAGGATGAATATTCTGATCGAAGTGAGCTTTGACTCTCTTCTTCTGCGCTTCGATAGCCAGAGAGGCCAAACGACGAGTCTCGTCTAACCGTTCTAGGTAGAGAAGCCGTTCCTCCACTGGAGTGGTGTTGGGAAGTAACTCGACAGCTAATTTTAATGAAGGAATTTCACATTCGACGGGAAGGGTAGCCTCCAGTCCATAGACCAATTGAAACGGAGTGAAACCGGTGGCATCCTTCACAGAAGTCCGGTAGGCCCACAAGGCTGGGAAAAGCATTAGATGCCAGTTTGACTTGTGTATATTGACGGTGCGTTGAAGCATGGTGATCAAAACTTTGTTCACGGCTTCAACTTGACCGTTAGATTGAGGATAGTACGGTGACGAACTATCTTGACGCAAGCCTAACTGGGTCATTAACTCTGTCATCATATGATTTCGGAAATGTTTTCCATGATCTGTAACAATAGCCTGAGGGACTCCGAAGCGAGTGATGATATGATTGAATAAAAACTGCGCCGCTGTGTGACCGTCTTCGTTTAATGTAGGCATTGCTTCGGCCCACTTGGTGAAATAATCCACAGCAACGATAATGTACCCATGCCCCCCGGCCGAACGAGGGTTACAGGACGTATAATCGATGCCCCATTTGGCAAATGGACCTACGGTTACGACAGGGTGCAGTGGTGCAACAGGTGCACGCATCTTCCGGTGGTAAACCTGGCATTCATGGCATGCGCGTACAGCAAGGATGCAATCCTTGAATATAGAAGGCCAGAAATAACCAGCGCGGAGGATCTTTTGAGCGGTAGCGTATCCGGACATATGGCCGCCACAAGCGCCGGAGTGGCAGTCATTCATGACTCGCTCAGCTTCCTCGAGAGTTAAGCATCGGCGAAGAATAGAATCGACGCCGAGGCGGTACAGGGTGTCGCCCAAAATGCGATACGGTTGAGCTTGATGACGTATCCGTCGTCGAGCTTCCTTTGATGTATTGGGACGAAACGAAGACGTTTGTAAATATACAATGATGTCCCCGTACCATGGGTCGAGAGTGCTGATGAGAAAGAGCGTTTCATCCGGAATTTGCTCCTCTGAATGAGATGGTGCAGACTGAGATGGTAAGGAACAGAGCAGTTCAGCAAAGACCAGTGATTTCTTAGACTTGGCGGCAGTAAATTCCAAGTCGAACTCTTGGAGGATTACGATCCACTTCGAGTATTTGCCCCCCAGCAACTGACGTGACAAAATATAGGTCATGGGGTTGCAGTCAGAGATCACGGTCGTTGTGCGCAACAGGATGTAATGACGGAAACGTTGGACGGCACAAACAGCGGCCAATGCCAACTTTTCGACATATGCATAGCGAGTCTCCGTATCGAGGAGGTTGCGACTAAGATAGTATACAACGTGCTCCGAGCCATCGTCGTCGTCTTGCACTAAAACCATGCCGATGGTGGTATCGGCAGCGGCCAGATAAAGGGTGTAGTCACGATGGTAATTTGGAGGTCTTAGGAGCGGAGCTGAGACCAGAAGGTCTTTAAGACGCTCAAAAGATTGCTGAGCGATAGCGTCCCAATGAAAGGGCGTGTCTCGCTTTAGTAATCGTGTGAAACCCTTGGCCACCTCGGCATAATTTGGGATGAATCGTCTAAGAAAATTGGCTTTTCCCTGCAAGCTTTGTAACTGCTGTAGAGTGGCAGGGGGAGGAAGATTCACAATGGCCTCGACTTTAAGGGGATCCAAGCGGATGCCCTCTCGGGAGACGATAAACCCGAGTAATCGGCCAGATTCCACGCAGAAGACACACTTATGCGGATTGAGTCGAATACGGTAGTGTCGACAGCGAAGGAAGATTTCGCGTAAATGAGATGGATGGTCTTGACGTTTAGCTGAATGAGCGGGTAGGTCATCCAGGTAAGGTTGTACGATGTGTCGGATATCATGAAAAGCATACGACATCGCACGTTGGAAAGTGGCGCCGGCATTTTTGAGACCGAAAGGTAGCTTCTTGTAAGCGAAGGTGCCCCAAGGACAAATGAAAGCAGTCTTGTGCTGGTCTGTGGGGGCTATGTTGATCTGGTTGTAACCAGAGAAACCGTCCATGAACGAATAAATTTCGCTTCCTGCGCAATCATCGATAAGCTGATCAATAAAAGGCGTAGGAAAGTTATCTTTTGGACAGGCGCGGTTGATATCGCGATAGTCAACACAAACCCGAATAGTGCCCTGTTTTTTATTGACAGGAACTATATTAGATACCCATTCCGTGAGGGGAATGGCATAAATGAAACCAGCTCGAAAAAGCTTTTCAACTTCGGCCTTGATGGCTGCAGCCTTTCGAGGGTGCACTGGGCGTAAACGCTGACGAACAGGCTTAGCCCCAGGATAGGTAGGGATTTCGTGCTCCACGATACTGGGGTCAATGCCGGGCATTTCTTCGTAAGACCATGCGAAAACATCACGAAATTCACGAAATAGATCTTTGTAGATTTGAATTTCCTCAGGAGTACATGTGACTCCAATATGAATATTTTCGACAACCCCTGTTTTGACAGAGATGTCGATAGCCAAAGTCTGCGTAATATTACCCATGTTCCCTTCCGAAGACACTTGATATAACTGGATAGGTGTTTGGAGAGGGATATGTGGGAGACATGAAGCAAACTTTCCGAGACACGTGGCCATTTCCGAATGAGGAGGGAGAAACGAAGAGCGATGGTGGTGATCTGACCAAGGGAGCTCTTCGGGAGACATAGTCTCGATAATAGCCTCGTCGGATGGGAATGATTCCTTCAGGGGGTCCGAAGTGGCCTTCTCTCCCAACCAAGGGAAGGTTTCAGGTGAATCGGGGACGCTGCCTGGAGTAGCAGGTTCGGAGGTTGAAGCCGATGCAGCAACTATTTCGATGTAGTTGAGCTCGGCTGGGCTCAACGGCATCATCTCGCCCCAGGAGTCTTCTTGATTCACGGGAGGGAGAACCCATGGATCAGAATGCGTTGTGATCATGTTAACGGAGGCGAGATTTGGAGGTGGGAGGGGAAAGACTCCCATCAGGGAGGGATCTTTAAATAATCCGGCACCCACACTCTCGAGCGATTTGAAGGTATGCTCCACGAATGGTACATTCCCTTCAGAAGAGGAAGCAAAAAAGGACAGCTGGTCCACCGTGACGATTTTTCCTTGATGGGGAAAACGAACGACACGGAATAAGGAGGAAGCCACGGCTTGCATGGCATAAGTCCAGCTTCGTCCTAGAAGGAGGTTGTAAGTGAGATTAGCGTCAACGACTTCAACCTCGACTTCTACAGTTTTCCCTTCTAAAGAGATAGGTAAACGCGGGAGGATACCAAGTGGACGAGATTCTCTTCCATCGAACGCCTCTAGGGTGGTGGGAGACTGGCTCAGAGCAGGCGAACCAATAGCCTTCCAACAAGCAACCGACATGATGCAGGTTGAGGCTCCTTCATCAATGACAGTACGGTGAATCGTCTTGCCTTTGATGAGAACTTGTATAAGGAAAGCCACCTGATGAGGCAATCTCTGCGTGAAACCTTCGAGGTCAAAAGAAATTAGATCTGAATCTGCCGGGTCGATGCCACCAATCGCTGATAGCAGGGACTTCCTCTGGGAGGGGCAGCTCTGGAGGACTTCTAACGCGGACATAGCAGACGGAGCTTGAGCTAAGTCCTCGACAATGCTATAATGCTGAGCGGCACGAGCATTGGGGTTATAAGATGACTTCCTGAGTACACCTTTGGGAGGGGGTCGGGGGATTGTCTCGGTGCTGGGCCGTTCAATGTGAAGACGGCCAGAACTAGACGCGGGAGCGCTGGAGGGGACCTCCGGCTCCTTCCCGGCTGAAGATGGATAATCTTTCGTTCGAGTCGTAATGTGGACGGGGATGGTTCCCGCCATGAATACTTGAGAACCGAACGAGGAAGAGGATTGAGAAGGGTCTGCCACCTGATGCGTCTGCTGGGATGGGAAAGGCTCTTTAAGCACGGCGGGGGACCCTGAAGCACCTTTTAAAAGCCGACTAACCTCGGACCGCCTGGGGCAGTCCTTGGTGTAGTGATCCTCCTCACAAATGAGGCAGGGATACTTAGGCTTCCGTTTGGCTCCTTCCTCGGCGGGAGGTTTAGGAGGATTCTGCTTAGGTTGTCCGGATTTTTCTTTGGCCTTTCCTTTCTTTTTGCCTTTCGAGGATTTGTCTGCCGCGGTGGACTGAACGGCATTCACCTCGGAGGTATTCCCAGGAATAGATGGGCTCTGAGAAGCATTCTCGTTAGAGGCGTTTTGTTTCTGCTTCCCAGAGTTTGCGGTTGATTTCTTACTTGATGAATTCACGGAGCCAATAACTCCATCAACAGACGGTTTCGGTGGAGCTTTGGTTTGTCCGTGCCTCGGGGCATCTGGCAAATAGTCATACAAAGTACCTGACTGAGAATATACTAAGTCTAGGTATTGAGCTCGCGCAATCGCTTGCTCTTCAGTTACACACGCCCCCATTGCAATATCTTTGGCAATTTTAGGGACAAAGGACGTGGTAAACCAGTCGGTCAGGAGTTGATCGGGAATCCAAAATTTAATCAAACGACGGCGCCGTCTCCATTCATGTATATGATCGGAGATGTGCGTTGCCGTATCCTGTTTCAGAGACGTGAGCAAATGGGTCCCAGTCTCGTACCGAATGGGTAACTGAAAATGAGTAAGAAAGGCCATAGCCAACGAGTTAAAGTCTGAAAACATACCGCGATTAAGTTCGATGTACCATTTTGCGGCTGAACCAGTGAGGGTCCTCTGGAAGAGGCGCAGTCGGATAGAATCATCAAGCCATGAGTTAGATGAACACCAAAGGTGATATGTCATTACGTGGGCTTGAGGATCCTCTCCGGCTTTGCCGTCGAACTTTGGACAGTCACCTGGTATTTTGGTTGGAACCGGTGGCCAATATGAGTTATGCAAAATAGGATCGTTTGTTAGCTTGGACACATCGGGTAGTTCCAACGTAGCCAAAAATGGTAGCTGCGGGTTGAAGGACATCTGTGGCTGAGGGTTCGAGGCGGTATTAGGGTTCCACCCAGATTGGGGTTGCCCCCACGAACTTTGTCCAGACGGACCTGGCCCGAAAGGACCGGCCGCATAGGAATTTTGTCCCGATGGACCTGGTCCGAAAGGACCTGGCACATAGGGAGTTTGTTCGTAGGAGTTTTGTCCGTGTGCGGACGACTGTCCCTGTGTTTGCCCCCCAGCTCCCCATGAATTAGCAGCTTGCCCGCCAGGTTGACCATATTGATAATTTTGATAGGGAGTGACCTGTGGTTGCTGATAATTTTGGTAAGGAGCATACTGATTTTGCCCCTGGGGTTGCTGGTAGCCATGTGACTGCTGGGTCCCATACGGAGCCTGGTAGGCAGGCTGCGTTTGATATGGAGGTTGATAACCTGTTTGAGTCTGAGGCCCAGAGTACTGTCCTTGAACCGGTTGAGGTTGGACCACACGTCCTGAAGGTTGACTTGGTCGGATTCGAGATGGACCTGGTTGGCCAGCAGGATAGCCTTGCTGAACGCCAGGTTGTCCATGTGCCACCAAGGGTTGTCTTCGCGGAGCGGGTGGTCGAATTGGTTGGATAGCTGGTTGACGCCGAGGCTGGCCAGCTTGCCCAGGTTGACGATGAGGGTAGACCCCGGGTTGATTTGGCTGTATAGACGGTTGGCCCGTTTGCCCCCCACCGTAACCGGGTTGGGAAGAGGGTTGGGCTTGCTGTACGGCAGGCTGCCCTCTTTGGTATATAGGCTGGGCAGAGGGTTGCCCCCCTTGCCCAGAAGGATTTGTGATTCGAGGGGTAGGTGGGCCCTGTTGAACATAGGGTTGTCCACCCTGGCCATGGGGATACCCTTGCTGGACGGCTGGTTGATTTGAAGGATTGTAAACTGAGCCAGTTTGTCCAGAGGGGTACCCTGGCTGGAAACTAAGCTGGTCTTGAAAAGACGGTTGCTCTGGCTGCCCAGTAGGTTGATTCTGATATGGGTATGGCGGACCTCCAATGTCCATAGGTTGTTCCTGGTAAGGTTGACCTTGTGGATGCCCAGATTGTCCTGGGTCAGGCGGGCCATACAATGGTTGCCCCTGAGGGGGCTGCACGTAGAATGGCGGGTCCTGATTGGGTGGTCCTATGGGCTGCCGAGGAGGGTCTCGGTTTCCAAAGTACTTAGTAGTGTGGTCATACATGACATTCAAAGATTCCTCGTTCTCTTCGAAAGGGCGACGAGGGAGACCTGAGATTTCCTCAAGGAACTCACCATTTGCATCGAAGAAGGAAACAGGACCATCGTAATCTGGGTCCGTTATAGGTTCCCCATAAGCATCATACGGTCCTGATCCTGGAATGCCTCCAACAAAAGAACCAGCTTGAGGAACTTCAGACGAGGGAATCGGTACAGCACTGACGACCGGAGTCGAACGCGCTACACAAACAGTAGGTTGAGTGGGAACTGAGGTGACGGGCGGGTTGAGTTCTGTTGTGAGGGGTGGGAAAAGAGGCTGCGAAACAAAAGGGCCGATCGAGGCAGCGAGAGTAGGATCCCATATAGTGGTAGAAGTTGTTCTAGCATCATACCTATCCCTCAGCGATTGATATCGTGGAGGAAGGGGAGATGAAGACGGGATCGGGGTCTCAATGTCTGTGACCGCGGGTGTCTCGATGTCTGTGACTGCGGGTGTCTCACCCGTGCTGGAAGCTGCCCCCTCCATCGGAGATGACATACCTAAAGGGGTACGGGGGGTTTGGGGGGTATCCCAATCTTCCTCCCAGACGGGATTCCAATCCTCTAAGTAATCTGGGTTGCCTGGGGACCGCGCGTTGATAGGCTGGATACTCGGAACAATGGGAAGAGTACCGCCTACAACTGGTACCTCGGGAGCAACAGAGGATTGAGAACCTTGGTCACTTATACCGGAGGTTGATGGGTCAGCCAGGATGACCAGACCCCTTAGAACTCTTAAAGGAAACTACCGATAAAAGCCTACTCAAAACTATCGCACACAAGACCTAGAAAAGGTGATGTTATCGTGGCCAAATTAATTTTAAGACGCAAGGACCAAACTTGACCTTTTCATATTTCAGGAGTCGAGAAAAGGACAAAGATGACTCCAGTCTCCTTCGAATGTTTAATGAGCACGAAGTGACAAGACGCTCACAGGCACCTTTTCGTTTAGGGAGTCCGAAAAGGATCAAAAGCGACTGCTCTGGAACTCTAGGTAGAGGGTGTGCCAAACTCTTCGCAAAACCACATAATACTTTTTAGGGTACGGGTGGTCAATCTTCGTGAATGCTGTGTTCACTGCATTGCGAATTGTAGGGCGGCCGACTCGGCTTCCTATGGATAAAGGATAAGAGCCTAGTGGGGTCTCCCTATATACTCGACGGTACGTGGGAGCGCAGTCCGTATTAGACCACTATCGAGTCACAGAAGGAGGAATCACCCAACCTAATGTGAAACAACAGTGACTATGTTTTAAGACGCCGGAACACGTCTCTAACCTAGACCTCTAAATATTTGCGTTTAGTTCCAATGCGTTTTTAGATTCATTTGGTTCATTTTATAGTTGATCTTGAGATTAAGTTTCGATTTCAAGCTCTATCGTATGTTCGCTCACAATTACTTAGATGCAATCTATATGCAAAAGAATTTCGTTTCGTTCGATGAATTCTAGCTACGAGAGAGCAAAGAATTTTTTAAACAAAACGAATACAAACAAACAAGCAGCTAAATGCAACTAAAGCGAGGAAAGAAAACTTTTCTTTTGAAAATGCAAGTCAATGAAATGTTCTTTTCCTTTTCGAATTTTAAAGCAAGCTACTAATTTGTTTTCTTTTCAGTGACATAAAACACCTAAAGGAATTTGGAGGAACCAGAACACCAAGTAAACTACTTAATGAGAGCACACAAAGTTCCCGAAAACACTCAACTAAAGTCTCGAAATCAAAAGGAAACAAGGCAATGCACGAGCTATGTGATCTAAGCTCTGCAAAACAAGCAAGGATCGCAAGCAAGGAGGAAGCGAAAAAGACCACTTGGAAGCACAATCCAACACACTCTGACAATCACCGAAAAAATGCAAAAACGAGTCTAGAACGAGCTGGTCAATCAAGCAAACAGAGATCCTCACGGGAGGCTTGACACACACACGGCCACTAGATGTCCTAGGGTTCAGAGTGCGAAATCAGTAGAGAAAAGCAAACATCCGACGGACCAGAGTCACAACCAGTCAATTAGAGACCCAACACAATCCAGCAATCGCAAAAGTAAGGATGAAAACACGAACCAAGCAGTAAGAAGGGAAGTTGTTTGCAAACTCAAAACCGAGCAAAACGAAACCCTATGGAGCTGAGCTCCGTAATCAAACAGTTCAAAGTTCAGAGAGTGAAAAACAAGTCATTAGACAAGTGGAGAGAAGAAGGGAAAGTCACAGCAAGAGGTTCAGGAGGTCAATTTGGACAAAAATGAGTTTTTCAGGCTCAGCGCGGGTAGCCTTCAGCAACTTGGCGCTGACAGGGGGAGGCCTTCAGCAACTTTGCGACGTCAGCGCGGAAAGTCAGGGAAAAAGCGCGCTGCCCTAGAACAAACGAGGTCAGCGCGGATATAAGGCAGACAGACGCGATGACCGAAGTCACAAAGAAGAGGGGGCGCGATGTCAGCGCGGAAGAACACGAATAAAGCGCGCTGCCCTTGAAAACGAGGTCAGCGCGGCTGTTAGACGTACAGGCGCGATGAAGAGAAAACCAAAGAACGGGGTCGCGATGTCAGCGCGACTGTTCCGAAATAAAACGCGCTGGGAGTAAAAAACAAGGAAAGCCAAAATAAAAACTTCCCAAACCAAAGGCAGGAGCTTTTTAATAATAAAGATGCTTTCCAGAAACACCCAGAAAGTTTATAAGCAATAAAGACAATCCCAAAAACCCAAAAAGAGGTCAATCAAAACCAACTCAAAAGTGGACTCAAGAGACAATAAGGCTCATCTCCAGCGGAGTCGCCAAATTGTTGGAGAGGTAAATCCCCTCTACGGATAGAGGCGATCCCTACTAGCCCAATAGGGGTCTAGCAACAATCACACAATGCTGCCACGCATGTTCCTAGTTACAATTAAACAAGAAGTAAAGAGCACCTACTTGGATTCCTGCGCTGTCGTTGGTCGAAGAGATGTCTCCTTCGCTCCTTCGCTTCAGCTGGTCACCGTCCTCCGCGATCCCCGCGAACGGACACCTGCACACACGAAGAGAAAGCAAACGCAAGCGTGAAATCTAGTAAAAGTAACTATATGTCAGTCAGAAAAGACATAATTCACATTTATCCATTGCATAAACAAACGAGAATGGAACAATAATAGCAGTCATCTATTATTAATCAGAATAGAGAAGAGTACAACCAAATGTTCTGACGTCGATAAACTTCTCAGGAGGGATCAGTCAGCATGTATCTCAAGCATTCACCTTTGAGGATGGTTCTCCCAAGACAAACAACTCTCTCTCTCTCACACAAATGTCACAAACAAACTTCCCCAAGCAATCAATCACTTCCACACCTAGCACACCAAACCTATAGCAGCAATCTGAGCACTACAAGCTCTGTACAATCCAAGCTAAGTCTAACTAGTTCCAACTAGTTCTAACTAGCTGCTCATGGTAATGGTGGAAGTTTATATAGGAGAAGGAGTCTCCTAAAAAGGTGGAAGGATGAGCTTATCTTCAAGGGGAGTAGTTGCAAAAGGTCGAACAGACATGCCATAGAAGGGAGTCGATATTCACAAAGCTAACAACCAAGCCTGGAGAGATCTGGAAGGCTGGTTGTTTGAACAAATTCGCCCAAACTGGATCAGCGCGGATTATATGGAGACTGCCGCGCTGTCAGCACATAACAATAACTGAACAAGTCATGTCAGCGCGGAAGAACACGGGAAAGCCGCGCTGTGCGTCATCGCGGAAAAGTGATGTTCTTCCGCAACGGCAACGCACGGAATACACTGTGAGGCGCTTGTCATCGCGGTTATTTTAGGAACAGACGCGCTGATGCACAAAACTTTGGAAAAATGGGTTTTTAAGCCAGTTCAGGGGTCAAACACTTAGTGATTGTGACTTCTGGACACAGCAGGGTGACTGACAGGAAGGCAGTGATAAATTACTGTGTAACACTTACATAAGCTTTAAATTTCTTCCCTAGGTGAATTTAACGTAAGGGGGAGAAGTTTGGAAAAGGGAGAGATGCCAACAAAGAATATCGATAAGCATATGCACTTGTACTCATGTAGACACCATTTTTCCAAAAAACCTTCCATTTTTACCCTTGCAGGCTGTTGTGACTATAAACAATTTTCAGCAATACAGACACATATAGAGTCCTAGATGGACTTGGGGAAAGAAGGAGGTGATTTGGTCAATGGTTGGTGCTCAGACGACAGAGCAAGGGGATTGTTCTAAGTACAAAGGAAATATTTGACATTGTTGCAAGAAAGATCTCACCATTGATTTATTACCAAGAACTTCTTACAAAGAGAATAAGGTGCAAATGCTCCAAAAATCTAAAAAGATTGGCAAAGATATCAGTTTACAAGGCCTCCTCTGCCACTTCAAACCCTTTCAAAGTGTTTGAATCTTTTCTACCTTCAAAGCAAGGAGGGTTTCCAAAATAAAACTGCGAAAATCTAAGTGAAACAAGTTAATTTGCCACAACATCTTCTTTATATGCAGCAGTTTTAAATTTCCACACAACTACAATACATCTCGTTGAATGTCAATATTTCTGCATATTTCCACACAACTACAATACATCTCGTTGAATGTCAATATTTCCATGCAGAAGAAAATTTTCATTATTTAGCATTCATCATGGAGTTTTTTTCATATTTTCCCATCGAATCGAAACTAAATGATGTGAAGTAATTTCATTTTGTGCATACCAAACTAAAAACGATGATTACAAACCTCTGTCGGATTCAAATCTAACAGACGTCAAAGAAAAACAACCTCGGATTTTCATCCAAGGAAAGCTACATAATCCCTATTTGAGGGCTAAAGAAAAGCTCACTATTACCATTAATCTTGACAGAAGGTCAGGGAGATTACCTTGTCGAATGTAAACGTTCAATCTATTTGCGCTGGAAATATTTTGACAGACAATAACTTTTTGCTAGAAGTCATTGCATGTCACAACCTGAGGCACGTTGCTTCTCAATTCTTCCTTGCTGAATGGCCTAAGTCGCCCAACCAAATTAGAAAACTCACCATAGAAGGACCAAAATCCAAAAAAAATACTATAAATAAAATGCAAGTAAAAAGGAACGACAGTGAAAAACCTGCATACCTGTAGTGGAGTAGAACTTGGACATTGACACCTTGTCCTTCTTGTGGCAGATCAACATTTTTGTTTTAATCTCAAATAATGGATGAAGAAGATCCAAAGGAAGAAACGTAACAGAGGGGCAGGTAAGGAAAGGAGGGTTTGGGAATGGTGAAGAATAAGGGTTCCAGTTTGAAAATTTGTGTTCCTGCATCCTAAGTGGCCTGCGCTCCTGCACTTTTTGATTTTGAGAACTATTTTCTATGTATTATCTCTCTATACTTCACGAGCTAGATCGAAGAAGAAAAATCAATGTATTGTATTGAATTTCGACTCTCCGTCCTTCTCTCTTAGTGCTTGTTTTTTTGGAAAACTTCTCTATTAAATGCCTTTTGTTTTTGGAAATTTTTTCTCTCAAAGTTAATTATGTTCGGTGTTTTTAAGAGCTTTCATCATCTGTCGAGAGCGTATAAAGATATGCCACGTGTCTACATTATTTTCGACTTCTGGGGTCACGGGTTCCACAGTAGAACTGGTGGGTCTCGGTTGAGGTGAAACCATTATACGCTAGCTCAAGCGCTTGAAGCTGTGGCCAGAAATGGTAGTGTGTGCTGTGAGCCAGCCTTACCTCAATAATTGGATAATCAGCATTAGCAAGACAAAGTCCTTGTTATCACCGATGATTATGCTACTCTGTACAAAGTGAATAAAAAATGGCCCGGGCATGCTGTTCTCATTCCTCCTGCTCCAAATCTGCGAACAACGCATCTGTTTGGATAGCATATTTGTGGTTAAGAAGTGCATTGGACATGAGTTGAGGTTTGAATTGGATTTTACAGTTAGTTTGTTTTATTTTATTCTTTCTGTTGATCCTGCTTTTCTAGTACATTTCTCAACAACAAATCACTCATTTTCTGGTGCCACCCTACCCTCGCCCCTTTGTTGGTCGCTGTAACGAGGAGGAAAAGATCATAAAGCCAGGAAGCAATACAGAAGATCCCTCCCAAATCTCTGGGGTGAGCAGTTCAAATCTTGTGCAAAGAACAGAGGTGGATCGCCCCGTGGAGCCTGCAAGTTTAGGAGACGGAAATGCGTGAAAGGTTGCATGTTCACTCCATAGTTCGATTTTAATGAAGGCTCTGCATGTTCGCTCCATAATTCTCACATGAGGAGGTTCCATTCTACTTGTTCCCGCTTTGTAACTCCAATATGGGTTTGGGAAAAAAACTTATTAGGTATAGAGGTAATAACATGTTAATGGAGCTTCCATTGGTCTTATCTAAAACATTTACACAATTTCTCCCATTTCTCTCCAGACAACAATATCACATATTGAAACATACTAGAGGTCCCCACTTGATATTACCAAAACCTTGACTTCATATGCCTTCTATAATTCCCATAGTTGTATTTTACGGAACCTACAATTCCCAGTGTGCAAATTCTAGGATTTCTCAACAAATTGAAGCTAGAACATAGACCCACCATCCAAACATATAAGGTCTTAAAGGAATTCCAAGCTAGTCATAAATTCAAATAATGCTAAGGAATTCTAAGCTACTAATTATTAAATATTGAAAAAGTGTCTATGAATACCAAAAGTGAAAAAGTGTCCTCGAATTAATGTTGATCATAATAAAATATTTCAATGTCTCCTAATAAAAAATAAAAAATAAAAAATAAAAATAGTTTCTAATAAAAAAGATAAGATCCAGATGTATAATTCATTCTATTCTTAATATAAAATTAATATTAAGATATTTAAAAAATATTATTAATGGTAAAAAAATTCAATCTAGGCCATAGATATAATAGTTCAATAACGATATTAAGTAAAATATTTCAATATTAACTGTATATATGGTTAAACAAAAAATTATGTGTATATTACATAAAACAATTGGAAAAAATATTTGTTCTACACTCCACCCCAATTGTTCACATTTTGATCAATCTCCTCTTTCCTCAACAATGCTCAAGCTACTATTCTTCTCCTACATCTTAAATATCAGAAAACAACAATCTAATAAAAACTATGATAAGAAGACAATAACACACATTACAAAATTACATCACTTACCACTACATAAATGTGACAACAACCAAAATAAATGATTACATCCTTTACCCCGCATCCATTTCTAGACTCCAAATACATATTTTATGCATCTAAAAATAAGTACAAAAGAAGTAAAATGGAAAAATGGAAACCATCCAGTGAGACAAACTCCACATCTTATGAAGACATAAAACTATACCATGGAAATGAAACATGGCTCATGGTGAAACCATAACGAAAAAATCAATTATTGTTTTAAACTTACATGGTTAGATCGTGTCTAATCTTGAGACATTTTCGAGGTAAATAAACAATTAAATTTAAAAGTGTCGATTTAATATGTTTTTAAAAATATTTTATTTATTTATTTTATTGATTTTAAATTTATAACTTAAAAAATTATTTACAAAATTATTAATTTTAATAATCTATATACATTTACTTTAATATTAATATTAATAGTAATATTATATTAATAATAATAATAATAATAATATTATTATTATTATTATGATAGAACAAAAATAACTTATAACAAAATAAAAATTATATATAAATAAAATAAATAATAAATATTTTATCATTAAAATTGATTGTTTTCTTCATCTATCTTATTTATTTATAATTAAATTTCATATTTAGAAAAATAATTAAATGATCAATTTATTATATTATATCTTCAAATTTATGGAAATAGTTCATAGATATACATGTCAGATTGCTAAATTAATAATAATAATAAAAAAATCATCAAAATTAACCGAAATATAATAATAATAATAATTATAAATTATAAAAGGGGTTTTAATGACGAGCACTCAACCTATTGAGCTAACCCCTAGGGCTAACAAAAAAAATTTAATATATAAGATAAACACATATATACATTTAAAAAAAAAACATGTAACAAGATTCTTATCCATGGAGATTCACCCCCACTTTATCATGGAGATTCTTAATTTGTAAATAGGATTTGTTATAATCCTATGGGCCAACACTATGGCTTATCAATACCTTATGCCCAAAAAACCATAATTCATTTCATATGACACTTGTTTATATAACGTATTTTCAATTAATGAATTTAATTAAAAGGGGAAAAAATGCATAACTACTTTGAAAATAAATCTTAGCATTTGATTTATGCATACTATTAAGAATATTCTAGAATTATTTTATGGAGGTTAAATCCCTACCATCCAACTAAAAATTATTGATAATTAAATTAAAATTTTGGAAGCCCTATTCCAAAATTATGGTGATGATGATGATTAACGTTCACTAAGACATCCTTATCAACATAAATATTTTGTGGATATTTTATAAATGTTAAATATGTTAAATACCTACCTTCCATTAAACATGTTCCAAAATAGACACCTACCTTCCATTAAGCATGTTCCAAAATAGACACCTACCTTCCATTAAACATGTTCCAAATTAGACACACCTATAGAGTTAGTAATTGATTTAATTTTATGATTTAAGGAATACATATGTATACTTGTCATTTATGGAATACATATGTATAATTGATTTTATTTTAATCATTTTTATTTACAAAGTTAAGATATGATAATAATGAAGATTTTAGCCCCAAGAGTTAGCTCAATCGGTCAAATCAAGTGCCTCGCCAATGGGAGGTCACAGGGTCGAATCCCGAAAGCTCTTGGGGTTAGGTCAGTAAAATAGGCCGAGGGGTGTTGATGCCTTCGGGTGCGTCCACTCAGTGTTGAACAACCCTGGATGTAGCGGCTACCCATTGACCCGGGTATCCGTGAACCAGAAGTGAAAAGAAAAAAAAGATAATAATGAAGATTTTGTTCATTAAAATCTAATGTAAATGAAACAAGAGGAAACAATTAGATTGATATTGAGTATTATAAAAATGGTAGAAGTGTAAAGTACAACAAAATGTAAAATACAAAATAAAAGAAATTCAAAGTTCATCATGGTAAACAAATTGCTTAGCAATACATTTAGTAGGTAAACAAGTTTGCAATACATTTGATATGCTATAAATATATTACCTTAGTAGTGGATTAGACATAGTTTATCTTTCCAAACACACAATGTTATTGGTTTGCATAACTATTTAAAGAATTTATCAATTCTTTAAGAAAAAAAATTAAGTTGGATTTAGAGTTTACATGACTAATTATGTGTATAATTGATATTTGCTCAAATCCCAATTCCATATTTTATGACATGACCACATTTTTTCACGTGAAGGACATTGGCTTTGTTCTCCCATTATTAATTTAACATTGACCAATGCAATTTATAATGTTTAGAACTAATTCTCATGAGCTTCAAAGTGAAATTGGGGATTGGTCTATTCTCAAAACACCTTGGGATGAAAGAATTTGTCACCTTTGTGACAGTAAGAGGGTTGAATATGAAACACATGCAATCTCGTGCAATCCCATGCATGCCAAATCTAGCAAGGAAAATACACATGCAAAACGATACCTGCAATGAAGCCTATTGTAGTTGTTTGATCTTTAATTCCTCTCGCCTTCTTTACCTTTATTGCTCCAATGCCAAAGTTATCCAAGAAAACTCTAAGTGTCCAAGAATATCAGAGAGAGAGAGAGAATAATGAAAGAGCTCCAAAGCTAAACTGACAAAAGGTTACCAACTGATCCTCATAAGCATTTTTATGAATGAGGCCTCTATTTTCTTCATTTTCGATTATTTTCCTTCATTTTCCTCCTCACATACAACCTGTGACCTTTCACCTCCTTTTCCTCCTAATTTCCATTATTTTCATAAATAATTGTGCCAAAAATGTCTTTTTTCCTTTTAATGCCTTAGCCATTTCCTTTTCCAATTTCCTTAGCCATAAAAAACCAAATGAACACCCCCCTAGGATGTCTTTCCCAACATTCATATTGGAATAAGTGTTCCATTCATTCGTGGTTATTGTTTTTAACTTTTATTACATGGAATTTTCACCAGGTATGTTACAGAACCCTCCCCATTGGGGGACACCATCCTCAGTGTTCAATCACATATACCTTAGCATCCTACTGAAAAAATACATACTGCTCATGAAGCTTTATAACACAGCTCGATGTAGTATTTACAATGAAATATCTGCTCAAGAGAGAAACACCATGACAACATGACAACATACCACATAGTGGAGCTTTATAACACAGCTCATTACGGTATTTACAATGATCATCCTACTGAGTTCCAACCCATATAACATCATAACATCATGATAACATAACCACATGATAGCATAATAACATGATAACATAATCATAATGACATGACACCCATACTGCATAGTGGAGCTTTATAACACAACTCGTTACAGTATTTACATCCATACACATGGGTATATATAGCAACATCACCATAAATATAGATACCAAAACATATGCCAAATCATATACCAAAACATATATCAAACATATACTAGTCATCATATCTAAGCACATATCAAAGCATCATATAGCTTATATCAAACCGTCATAAAGCATATATCAACCACCATAAAGCAAATACCAAACCATCATAAAGAATATACCAAATCACCATAAAGAAAATACCAAACCACCATAACAAATACCAAACCACCATAAGCAAGTAGCAAACCACCATATCAAACCTCTTTGCATCAACCAGCAAACAAGGAAGGATACATGGCCTGCATTTGATTTTCCATCTCCCATGTAGCTTCACTGGTCCCGAAGTGCTTCCATTGCACTTTAACTTGCTCGATTGCTCAATTATGAAGCATGAGAACATTTTTATTTAATATACATTGAGGCTCCAGCTAGAATTCTCCATTTGGTTCCACGTGCAATAAAGACTAGTCAATCACATGATCAACCTCCTTAACATACTTCTTAATCAAAGATACATGGAAAACATCGCGGACTTTCATTGTCGGAGGTATTGCAAGTTTATAGGCTACTGGTCCAATCCTCTCAATGATACTAAAGGGTTCACAAAACTGTGGTGCCAACTTGACACATGATCCAATCTATAGGGAGCTCTTCTTCAGTTTTATGTGAAAGTATACTTGTTCCCCAACTTGGAACTCCTTGAACAACATGTTCCTATTTTCATAACTCTTATTCCTATCGTGTGTTGCCTTTAGATTCTTCTTGATCACCTGCATCCCTTGTTCCATGTCTTCTAACATATCTCGTCCAATCAATACTCTACTAACCACATCACTCCAACTAATGAGAGTGTTACAACTCTGCCCATACAATGCCTCAAAAGGAATCATCCTCCATGACTCCTGGTAACCGTTGTTGTATGCAAAATCTACCAAAGGGAGAGACTCTTCCCACTTCCTCTGTTGATGCATCACATACATCCTCAACATGTCCTCCAATATCATGTTGAACCTCTCTATCTGTCCATATGTCTATGGATGATAAGCTATGTTGAAGGCCAACTTTGTACCCAAACCTGCAAATAACTCCTTCCCAAACTTGGAAGTGAACTTCACATCCCTATTTGACACAATATTCTTTGGAACACCATGTAGTCCAACCACATCTCTGATGAATGCATGTGCCACATCACTAGCTGAGTACGTAGAATTCACTGGAATGAAGTGTGCAACCTTTGTTAACATGTCCACAATGACCATGATGGAATCATGTTGCTTCACTGTCCTCGAAAACCCTATAATGAAATCCATGGAAATGACCTCCCATTTCCATTTTGGAATTGCAATCGGTTGTACCAGACCACCTGGAATTTTACACTCTGCCTTCACTCACTGACAATCAAAGCATCTCACCACAAATTCTACTACATCCCTCTTCAGATTCAACCAATAGTAATATCTCTTCACCGCTGCTAGTGTCTTCTGATAACTTGGGTGACCTGAATATGGTTTTGCATGAAACTCCCTCAAGATCACCTTCTTGAGCCCACTTCTATCTGGTACATATATCATGTCTCAAAACCTGCCCAATCCATATGTTGTAAGATTATATTCCATGCCCTGTGCACCTACACATGTACCTGTACATGCACGGTCACATGTACCTATACCACTACATGTACCTATACATGTACTATCACCCTGCTACAACCTGTGCACAATATCCATATACCTGACATCCTGTTGTTCTGCCTACAAGATCCTATCCTATAAGTTTGTCCCATAGGAGCTCATAGTTTCCAAGTGATGTACCTATATCTATCTACTGAGAGCATCTACCACCCTATTCTCCTTACCTTTGATGTACCTGATCTCGAAATCAAACTCGATGATCGTGGCCAACCATCTAGCCTGCCTGACATTCAGATTCAGTTGGTCAAACAAATACCTCAACCCAATGTGATCACTCATAAGCACAAACCACATGCCAAGAAGATAGTGCCTCCACATCTTCAGTGCATGTATAATCGTTGCTAACTCAAGATCATGTGTTGGGTAGTTCTTCTCGTGCTCATTGAGTTTCCAGGACTCATAATATACCACATGTCCGTCCTGCATAAGGAATCCACAAAGCCCTCTCTTGCAAGCATTTGTGGATACCACAAACTCTTTGTCTAGATATGCAATCTGTAGTACTGGTGCATACGTCAAGAACTTCTTAAGCTTCTCAAATTTAGCTTCACACTACTTTTTCCATTCAAACTTCTTACCTTTCATTTGCAATGATGTAATGGGATAAGAAATCTGTGAGAAGTTCATGATGAACCTCCTATAATAGACTGCCAGAATCATGAATGATCTCACATCGTCCACATTCTTAGGAGCTACCCACTCCATGATAGCCCTTATCTTCTATGGATCTACTGCAATGCCTTCCCTGGAGACAACATGTCCCAAGTAGTGCACCTCAGTCTGAAAGAAACTAGACTTGATGAGCTTAGCATACAACTGATGCTCTCTCAATGACCTTTGCTAAGTGCTCGGTGTGCTCTTCCTCATTTTTAGAATATACCAGTGTATCATCAATGAACACAATAAAAAACTTATCCAAATATGGACGCAACACACTATTCATCAAACACATGAATGTAGATGGAGCATTAGTTAAGCCAATTGGAACTACAATAAACTCATAATGCCCATACCTGGTCCTGAATGCACCCTTGTAAATGTCCTCCTCTATAAAGCATACCTGATGGTATTGAGATCTCAAGTCAATCTTTGAGAACACTATTGCTCCCTTCAGATGATCAAACAAGTCATCAATCCTCGAAAAAGGATATATGTTCTTGATAGTCACTTTTTTCAACAATCAATGCATAATCTGAGAGTACCATATTTCTTTCTCACAAACACGACCAGTGCGCCACATGGTGATAGAATTGGCCTAATGTATCTCTTGTCAAGTATTTCCTTCAGCTGCAATTTTAACTCAACCAACTCAGGTGTGCTCATCATGTAAGGTGATTTCAATGTTGGAGCTTCCCTTGGAAATACTCAGTCGAAAAGTCTACCTCTCTATGAGGTGGAAACTTTGTAATGTCCTCATGGAATACATCCTCAAACTGTTGTAAAACTGAATATATGTTCAACACATCCACAACCTCAATCCCCTTACCCTTATCACTAGAAATTTGTACTGCAAATATCTTGCACCCTTTTCTGCGACTATGCTTTGCTTGCATGTTTGTCACCATCCTAACTGATGTGGTCGTCTTCTTACCTTGCAAGACTCTTGGTTCTCCATTTTCATCAACGCACTCAATAGCTTTGTCATAGCAGTCAACCTTGGTTCTATGTAGATACAACCAATACATGCCCAACAACATATTGTATGATCCCAATGGTAATACATTCAAATATGTTGTTGTAGGCATACGATTCAAATCAAATGTGCAAGCTCTTACCCAATGATGAACTCGATTCTTTGTACCTATGGCCAACTATACTAACCAAGACTCTACATGCAATTCCTTAATCAAACGAAACTTTTCCACCAAGTCAGGACTAACATAGCTATAATTAGATCTAAGGTCAATCAAAATAGAAAGAACTTGGTCACAAAGCTTACCGTCCATCTCAATAATAGAGGCCTGGTGTTCTTCTTTCCCATTGTCCACTATTGCATAGATATGTGGAATAATCTAACAAACATCCCAATAGTTTGCGCCTCCTATGCATTGTATATCTTAGGCCTTCCACCTTGATGCTACAGAAAATCTCTCCTAAGGTGTTCCTCACCACATTTCCAACACCCCAACTGACCAGTGCCCTCACCTCGATGTTGTTGTTGCTGTTGTTGTGACCCACGTCCCTAGCTAACTACATTAAATCTCTTTTGCAGAGCCACATTTTCTTTCCCATCTGCATGCTGAGGCCTTGTCCTCTTAGGTTTCCATTCACCTCTACCTTTGTCTTTTCCCTTACATCCATGTTGAGATTCATTCTTATGCTTGGATTGCTCATAGAATTGTTTTAGCTTCCGAATAACTTCCTCAAGTGACAGTGGCTCATCATACTCAATCTGATCTCTAAATGCTAATGGAAAACCACTGACAAATCTTTGAAATTTAGCCTTCTCATCAGTAAGATATAGTACATACCTCAATAGCTCCAGAAACTTGGTTGTGTATTCTTCATATGTCATTGACCCTATCTTTAATTTAGAGAATTCTTTAGCCTTACTATTGTAGTACCTTTCTGACAAGTACTTCTTCCTGAAAAGCCTCTTGAATTCCCGCCAACTCAAGTCATCTATCGTGATGTCTCTAACCCGCTTAATGTCTTCCCACCAGATTTCTTCTTTACATTTCAAGTTGAAGATAGCTATTATGGCCTTCTTGGTATCCGTGTACTCATACAACTCAAATAATTTGTTCATCCCAAGTATCCAAACCTCTGCATCCTTTGTATTCTTCACATCTCCATCAAAAGTAGGTGGCTTTTCTTTCTTGAATTCATTTGGTAAGTATCCCCTATCATTCCTCCTATAAGGATGATAGTGGTGATGATCATGATGTCTATCAGAACCAGAACTAGAATAACACTTGTACCCATCACCCCTCCTTTTCAGATTTCTCAACAACCTTCCATCTCTCACTGTGTCAGATCTATCCAACCTATGTCTACTAGGAGATCTACTACCATATGCTCCATTACTACCATCCTCATGTGCATGGTTGATCTAAAGTGGCCCTTTTCACTGCAGTTTTTACAAACTCTGAAGAAGTATATCATTGACCTCTGCTTGCTTCTCTTGCACCTACATGATCCAATCATTATCTTCCTTACAAATCCTTATCTATTCCTTCAAGCTTCTAAATGTATCGGCCAAATCATAAGTATGCCCCACACCACGCTGCTCATTTGATGCATAGGGAGATTCTATGTAGTCTACCACCTTGCTAACCATTTGACCTTTCTCTTACTGCAATGCATAATATGTCAGATAAACCAAATCACAATAAACCAACATAGCTTAGTATAGCTCAGGGAGGATACCTTGTCTACAAGATCACCAAATCATCATGATACATGTATAGCATAACCATAACAACATATCGACATACGCAAGTAAATGTATCAACTCATAAACATCACTCTAACTAGGATCTAGTCATCAATGAAAGGCCATATCAACAATGCATGATATGACCTCATGCATGACAACAACCATTACTCCATTATACACAATTCTACATGCAACAGACAATATGCCTAAGTAATGTGTGGCCAACTACAAATACGCATAAACACATGTAGTCGAACATAATCAATCAGTTCTCACAATCAACCTACAAGATTGATGCATGTAATCCAAATATTAAAGAATGTAACCTAACATACAAGGATGTAATTAGGCACCATAAAATCAACATGTAAGTGACAAATAACCATATACATTTAGTTGCATACTCATGTCAAATACTCTTCATGAAATCAACATCAAACTCGCCAATATAACCTTACTACAACCCTAATGCAACATCAAGAAAATGTAACAAGTATATAAGTGTAAGAGACACACATGCAATTAACATGAATGCATGACTAACACATTCAACCCATCCAGTCCGAAAGTTGAACCATGCTCTGGTACCACTCTGTAACACCCTCCTACCACATCCACCCAAGTAATAATGTCAATCAGGGTAAACATGAGATGAGAGACTACTATGATTAGGTTCGACCTCCTAGGTGACCTTAAGGAAGTGGAATCAACGAAACATATCAAACAGTCATCCAATGATCATCAACATAACCCTCAGGAGACAAGTCAGCCTCTCAGATAACCTGTCCTTGGGTCACACTGTTGTTCTAGACCTCTGAGGCCATAGTCAGTTGCATGCTATGGGCAAGGGAGCAACCAGAGACCTAAAGTCGCTCTCATAAGCCTTCCTGCCAATAATTTTGGACCAAAGTTGCTAGTTCTGTGCCAGCAACCCCGAGATTTAAGCCACTTTTTCAAGCCTAGAGCCTAGGCCACTACCCAAAATGGAATGAAAGCTCAGAATCATGTAAAGTATAGGGAAATAATGTTGCAAAAGTAAATAATTGATCAATACCTTAACTAGACCCCTACTAGCTGGGAAAAGTATTTCATCAAACATAACATCAACATGTAACCTACATGTGTAAATATAAGAATTAAGTATAGGGATCTCTTACTCATTTGAGAATCGTTGTAAGTCATTGTTCCCTCATGTCATTTGTTTCATATTCATCTATTAGGTCATATGCATTCATATACAATTAAAACATGTTGAGAGCCATACATAGCTGCTTTCATAAAATGTGCATATAACCAACATAATAGGAACATAAATACAATAAACATATCAGCCATGAAAATCCATATATACACCAGTACATTTACACATGAAAATCAATTGAATTAATTTCTCATTAATCAATGCAATGAACCAACCAAAGATGGGACTACCACGTTCCACCTGACCATAGATTGGTTTAGCCAAGTCTCTCTACAACCAATCACCCTCGTGCCATATTCCAAGCGTGAATGTGGGACTCATAGAACACCTCAAAAAACACCAATCAATGTGGATGCAACCGGATTTCTCCACCTACACCATGAGGAAATTGAGTGCCTCCTAGTATTTCAGGATTCACTGTGCATCTGTAGTCTAATATAGGGATCACTAGGCCCTACACTGAGACATACTCTCTAGGATTTACCATGCATTCCATCCTGGAATCACTAGCCCTAACGGAGAGAAAATATACCTCTTGGCTTTACCGTATATCCCGCCATTCACCGGCAAGGATTCCTAGACCCATCGAGGCACACAATCAGGCTCTATTGCAACCCACAGTCTAGTTTATGTGTTACTAGGCCAGTGGCTTCGTGCATCCTCAGTCCATTTCAGGGACCACTACACCATGTGTTTGTCAATTCGGAGATCCACCCACTTAGCTTCGAATCCAATATGTCCATCCAAAAAAAACTGAGTGAGAGAACTCATCTCATCAAAGCTATCAAGAAATGGCAAGGCTAGGCTAAAAATATTGTCACACCTGACAAAACCCATGCCATGGTAGAAAAGAAACACATTCAATCCCATGCATACCAAATCTAATAAGGAAAATACACATGCAAGTCGATACCTACAATGAATCATGTTGTAGTTGCTTAATCATGCCTTTCCCCGCTTGATCTTTGCTTCCTCTTGCCTTATTTTCCTTTCTTGCTCCAATGCCAATGTTCTCCAAGAAAGCTCTAAGTGTCCAAGAGTATGAGACGGAGAGAATAATGAAAGAGCTCCAAAGCTAAACTGACAAAAGGTTACCAACTAAACCTCATAATCCTTTTTATGAATGAGGCCTCTGTTTTATTCATTTTCCTCCTCACATGCAACCTGTGACCTTTCACCTCCTTTTCCTCCTAATTTCCATTATTTTCATAAATAATTGTGCCAAAATGCCTTTTTTCCTTTTAATGCCTTTGCCAATTTCCTTAGCCATAAACAACCAAATGAACACCTTCTAGGATGTGTTGCCCAACATTCAACTTGGAATAAGTTTCCCATTCATCTGTGGTTATTTTACACAGGAAATCATACGTATACCCACAGTGTGCATATACTATGTGTAAATTCTACCTGTCCCGGGTTTTTCTAACTCTCTAAGGAGTCAAATCTTCAAGTCTTAAGGTTTAAGCCCATTAACAATTCTCTATGTAGAATGATTTATAGACTAACAAAGTCTAACCATTAAACCACCCTTTCCTTTATATCAGAACTCATTCTCCTTTTATCGGGACTTAATCACCCCTCTTAAACCTTCGTTAACCTTTTATTAACCCAAATATATATATATATATATATATATATATATATATATATAACCGCACATTAAACTAAATCCCACTCATTCCTTTGGACTTACACATGAAATCCTCATATCCATGCTATATTCTATTATAATTCTTTTATAATAGAAATACTCCACAACATAGGAAATCTTACCTTTTCCACGCTTTTCCACGTCTCTGCACATTCTTCGATGCATGCTTTATCGCAATCGCAATCGCTATCTCCACGGGTCACATTACACATGAACTATCGCATCCGATATGCGATAATGCATTATCAGATTTCAAATACCATTAACCGCACCCATATAACTGATCGGGTCCGCTTCTTATCACATGCCTCAATACTCTTTGCCCCGATCAATACCGCTGTATGTTTGCGATGCGATCACTCCGATGATCGCATCAGCGATCGCTTGTCACCGAGGTTAGTTCACATATCAATATAACATTGCAATGCGATATTTAAGAAGGCTCCTCCACCGTTGATCTTATTTCTAATCCGATGGTCCATACTTCAATCGCATATCGCAATCGCTCAAGGCATGAGTCCAGTTCATTCACTCCTGAAGCTTTCCTCCGATGCAATATTAAATTCTTTGCTTTCCACGACTTAACCCTACTCATTGATCCTAAACATCCAACGGATCTTGTGCAACAACATTTCATTACTCATCCTTCTCCTTACTTGTGTTTTTACAGAATTCTTCAATGGTTTTGGTCCTTCTGTCGTTCTGCTGCGTGACTCCCTCCTTAGATTAATCCATATATTTATTTAATCAATGTTACTCCAGGACTTTATTTCGATCCTTCAATCGGATCCAATGACCCATTACGACTCTCTGTCCATTCAAAAAGGAATCCTGATTCTTCATGCTTACACACAGGTTTTAATTAAGCAATTTAAATACTAATCCCGTGAAAAAATTTCCATCAGTCATTCGTGTTATTCGTGCAAGATTCCACAGTATTTCATAGGTTCACAATCAAATACATTATAGGGCTATTAAAGCACATAAAAATACGAATTCCCACATATTGTATCCACAAATCCACATTGATTTGATATTAAAATATTTACAAGGGAACCAGTCACATTCGACTGATTCAGTCCTTCTCCATAAAATCCATCTATCACTCCTCCTAAATTCTCACTTCTACTCTTAATATCTTCTAACTCTCTCACTCTAGCTAGCCTCTGGCTAACCTGTCTAACCTCTTGAATTATCTAAGATATTACAATTTATACAAGAATGGATTCATGAACCAATTTAGTTTAGATCCAACAATCTCTCACTTCCTCCTAAAGTATCTCTTCAGCTCCACCTTTACCTCAAACAAATCCTAAATGAAGCTTTTGAATCCCTCAAATCCTCACTCTTCCTAAGATTACTCAACTTCCTCTCAAATCTCTACATTCACAATATATTCTTCATTAATCAAGTTTACAATTAAAAATCCCCTCAACTCAACTAAACTTAGGAAAATAAATAAAATGATTAAGGGAACCCACTCCCTTTTGTAAATGTGAAATAAGACTCATGGGTCTTATAGACTTTGAAGAATGCTCCTGCATCAGACTCCCCAGGTTGAAATAATTCATGGACTCCTATTCATGAGTCTTTCCACTTCCTCTATTGTAAACTTCATCAGATTTCATCTTCCAACTGGCTGCCTGATCTCTTTCAACTGTAGGTGCATTTACTGCCTCCTTTGTTTCTCTTGGGTGCCAAACTCCGTGTTGTGGATGTCCTTTTGCTCTGCATTCATAAGCATCTCCTTTGCATAATGTTTTGGTGTTGATACCCTGCATAAACATCTCCTCAAACAACATAAATCTCTGCTTCTCTATCCGTTGTTGTCTTGTCATCATCTCAATAGAATTGATCTCCATCTTTATGTATTTTCTCCTGTCCTGTACCTGACTGTTTCTTTTGATTTCTGACTCGATCACCAGCATCTCCTTCTGTCTATAAACCAATTTCTTTATGATGTCTTGTATATCCTTCCATATTCCCTTGACTTGTTGACTTTGATAATTCCTCATGTTCATCACCTTTGTAGTTTTCATCATCCACCTATCCAATAGCTTAAGTAGAGTCCTTCCAATCTCGAAAGAAGATTGGTTCTTGTTTAATACAAGAACATATAACCTTCCAACTACACATTGTTCCCTGGCTGCAAATATTTTAGTTATTGAACTTTGTTCAACTCCCTCCATTTTCCTATCAAATTTAACTGAACTATTCACCCAATTTTCCAATTGCAACCTCAAGATAAACTCTTGACATTTAAGCCTCCTTTGTATTAAGAAAAAAATCTGTCTATGGACTGTACTTTCACTTCCCTTGCAATTTTCTTCCTCTTCTGCAATAACTTGTTTAAGAGCTATGCCAACTCTCCTTCCTCTATTCCAAGCTTCTAAGTCAACTCGTTGCTTACTCTCATCTTCTTGTTTCCATAAGGAAAACTGACTTTCTGTAATTCTAGGATTTACACATTCCTTCATGTTTACTTATGAAAACATATCTCCGAGAGTAGGTTGTCCCTCATCCTGAAAACCACATTCAAAAATTAATAACTAAAAATAGAAAATATATTACATTTTCCATCTCTTTCCTCATTAACTCTGCTCCATAAATTTTCTGATTTATCATCCTCTTGATGTATATATGACATATCAAACTTGTCATGTTGTCTTGTCTTGGAAAAGTCTTCTTTGGCTTCACTTTGTTCTGAATGTTGTCTAAGTTCTGAATTCTATTCTCTGCTCTTCTCTTTGGCCTTCCTTCCTTTCACACTCCTTTTCATTCTTCCTATTCCTTCCTTACAAATCTGTAAGCCACTAAGTTGTCTTTTCCATTCTTCCTTTGTTTCAATCAAAATTTGCCAATCTCTGAGTTTAGAACCTAAAGTTATATTTGTTTCAATACAAGAAACAAAATCACCATATACCATAGGTTTTCCATTCCACTGTAGAGTCCCTTTTACAACAGTGAAAATTACTGTCAACACCATGAATATCACCTTCCATTGCTCCCCTTGGTTGCTCACTGCATATGCATAGTTCACAAAAGCATTCTTACCTTCATCCTCTGAGATTTCCTGTCTATTTTTAGTTTGTTGTTTACATTCACCTTTACTCTTTTTGCAATTTGTACAAATAACATTGTCTTCAATTTCTAGTTGTGCATCAATGTCTACCAACCTCTCTTTGAGTTCCTGTTTGTCCTCTTTTCCTTTCTTCTTCATAACCTTGAATGGATTAACTATACCTCCTTGGGTTGAATTCTCTTTATAAGCCTTGTTTCTATCATCTTCCATAATACACTCTTTAGTAAGAGTCCTTTCCATTAATGATCCATTATGTCTTTCCAATATAATTTCTTGTCCATTAACTATTAATACAGGTTCATAATTTTTGAATAAAAATTGAAGAGATAATTCCATTACCTCAAGTGTTTGTACTGCATCTACACTCTTGTTTGCTCTTTTCATAAGGTCGTCTTCATACCTCTTTTCTACTTCTCCTTTTGCAATCTGCAATTTCCTTTTGTTTTCAGACTGTCTGCCATATTTTTGCCAAGTCTTACTAGATTCATCATCTTCATCCTCCTTAGTAGTCTTCAACATTTGTCCATCTCCAGTGTCCTTGAACACATGTTTAATCAAGAATTGTTCTATCACATCCATCTCTTCTAACAGTTTCATTTCTTCAGCAACTTGCATAAACATATCTTCTAAAGGTTGTTCATCACCTGCATACATGCACAAATCATTAGTTTCACAAATACTAGGCTCCTTTTTCTTTGATGTTTCAATCATCACATCTCTCTGCTAGTTCGAACTTGTCCAACAGTTCAAGAAATCATCAATGATTCCTTCCTCAGCAAGGTAAACCTCTTGCTTGTGTCTACAATAGCTATCTTCCATCTCTAACTCAGTTGCTCTGAGTTCTTCTCTTAATTTGATATACTTTCTCCTCTTTATCTGTTTCTACAACAACTTCCACTTTATCTTCTTTCTTTTCATAGTCCAACCATACCTTTGGTCCTCTTCACATTTTTCTAGCAGCACTATTATGGCATCCATAATTGCCTTCAGTTCTGTAATTTCTCTGTCAAATATCTCTTGACTCATCTTCTCTCCTTTGCCTTTTTCCTTGGCATCTTCCTTTCTTCTGTTGTGGCTTCTCTCTGAACCCCTACTATGACTATCAGTAGTCATTTCCTTGTTATCTCTATGAGCTTCTCACTCACTATGAGCTGCACTAAGCCTTTGTGACAACAAGTCCTCCCTGTTGTCACTTACCTCACCAATCCCTCCTTTGGATTTAGTCTTTTGGCAAGCACTAGTTCTCTATCTCTGCAACCTCTTGAGCATTCTCTTCTGCTCTCTTTAGGCTTGTATCCTCAACTCACCTTCTCTTGAGAAAACTTTAACTATCCTCCTTGTCCAACTTTTAGCTGGAATATTTAGGTTTACTGCCACTAACACAACTCCTCTCATTATTTACACAGTCTGCTACTGTGTGTTGTTGCTATCACTCTCTTCCCTTATTAAAACAATTCAAACGAACCAACATCAAAATATAACTCATACCTTTTGATCTATCTCTTTCATCCTTCACTGATTGGGAAATACACATGCTGCTTTACTTTTTGTTGTCTGCACTTCAATTCTTCTTTCAACTGAATTTTTGTTCTTGCTGAGTACATCCATATTCACTTTCTTTCCTTACAATATCTTTGCTGCAATTTCTTCACTTGCTCCTTTGTCACAACTACTTGCTGGAATTTCATTACCTGCTACTTGCATTCACCTACACATACCATTAAAGCTTTAAAACTTACAAGATCCTTTCTGATCCTATCTTCCTCAACCCTTTTCCACAGTCTATCTTGAATGAATCGACTGAAGTCTTCATTGCCTGTAACATTTCAGAGTTCTTCTATGCATGAACCCTTGTGCTCTATTCTCCCTCTGTATCAGATCCATTACAATGCAAATTATATATATGCTAGGAATAAAATTCAATCCCTCAACCAATCTCTACAGAGCATTAATCTTGCTCTGATACCAAATGATGCAGGAAATCATACGTATACCCACAGTGTGCATATACTATGCATAAATCCTGTCTGTCCCAGGTTTTTTTAACTCTCTAAGGAGTCAAATCTTCAATTCTTAAGGTTTAAGGCCCATTAACAATTCTCTATGCAGAATGATTTATAGACTAACAAAGTCTAACCATTAAACCACCCTTTCCTTTATATCAGAACTCATTCTCCTTTTATCGGGACTTAATCACCCCTCTTAAACCTTCGTTAACCTTTTATTAACCCAAATATATATATATATATATATATATATATATATATATATATATATATATATATATATATATATATATATATATATATATATATATATATATATATATATATATATATATATATATATAACTGTACATTAAATTAAATTGCTTTGGACTTGCACATGAAATCCTCATATCCGCACTATATTATATTATAATTCTTTTATAATAGAAATACTCCACAACATAGGAAATCTTACCTTTTCCGCGCTTTTCCACATCTCTGCACATTCTTCGATGCATGCTTTATCACAATTGCAATTGCTATCTCCACGGGTCACATTACACATGAACTATCACATCTGATATGCGACAATGCATTATCGGATTTCAAATACCATTAATTGCACCCATATAACTGATCGGGTCCGCTTCTTATCGCATGCCTCAATACTCTTCGTCTCGATCAATACCATTGTATGTTTGTGATGCGATCACTTTGATGATTGCATTGGCGATCGCTTGTCACCGAGGTTAGTTCACATATCAATATAACATTGTGATGCGATATTTAAGAAGGCTCCTCCACCGTTGATCTTATTTCTGATCCGACAGTCCATGCTTCAATCGCATATCGCAATCGCTCAAGGCATGAGGTCGGTTCATTCACTCCTGAAGCTTTCCTCCGATGTGATATTAACTGCTCCACTTGCCACGACTTAATCCTGCCCATTGATCCTAAAGATCCAACAGATCCTGTGCAACAACACTTCATTACTCATCCTTCTCTTTACTTGTGTTTTTATGGCATTCTTCAATGGTTTTGGTCCTTCTGTCGTTCCGTTGCGCGACTCCCTCCTGAGCTTAATCCATATATTTCTTTAATCAATGTTACTCTAGGACTTTATTTCGATCCTTCAATCAGATTCAATGACCCATTACAACTCTCTATCCATTCAAAAAGGAATCATGATTCTTCATGCTTACACATAGGTTTTAATTAAGCAATTTAAATACTAATCCCATGAAAGAATTTCCATCAGTCATTCGTGTTATTTGTGCAGAATTCCACAGTATTTCACAGGTTCACAATCAAATGCATTATAGGGCTATTAAAGCACATACAAATACAAATTCCCACACATGGTATCCACAAATCCACACTGATTTGATATTAAAATATTTACAAGGGAACCAGTCACATTCGACTGATTCAACCCTTCTCCACAAAATCCATCTATCACTCCTAAATTCTCACTTCTTCTCTTAATATCTTCTAACTCTCTTGCTCTAGCTAGCCTCTGGCTAACCTGTCTAACCTCTTGAATTGTCTAAGATATTACAATTTATACAAGAATGGATTCATGAACCAATTTAGTTGAGATCCAACAATCTCTCAGTTCCCCCTAAAGTACCTCTTCAGCTCCACCTTTACCTCAAACAAATCCTAAATGAAGCTTTTGAATCCCTCAAATCCTCACTCTTCCTAAGATTACTCAACTTCCTCTCAAATCTCTACAGTCACAATATGTTCTTCATTAATCAAGTTTACAATTAAAAATCCCCTCAACTCAACTAAACTGAGGAAAATAAATAAAATGATTAAGGGAACCCAATCCCTTTTCTAAATGTGAAATAAGACTCATGGGTCTTATAGACTTTGAAGAATGCTCTTGCATCATTATTGTTTTTTACTTTTATTACATGGAATTTACATTAGGGCTATTACAAGTGAAACTGTGGACACAAAATTGGATGCAAAAATGGATGTAATAGAAGTAGATGCAAAAGTAGATACAAAACAAGATACAAAAATTGATGCATAAACCTAAAACAAAAGTGGATGCAATATTTGATGAAAATTTGAACGCAAAAGAGGATGAAAAAGTTGAAGTAAACATGGGTACAACAGTACATGAAAAACATCGTGAAAATTTTGACACAACAAAAGCGGATGTAAAACTGGATACAACAATAGATGCGAAAAAATAAGAAATCTTTGATGCAAAAGAAGATGTAGAAATGGATGGAAAAGTGGATGTAAACATGGGTGCAACAATGGATGCAAAATTGGATACAAAAGTGGATGCAACAAAAGTTGATGCAAAAGTAGATGCAAAACAAGATTCAAAACCTGATGCAAAACATGACGCAAAATTGGATACAAAAAAGGATGCAAAAATAGATGAAAAATTAAATGAAAACTTAGACACAAATGGGGATGCGAAAGTGGATGCAAAATTAGAAGAAAAAGTGGGCACAAAGGTAGGTGCCAAACTAGGTGCAAATTGTGGCACAACAAAAGTGGATGCAATAGTGGACATAATAATGGATGCAATAGAAGATGCAAATGTGGATGTAGAAAAACATACAAAAGTGGATGCAACAAAAGTAGATGCAAAAATAGATGTAAAACTAGGCATAAACCTCAATGCAAAACTTGGCGAAAAGGGGGATGCAAAAAAGGATGCAAAAAATGAAGCAAAAGAGGATGCAAAAAATGATGCAAAAGTTGATGCAAGTGTAGGCAAAAAAAAGGGATGCAATAGAGGATGCAAAAGTAGGTGAAACAAAATTAGATGCCAAACTTGACGCAAAATCTAGTAAGAAACTTGGTGCAAAGGATGACACGAAACTTGGTGCAAAACCTAATGCAAATTCCAATGCAACACTTAGTGCCAATCTTGGTGCAAAACTTAGTGCAATTTTTGCATCAATTTTTGGAACATATTTGATAAATGGACACAAATAGCACCAAAAATGGGCTCTCAATGCAAAAGACAAAGCAAAATGGGATGCTAATCACAGGTTTTTTTTTTGTAGTGGATGTGATTCTATTGATGGAAATAATGAATATTAGTGCCATGTTCATCTTCTAAATCTTAGTATCCTTCTTAGGACTCTAATTTTCTTTGGGCTTGGCCATCCTAGAAGCCTCAAAGCCCTTTTGTATCATTTACTTTTCTTCCTTTCATTTCTTATTCACATGCATCTCTTGTTCTTGTATTTTTCTATTTCTGCATTTAATATTTATGATTTCTTGTTGTAGGATTGGTTCAAATGGTTGAAGTAAGATCTTTTGAAGGATCAAAAGCATAATTTCATCCTTTGAACAACTTTGGAAGGTCATTGTAATCATTGAGCTACTTGGATTAGTTTGCTTATTCCCAAATCTAAATGTCTGGAAGTCCCTTGTGGCAAATAGTAATAAATTTCTACTATTGTTTTGAACAAGTTAATGAGATTCAATCGAGTTGATTCCACTTCCATTAGATCTAATCTGAAATGACCGTAAAACTAAAAACTGATGTAGAATTTATTATCCATTAATGATTTGAATGTTAGCTGAAAGCATGAAAATCGAGGAAAAATGCTTGATAAGAACACTTTATGACAGCTGATTAAACATAAAATTGATGCATAACTGTTAAGATTAGGTATGTTCTATGCTAGAGCAATTTATTTAAATTTTCACAGTTAGTAATCACATTAGCATTATGATAAACTGCAGATAGAACATAAATATAAAACGCAGAAGACAAGAGGACACAAGATATGGCGCGAGCCAGGGACAAACCCCACATTGTGTGGGGAAACCCTTTGATCAAATCTTCTTTTATCTTCAAAGTTCAGCACAGAGAGAGAGAGAGAGAGAGAGAGAGAGAGAGAGTACAATTACAACAGAAGTCAACACTTTGACTTGTCTAGATCTAAGCATAGATCATCTTCTATAACAATGAGATTAGTTGAAGACATTCAGCTTCAACTGATTCTCCAAGGTGACGACTTCACCTATCGTAGTGCTGCATCTATGTCCTTGCTGCACCACTACATATGACACCATGCTGCACCAATCATCATGTTGCCTATGTCCATGATCTTATCATGCTGCCCATGTCACCGAGATCCATATACCAGATCTCTAATCCTCTTTTCCGTTGCTGCTGAGATCCTCCTTATTTCAGCACTAAGACAGTCATTACATTATGTCAATGAGTTCTTCATTGAAGTCATCATTATGTGGACTGTAGCAATATACCTTTGTCATCACTGTATATTTGTTGAGACAGTGATTCTCATTACTGCTTTATTATGTAACCTTTATGCTGCCGAGACTACATCATTCCTTTATCATTTGTACCAAACAATATGATAAATCCTATCGAGTGGATCTGCTCCAATACTCACACGAAAGTATGTGAGATAACTCCTTCAAATCATAGGTATGCTGAGACTCTTCTTCACTGTGATGACGTTATTCATTGCTCTTGGCATCGAGGTTGTGACTGCACCGAAACCCTAGGTGCAGTCAAACCTTACTGCGGCTCCTTTCTATGAGATTGTGGCTCGCAACGTATTCCATATATGTGTATGACCTTAATTTGTTGCGTATGATAGTGTATACAAGTATATATAAGAGCAGCATATATATGTTTCCACGATGTCAGATCCACTGCGTGCCTTTTGTGTAATCATGCTGCCAGATCCACTGCATGCCTGTGAATGTCTTCTGGACAACGTTTATCATGACTGTGTATATTAGTTTCCATGTATAGCCACACTACCAGATTCACTACATGCCTTGTGTAACCACATTGCCAGATCTACTACGTGCCTAGGTATATCTTCTGGACAACGTATATATGTTTCCATGTATCCGTATAAGTGGTGTGTGTAACCGTCACCATTACATGTGTATATATATGTTTCCAGGAGCAGCTTATATATCCCTGCATGAACAGCGTATGAAAAGCGTGTAAACCAGTCTTTATATATGTGTTGAATATCCTCTATGATTTGTGCAGAGGTATCATCAATAACCAGCATGTCTTGAACAGCGTATAGGGTTGACCATGAACAGCGTATGAAAAGTGTGTAAACCAGTCTTTATATATGCGTTGAATATCCTCTATGATTTGCGCAGAGGTATCATCAATAACCAGCATGTCTTGAACAGCGTATAGGGTTGACCATGAACAGCGTATGAAAAGCGTGTAAACTAGTCTTTATATATGTGTTGAATATCCTCTATGATTTGCGCAGAGGTATCATCAATAACCAACATGTCTTGAACAGCGTATAGGGTTGACCATGAACAGCGTATGAAAAGCTTGTAAACCAGTCTTTATATATGCGTTGAATATCCTCTATGATTTGCGCAGAGGTATCATCAATAACCAGCATGTCTTGAACAACGTATAGGGTTGACCATGAACAGCGTATGAAAAGCGTGTAAACCAGTCTTTATATATTGCGTTGAGATGCCTTAATGACTGCGGCTGGGTCTCATAATTGCATATAAGGTCTTCCATTCCAGCGTATGAGATTTGCTGCATAGATCGACCTGTGGCTAGGGCATCACCATGAGGCCAGCGTATTACTCTTGGTGTCTCACTCCTTCTCCAAAAACCCAAGACGTGGAGACGAGGAGATCTCTCAAGAATGTGTTTAAATGACATAAAATCCTCACCTATTTATACTAAAAATGTAGAGGTTGAATAGACACGTCGGTTGGGCTTCTAGAGCCTACATATGTGCTGGTCGGCTTGATAATAATTACATAAACAAAATAAATTCATATCTCCATAAATACTTATCGGAATCGGATGATCTTTGGATCAATCCTACACCTCTCGACGAGAGGGATCCAATAAAAATATCAGTTGCCAGAAATAAGCCAACCCACAGGGAGTTTGGCCCTAGTTGCCAATTTAACACTCCCTCTCAACTAGGGAGAACTCTATCCACTGATCCATATGTACAACTGTACTATCTCTGCCATTAGTGCCTTGCACTACTCTGCCTAGCTCTGTTGGCTCTACTCATCTCTGTTGGCTTTGCTCTGCTCTTCTCAGCTCTGCTGGCTCGGCTCTGCTCTGCTCAGCACTGATGGATCTGCTAGCTCTGCTCTGCTCAGCGCTGCTGGCTCTGTTAGCTCTGCTCTGCTCAGCGCTGATGGCTCTGCTAGCTCTGCTCTGCTCAGCGCTACTGGCTCTGCTGGCTCTGCTCTGCTCAGCTCTATTGGCTCTGCTCTGCTCAGCTCAGCTCTGCTAGCTTTGCTCTGTTGGCTCTGCTCTGCTCTGCTCATCTCCGCTGAACTATGAAGAAGAAGAATTCATCGAGAATAAGTCATATCATTCTCCACTGACTTGAAGTCAGTCTCAGAGTGCATACCACTAGTCCCAGACCAGTCTCAACTGACCCGAAGTCAGCTTCATAGTAAGTACCACTCCTACCACTGGTCCCAGACCAGTATCGCAGTCTCAGAGAGTGTACCACTGGTCCCAGACCAGTCTCAACCGACCCGAAGTCAGCATCATAGTATGTATCACTCTCACTGGTCCCAGACCAGTACTGCACTGACACGAAGTCAGTCTCGGAGTATGTATCACTGGTCCCAGACCAGTCTCAGTCGACCCGGAGTCAGCATCATAGCATGTACAACTCCTACCACTGGTCCCAGACCAGTATCATTGATCCGAGATCAATGGAGGACATCCTAGCGTAGGGAGTATGGTAGATACAATGATGCGTCCATCGGTACTACTATGGTCCTGTTGTGGTCACCAACAACCCCCCTCTTTGTTTGATATAAGCAATAACACCAAGCAAAGGGGGACCCTGAACAAAAAAAATCCAAAAATATTTTTGTCAAAGTTTTTGTATTTTAGACTCCCTAAACCTAGATCGCATTGCGAAGAAAGAGTGAAGCGTTTCCTATGCGCATAAACAAGTTGCGAAGAAGCGACGCGAAATTCATCGTGTCGCATACATTCAAAGCGCTCTTAAAATGAAAATCTTAAGGAACCGCCGACGGCCGATATGCGACGTCGCATATCGCAACATCGCATAAAGCAGCACATAGTGATTGAATGAAAAACTTCGATCTGAAAATCTGCGATCTGCGATATCGCGATTTGCGATTTGCGATCTGCGATTAATGAGACTATCAATTCCCGCGATAACACTTCTTGACATCGCAATCCTCAACACTGCGATGCGGATCGCAGAAATCACTCATCGCAAGAGTTCCTTAACATAGTTTTTAAACCCAAAATTGAGCGCGCACATTAAGGGAAATTAATGACTGTACGCCCGAGTATCCAAGAATGATTGTGTCGCGTTTTTCGAAGAGTCAAGTCATTATGAGTGTCATAATTATGCATTCATTAGAACTTAAAGCTTTCATGTCAATCTTTTCGTTATTTCTCTTCTTCTTTGCGTAAACTGCAAGGCAGCAACTGATATAAATCAATATGCAGGAAACATCTAAGGAAAAGGGGAAAGCGCCAATACTAAGGTAACAGAGAGAAGATGCCTCCGCAAATGGATGCCGCATGCAGCAGGACTGCGGATTCCAGAGTATCACTCAACAGACACTAATGAAAATAGACTATCTAAGAGTCAAATTCAAAGGCACACAAAAGCAGCGTGTTTACAAAAGATCCTGAAGCTCAGACTGGGTAAAGCAAAAAGAGAAACGCAAAAGAAGGAGGACGCTCCAGAAAAGCCTGGAACAAAGAACGGAAGCAATTCTCGATACAGGGGATTGTCCAGGCAACAAAACTCTTAACTCATTGAGTCATTCGCACGGCCGGAAACCGAAATAGCAACAGCATAATCAGTTCAAAAGAAATCTGGGTTATACTAAGTATACACACAGCAAATACACCCAGCCAGAGGAAGATTTTCGAAAATATCTTCTAGTTTGTCAGAAAGAGGTGCCAACTCTTGTTATTTCTACTTTTATCACTCGAACAAAAGGAGAAGACAACCAACCGACTCTTCCCAGGCAAACGTTGCATTGCTTACAGCACTAAGGAGCAGATACAGAAACGGTTAGAAATTAGATTCAATTTTTTAGAAATAAATTTGCTTTAGTAAAAGGGCGGTCATTTGAAGCCGTTCCCTAAATTTGTGTAATTAAGAATAATTAGTTAGCAGTATTTAACCCTTCTCATGGCATTTGGAGAAGGGTCCGGAAATCTGTCAAAAAACTTGTCCTCAGAACATGCACTTTTGCACCCTCGGAGGGGGTTTTTGATGAATGGATGGATCAAGATTTATTTATGTTTGAATTTCAATGTCTGCTACTGATGTTGCACTTCTGTACTCTTAGTAGATATTAGAACAAGTAGAGATAAATCGTTATTGCTTGAAGTCTATTAGTGAAATCAATCATAAATGGTACTTTTATCTCTTGACTAATTTCTGCTTATATTCTTAAAGTGATATGCAGCTGAGTTGTTTATATGTTAATGTATGAATGTGTGTATTAAATTTGGCACTTCTGTACGGTGGAGTCATTTATTTGTGCCTGACATATGAATAACTAATTATGCGATATGTTGTTCACAACTGTTTTGCCTAATTTTTTATGCAGAATGGTTTATCTTAATTGATTTCTATTCTTATGATAGCTGAATGATCTTTATTACCAGTTATTATTCGAAATCTTTTTAGATCACATAATAGAAGAAATCTACCCCGGGTTAGCGTAGATTAGATGTGTTGTCTTCATTAGATTACAATAGCATAGAGTCAGTTTAGAAGTTAGAATTAAATTAGCTTAAAAATACTTCTAGATCAACACCATCAAACTCTACACACACACACACTCCTTACATTGGGAAATTGGTCCCATTACCCCCCAGTCGGACCCGCTACACCAAACGAGCAAGGAGCCGCCAACCAGGTTCCGGACCGGGTGGGTATCCCCCTTGTTGTCGACCCGATTTCGGGGCCCTCAACATATTTCGCGCGAGAAGGAGGGCATGAACTATGAATGGAACCTAAATCAAAATCTAAATACCATTCTGAGAGTAAATCACCCTCACCAACTCCCCCGACTTCTCCATTATGATTAAACTCGGAGTTAGAAGTCACTCGAGCATCCACCGCTGCTACAAACCCTAATATATCAGACCAGCTTATCATTGATCCCCCTGAAATTCAAACTTTGATTCGTAAACTCCAGGGATTCTCTATTTTTACTCAGAGGGCTGATAAATCTAAAAGCAGCGTGACTTCGCAGTACAACCCTGCTCATCCCCTAACCAGATTGGAGAGTGAAAATTTTGGCATCCAGCCAACTAAACTTCCTCTCCCCACTAGGAAAAGAGCTAGGAAAACACCTTCAGAGTCTGACAGTGAGACTCTTTCATCTACCTCGTCCATCTCAACCCCCTCACCGCGAAGTCAGCCACCCACATCTTCATCCCAAATCACTCATCCATCTTCCACAACCCTTCCTCTTCAATCATCGAAGATCATAATATCTTCATCTTCTCAGCATCAGGGATCATCTTCTGCACTTTCATTAACTAGCAGCTCAACGATGGCCCAGTCTCCATAGAACAATCCTGGGGCGGTTTTAATGCCTCCACCCCTGAGCCCAATACCGGCCCATCCTGAGAAATGGCTACCTATATTCAATCCAGAAACAAGCATGCTAGTTGAAGAGCATATCAATAATTCCATGCTTTCTGTTAATCTCAATGGAGTTACCAACGAAGATGCTGTTGTCCGGCTTTTTCCTTATACAATGCAAGGGACAGCCGGGTCATGGTACTTTTCGTTACCTTCCGGATCTATCACAAGTTGGGACATTTTTCAAAATCAATTCCTTACCAAGTTCGGTGATGATAGATCAACAATGACATTGATCAATGACCTATCCAATCTTAAAGCTGAGGCTAGAGAACCCATTAAAGATTTCAATTTACGGTTCAATAAGATCCTCAACAAAATTCCCGCTACTTCTCAACCCAGCGAGGAAGTAAGATGTGAATGGTATATCATGGCCTTACCATCAAACTTGGCTATCTTCATAGATAGGGCAAGCAAGAAGACCTTAGTTGAAAACTTGACAGAGGCGTTAGCAGTAGAAAAGCGCGTAGTAGACCTAGAAAAGATATCTCCAATAGAGGAACACAAATCTAAGAAAATCTCTTTCAAAGAAGACACCAAGAAGAAACAAATGAAAGATCCTTTCAATATGGAAGGATTACAAAAAGTGTTAAAGGCCATGTCCAATGAGATGATTGACATTAGAAAACAAGTAGTAGAAACTTCTTCAAAAAAGCCCTTCAGAACTTTTAAAAGAAATCCTCCCATGGATGTGAAACCACCCAATGTTGTCTCAAACGTTGAATCTGAAGAAGAAGAAGAAGAAGAGGATACCATTGAAGGACAGACCGATGATGAAGAAGTTGTGGAACTACAAGGAATGTGGGATTTCATCCTCCC
The DNA here is from genome assembly GCA_031772625.1 of Pinus tabuliformis. Taxonomy (NCBI): domain Eukaryota; kingdom Viridiplantae; phylum Streptophyta; class Pinopsida; order Pinales; family Pinaceae; genus Pinus; species Pinus tabuliformis. The sequence goes on along the minus strand of CM062806.1, from coordinate 69,049,591 downwards.
ACAAGAAGAAGATTAAGAAGCATTTCCGGTTAGCACACAAAGAAAAAATCAACTTGATCCTCCCCAAACTACCCCTAAACAGAAGGGCGCAAGCCCTGCAACAAAATATAAGGTCGCAACAAAGAAAACAACCGCTAGAGCGACCCAATTTAGCCCATTCCAATCAGATCAATCACCTCCATCAAGAACACTGATAGTGTCGGATGAAATGGAGTATAACATCATCGATGACATGAAAAAGACTAGAGCTAATATCACTCTTTACGAGTTGAGCAAATTGAAACATCAACAGAAAATAATGATGAAAGAATTACATGTCGTGCCTACTACATCTTTACCTATAGCTGTAGCCTCCCACAACGTGGGAAGACCTCCAACCAACACGATCAATCAAGTTGATCCAAATGACATCGCCTTGATTGGAGGAAGATCTAGATCTCATACTCCTCCTTTTCTCCTCACTTATGAAATTTTCAATAAAAACGTGCACAATTGCTTGGTTGATTCTGGTGCTTCAACCAATATTTTACCCAGATCAATATGTGCCAAATTAAATGTTCAACCACAAAAATCCGCAGTGCGCATAGTTCAACTTGATCGATCGCAAGTCGAAGTGATTGGTGAACTTAATCAAGTGACCATAAGACTGTCGTCTAACCCGAAAGTATGCCAGGTTATCGACATTCTAGTGGTTGATATCCCTGAATTCTATGGTTTGATTCTTAGCAGGGATTGGTCCGAAAAACTCCACGGATATTTCTCAACCGACTGGTCGCACATGTGGTTACCCTACAATGGTAAACCAAATCAAATAAAGGTTGAACGAGAGTTGCACCAAAAGTACATAGTGACGGAATTGGAAGGAGAGAATGAAGCAATAGCATACAACAGCGGTATCATCGGCAACTACTCGGTAGATTCTTTCCTCGGCAATTTCAATGCTCATATTTCACCTTATTTGGAAAATTCAGTTTTGTCCCAAGTAGAAAACTTTTCCCAAACTGACGATTCAAAATGTGTTAATTTTTTAGATAACCCTGTAAATACATCTTTGTTTTGGAAATTATATTTTGATGGCTCTAAATCCAACGAGGGAGCAGGATCAGGATGCGTTTTGATTAGCCCAGACGGAAATAAGACCATGCTTACATGCAGACTTGAGTTCGATTGCACAAACAATACAGCGGAAGACGAGGCCTTGGTGCAAGGCCTATACAAAGCAATCGGGTTGAACGTTAAGTATCTTCAAGTCTTTGGAGATTCTGAAATTGTCGTCAAACAGGTACGTAACACCATACACTGCCTGTCAAGTCATTTGAAACACTATCAATCTTTAGTACAAGTTATGACTGCACATTTCATAGCAATTCAATATTTCGTCAGTCCCAAGACTCCAAAATGCAAGTGCAGACCTGTTAGCTAACGTAGCCTCTAGACTGATTCCCTCCGAAGATTTTAGTCCAGTTAGATTCTCAATAGAATTAATCTTTAGACCGTCCATCCCTGACAACATCACCAACTGGAGAGTATTCAACAACGATCCTGACATTATAAGTTTCCTCACTTCTGAAGGATCCTACTCAAACCAAATAATTGACAAAGACTATCATGATCACCAAATACAACAAAATAGCACTGATAATGCTATACCCAAATCGGTGGTTAAGTTAGAAGACTTATATGATTTAAAAAGTCGGTTTAAAAGGTCAGCTAATGCTAAACTCTACAGTTCGACTCTGAACTATGAATCAGTGAACCTAGGAACCGATGAGAAGCCACAAAACGTTAATCTAGGCCACGGCCTAGCCCCCGAAGAAAAATCAGCATATATCCGTCTTCTGAGAATTTACAAAAACGTTTTTGCCTGGAATTACGATGAGCTGAAGACTTACGACACTTCTATCATTCAACACACTATCCCTATGATTGACAATGAAAAACCTGTCCAACAGAAGCTCAGAAAAATCCACCCCAACTTAGAGAATCAGATAAAGACTGAGCTGAATAAGTTGTTGAGAGCCAGAATAATTTTCCCGGTCAGACATTCCAAATGGGTATCCAATATGGTACCCGTTAGAAAGAAAAACGGAGATATTAGGATCTGTATCGACTTCCGGAATCTCAACAAAGCCTGTCAAAAAGACAATTTTCCCCTCCCACCTATCGAGCAAATATTACAGGCAGTAGCAGGCTCAGAATTAATGTCTTTTCTGGATGGATTTTCAGGATACAATCAAGTGTTGGTACATCCTGATGATCAGTTAAAAACCACCTTCCGAACTAAATGGGGCCTTCCGAACTAAATGGGGTACCTACGCATATCGGAATATGCCATTTGGTCTGATCAATGTCGGCGCTACCTTTCAGAGAGCCATGGACATCGCATTTAAAGGTTTAGTCAATAAATCGGTAGTGATTTACCTAGACGATATAACAGTGTACTTCAAGAAGCGAAGCGACCATCTCAAAGACTTGAAACAAATCTTTAAAAGATGTTTAAGGTATGGGATTTCACTTAACCCAAAGAAATCTTTTTTCGCATTAAGTGAAGGGAAATTGCTAGGATTCATTGTGTCAAAATCTGGTATTCACATAGAACCTGACAGAATCAAAGAAATTTCCGAAATATCCATGCCTCATAACAAAAAAGCCATGCAATCTTTCCTCGGACAAATCAATTTTGTGAAAAGGTTTGTCCCAGATTTTTCACGTATTATTTCTCCTTTACAAAATATGATAAAAAAGAATTCAAATTTTAAATGGGGTCTAAACGAGCATGAAGCATTCAACTTGATCAAACAAGCTATCATCAACGCTCCATCTTTAGCAACCCCAAATTTTTCAGAACCTTTTATCTTATACACATTTGCCTCAGATAAATCTGATGCCGCGATTTTAACTCAAGCAAATCAAGAGAAGGCAGAAGCTCCAATCGCATTTTTTAGCTCGAACTTACAAGGTGTTGAACTCAATTATTCAGACGTGGAGAAACAGGCATATGCTGTTTTCAAAGAAATCAAATATTTCAGACCTTTCTTGCTTAAAGGCCATACCAAAGTCGTAGTACCGTTTCCAGCGGTAAGAAACCTTCTGATACAGAAGGATGTGGGCGAAAAGAGAGCGAATTGGATTACCGCCTTACAAGAATACGATCTTGAGATCAAGCCAGCGCACATCGTGAGAGGTCAAGGCTTCTGCAAGATGTTAGCTGGAGCATCGCAAATTCCTGAGAACTCATCTGAAGAGGTACACACGTATGAGGTAAGCCTAAACGACGCAGAATCATTATATGCTAACACCATTTATTTTCTTAAGAACGGGTATGCTCCATTACACCTGGATCACACCAAGAAAAGAGCCCTGAGATTGAAAGCTAAACAATACCAGCTCATAAATGATGTTCTGTTTAAAAGGAATTACAATTCTGTACTTCTTAGGTGTCTTGAGAAAACTGAAGCCAAAAAGGTTTTGCAGGAACTCCACGATGGACCAGCAGGTGGACACTATGCTGGAGAAGCTACTGCACATAAAATCTTACGTGCAGGATATTATTGGCCCACGCTGTTCAAGGACTCACACAATTACGTAAGGAAATGCCAAGTCTGCCAGACTGCTTCAGGAAAACAAAAGAAGTCATCCATGCCACTACAGCCGGTTAACATTAAGCAACCATTCAGTCAATGGGGCTTGGACATAATAGGTGAGATCGTTCCTCACTCTTCTAAGCAGCATAGGTATATCCTCACGGCAACTGATTATTTTACCAAATGGGTAGAAGCAGTTCCTCTCAAGACAGCTAATTCTGAAAACATTATTGAATTCATAGATCAATTTATCATCACTAGATTTGGATTGCCAACGGCCTTAATGTTTGATAATGCATCATATTTTTCTGGAAATACAATGACCGAGTTCGCGCTTAAGAGAGGGTTCAAACTGAAGTATTCTGCCAACTACTATCCGCAAGGTAATGGGTTGGCTGAATCAACAAACAAGAACCCAATCAGGATTATTAAAAGAACAGTCGACCAAAACCAAAAGAATTGGCACAAAGCGCTGGTAAATGCCTTGTGGGCAGATAGAATTACGAAGAAAGCTTCAATCGGCACTTCTCCCTTCAATTTAGTTTATGGGAGAGAAGTGGTTCTTCTAACTCACTTAGTCATTCCCTCTTTGTCCTTAGTACAATACATCGATGAAGTACCTACTTCCTCCTTACAATTGAGACAAATGGAAATAATCAAACTAGAAGAACGACGAGAACAAGCCAAGAAAACCCATGCTCACCACCAAGCGCTAATAAAATCCTCTTTTGACTCAAACATAATGACCAGAAAAAGTTTTTAGATGGGAGATTTAGTTTTAAAATGGGATAAGGCTCATGAAGAAAAGGGAAAACATACGAAATTTCAAAAGTTGTGGCTTGGTCCTTTTCAGATTGTAGAAGTCATAGGCCCATCGACGTTTGTGTTGCAGGATTTGGCAGGTAGAAGAGATTCTCTGCCTGTGAATGGACAGATTCTTAAAATGTATTTTCCATAGAAGATCATTCTTCTATTGTTGTAGGATAGTTTTAGTTTTTATTTTTGTTTTTCTCTTCTTATAAATAAGACCGGTTGTGAATGATCATAAATAAGATTCATGAAAGAGCACACCAATTTTCTATCAGATTTTGATTTCGCTTGTACAAATAGCAAAAATTTTCGAAAATCTGATTTTTATTATTGACAAATAGAGTTAACTTTAGCCTAAATATGATGTTAGTTTCAACTTCAAAAAACTTTTATGAAAGAAAATTTTGGTAAAAAAAGTTGTTTTATGTCATCACAATGAAAGGTATCATCAATAATAAAATAAGTATTCTCTGTAAAGCTGTTGTTTTCAAACTCTATTATTATCGTCCAGAGCTTTCTTAAGGAAAAAAAAATGACTTCCTCCCTGCTGAGGGAAATCGCAACATTCAGAGAAACAATCCGAGAAAACACTATATCTCAAAGAATAAGAGGTCTCATCATGAGCCGGCTTATCATGATCACAGATATTATAACTTGCTGACTTTGCCAATACTGTCTATCAAAATAGGGCAACGACTCAAGATTGTTGCAATCAAAAGACAAGGGGTCTCATCACGAGCCAGCTTGTTCAGCAAAAGTGTAAATCAAGTGAATGACTGTGTCATAATTTGGCCACCAAACCAAGACATTGTTCTTTAGAGAATAAAAAAGGAAAAAGTGTCAAAAAGATTTTTCTCTGGAAAAGTTGTGGATAAACTCAAGCGGGAAAAAGGATCATTGCTAGATAACATGGTAACCCTGTCGAGGCTATGGACGCTTGCGGGCAGCAGAGGCTCTACCTACGAAAAATGAACATATTTTAAAAAACCAGTACGCAGAGAAGACCTTATTTTATCTTTAAAAAGACCGAGTAATGTCTGGTATAAATGCAAGAACTAAGCCAGAGGAAGCAGACAATCGGAATATGAAAAGGTTGGGATGAAGTATCATTGACAGGATAAGGGATAATGTACTCTATCTGTCCATAATAAAATTTTGACATACGAAAAATTTTCTGTTTCGGAAGTGAAAATGAAATAGAAAAGCATAGATAACTGGTTCTTCACAGTGAATCGCCATTGTTTTGGTCACCAACAACCCCCCTCTTTGTTTGATATTAGCAATAACACCAAGCAAAGGGGCACCCTGAACAAAAAATCCAAAAATATTTTTGTCAAAGTTTTTGTATTTTAGACTCCCTAAAGCTAGATCGCATTGCGAAGAAAGAGTGAAGCGTTTCCTATGCGCATAAACAAGCTGCGAAGAAGCGACGCGAAATTCATCGCGTCGCATACATTCAAAGAACTCTTAAAATGAAAATCTTAAGGAACCGCCGACGGCCAATATGCGACGTCGCATATCGCAGCATCGCATAAAGCAGCACATAGTGATTGAATGAAAAAATGCGATATGAAAATCTGCGATCTGCGATATCGCGATTTGCGATTTGCGATCTGCGATTAATGAGACTATCAATTCCTGCGATAACACTTCTTGACATCGCGATCCTCAATACTGCGATGCGGATCGCAGAAATCACTCATCGCAAGAGTTCCTCAACATAGTTTTTAAACCCAAAATTGAGCGCGCACATTAAGGGAAATTAATGACTGTACGCCCGAGTATCCAAGAATGATTGTGTCGCGTTTTTCGAAGAGTCAAGTCATTATGAGTGTCATAATTATGCATTCATTAGAACTTAAAGCTTTCATGTCAATATTTTCGTCATTTCTCTTCTTCTTTGCATAAACTGCAAGGCAGCAACTGATATAAATAAATATGCAGGAAACATCTAAGGAAAAGGGGAAAGCGCCAATACTAAGGTAACAGAGAGAAGATGCCTCCGCAAATGGATGCCGCATGCAGCAGGACCGCGGATTCCAGAGTATCACTCAACAGACACTGATGAAAATAGACTATCTAAGACTCAGAGTCAAAGGCGCACAAAATCAGCGTGTTTACAAAAGATCCTGAAGCTCAGACTGGGTAAAGCAAAAAGAGAAACGCAAAAGAAGGAGGACGCTCCAGAAAAGCCTGGAACAAAGAACTGAAGCAATTCTCGATACAGGGGATTGTCCAAGCAACAAAACTCTTAACTCATTGAGTCATTCGCACGGCCGGAAACCGAAATAGCAACAGCATAATCAGTTCGAAAGAAATCTGGGTTATACTAAGTATACACACAACAAATACACCCAGCCAGAGGAAGATTTTCGAAAATATCTTCTAGTTTGTCAGAAAGAGGTGCTAGCTCTTGTTATTTCTACTTTTATCACTCGAACGAAAGGAGAAGACAACCAGCCGACTCTTCCCAGGCAAACGTTGCATTGCTTACAGCACTAAGGAGCAGATACAAAAACAGTTAGAAATTAGATTCAATTTTTTAGAAATAAATTTGCTTTAGTAAAAGGGCGGTCATTTGAAGCCGTTCCCTAAATTTGTGTAATTAAGAATAATTAGTTAGTAGTATTTAACCCTTCTCATGGCATTTGGAGAAGGGTCTGGAAATCTGTCAAAAAACTTGTCCTCAGAACATGCACTTTTGCACCCTCGGAGGGGGTTTTTGATGAATGGATGGATCAAGATTTATTTATGTTTGCATTTTATTGTCTACTACTGATGTTGCACTTCTGTACTCTTAGTAGATATTAGAACAAGTAGAGATAAATCGTTATTGCTTGAAGTCTATTAGTGAAATCAGTCATAAATGGTACTTTTATCTCTTGACTAATTTCTGCTTATATTCTTAAAGTGATATGCAGCTGAGTTGTTTATATGTTAATGTATGAATGTGTGTATTACCATTTGGCACTTCTGTACGGTGGAGTCATTTATTTGTGCCTGACATATGAATAACTAATTATGCGATATGTTGTTCACAACTGTTTTGCCTAACTTTTTATGCAGAATGATTTATCTTAATTGATTTATATTCTTATGATAGCTGAATGATCTTTATTACCAGTTATTATTCGAAATATTTTTAGAACGCATAATAGAAGAAATCTACCCCGAGTTAGCGTAGATTAGATGTGTTGTCTTCATTAGATTACAATAGCATAGAGTCAGTTTATAAGTTAGAATTAAATTAGCTTAAAAATACTTCTAGATCAACACCATCAAACTCTACACACACACACACCCCTTACATTGGGAAACTGGTCCCATTACCCCCAGTCGGACCCGCTACACCAAACGGGCAAGGAGCCGCCAACCAGGTTCCGGACCCGGTGGGTATCCCCCTTGTTGTCGACCCGATTTCAGGGCCCTCAACAGGTCCCTAACTTCATTTCCCTGCTCATTGATCAGATCAGAGGTACTTCCCATGAGTCCCAGACTGCATGGGTAGGATGCCTCGACAGGAGAACTTAATCAATCTTGTCCTCACAAGAGAACACATCAATCCTGCTACAATCGCCATGGAGAACACATCAATCCAGGTTGCCATGGAGAACACATCAATCCAGGCCTCACAGGAGAACACATCAATCCTGCTACAATCACCATGGAGAACACATCAATCCAGGCCTCACAGGAGAACACATCAATCCTGCTACAATCGCCATGGAGAACACATCAATCCAGGCCTCACAGGAGAACACATCAATCCTGCTACAATCTCCATGGAGAACACATCAATCCAGGCCTCACAGGAGAACTAATCATCCTGCTACACAAGAGAGCGAATCATCTTGTCCCACAAGAGAGCGAATCATCTTGTCCCACAAGAGAGCAAATCATCTTGTTTCCGAGCGCACCACCAAGGGAGGGTGAGTCACCCTGTGGTCGTATGTTGCTCCAATAGAACTGCAAGCCCCCCAAAGCTCCTAGAGCTCAATGTATGCAGCATGCAGGACCCTTTTACAAAGGTCTCTCGACGACTCCAAGTCGTTCGGGAAAATCACAAATTTGATCTTTCCTCAGGGCTCTGTACTGACATCATCTCAGTGTGATGGAGCCTCCTTGATCATCGACTTACCATATCCCAGATAAGGCAGTAATTGATGTCTATCTGCTGGAGCAATTGTCAAATACGAGATTCCTCAGTAATCGAATCCCATCTCTGGTTCTCACAAAGATTCACAGTGGTATTCATCATGTGTACAAACAGCTCACTGAAGAGCTTCAGTAACCAGACTGCCTTGGTGATGCTCAGAGTCACCGACTTCTGCTTCCTGCTCATCCAGGATATCAAGGCAGATTCCAAACAGCACTGAGAAGTGCTTTAGTGATCCTCCATACTTCCTGCCCACTCATCATTCGAATAATCATGTGGTTTCATATTTCCGACAGTGTATCTCAATCCATGAGAGATTGTGCCCCTGAAGATATCTCAGAATATTCTTGGTACCAATCCAGTGAGGCTCAACCAAATATGAGCTCACCATGCTAACTGCAACACAGATGTCCGGACGGAGGTTCTCCAAGAACATCAACGCGAATGAGTTTATGAAACTCAGAGGCTTTTCCCAAATCTGGTCCGACATCATTACCATATAACTTCTGAAAGTTAAGATCCTCGAGGCAGTCACAAGCTTGCATCTTATCTTCTCACATTCAGAATCCAACCCCCTCTGTCTCCTATAAATGAGAGGGTCTGCACTTGTCAGACATAGGTGCCGGTACGAGAGGTTTACAATCTTCGAGTAATGGTTTGGATCGGTTTCACTCCTAGTGAATCTCAGCTACATTAGATAGCTATCAATCCTCTCATACTATGCCCGAGGTGTTTTTATTCAAGCCATAGAGGGCTTTCTTCCACCTGTATACATGAGATTCCTTGATCATGATTCTCAAACTCCTCGGGTTGTTCCAAACCTGCGAACCTGCTGCATGAGGGGAATGGTCCCCTTATAATATTTTCCTTCGGTACATTTCAGACATGTGCCTTCATGCTTCTTTTTGAATTCAGGCATCCTAGTCACCATCTGTCTCACAGACCTCCGGTGCTGAGTCAATGGACATGGTCCCCAGTGGACTTCCTGCAACTTGATACAACCCTGAACTCAAAAACATCTTTAAAAGATCTATGTTCAAACACGTACCTTTCCATCGATAAGTGCCACCCTGTAAACTTTGACTCCCATTTCCGAGATGGACATCAAGTTCGATCAGGTACATAGAAGAGATTTTGGGGTTCCTTTCTTTCGTGGAAGAGTCAACCATTTCCTTGATGACCTGCATTACCAGTCATTCTTTTGATCATTGAAGATGTCCCAAGAATGATTGTTATCTTCATCAAGAGATGTGTCTTTTCCATTCGGACACTCCTTTGCATAACGGTCGAACTTATTTCAACAAGGCATCCGCCTTTCCTTCCACCCTTAGATCCAAACTTCCCAATGAAGTGATTCTAAGATGGACCATCAGAATCTTCCGCTGCGCCATTCTGATAACATTCTCTTCTTTGACTTCACCCTAGGTGAATTATGAGGAACCCATTGATCCTTCTGTCTTGTCCCAACTGCCTTCGGTGATTGCTCTTTCACTCCTGCTTGGGCATTGTCTTCACCTCAGCTCTGATACCATGTTAAGATTAGGTATGTTCTATGCTAGAGCAATTTATTTAAATTTTCACAGTTATAAATCACATCAGCATTATGATAAACTGCAGATAGAACATAAATATAAAACGCAGAAGACAAGAGGACACAAGATATGGCGCGAGCCAGGGACAAACCCCACAATGTGTGGGGAAACCCTTTGATCAAATCTTCTTTTATCTTCAAAGTTCAGCAGAGAAAAAGAGAGAGAGAGAGAGAGAGTACAATTACAACAGAATTCAACACTTTGACTTGTCTAGATCTAGGCATAGATCATCTTCTATAACAATGAGATCAGTTGAAGACATTCTGCTTCAACTGATTCTCCAAGGTGACGACTTCACCTATCGTAGTGTTGCATCTATGTCCTTGCTGCACCACTACATATGACACCATGCTGCACCAATCATCATGTTGCCTATGTCCATAATCTTATCATGCTGCCTATGTCACCGAGATCCATATACCAGATCTCTAATCCTCTTTTCCGTTGCTGCTGAGATCCTCCTTATTTCAACACTAAGACAGTCATTACATTATGTCGATGAGTTCTTCATTGAAGTCATCATTATGTGGACTGTAGCAATATACCTTTGTCATCACTGTATATTTGTTGAGACAGTGATTCTCATTACTGCTTTATTATGTAACCTTTATGCTGCTGAGACTACATCATTCCTTTATCATTTGTACCAAACAATATGATAAATCCTGTCGAGTGGATCTGCTCCAATACTCACACGAAAGTATGTGAGATAACTCCTTCAGATCATAGGTATGCTGAGACTCTTCTTCACTGTGATGACGTTATTCATTGCTCTTGGCATCGAGGTTGTGACTGCACCGAAACCCTAGGTGCAGTCAAACCTTACTGCGGCTCCTTTCTATGAGATTGTGGCTTGCAACGTATTCCATATCTGTGTATGACCTGAATTTGTTGCGTATGACAGTGTATACAAGTATATATAAGAGCAGCATATATATGTTTCCACGATGTCAGATCCACTGCGTGCCTTTTGTGTAATCATGCTGCCAGATCCACTGCGTGCCTGTGAATGTCTTCTGGACAACGTTTATCATGACTGCGTATATTAGTTTCCATGTATAGCCACGCTACCAGATTCACTGCGTGCCTTGTGTAACCACATTGCCAGATCTACTGCGTGCCTGGGTATATCTTCTGGACAGCGTATATATGTTTCCACGTATCCGTATAAGTGGTGTGTGTAACCGTCACCATTACATGTGTATATATATGTTTCCAGGAGCAGCTTATATATCTCTGCATGAACAGCGTATGAGAAGCGTGTAAACCAGTCTTTATATATGCGTTGAATATCATCTATGATTTGCGCAGAGGTATCATCAATAACCAGCATGTCTTGAATAGCGTATAGGGTTGACCATGAACAACGTATGAAAAGCGTGTAAACCAGTCTTTATATATGCATTGAATATCCTCTATGATTTGCGCAGAGGTATCATCAATAACCAGCATGTCTTGAACAGCGTATAGGGTTGATCATGAACAGCGTATGAAAAGTGTGTAAACCAGTCTTTATATATGCATTGAGATGCTTTAATGACTGCGGCTGGGTCTCATAATTGCGTATAAGGTCTTCCATTCCAGCGTATGAGATTTTTTGCATAGATCGACCTGCGGCTAGGGCATCACCATGAGGCCAGCGTATTACTCTTGGTGTCTCACTCCTTCTCCAAAAGCCCAAGACGTGGAGAGGAGGAGATCACTCAAGAATGTGTTTAAATGACATAATATCCTCATCTATTTATACTAAAAATGTAGAGGTTGAATAGACACGTCGGTTGGGCTTCTAGAGCCTACATATGTGCTGGTCGGCTTGATAATAATTACATAAACAAAATAAATTCATATCTCCATAAATACTTATCGGAATCGGATGATATTTGGATCAATCCTACACCTCTCGACGAGAGGGTTCCAATAAAAATATTAGCTGCCAGAAATAAGCCAACCCACATGGAGTTTGGCCCTAGTTGCCAATTTAACAAGAACAGAAGTGAAAATTGTAAAAACATAATGATACCAGACAACAAAACTGATGACAGAGTTCGTCCCTAATGGACTATGTCTCCAAGTCCGCTTTCAAGATGGGTGACCGTTTTTATTAGGAATGAGAAGAAGGTGTTGATTACACAAAGAATTGATCAATCTAAGTATGCACACAAACACTTATAATCACTACCATTAGATAGACCCCTGAATCATATTTCCGACGCTTCTTACGGTTTCCAAAACTGACCCTGGATTCTCCCATAACACCAAAAACAAAAACCGCATATGCTCCAGAATCTGCATACAAAAGTCAAAAACCACTCCAATGTCTTCAAAGAAGCAAATCTACCTTTTAAAGGCCTCCAGGTTCATCAAAAATTCCATGGCCTGATTACAGGATGAATTAGTTTATTTTGGGTAGGGTTTTAGCTTCGGTCTTGTTGGCATTAAACACCTTGCTAGGTTGGCATGGTCATTCAATAAGTTAGTTGACAAACTGTTTTTAAAAAATTCAAAAATAATTTTATCATAACCCCAACAATACAAGCAGTTTGGCTGACCAGACAGAGGGGAGACAGCCCATGTGACTGTTGTTACAGACGCGAATAGGGCTCTGATAATTCCGGCAACTACCCGCTGACTGCGCGGTTCCGATTTGCAGCTACGGCGAACCCTGACCTCTTTCACATGTTACAACCACTGTGGTTCAAACGTGATCAGAATCTATGGTTTCCAAACCCAATTGTCTCCTCTTCCTGCTCACATGCACATTCCCTGATGGTTAGCAATCAGCGTCTTAGCTGGCTGCAGTTACCTTGTCGCTGGTCACATTACCACGGTTCCGTTGTGGTTTAAGCACGCGGATAGGAGCCTGTGTTTTTAATTTGCAATGTTTTTTAATGTTTGACATTGTATTAATATAGGCCAAGAGTTTATATGGTTAGGGTTAGAACTTTAGGTGCTAGGTTTGAATGTTTTGTTTTGCAATGTGGTTGGTAGGACTTAGACATAGGTTTAACATAGGTTTAGATCTTAGGTATTTAATGTATTTGCATTTAGCTTAGGTTGAGGTTTAGATTTAGGATTTAGATTAGGGTTTTTGTAATACATTTGTCACAATGAGACAAAACCCAAAACCATATCGTTGACACAAGAACATTTTATGACAACACCCTAAATCCTAAAAGGCAAACCATATCAAACCTTTGCATTGGACGACATCCATGTCAACACATCGAATCTCTGCAATGGACGACACAACCATGTCGACACCAAATCTTGCGATTCGAACAACAACACACATTTCGTCGACCAATCCTAGAGGAACTATCGATGAACATAAGTCGACAAACAGGTGTTGAACCATATCAACTGAATGCCATGAAAACCATAATATTACCTAAACAACCTTATCCATAACCAACATTGTCGACTGTTGAAGCTGAACTGAAGTGACAACAACACTGAACACTGATGACGACACTTGAACACTTGTGCAATTGAATCATCAGAATCCTCCTAGATCATTCCTCTCCACTTGAAAGCTTTGGACCACAAAAGTTTGACTAAACAAATAGTCGATGAGGGTAGAACTCCCTCTTTTTCCACCTTGACCTGACGATGTACCAATACATTCAATCAATCACTTGCAAGTGATGATCCTGATGATGTTGACCATGGTACCTTTCGATTCAGTGACTTGTTTCATCCATACGCAGTATGAAAAACTTGCAAAAATGGGCAAAGAACATGTTATCATCATGAAAATTGAATTCTTTCCACGAAGAATCATGACTTAGTGATTCACAATCTTTAAAAACAGTCTCTATTGGATGTTGTTTAATACCATCAACATGTATAAACAATCTATTTTGTGGAATGGCAGAGACAATCAAATATATACTTGACATCAAACCAGCTACTTGATTTAACATACTTTCCTGATTCCTGTTTACTAAGTGAACTTGTTGCACTGAACCTATCCAACTGTAAGGTGAAATTTGCTGCAACTTAGTTTGATTCTGAAAGTATTGATTTAGTTGTTGATTTGTTTGAATCACTTTGTCCTTATTCATTAAATGATGTTTGCATTGATTAGCACTTTCCTCTTGTCAGGCCAGGGTAACTCCAGAATCAATGAGCGGAAGAAAGAACTGATATTTTATTCATTAGCTAACTATTATTTATATACATACATATGACGGATCAGTTCATCTTATTGATGACTGTCTAGTTCACCCATCCGTTTCGGATTAGGTGTCAACATTCCCCCCCTTAATCTGAAGGGATGTTGGTGAGTCCAAGCATCGTTCTGAATCTTTCAAGCTTTTCTCTTCCAAGCGCTTTGGTGAAGATGTCAGCAATTTGCTCATTTGTGGAACAATGACAGAGATGGATTGTTTTGGCCTCAACATGATGTCGGATCAGATGATATTTAGTATTGATGTGCTTAGTACGATCATGGAACTTTGGGTTCTTGGCCAACTTTATTGCAGAGGTGTTATCAATCATGAGTGGAGTTGATTGTATCTGTTTTACCTGCAAGTCTTCAAGAATTTTCCTGAGCCACACAATTTCTTTCGTTGCTTCAGCTGCTGCCACATATTCTGCTTCTGTTGTGGAATCTGCTGGTACTGATTGTTTGCGTGATCTCCAGGAGACAGCTCCTGATCCAAGACTCATAGCATATCCTAAAGTAGATACCCCAGTTTCTTTGTCTCCATCGAAGTCTGAATCAGAGTATCCAATCAAGTTGAAGTCGTCCACCTGTGTATACTTGATTCCAAGGTCTTGAGTTCCCTTCAAGTACCTTAGAACTCTTTTTGCAGCAGACCAATGTCCCTCACAAGGCTTTTGCATAAACCTGGAGAGGATTCCAACAGCAAATGAAATGTCTGGTCTGGTAGTAGTGAGGTAGCTGAGACTTCCTACAAGCTGTCTATACTTTGTTGCATCCTCAAATTCCTTTCCTTCAATAGATGTGAGCTTCAAGTTTTTTTCCATTGGAGTAGAAAGAGGATTGCACTCTGTCATGCCAAATCTGTTTAACAAATCTCCAATGTATTTCTTTTGAGAAAGAAATATGGACTTTGGATGTTGGGTTACTTCAATGCCAAGATAGTAATGAACATAGCCCAAATCAGTCATTTCAAAAAAATTTCCTAATTCTTTATTTATGGATGCAATATAGCTTTCATTGTTCCCTGTCATTAAAAGATCATCTACATATACCACAAGATATACAACTGTTTTGCCAACTTTCTTGACAAATAAAGTTGCATCATCAAGATCAAAATGAATGAAGTTGAGTTTCAGAAGATGCTCAGTTAGTTTTTCATACCAGGCTCGTGGTGCTTGTTTGAGGCCATACAAGGACTTCACAAGTTTGCATACTTTATGTTCATGTCCTTTCATAGCAAATCCTTCAGGCTGGGACATAAAAACATTATATTTTAGATCTCCATTCAAGAATGCAGTTTTTACATCCATTTGATGGACTTTCCAACCGTTCTGAGCAGCTAGTGCAAAGAGTGTCCAGATGGTTGCCCATTTTGCTGTGGGGGCAAAAGTTTCCTCATAATTGACCCCTTCCTTCTGTGCAAAACCTTTTGCCACAAGCCTAGCTTTGTGCTTGTCAAGTGAGCCATCAGCTTTGTATTTGTTCTTGTAGACCCACTTGCAGCCAATTGGTTTGGTTTCAAATGGAGGATCAACCAGCTTCCAAGTGCCATTCTTTATGAGGGCATCATACTCCTTCTGCATCGCTTCTTTCCATTCATCATGAGAAGCAGCTTCTTTGAAGGAAGTTGGTTCAAAATCTGTAGACAAGTTCAATTCACAATCATAAGTAACATCCATATCAACAGGTGAATTAGAGTTATCTACATCACCTCCATCTTGTCGGTTTGTATTTCTGGTTCCTGTTTTTCCAATTTCATCAGGATGAACACTTTCAAGTGTCTTTGTTAGCCACTTTGGGGACCTTTCTGAGATGGTCCAGGCTGCTCTGTTGATTGAGTTGGGTCTGAATCAAGATTGAGTCTCCCAATTCTATCAATTACATCACTTAAAGCATCATCTGTTGTTGGAGTGTCATGCAGGGGAGATTGTTCTTCAGAAGAAGATTCCACATGTTGGTCTAGTATAGGAATCCCCCCTTCAAGATGTGGAATCTGATTATCAAACTCTTGAAATGATTTCGGTTTTGTGAATCTATCCAAGCGATCAAGTTGCCGCTCAACAACACTGTCAGATTTGGATGATTCAAGAAAAATGACATCTCTAGATAAAACAAACTTTTTATTTACTTCATCATAGAGGCGGTATGCTTTAGACCAGGTCTGGAAGGAGGGGTTGCCCTAGGCCATGAGTGCAGCATCACAAACCATAAGAGTGAGATTTGGAGCTATAACAGATGCCCCCTAATATATGAGGTTAGAAGGGGAACATGATGGCCGAAATGTATTATGTAAGTACATGGAAAGGAAGTCTGTCGAGAAACCGAGGAGGACTGCACCAGAATTCAGCCTGCCAAGCCACCAAAAGGAGATCAGAAAGAAACATTGTATGAGGCGGGCATACCCATGCTCAGAAAAAGTAAAGCATGTCCGCATATCAAGTACAAGCGGATCCACTAAGTATACAAGTATAAATGACTGGAAGATACATAATGGATCATTTGATCATAATGAGTAAGTACATGTCTGAATATCACATATAAGACTGTCAATGATGTTGAAAGATGCAACGGATCACTGATATCAAGGACTGATCCCAAAAGGTACCAACTAAACATGATGGAATAGGATGGTACTACACTGCAAACTCAGGTGCCAGCATATAGAATGTCGCCATAACTGACTGCAACATATAAGGTGGAGTGGTATCAACTAGCAGCAACAGGAGCAACTGTCAAGTGAACCAATGAATGCTGATACAACCTGAGGTCTTCACCAACCGCCGTGGTACATTTCTACACCATGGGAATAAATGATCTGAAGTCGACCATGTGAGAAATCGTTTGATTACCGGTCATTGATGTATACCGTTAACAAACGCGAGACTACTCACCGATAATGATAATGAGCGTCAAGGTACCCAGTACAATCTAACAAGTGTGAATAGATGAGCTGAAGTTGAACACCTGTAAGAATCTATCGATCAGGAGACAATGATGGTTCCCCACTGTCGATAGCGAAGGATCTGCCACTAATGACTGCAAACCCCAAGGTACTGCCAAATGGACTCTAGATCTTTGCCCCAGAGCAATGAGTCGGAGTCGATAGGGAAAGATCCGCTAGAAGGAAGGCATTAAGGCATCCTCCATCAATCTAGCGTGAGTGTAACCCGTAGGCCAATAATGTGGAAGGAATCGGACGAAAAAGATGTAGTAACCCAACCGAAGTACGTTTCCGGCGTACACAAGATGTGGCTAGCGCACGGCAGAAACCCTCTAAACCAACCAATAATGAAAGCTGACACAGAGGCGAGGTATCCACCAATAGGGTCAAATGAAAACCAAGGTACTGCACGAATCCCAATGTGTGATAATGTATGCTGATGTCGAACACAAGGGAAACCACTCAGTCAAAGACCCATGATACTGATCGATGCTGAGCACAAGGTGACCTATCAATAATGAAAATAGGGCCAGGGTGCGGCTCTAGGCCTGTCCTCAGAGCAAGGTGTCGTCGTCGATAAGGACAAGACCCGCCAGTAAGAAGTCAATGGGGACCTTCTCAAACCGGCACGAGTAAAGGACCAATATAACTGATGTGATGATAGACATGACACTGACAACCAGCGATGGCCGACTGAAAAATGAGTCAAGAGACACCGCAAAGAGGCCGACTCAGGCTAACTTCCCTTGAACAAAAGCACGACTCAATGTGACTATGTGGCAGCATATGATGACTCTGTATAAGTTCGCCATGCAGGAGGCATGAAAGAACCCTCCATATGATTGGAAGAGATAACCAATCGGGGGAGAACTGACTCAATAACAAGGTTATGGCATACCTAAGTGAAACTAAATCCCACCCATGCGGAGGAGACTTTGTTTTGAGTGCTTTGTTCAAGGGCGACACGACTGACTCTAGCTGCCAATAATAAATGGAAATAATGTCCCTGTTCCCGCTCTTTTTTGGAATATTTAATTTTTTTTTCTTTTTCTGATAAGCCGGAAAAAGAATAAAAGAATGCTATGGTACAGTGGAAAGAACGAGTGTCGGTGAAACAGATGATCTAGTTCCTGGGAAAGGAACGTTCCTATGCTCAATGCAGGGAGGTGAAAACTGGTCAGTGACACTCAGAGGTATGTTCCTTCCACGGATCTGGGTATGTCAAGCTGCAGAAGTCAAAGGTATGCAAGGTTGATTTTGCAGGGGTCATGGTCAAAAGTTGGCTTAAACACGAGTCCAAGTGAAGCCGGCTCTAGGCCAAAAGGTGCAAATGGTCAACATGCAATGCAAAAGTACAACTCGACACACATAGGAGCCTCTAGGGTATAAGGCCAGAATGAAGCAGAGAAGCTAAGAGGAATGAGTCTTCAACGCATAAGTCATGGTGGGACTAAAGAGGACTCCCGAGCCTAAGGACAAAAATCTGCATGAGTGCCAAGTGACAACAAGGTACTAACTAGGGCACTCATGATAAGGTAGGCTCTACCACTCAAGTCATGATACTTCTAAGCAATGAGAAGGTTCCGCATCATAACTTGGTGGGGTCGATCCTAAGGCCAAAAGGAAAAGGAAACTGATAAGTGCACAATGCAAGCGGAAAAACCTAACCTATATGCCAGTTTCGAGAACCAATACCTGTCAGAACGGACCAACCATAAACTTCCAAAGGAGACATCTTCCAAGTTCTGTAAACATAAATAGGAACACTAGACGAGAATTTAATACATCCCACATATAAACTTCATGTAAAATCTTTGTGTTATAGAATACAAAACTTGAAAATGCGTACCTCATATATACAATATGGTACAAGGAACCACGCAGCCTTGCAGCTTACGCATAATAGTTCTTCTGGAAAAACCCCTTGCAGGGATCAGACCAAGGACTCCTTTGGTAGTCATAACTCATGGCTTCAAAGAGTTCCTCCTGTGAAGGAAAAACAAGTTCTAAGAAATCATGATAACTACAAGGATCAAAAGAGGGAATTAAAGGGTCCCATGTCCCTATAGGATGAATCTCTTGGTCAACTGTCGAGACCAAGTTCCAAGAAGGAGAATAATAGGTCAAAGGATCCTTCTTAGAAGCGATTGAACATTAAGGATTCAATACCACATAATTGACCCGTGGCGGGGTAGAGTCTACTTGAACACTTGGAACAAACCAAGGGGCATTCTGCAGTAAAGTCGAATTAGGGTGGTGATTATCAGATGCAAGCTGATCAATAGTGACAATATTCCCATTATGAGGAAATCACATTACTCGAAAGAGTGAAGACACCACAGCATTCATAGCATAGACATAATCACGCCCAAGTAGCATATTAAAGTCTAAAGGGCTATCAACCACCATCATATCGATTAAGACAGCCTTCCCACCTAAAGTGATAGGCACTTGAGGAAGAACACCCATAGATTCACCAGGTCTTCTATCATAGGCTAACAACTGACTTTGATCTGTCAACAACTTTGGGGAACCCAAAGCTTTCCAAGTCAAAGAGGATATAATACTTGTAGAGGATCCTTCATCCACCATACATCGATAGACATTTGTGGAATTAACTCTGACCTTTATTTGGAAAGGTGCAGCGGAAGGAAGACGAGGCTCAACAAGGCTATCCAAATCAAAGGAAACACTCTTAGCACTTGGAGGGGGAACATTCGAAGTAACCGGAATGCCCCATATACTAGAAGACTCTGTACTAGAGATCAAACAGACTCTTTTTTTAGGCACTTCACCCCCCAAAAGAGGAGTGTGATCGGCCAGCGATTGCACTGGCTTTACCACATTTTCAACCAATGGTTGATGGGATTGATGAGAAACCATATCAGATCTAGGAGTAGAAGTACTTTCAGACTCGGACCATATCTTTTGAACCTCTGGAATACCAGGGCATAAATGAGTAAGATGGTCTCCCTTGCATATCTTACAAGGGAACTTAGGTTTAAAACTTCTACATCCAGGTCTCTTATCAACCTCCATTCCGCCAACATGACTAGCAGTGGTTTGCGGAGAGTCCTGAACATGACTTGCAGAGGTCGGTGACTCTTTGCTAGTATGACTCGTAGTGACTAGACTCATGCCCCCAGCAGGACTTGCAGCGGCTGAAGACTCATCTTCAACATGACTCGCAGAGGTTGATGATGAAGTGCTAGTATGATCTACAATGACTAGACTTGTGCCCCCAGCATGACTTGCAGTGGTTGAAGACTCATCTTCAACATGACTCGCAGAGGTTGAAGATGAAGTGCTAGTGTGACTTGCAGGGACTAGACTTGTGCTCCCAGCATGACTTGCAGCGGCTGAAGACTCATCTCCAACATGACTCGCAGAGGTTGAAGATGAAGGGATAGAATTATTCTTCTTCTTTGACTTCCTCTTTCTCCTCTTTTTAGATTTCTTGTGACAAGAAGGAGGAGGAGAAGGAACCCCAGATTTCTCTTTGAGAGAAGATGAACAATTAGCACCCATGTGATGCCCTTGAAATAAAGCATTCAACTGAGAAGCTTCAAGAGCATTTAGAATATTCGGAGTGGGCCACAACCAAACGGGTAGTCCAACATTCAACCCATGAATATTCAAAGTGGCCATCAAGGGAGTACCAACGTTTCCAAAGAAAGGAAAAGCACAAGGATCCCCTTTTGGGAGGGCACCTTGGTTGGTTTCCATAGGAATATTGGCCATATCAAACATATCCAAAGACCCTTCCCCTACGGGAATATAGAAATCACTTTCCAAGGAATATGGATAAGCAATCAAAACCTTTGCCCTTGAGGAGGCAACTCTACAACTTCTGAAAGAACGACCAAAAGACTTTCAAGATCGATAGAGTGGTAAGCCAGTCACTCAGAACACAAAGTCCAAACACGACTAGACAAAAATACCTAAAGCCAACTATATTCAAGGAGCAAAGAGCACCCACTAGAAATTCCTTAAAGATAACAGCCAGTCAAACAACTTCCAAGTATTTCCACTCCGGGTGATGAGGACCAGACACCAAAATACAAGAAAGTGGAGTCAGGGGCCTTCCGAAGATAGTCTGGGATAATGACGGCCCAGTCCTATCAGCGAAGGTAACAGAGGAAGTTACGTTGACCTCCTAACAACGGCCTACGTCAGTGCAAGCCCCCAAGCTTCGCAAGGGTGCCCTCCAGTAGTACTGTCGAGAGTGATGCAACTTCGACCTCAGGTGCCACGGGATTCCCCTCCGCAGCCACATGTGTAGTTCCCTAGGAGAAGCAACTATGGATACCAACTCGTCGCAGAAGCCAGGCGGAACAGTCGTGAGGTAAGTTCGGACAAGTAGGAGAGGGGGTATCTCTCTTCCCTGTCTTCATAGACCCTCGTGCTTAACTCCCAGATCTGGAGCTTTCCTGGTCTTCCTAACGCTATTGGATTTTCTCTCGTTATTCAAACTCCTATGTTTGATGTTTTATGTGGCCTTGGAGAGTTAACTCTCCACTCGCCTAATCCAAGGCCCTAAAATCCTAAACTTGTTGGTGTAACTGACTAAAACAAAAAGTTCTAGTGAATTTTAGTTAGCGCTTGATTTTATTAGGCTGTTCTTTAAGTCACAAGGTAACGGAAGTGAAACTAGTGGTGTTTTTTGACGCAAAATAAGTTAATAAAAACTTAACTATATGCACATGCACTTGTTTTCGTTTTTCGATGAAAAGTAATCTCTACTGGGTTCAGAGGTACTTCAAATTAAACAAAGTTTTTTGCTTTCTTTTCAGACTCCACACTCACAAAAGCTAACAAAGCTATGTATGCATAAAAAGGGATGCAAATCTATCCTAATGCAATAATTATGTGTGGATGCAAGATTTAAAGACTACTCTAAAAACAAAGAAGGAAAGTTGCTCACTTATCAAATTTGTCTTGCCACTAAAATGCTTAGATAGAAGATGATGTGCTACCAATCATTTCGTCCAAACAATAAAAACAAGTTCTAAGATAAATATAAAGCACTTTCACTTCGCAAAAAAGGAAATCAAATGAAAAGCAAGTTTAAGAAAGAGAAACTTAAAACTTTCAAAAGATTTTCTTTCAAACAACAAAGAAGTCTTTTTCAAGGAATGCTCTCAAAAATACTGACACCAATGATTGATGAATAGGCAACCAAACACTTTTGTGAATTGACACCTTTCAAATGATGAAAACCCAACAAAAATAAATGTGTTTGAAATCGCTCTTGACAATCAAAAGCAGCAATGAAAGTCCAAAAGATCAAAAGACAAGTTTCAAGAAAATGGTAACAAACAACTTTCCCGAAACGAAGGAGCAAATGGTCACAAAAATGGTTTCGTTAAGCAAACAAAAGGGTCACCAAAACAAAATGAACACAAAGATTGAATCCAATCTTCCTACTCTGCCAAAACAGAGCAGTCAAGATTCTTAACCAGAAATCTTGTGTGTCAAAAAACAATGACGCTTGCAATCAACGAAAACAAGACTAATACTCCTTATAACTAGAGAGAGTTCAGAACAAGATGCCCCCTGTTAAACAGAGGACTGTTACTGGAAAATGACTGCTTCAAACTGACCCAAACCACCAGACAAACATTCAGTAAAAAGAAAATTTATAAATCTTGAAAATTATATAATATACGCGCCTGCAGTGATGTGCAGAGTGCGTGTACACGCGACTGTAACTGAGGAAACCTGCGTATACGCGGGTTCACTTAGTTAAACTTGCGTATATACGCTTCTGTAATCCAGAAAAACAGCGTATCTGAAGATTTTCAAGAAAAATAAAAAAATACAGACTGAAAAAACTGGAAAAGCTTAGAGTTCAAGAACAGATCAGACAGTCAGAGCCAACAAACAGAGGGGCTGAGCCTTGATTGGCTTGAAGACTACCCAAACTAGGAACAACAAGAGTGTTGTTCCCCAACAGAGTCGCCAATTCTGGTTGAAGGGAAAGTACCCCTAGGGTCCTTTGGGTTAAGACTCTACCAGACTGAAAATTGCTTATTCAAAGAAACACACACACAGCCATTATCTTTACTGTAAGCAAATTCTAATGTTAAGGGTACGTACCTAAGGTCCTACGTTTGAGAAGGCCTTTAGGGTCCAAACCCTTCTTGGAGTTCCCTTCTTCTCCTTTGACCTGTAAAACAAACAAATCAAAGAACACAACAGTACATGGACAAATACTTATACATAAACCATCTTCATGCTATAAAGTTAGTTATAAAAATCTTTAAGTAACCACTTGCATAAGAATTCAAAACAAGAATCTCATAAGCATAAAGAAAGATTGTTTCGGGAACCAAGACGTGTTTCTTTATATAAAGGCAAGTAAAGTACATATAACGGAAAGATTTCACCTGAAACACCTTCAGCAGGCTCCAAGCAAAGCTTCCTCCCGGATTCGTTCCAGCCTCAAGCCTCCAACAAGAGCTCCTTCCAAGTCTTACTCAATGATGATATAAAGGATGAATGATCACCAATACACATGGAAACAAGGGTTTCCTATGCAAAATGGGGGAAGTGCAGAAAGCACCAAGGACTTCAGACCTGGTCTAAGGGGAAAATCTCAGCATAATAATCTTGCTCTCTTTTCTCTCTTCCTTAGGCCTTCCCTTTGATGTCTTTTTATACCATCTCCAAAGTAGTTTTTTAGTTAGGAGTTGGTTGGGAACAGTTGGGCCACGGCCACTAACAGGTGATCAACAGGTAAAACCCGCGATCTCCGCCCGAAAATAAGGAATTATTTATTTTTTTAAGTGTTTTAATACATACACGCGGGTTGGGTATACATATACCTGCGTGTACATGTGTTTAACTCAGGGCAATGTCACGTATAAGGGATAAAACATTGTTTTTTAAATTTTAGGACCAGGTCTGGAAGGAGGGGTTGCCCTAGGCCATGAGTGCAGCATCACAAACCATAAGAGTGAGATTTGGAGCTATAACAGTTTGAATACCCTAGGAAGATACACTTACGACTTCTAGCAACAAGTTTGTTTCTATGTACCTTTGGTATTAAAGCATAACAGGTGGAACCAAATATCCTGAGATGTTTTACCGAAGGAACATGTCCATACCACAATTCTTAAGGAGTCTTGTTTCTTATAGCACTAGATGGACATCTATTCTTTATATATGCAGCACATAGAACAGCATCAACCCAAAACATTGTCTTTACATTTTTGAAGAAAAGCATGGATCGTACCATATTCAAGATTGTTCTATTCATTCTTTTTGCTACACCATTCTATTGGGGATTATAAGGTATAGTTGTTTGATGTTTAATCCCATGTTGGCGAAGATAGTGTTCAAATTCATTTGATGTATATTCTTTTCCATTATCAGTGCGAATAGATCCAATATGAGATTGTGCATCATTTTCAATCCACTTATGAAAATTCTTGAATGTTTGAAAAGCATCAGATTTGTTCTTCAATAAGTAAACCCAACACATTCTGGTGTAATCATCAATAAATGTCATGGTATATTTATTTCCATTTGCAGAAGGAACATGCATTGGACCACATAAATCTGAATGAATAAGTTCAAGCTTCCTATGTGCTCTTGAATGTGAATCATGAAAAGACTGTTTGCTATGCTTTCCTAGAATGCAAGCATCACATTGCTTATGTTTTCTAGGAATTGTAGGCAAACCAGCAACACCATTTTTCTTCAACAAGCAGAGACTATCATAGTTTAAATGTCCAAATCTAGCATGCCATAATAAACTTGATGGAAGTGTACCTTCTTCATGATGAGAAATATATGAAAAATGTTGTGCATGAGCAGAGATTCCTTGCAGTTTAAGAAGTCTTTCTTCTTCTATACCCCTCATGACAAGTGAGTGGTCAGATGCCTTTCTTACCTCAAGCTTGCCATCAAACATATGAATGGAGTGACCTTGCTGGCGGATGTGGACCAGGGACAACAAGTTTCTCTTGAGCTGTGGGAGATATAGAACATGGTCCAGAAGAAAGTCTAGAAGAACAGGCAGTTTAAGCCTGACTGTGCCAAGCCCTGATGGCTTGATTTTTGACTGATCTGCAAAGTATACTGATCCATCAACATTGTCAGTGAAATCTTCAAAAAAATCTTTCCTATGAGTAATATGACAGGTTGCTCCTGAATCAAGCAACCAGTCATTTTTCGAAGAAGCAAGTGAAGCATTAAACAAGTCTTCATTTACTCCAATGTTACATTGTGCCTCAATATAGTGAGCGGATTCAGGTGCTTTACCTTTGTCTGTGTCATCAGTTTTACCTTTCTGCTGATTTCTTTTCTGCTCAATCTTTTCCCATGGTAGCTTGCATGTAGAAGCATCATGTGATCCATTTCGTTTGCAGCGAATGCAATGCAGATCTGCCTTTTCTGCTTGAGAATGTCTGCCCCCCCTGCCTCTGAAATATCTTCCTCTTTCTCTTGAATGCATACTGTAACAAAAATTATTTCTGCTGATAGAAAAATAATTTTGCTGATAAAAATTACTTCTGCTAAAAAATCCTCACTTTACAGCCTTTAAATCCCTCTAATATGTGACAGAAGGCATCAGAATTTCATTGAAATATTATATCACTTTATGCTTCAATACAGCATTATAAAAAACTGTGCAACTGCCTATTTAAATGCACTGCCTATTTAAATCCTCTGATACCATGGCCTTTTCATGCGTATTCGTGAAACTTCACATTCCATCTCCGAGCAATGTCATGGAAAGCAATAAATGACCTTTTCAAATTTTGATTACCAAGGTAATCAAAGATTACATATGCAGAGATCAATATTCGATGCCTTGAACTGCGAGTGATGATGAGAAGCCGAAGAATCGTAAGCGTTGCATAAGTCAATGGTCTTTACAATTCCCTCACCAAATCGACAAACAATCAATAATATTCAAAATCTCTTTGAGATAACCGCTTGCCCAAGAGTAATACAGTGGAATTTAATATAATTGAAAGAGAAATGGAAATGAGCGTGAATGAATGAGCGTGGGAGGATGGCGTAACTCCACATTTGAACAAAGGAAAACAGAGATGAATCAAGGTGCTAAAGCCATCTCATGCTGCGCTCAATTGAATGACTTTTATTTGGAAACCAGCACTTGCACGTTAACTATTTCCTAACAAAACTGTTTATATATAAAAAAATCTTGGAGTTAATGGCACCACGACCGTTGAAGAGGTAGTGTTTTGCAAGGGCGCTCACCCAGAAATCCCAAAGAAGTTTGAAGTCTTCAAGCGTCCATCCATCTCAGAGCGGCTTCTCATAAATGTATTTGGCAAACAGCACTGCAAACAACCGGTGTTTACCGCTGGTCGCCTGGTCTTAAGTGCAGAAGCAGATGCCTTTAAATTGGCCCAAAACGCCCAACCGTTCTCTGCTCATATAATCAACCATGGTGTCCTCAAATTTGGTGGAGAGCCCACACAGAACCTTCGGCACCTTCTCAAGAGCAGCGCTTGAATCGACCACGAAAAAACACTATTGAATTGCGTTTTGGGTATATCAATCGGTGTTTGTGCACAATCTGAGGTTTGGAGACAGCGAGGAAAAAAAACGTTTACCATGCAGATGCGCAGGGTATTATGAGGCCGACAGTAAATGACAGAGATTTCATGAGGCAACAAAAAAATGATGCGCAGGGATTCAATGAGGTACAGAGAATCACGCAGAGGAACGCTGGAATGATTTTTGGACGGAGCAGGTGTGGAAGATTTACATAGACATTTGAGGACAGAGCGCTGGCAGAGGCAGAGGAGTTACAAGGCACGCCAGAAAAAGGGACCTGGGACCTGTGCTCTGATACCATGTAAGGCCAGGGTAACTCCAGAATCAATGAGCGGAAGAAAGAACTAATATTTTATTCATTAGCTAACTATTATTTATATACATACATATGACGGATCAGTTCATCTTCTTGATGACTGTCCAGTTCACCCATCCGTTTCGGATTAGGTGTCAACATTCCCCCCCCCCCCCTTTTTTTTTTTGGAAGAGAAAAGCTTGAAAGATTCAGAACGATGCATAAGCTCCCATCAGAAACTTTGACATTGCTTTAGAAAAGGCTTTGATATGAAAATAAATAGGTTCCCTCTCCACTTGAAAAGAGGTTTCCCAATTGTTCAAGACATGACATGGAGACACAATACAAGAGAAGTTGAACATTGACTTTCCCCAATAGTGACCTGTATCCCTGCAACTATTAAGTTACAAAATTAAACTGAATTGGTTTATTCTAACATTAGGAAGAGGAGCTTTAGGCACAAACTGTAATTCATGTTGTAATCTCTGCTTATGGATAAGATGTTTGGTTTCACATAGAATTGGAATTGTTTCTATCTCTTTAATCAAACCATCTTTAATCTGAGCTACATAACTTAAACAAGAATCATGTTTATTATTATGTTGATCCTTTACACACATGATTACAAACCTCTTGTTTGAACTTATTAATCGTTTCATCTGATTAACATTAATTGAATTCAAGTGATTTTTGTTTTGATGTGCCCTGACAATAAATTCAACCCCATATTTCTTAAGGTGATATTTATGTTCTCTCCTGTAAAATACTACATCACGATCATAAAGATAAGGACTTCCTAAGACAATTCCCCATATGTCTACTGGAACCACATCTAATTCCACTTCATCAATGTAATTAGTTGTTATGGGAAATATTAATCGACACTGTTTGGTGACTTTTATCTAAGTTGATTTATTTAGCCATCTTAATGGGTAAGGTCTTGGATGATTCCGTGTTTCCAAACCCAAACTTTTAACTAAATATTCAGAGATTAAATTTTCCTGTGATCCACTGTCAAACATTGTGTCTATCTTTCTATGCTTGTAAGTTATACTTATGTTAAAAAATTCAACTCTTTTATCCTCGTGTGAAGGATTTATGTTTGAAGAAGATGCAATAGTTTTCGAACTTCAACCAGTATCAGAATTTTTACCTGTCATAACCATGGCGGTTATCCTCATTTCATCAACTGAATTTGAACCTAGATCTTTTTGGACTGTTGTAATGGCCTTCTTTTCATCCTTCTCCTTAAGGAACTTTTTGGGCTTGAGTTCTAGATGAAGTTTCCAGCACTTTGATTCATCATGACCCATTCTCCAGTAATGAGAACAAGTAGGTCTTTCCTTCTGAATGATCGTTGATTTCTTTCTCTTTGAATTGTTCTTCCCCTTACTATCACTGAAATATTTGGTTTCCAACTCTTTGGATGACTGCAATGAAAACTTGAATGGTCTACCACCTGATTCAATATGTATGGCCTGAACACACACCTCATCAAAATCATCAAGATTAAACATCAATAAAGTATGCTGCAAATATGAATGTAAACTGCCAATGTATTTTAACAAAGTTTCACGTGTGTCCAATGAAATACCGAGCGCCAATGATTTCTTTTGGAACTCCTGAGTAAACTCTTGGACACTCTTCCCTTTACCTTGCCTCAAATGCTGCCAATCAATAACAACTTGTTGCATGTATCCTAAAGGATAGAACTGTTTCCTAAGAGCTTTTAAAAACATAGACCATGATGAGATGAATTTTCCTTTACGCTTTACATCTAGTTGAGTTTTACTTTCCCACCAGATTAAAGTTGTTCCCCCCATTCTAAGTGTAGCTAACTGAATTTTAGTTTTATCACTAGAAATGTTCTGAATGCGAAAATACACTTCTAACTGCTTTATCCATTTATCTAGCTTTTCAGGATTCATTTCACCATCATAAACAGGTAACTCAAATTTAACATCAAGTTTCAAAAAAGATGTTTTCTTAGGTTTCTTTTCTATTTTAGATTCTACACTGGAAGAAGAAGAAGAAGAAGATGATGATGGATATGATGGATGTGAAGGTGGTTTATTAGTCTTCCCTTTACCTTTGTCCTTCTTCGATGGTTTTGAAGAAGAAGCTTCAACTCTTGCATTCTTGTCTTTGCACAATTCTCCAACATCCACTGCATGGTTAAGAATGCTTGCTGAAACCGTTCTTCACTCATCTTAGTTTCAGTGTTTCCACCTGCATCTGATCCTAACATGGTTGATTTCTGAAAGACTCATCGCTTTCGAATCTCTGGATCGATATGCTCAAGGATTCCTTCTCCTAGTTGCGACTTTGATCTGGTAAACATTCAATGGAAAACTCTACGAATGTAACCTGCTCTGATACCAGATTATATGATCTAAAATGACCATAAAACTAAAAAATGATGCAGAATTGATTATCCATTAATGATTTGAATGTTAGCTAAAAGAATGCAAATCGAGGAAAATTTATTCATAAGAACACTTTACGACAACTAATTAAACATAAATCGATGCATAACAGAATTGAAAACAATAAAAAAAATAGTGATACCAGACAGAAAAATTGATGACGGAGTTCGTCCCTGATGGAATATGTCTCCGAGTCTGCTTTCAATATGGGCGACTGCTTTTATTAGGAATGAGAAGAAGGTATTTATTACACAGAGGACTTATCAGTCTACCTATGCACACGGGC
Organism: Pinus tabuliformis; assembly: GCA_031772625.1. Taxonomy (NCBI): domain Eukaryota; kingdom Viridiplantae; phylum Streptophyta; class Pinopsida; order Pinales; family Pinaceae; genus Pinus; species Pinus tabuliformis. The sequence continues at coordinate 69,019,796 of CM062806.1, read as the reverse complement.
ACTTCTGATCACTATCATCGGATAGCCCTCTGAGCCAGCTTTCCAATGCTACTTACGGTTTCCAAAACCGACCCCAGATGCTCCCGTAACACTGAAAACAAAAACTGCCAATGTCCTCCAGAATCTGCATACAAAAGTCAAAAACCACTCTAATGTCTTCAAAGAAGCAAATCTGCCTTTTAAAGGCCTCTAGGTTCATCAAAACTTCCATGGGTTGATTATAGGATGAATTGGTTGCTTTTGGGTAGGGTTTTAGCTTCGGTCCTATTGGTATTAGACACCTTGCTAGGTTGGCATGGTCATTGAATAAGTTTGTTGACAAACTGTTTTTAAAAAACCCAAAAATAACTTTATCATAACCCCGAAACCGCAAGCAGTTTGGCTGACCGGGTGGAGGGGAGACAGCCCATGTGACTATCGTTACAAACGCGGTTAGGGCTCCAGCGGTTCTGGCAACTACCCGCTGACTGTGCAGTTCCGATTTGTGGTTACGGTGAACCCTGACCTCGTTCACATGTTACAACCACTATGGTTCTGACGCGGTCAGACTCTATGGTTTCCAAACCCGACGGTCTCCTCTGCCCGCTCACATGCATATTCGCTTATGTTTAGTAGTCATCAGCTTAGCTGGATGCTGCGGTTACCTTGTCGCTGGTCACATTACCACAGTTCTGTTGCGATCTAAGCACACGGTTAGGAGCTTGTGTATTTAATTTGCAATGTTTTTTAATGTTTGACATTGTATTAATATAGGCCGAGAGTTTATATGGTTAGGTTTAGAACTTTAGGTGCTAGGTTTAAATGTTTTGTTTTGTAATGTGGTTGGTATCACTTAGACATAGGTTTAGATCTTAGGTATTTAATGTATTTTCATTTAGCTTAGGTTGAGGTTTAGATTTAGGATTTAGATTAGGGTTTTTGTAATACATTTGTCACAATGAGACAAAACCCAAAAGCATATCGTCGACACAAGAGCATTTTACGACGACACCCTAAATCCTGAAAAGGCGAACCATATTGAACCTTTGCATTGGATGACACCCATGTCGACACATCGAACCTCTGCAATGGACGACACAACCATGTCGACACCAAATCCTGCGAGTCAAATGACAAGACACGTGTCGTCGACCAATCCTAGCGAAACTGTCGATGAACATAAGTCGACAACTAGGTGCTGAACCATATCAACTGAATGCCCTGAAAACCATAATATTACTTAAACAACCTGATCCTTAACCAACACTGTCGACTGTTGAAGTTGAACTGATGTGACGACAACACTGACATTGATGACAACATTTGAACACTTGTGCAATTGAATCAACAAAATCCTCCTATATCAAGATCAAATAAACATTCTAGTTAATCAAAAAAATTACCCCATTTCATTCGCACTTGTATAGGTTATGCATTTGATAGATTAACTAGCTCACTAGTTCTTGAATTTCTAGATTTTAGACTAGTAATTTTTTGCTATTTTTTAGCATGTATTTTTGTTTTAACAGTCTGAGTTGGTTACTAGATTTCTATTCCAAAAAATAAAAAAGGGAGGCAAGCTCCCATTACATTGGAACAAAATGGAGAGAATAATCCACAAAGAAAAATAGAGGACAAACATTCCCTATCTTCCATGCCCTTCCCTTTTTGGTTCTAAAAATACCAATTTTACTATCCATATAAATACATATGAATAGTTTCAAAAGTGATTTGCATTTACATAACATAATAAACTACTAGAGGAAGAAATTTTTAGAGGGGAGAAGAGAATAAATGTAGAATCTAATTTTTGTTGACTGAAGGTTCCTGATGAAACGGAGGTCGGTTCTTGCTGCTTTGATAGTTAGAGTTCTCTCCCATTTGATTAATTAGCAAACTCTTCAAATAGTTGATCGTTTCATTGATGTGCTTACATTTGAGCTTTAGAGCTGCAATTTCCTTCCTCTTCTCTTCCAGTTGTCTCTTAAGGAAGGATTTCTTAGACTTTGCATCAAATTTATAGTCCTTGATCGTTTCCCTAATCTGATCGATCATGAATTTGTTGGGTCTACACACATCACAACTCTCACACTTTGGGACATTTGCCAAAGGTTTCCACTCCATTTTTCTTGATGGATTTAGGCGTCCTTTCCTACAGGGACAAGAAGAGGCAATAAGAAGTCAAGAATAGATGATAAATTTTCCACAACACAAGCCAATGGTGACCAAGAGCTGCCATTGAGAGGAGAACAGAGATTCGCAGGCTAAAGAGACTCTCTTTGGAAATAATGAAATAATCCAAGAGTCAAGGTTGAAGATTAGCCAATAGAGTTGCACAAAGGGGAGAAGCACAAACCACTAGAGCTACACGAAGGGGAGAGGCACAGACCACCAGAGCTGAGTGATGGAGAGAAGAAAATACCACCAGTGCAGCGTGAAGGGGAGAAATAAATGCCACCAGAGCAGCGTGACAGAGAGAATCAAATACCACCAGAGCAGCACGAAGGGGAGAAATAAATGCCACCAGAGCAGCATGAAGGGGAGGGGCCAGACAAAAGTAGAGTGGGTTAGATCAATCACCAAAGGAACACAGTGACAGTTACAAGAATATTAAGAGTTGCTTTTATGACTACGTGGAAAATAAAAGAGACTGTAGGGAACTAAGCCCGGGGACAAGAAAAAACCAGAGAGAATTAGCAGTGAAGAGTTGAGAACAATCGCTAGGAGAGAATGGTTATATAGCTGCGCAGAGGTCCACTTAAAGAAATAGAACTTAATCATTTCATGGGGAGCTTGGGTAGCTATTATTTGTTTGATAGATAAGGTCTGACAATGTTTTCTGTACATTTTGATTTTCGTGATTTTTGTGAGCTTCTGAATTCTAGATTTTCATGCTGAAGTGATTGTTGCCCAAGTTTTTGTCCTTGGCTTGATTTTGAATCTCTACATTTGAAGGATTGAGGTCCTATGGGATTGATTTTTGAGCAATCTCATTATCAATTCTGGATTCTCCTATAGGACAATTGACAAAAAAATTGGCATGCATATCAACAGTACAATTATTTTCTCTTAGGATATGATTGAAGGTGACTTCCCTAAGATACTGAAGATTCTTTTCCTCCCTTTTGGTTATTTGACTCAGCATCTGGTTCTTGAGGCTTCTTCTTTCAACCATCAATTGAATAATTATTTAATTTTCCCCCAATATGATTGGATTCTTGATACCGCGTTTGATCTGAAATGAGGGTTTAACAGCTTGTTATGCTTACAAGAACCTCTCACTCCAAAGCTTACAAATATATGATCTAGCTTATGTTGACATTTGCGTAATTTACTTGAAATAGGTGTATGCCTTTGTTTGTTTTTAGTTGTTTAAGTGATTTAAGTTGATTTGTTTCTGATGATATTAGACACACATAACAACCATATAATTAAGAAAATAAACATCAACACATAATATAAAATTTAATTTAGGAGTTCACCTGAATATTGTGGGCTACGTCTCCTTGAGCTTTTGTCAATTTGACTTGGCTCTTTGGGATTATGGCTTCAATTATTTTACATGCTCCACACTCAACACCAACAGTTATTGACTCTTCTTGATGGCACAAAATCCTTCAGAATTCTTCAACTGTCTCTAAAACCTCTTCTACTATCTCCAACACATATCAGACATCAATAATAGACTGCTCATTTGCTCAAAATGAGCACTGCATCCCCGATCTAGGCCTTCCTCCACAGTTGGCACTGGGTTGCCTAAAACTTCCCTGTAGCATTTCGGCCTTTAGAAGTCTTTAGATTATTCTAGAAACCCTTGTAATGGATTCCAAAGGCTCATTATAGTTAGTAATGACTATTGGTTTGCTAAGAATGGATATTGGTAGCTCCTACAACTACCTCCAACCCCTCATGGCCTTGAGCTCCAAAATGTCCCTCGATGAAAACCTCCTTGAAGATGGCTTCTTCAACTTCTCTGCAATGTTCCATTGGCTTCAAAAGGCCTCAATTAGCCTAGCAAACCTCTTGTTTCACTTTCTTAGCTCGAAAAATCCTTCTGGAGTGCTTTTAGACAATTTTCCCTAGAGATCCTCCACTAAATCTGGAAGAACTGCAATTAGGGCCGCCAAATCTGGCAGCAGGCCCGAAAATAATAGAATCCACCAACTTTAGTGCCAACTTCTAATCCTGTATTAAATTGCAATAAGCACTATTTAATTAGCCATAACCCACTTTAGCACTAATCCTGTGTTTTAAACAAATCTGGGATTAGTTAAGCTTAATCCGTAATTAATTAAGCACTAAGTGCTCCCACTACCTGCAACATTTACTGTTAATTTTGTGGTGGTCACATGGAAATGGAGTTAAGCTTGGTGGTTATATAACCTGGAGGTTAGCGTTGGCAAACGGCAGCATGTGAACAAAGTTATGGGGACCACTAGCGGTCCTAACCCCCAAACCTTCACCCATTACAACATAAATAAAACATTTAACCCTTAGTTTTTAAGAACCAATGTAGAGCGGAGTTGGTAGCGCGCTTGTTTAGCTTGTCGGAGGTCACGGGTTCGATTCTGTCGGACCTAAAAAAATTTTACCATGCCATTCCAAGGCCATGTGGCGACCTCTGGGCTTGCCATGTGTCAGTTCCTGATTGGTCGGCCAAAAAGAATATTCTGGGGAATATTCCAAGGAATATTTTTTTTAATATTTTCCAAAAATCATTTTATTCTTGGAAATTGCAGTTTACTGGACTTTTTCAAATTGTGATAACTTCTTCATACAGTGTCAGTTTTTCGAACCGTTCATGGCACCAAAATCAGGAAGACGAGATATATCCAGTCATTCAGGTTTGACACTCTTTCGAACACTTTGAAATTTGAGCTATCATTAAAGTCCTGGATCAATATCTGATCACTCCTCCCCATTGGGAATCTTTTGGACCCCAAAAGACTGATATACTGATCTGAACAGTAGATGAGAGTACAATACCCTCTTCTTTCAGCCTTCATACACTTTCCTACATGGCGGGTGCCTTTGAACCAAATCTCAAAGATAGTCGACACTTCCCTTCCTAGATGTGCTTGTCCTCTAGTTAAGAACTGTCTTCCTTGAACTCATTCATAATGTACAGAAGGTAGTTGAACATCGCTTCCAAGCCACTTCCATGGTGACCTTTGCTGCTGCAAATCTCCTTCATCAGACGATGTCAAAGTACAAGAAAACAACTTGACGACATAAATTCTTGCTCCATCAAAAGAAACAAATTTCACATCATGTGAATCATCAACATGTCTTTACATCTTGTGTACAAATGATCGACTAAATCCTAAGCTGACAAAAAAAAAACATGCCCTTTCAACAATTGACTCTTCAAGTCAAGCATGTACAAAAAGAATTTTAATGATTCTTTTACAAAGATGAAACACTTCATCATTATCTCCCTTTTACAATCTTGGAGACCAAATCAACTCTTCCAAGTCAACATGACATTGCATGCATGTTTAAACAAAACAATATGATGGTCGATAGCTTTCCATCAAGTCAATTACATACATGTTCAAATACAAGGAAATCATTAACATCCCTGTGTTCATACATTCCATCCTCATGCATGTATTCAATTCTTCAACTTTCTCTTAAGTACAATCATGAGTAAAAGATCCTCAATCACATGTACATGTACTTTCAAAGCTGACATGAATATAATTTTGTTGCAATAAAGTGAGTCTACATACTCAACTTTGCCATCCTACAACTTGCATTCCATTAGCAAAGAGATGCAAATAGATGTGATACATTTATTTTCACATCAAAAGACATGTAACTTTAATTGGATAAGGACTCTAGCCATTTCTTACCAATCCACACCAAAGGTGCTTCCTTTAACTACACATCGATATCAACATGTGGATCATCCTAAAACACATCGATTATGGAAACTTCCTTTCCATTCTTACCATACTCTTTCTACACTTTCTTCAAAGTTCGTGGAAGCATTGTTGGATTCTGAGTCCAACACCTTTCAGCAATATGTCCTCACTTATGGCAATAAGTATAGCACATGTTCATCTTCTTGACAGCATAATTTTCCTTGTCCAATGGACCTTTGGCTTCTTGCCTTCTTTCCTTCAAAATTTTCCTGTATGTGGCCATTCTCTTCCAACATCTAGAAACACTATGGTGAAACAAACCACAAAAGGAACATGCAATTCTTTTCCAATTCTTATGTTGAAATTTACCATGCTTAACATAATCAAAAGAAGTTTGATGGAAATCAGATTTATACCTTTCTGTTTCACCTTCATTACCTTCATGAGGAGGTGAATCAAATGAAGAAGTAGAACCCTTTGGAACACCATCAATCCCTTCAATGATTTTAGAGCTTTCGCAACTCTCTAGTTCAAGTGCATGCTTATGTACACCTTCTTCCTACAAATGATGTTTCAAACAATTACATTCCCCAAGAATACAATCTTTACAAACTTGAGGTAGGGAACTTGAAATGAAACTCCTTCTAGGAACTGTTTCAATTGCCTTCATGACTACTTTGTAACTTTCTCCATAAGATTGTCCATAGCCAAGAACCAAATACTTAGGCCTTTCCTCAACCATTATTGGCTCAGAAATACCCTATGCATGTTTTCCCATTCCTTTTCCTTCATAGCCCATTTTGGACATTAACTTGGACCCTATGCCTCTTGTATGTTTTTCAAAAGAACCAACATAAACATTCTTAGAGGAAATTGAAGACAAACTAGAATTGTTTACCTCTTCTTCAAGCTGATACTTGACTAAGGCTTCTTTGGCAACAAGGAGTTGTGTCTCCAACTCATGCATCTTTTCCAAATCCATATTTGCAATATGAATTTGTCTCTCCATTTCCTGCAATTTGTCAGAAAGCAACTGCTTCTCTTCCTTCATGGAATTCAACTGCTCTCGGAGTTCGGTGCTCATTTCTCTCACCATATCCATCATGATGAACAAATCTCGCTTCAAGTCTTCATCAAAGAATCTTGTGAAAGAGGAGGATTTGGAAAAATCACTTGTAGAAGTTGTCATCATCAAAATGAACAAAATCACTTCAACAAAATTCACAAAGCTTTCAAAGAACTAATGACAAATTTCTGAACTAAATGGCAGTAGAATCAAATTCTTATTCAAGAAACCTTTGCAAACAAACCCTCTTATACTTCAAGGGTTACCTTGAGGTCCTTTGGGTAAGGAGAATTCCTTCAGCCCTTCTTCCTTCTTGTCCTCTCCTGGAATTAGCTTATCAGTAGCTTTCCCTTCACCTTTGCAAACTCAAACAATAGTTATTTTAGAAACAATCAAACAGTAGAATCCTTTGTACTTTTTAAACACATATCAAGTCAAACAAGCAATCTTTTTCTCTGTCAATCAAGCATCCTGCTCTAATACCATCTGATCTAAAATGAGGGTTTAACAACTTGTTATGCTTACAAGAACCTCTCACTCCAAAGCTTAAAAATATATGATCTAGTGTTGGGTAGCAGAGGGCCCGTGTAAGGGTTTTGGAGCTCAAAGCCCGCAATTTTGGGGAAAGGTATGGTAAGGACTCGGTGAAGTACGCAGAGTGCAAATTATAATGAGTCAAGTCAAAGGGTTGTCTGCCCAAAGATAATGTAAAATAATAGGGAGTGTTTCGGCCTACCCATGGTCCGCAGACCATGGAAATGTATAAATAGAGCGAGGCTCTATGGTTAGTAGTTATTTTTGGATGCATTATTGATCTGAATTGTAATGGGTTTATGATGCAAGAAGTCTCGGAGCGTCTATAAGTCTGATTCAATGGTGTAGGTGGGTAGACAGAGGCTTTGCAACTATGTGCGCAGAGGCCTGGTAGAGTCCGCAGCTGTGTGCGCGGACCCTTGCAGCTGAGTGCGCAGGGCAAATCTAGTTGTATTGGCAAAAGAGTTGAATAAACATAAGTTGGTTCGGAAATACTGTGTTGAATCTAAAATATTGTGGATCTAGTTAAATAATGGTTGATATTTATGTTTGATCTGTATGCTTATGCTTATGTTACGAGTTTATGAAAATATATAACTTTTATGGGTGTGCGTACTAGTTATCCTTCTTAAATGTTTTCTTAAAGACCCTGAAAACCAGATCTGATCTATAACAACTCATTAATAATTAGTATTTAAGAAATTGCCCTGTTCTGGATCTACGTGGAAGCAGAGTGGTGCATGGCCATAGAATGGTGTGTGAACCCTCCAGACCACATGAATATATCCCAAGGGTGCAGAAACCTGGTTCCAGCACCCTCCCCAGCTACCTCGGGTGAGACCTCAATCCGCGCTCCACGAACTGTTGCCAAAAGGGCCGGTAGCTGTGGGATTTGCTTGGCTAAATAATTCTTCCAAACCTAGGTTAGGCCCATATCAGCCAACAAATGGTTCTGTTGTCAGGACCAGGATCTGCCTAAGGGATGTCTGATGTCGGAACACTGGAACCCTACAAAGAAAGAGCTTGAAGAGTGGTTGGATCAGAAGCTTCACGAGTTCATGGTTCAGGAAAACAAAAACCCACGGATATTAGAGGAAGAGTGGTTGGATCATTACATATACATAGATATCCACGAGATCTTCTTCGCGACATTCCCGATAGAGTTGTACAAGTGGATCGTGAGGCTAGCTGACAGCGTGGGGAGGTGCAGACTAGATCAACCTATTGTGTGGATGCCAAAATTGGTGCACAGGCTAGAAGCATCTGAAGACAAAATCACACACGCAGTAGATCACTGGTTGGATCAGGTAATAAGAGGGTTTATCACTGAGTTCGCGATAGACACAACTGTGAGTTATAGTGAAGCAAAGAGGCGCTTTCTCCAAGGACCACAGGGTAGGTATATCAAATTGTCGAATACTTGGATTAAGATGTTGTCGTGTTAAAAACAGATTATGTGCCCTTATTAATGTCTGGCATAACGCAGAGCGGAAGAGGCTACTGTGGAACTGAGGGATTAGAGAACATTCCCTTGATTTCTATCTCTCGAGAAAGCGAGGAAGAGCTCGCGGGGTTCTCTCCAAGAAGTGTAGTCCGGTTGACTAAAAGGCACTTTCCACTAATACCACCTCCGTCCATGCCATCACCCACTTCACCTACACCAAATCCATATTCACCGACCCCACCTCCACCACCACCTCCACCTCCACCGAAGGTTGGGATGACGAGCACAGTCAAGTTGCCGGTATTTAAGGGCGTGGGAAGTGAGGAACCAGATCAGTTTTGTTTTGTGGTAAGGGTTGTATGGGAAGTCCAAGGCATAACAGATGATAGCATCAAAAAGGCTACTCTAGTTAGTGTGTTGCAGGACCGCACGTTGACATGGTATATAAGGTACTCAAGTGATCATCCGAATGCGGGAATAGCAGTGATACAGGATGCATTAAACAAAGAATTTGGACAGCCAAAATAAGAGACATAGTCTGTCATTGGGTTCAAGGAGATCATGATGTTACTCAGTGAAACCCCGTGCGATATGGATCAAATATTGAAAAGCACCATCCGGGAGGCTAACATGACATTAATGGATGCGCAACACTGTGCATGGTTTGTGGCGTCTTTGACACTACATTTCAAGATGGCACTCTCATAGCAAAAGATCTCAACCCAAACTAAAGCATTAGAGACCTCAATGAGGTTGCACGAAACTCCAATACAAGATCTGGGGTTGGGAGTTCAGCAAATCCACGTGCAAATACAAAAGCTATGCTTAGAGATGCGCAGTTTGAAATAAGAACAGGCGCCTCGGCCAGAAGTGTGCGAAGAGGTGTGGTGTATCAGATGTAAGGGCCAGGGCCATGATAAGGATCAATGTCTGATATTTGTGAAATATGTGGCAGCGGGGGGACCAATACCATTGCGACCAGAGGTACAAGCAGGGCCAAGTACGGTGCCTTCACTCTAGTGTGCGATCTGTCAGGTGGGAGGAAAGCATGCCACAGACAATTGTCATCTATTTCAGAACCTAAGACAACCCATTGCCCCCTCAACAGTTATTTTGCAATTTCTATAGGACAAAGGGCCATGATGAAAGAAATTGTCGCAGTTATGAGATGTTGATGGATCGAACACCTGCTTACAAGATGCAGATGGAGGAATGCATGCAGGACCCTATCGCAGCAATCATGTGAGGTGGATTCCAAGGACGTGGATGGCGGCACGAGGTAATGGGACCCTGACACGGGTGGGGACAATTAATCTGCTATAATTGTGGAGAACCGAGGCACTACGCGTGTGATTTCACGAACATGACTAGAGCCTGTTTCTCGTACTATTACCAATTTTACCACGAAGTAGTCGATTTCCCCACGCTAATTTCTCAGATGCGGGAAAAGGGGGTGCTTTCGGCTAACCCCACTCAAAACGTCCAAATGATGAAAGTTGAACCGTGCGAGGAAGACCCTAACGTGAATATGATGCTTAGAAGTGGTAAAAATATGGGGGAAGATAAGGGGAAGAAGCCAGAGGAGGATGCATGGGTTCGTAAGGCCCCCTCAAAACAACCAGAATTTGATTTGGAGCATGCAAAGGAAATCTTTATGGAAGCTAAGAAGAGCTTCGCGGAAGCTTCTACTTCGAGCAGCAAGGATCAACCGGAGCCAGAGAAGGACACTTCTATGCTAACTACCTTCTTAGAGACATGCATGAAGTTACTTAGTGATGCTAAAGCGGTGAAGGGACTACAAGAATTGATAACTAGATGTGTAGGATCAGATGATCTTTGAATGGTCTAAAAGCTAGGCAAGCATTAATTGCGCACCAGGCGGGAAATGCAACTGCCTGCCTAGATTGGGGACTATGAGATAGATCAGGTCATTCTAGATTTGGGGTCCGATGTGAATGTTCTACCTAAACAGACTTGGGAGCGCATGGGCAGGCCCGCATTACAATGGTCCCCTATCCAATTGCGGATGTCGAACCAACAAAAGATCATGCCCATGGGAATACAACAAGGAGTTACAGTAGACATCGATGGTGCAAACACACAAACCGATTTTGAGGTCATGGAAATTGTGGATGACAGTAACCCATATCCTGCATTGTTAGGGATATACTGGGCAACGGATATGAATGGAGTCATCAATCTAAAGAAATGAAAAATGATATTCGAAAAGAAATCTCTCTACGTAGTGGTTCCATTGGACCCAGCCGAAGGGGCGGGCTATATTGATCCAGTGTGCGACGAGGATAGTGACGTGAATTGGACTGTATCTACCAGATCACAGTGCAAGATCAGGACCGAGTGAATCTGACAGTGGACAGAAGAATCTCATGGGATCGTGATAGTTCCTGCACATCAGATTGAGATGAATAGATTGAGTAATGGCAGAACTGACTACATGAGGTAACGACACTAAATTGTAATAGGATGGTTAGATCACTACGTCGTGTAACAATAGGGGAAAGGGAGCAGCCAAAGGGTGAGGTTGCCATGAAAGCAAAGGAACAAGTCGACCAATGAGAACCAACAAAGTCGAGACCAAATCCGCTGGAAGTATCCATGGAGGCACCGCACACGACCATTACTTCAGGAGAGGGTACATACCCAAAGTTGTGAAGGAAGTGGCGCAGATGTCGAAGGCAGGTGCGCGCATGGGTTGGAAGGCAAAACGGGGTAAGCATCCATCACCAGCATAGGCTGCATATGTATGTTGTGCAGACAACCATCTAGATTAGAATTAGCAGTGACACCCGAGCAATCTAGTTCACCAGTGGCCTGCGACAAAGTTAGGAGGGGACCAGGGGAAGCACGCACAGTGGCCACCCGATAAAGTGACCCAATGGGAAGTTGCGGATACCGCGGGTTCGATGGGCCTATAATAGAAGATAAAAGGAAGCCCAGGAAAAGTGGGGTAGTAGCAGACCCCACGAAATCACCAAACTATGGGCACTGCTAAGAAAGAAAAGTGCACTAATAGGGGAGGGAATCAGTAGGATGGAAAGTAGCGATTCCCACGGAGATCATGCAAGTCTGCACATATGGAAATCAGGCCGGGTCTGGTATCCCACTGAACGAGAACTAGCTGCGACCTTGCTATCATCGATGCGGCCACACCTATGGAAGGATACACCCCACACAATGACGCATGAAGAGATAATGGCTACAAAGGCACTCGGAAGGTGCTCGCAGCCCGAGCTAGCAGGGAAGTTGAGAAATCACACCGGAGGTGCGACCACCTGACTAGCTGTAGAAAATACAGTCTCAGTGCCCCAAGTAGTTGAAAGAAGGCGCGGGACTATAAACAAGTCTGTGGGAAGCCGGCGCAGCAAAAAGGTTCTGTACAGAGTCATTCAGTCCACAAGATCACAGTTGCGCCTGAAGGACTGCGCTACTGCACGGAAAGGTCGAGAGGTGACCATTAGCACCACTATTCCTGACAAGAAAGTCGGGTTACGTCAGGGAGGAGCGGGTGGTGGGCCATTAAGATGAAAGTTTTGAGCTAGATATGAAAAGATCTGTCGTCCAGACGCTGTTAATAAACTAGAAGTGGAGGGAAGGGATCCATTCAAAATTACATGGTCCTCTACCAACTTGTGGACGGCACCGGGATATTTGAGAATTGAACCAGTAACGACTGGAAAACACTCGGCTACTAGGAATCCCATGAGTACCATGGCGAGAACCCGAGCATGGTTCGCAGAAGAACTATACTCAACCTAGGAGGTCGATGAAGCAACCAGGGTCCCTGAAGTTCCAAAATCCCCACATAAACCGCGGCCTTGGAAAAACAAGTAGACAATGGGGCCAATCAGGATATCGCCGAGGTTCAATAAGTTATCAGGAGTTGAAAAGGGAAAAGCAATCACCACTGAACCTAAGGAGGACAACGAATATTTTCAAGCTTTGATCGCTCATATTAATGCCCAAGATGAGGATGAAGAGGATGCTTTCAAAATCCCTTCATGACCCCCATATATCTCCCCATGGACCGGGACGACCAAGATACTGAAGGACTTGGACGCTGCAAAGAATACGCTCCAGACCCCGCTTCTTCCGGATGAGATAAGGTTCGATGGGTTGCCGCTGGGGCGAATTTCGAGCATCAAGTTCAAAGATTGGGACCTTGCTGACAGTGACAAGTTCCTTGAATTAGCCGAAGACAAATTACTGCCGTGGAAGTGGTTACTTGGTGTGGAGAAGGCGGGATTACTTAATCTAAGGTGGATATCTCACTATCACCACACGACCATCACCATATTTGTGATCTGATAGCTGCTCTGTCTAATACATGATGGGTATCTCTGGTTGGAAGAGTCGATTCTGATCACAGCCGATTTAGTCCACCGAATTACGCACCTGCCAGTTAAAGGGAACAACCCCACAGACATAGCAGGAACAAGTAGTGAGGTGGGCCTCGCAGAAACAATGAAGGCTAAATATCAGCTAGAAAAAGGAAAGCATGGGTATTTAATAGCAAGCATCAACAATCATGTAATATGAGTCACCACTCAGCCACTAGCTAGTAAACTCATGAGGAAGTGTCGCGCAGATGAGGTGCCAGCTCCTATCATTGCGCTTGCGGCAAAGTGCACAGAAGGGGTTCAGTTCAACTGGGCACAATTTTTATGCGATGAATTTTTGACAAATTGTGAGGAAGCACAGGACAAAGGTAAGACATTTCATTATGCATGTTTGCTACTATCAATCCTGTTGGACACCTAATCCTAAGTGGGTTAGTGTGGAAGTCGAATGGACAAAAGGAGTCCAAGAGACCTTGGGATCTGAAACCCAAGAGTCACATATTTGCACTATAAATGTATATCTGATGTTAATAAAAAATGAACTCACATGTTTTATCTTTCATATTTATTAATGTCCATGTGTGTTTAACATGGTATCAGAGCAGGCGAATTCTGGCCCTGCTCATATTTGAGCCACTTGTTTTTGTGGCCTGTGTAAACCAACGCTTCTCTGTCTTAATGAAGCTTTTGGGTCTGTGATTATTTGTTAGGATAAATTCATATTGCTCATTGAGATTGAAGTGTGTAGTATGGCATAAGTGTTGGTTCATTGGTTCAAATATGTTTTTCATATCTGTGTTAATTGATTTGCATAAAACGTTCCCTGCAATTATGCGTACAGAAATCTTGGGAAATCAATGCGCCCAAATCTGAGGCACACGTTGCACTGCCAGCCACTCCATATTCCTTTATCTGAGTTCTGTTTTCTCAGCATTGTCCAAGATATGCTCTGTGCACTCTCTCTATAACCGTTTTCTGCTATTATTAATGCTGCGCCACTCTGTCTACCATAATTATTTCTGCTCCATTTCTGCCATGCTTTAGCTCTGAAAACATTCTGAATCGCTGTAATAAATTATTCCTGACGCGACAGTCTCATTGATTCTAATACCTAACGTTCCATTGGCATGCACCTAATCTCTTAACAACATTATTTTCCCTGCGTTCAATCTTCCTGGAAATAAACGTTGTTGTCTCTGCCATTCTGAATCTGCTCAGGCATAATAATCTGCGCTCTGTGTGATAATGGGTAACGCTTGGTATTCCCATCGAATACCTCCTCCTACAGTGCTGTCAGCGTTCAGAGCAGGATAGAACTGGTGCGTCGTTGGGCTGGTCCATGCTATATGTGGGTTGAAAGTGCGTAGGAGGAGGGTCTGGTTATAACGTATATCCACCAGTTATGTTTGTATTGAAACAAACTGCCCAACTGTATATCGACTTATGAACGTAGCCCAAATCCTACTCTCTGTGACTGTATATTGCCCCAGAGTACACCATGATGCACTTGAATGTGTTTAAATGCGTGATTGTCTCGGCGTGCTGAGGAGTGTGTGTTGTGTGGTCTGTCTCGACCGATTTGGAGGAGAAGCCATATGTGCAGGAATATTTATCGATAAATATGTTTGAGATTTTTTCATGCATTAAAATTTAATTTCTTCCCCCATTCGGACCAGCCTGTTGTTGAGTTTAGAGGGCTGGGATTGAAGGGAGAAATCAGCTATACTGGGTCCTTTCAGTGACCACTTTCTGACCAGAGAGAGCCCAGTAAGGTTTGGCCGGGGTACGCTTCAGCATCTTCATTCCATATGGTTTCATTCTTTTCCTCCACATATGTTATGAAATGGCACAAGTTTTTCCCACATACGGAGCTGCAGTATCCACCTTCTTTTGATGGTTTGAAATGATATATTTTCAGCAACATACAGAAATCTTTGCATGGCCTTTTTGACTGTCAGCTGTAACAAACACACAGTTCTTCTTTTCACAGTTTGGATCAAAAGCAAATACTGGTAGGCAGCGTTTACCTGCGGGGTTTTGAACCCGCGCAAGAATGATGGTTGAGACTTGTGGACTCGATGAATGGTAGAACTATCTCACTTTCCTTCGCTTTCTAAGGCCCACGTTTGTGTCTTTCATCTCTAGGTAGATGATTGACGGGAAGTTGCTTCACTTGGAAATTAAAATCGTTTGTGATAGAGCCCCTGTCTACCGAACATCTGGTCACTTTTATTGTCAGGTTGTAACTGAGTTTTCATGGGTTGAAATTTGAAAGAGGGAAACCTTCAATGTTATGTTGACTGTTGAAGACCATATGCCTCTCTTTAAAATCCGTGAATTCCATGACATATGTTAACGGTGTGCTGGAGGATGGTATATTGGCTCATATATAAGAATATTGTGCGTTGCATGACTCTGCATACGTATATTTGTTTTGTAAGTTGGTTTTTGTGTTGAAGCCATTATATGCGTTGGTAAATAGCGTTGAATGCCATATTAAATTCCTTGCCATATTATGTTGAATTTTGGATAAGTGAATTGAGTTTTTGGAACTGGAATCAAAATTTTGGGTCAACTTTCAGCAGAAACAGGTTCATCTTTGGTGATTGAAAATTCCAGATTGGCTGGGTACGTTATAGTATAGCTTCAACATTCATCTCTCAGTCACAAATTATTTCATGTTCAGATCAGACCAAGGTCCTATGGCAGCTTATTGAAGAAACCGTGTTGTTGGTAGGCTACCTTCATTTTCGGAGTTAAATATTGTTGCAGAGGAAGTCAATAGAGAAGCAGTCCCAGGTTCCTGCATATTCTTCCTTCTAATTCTGTCTTCGAAATTCTTATCAGTCCTGTTCTCAAATGATTTGAAGAAATTTGTACAATGATTGTGAGCCTTATAGCATGTACAAACCCGAGTCATGTATTAGGTGCTGAGTGGGAATAATGTATGATGCTTGTGTTGTCAACAAGAATATAGTAGAGTTGGAATTTTGTATGTGGTCAAAGAGTTAAGTCTTATTCATATGTACGTTGGTAAGGTACCTTGCTGGAGAGTATTCTTGTACACAGTATTGCAAACTGATTGATTTAAAGTGTTGCCATAAGTTTATTTGGTGTCCATCTTTTCCTCATTGTTTTACTATCTTTTGAGGTTAGAAATGGCTCCAATCGGTGCAATATTAGAGTTAGTGGACAATCTAATACTCTCTAGTATGAATAATACAGTCAAAATCAGCAAGGATTTTCTCACCGACATTCATAGTTGTTTGCAAAATGTACAAGAAAAGATCGATTTTTTGCAGCTTGAATCACAGCTACAGCAAGAAGAGCTACATCAAAATAGACACCATTCTGAACTTGTTTTTGTTCAGAACATTGAGACAACCACCCATCAACAGCATGTTAATAATAGTACAGTTCATTCAAATAAAGCAGCAGTTGTATATGCAGATGCAGAAACTCAGTCTGCACTTCCAAAGCCCATCATCAAACCTTGGGAACAGCTTGTCCACAACAAGCACAGAACTAGTCTTGGATATGACAAAGACTTGTCCTTTCATATTCCAGACTATGCCAAGCCCATTCAGTTTCAGAGTGCCGGATTCATTCATGACAGTTCACCTGCTCTTCATGACAGTTCAGCTTCAGCTGTTCCAGATTCTGTCCCTCTTCCACAGCAACAACAACAACAAAAAAACAAATCGTGAAATGCCAAAACTGTGACCGAGTTGGCCATTTGAAAGATCACTGTTTTGATCTTCATCCATGTAAGCACTGTCATAAAACCAGCCATTCTTCACACAGATGCTTCAGAAACAAACGTCCTGCAAGAACAAAGATTCATCTTGGATGGATCGCTTCTTGGCAATGGGCATCAACAGCCAAGAAGATATTCCAAACACATGTCAGAACTTGTTCCAGAGTATTGAACAGTCTTGCAGTTGAGTTTTCTCCATCCTCTCACCTTGTACCTGATAGGGGGGGAAATGATGGTCATCTACAAGCTTCAAAGTCACATCAAGCGAGCCTGAGCCACAACCTGCCACACCAGTTTCAGAGTTGTAGCCATAGACAAAGATGCCTGAACATGCCTTCAGTTGGAAATCTGGGACACTTCCTCTAGCAGAAGACTCCAGCTTCTTGCCAGTTTTGGAAGAGTTCCAGGAATTACAGAGTTGTTGGTCATCCTTAAACCATCACAGATTGAGAACACTTCCTCTAGCAGAAGACTCCAGCTTCTTGCCAGTTTTGGAAGAGTTCAAGGAATTGCATTAAGCATTCCAGAGTTGTTGGTTATCCTTAAACCATCACAGGTTGAGACTTCCCTTTTCAGGTTTAAGTTTTACCTTTTATGTGGGGTGAGACCTCCCTTTTATGGTTGAAGTTTTCCCTCTTTAAAACAATAGGATCACTTCCTCTAGCAGAAAACTTCAGTTTCTTGCCAGTTTTGGAAGAGTTCCAGGAACTTCACTAAGCGTTCCAGTGTTGGTGGTCATCCTTAAACCACCGCCCTTTATACCAACATTTCATAGAGCACATTCAGCCTAGTGCTGCCATGCATTTTTTGCACATTTTGTATTACAACTCTCTTCTTGGACTCATACATAACCCTTCGGATTAAGGGGGGGAATGTTGGACACCTAATCCTAAGTGGGTTAGTGTGGAAGTCGAATGGACAAAAGGAGTCCAAGAGACCTTGGGATCTGAAACCCACGAGTCACATATTTGTACTATAAATGTATATCTGATGTTAATAAAAAATGAACTCACATGTTTTATCTTTCATATTTATTACTGTCCATGTGTGTTTAACAAATCCTTCTGGTTGTAGGAGAACTATCGCAGGGTAGCCAGTTTCCCAACATTGAAGACACCTTACCTGAAGCTGTGTGGTATACTTCGCTCTGGGCTACAAAGGACGCAGCAAGGGTTCCTGAAATCAAGTTTTTTGGACCTTCATGGAAGGGAGTATTCGGACGAGGATTGCTCATAGACCACGGATGTCTCCAGCGATATACAACAATTTCCAAAGCTCGGCCAAGTTCAAAGCAGACATGCATCACTTATATATCCAGGCGCGAAAGGATCCAAAGCGAGCATGGGTCACACTTCCGTTCATTGCAACAGATGATGCCATTTACGAGGTATTAGCAGCATGGCCTCTAGAGTGGTGCGCCCCAGACAAGGCCATTCTAGAAAAAATGGCAGCACAACAGCGGAAAAAGGAACTCCAACAGCGACTCACTCAATTGGCGGAAAAGACACGATAGGGACAAAAAGCAGCTTCGCAACAGGAGGCAACCAAGGACCCGATAGCTGAAGAGACCATGGCAGATCAGGAAATGGCCTTGGAACAAGACACGCAAAGGGAAAAGGAGACACAGGACAGCACGGCCCATCTTACTGAATCAACCCAAGTCAAGCGGCCGCATAGCAAGGAATCCCTGCAAACACACAAAAAGTCAAAAACAACGAAGGCTTTAGAGAAAGAGTTTCTTGACAGTAGCCAGCTAGCAAGCAATGTCCCTACTGATGCGTTGGAAAAACTAATTACAGAACAGACAACTGTGTTGGAGGATATCCAATCGCAGTTACAGGCATTACAAGTGTGACCACCGGGTAGGGTCATCCTAAATCTAGTAGAGGACACAACCGCAGTTGAGAAGATGGTGCACACTCACACAATGAACACCTTAGCGTTGCCAGCAGGCACTGTCCTAGCAGAAGTTGCAGGCAAAGAGCGTAGTTGGGGTTTAAATCTGGCCGCCCTTCCAAGGGAAACACTATACCAACTACAAGATGGGGTAACTAATGAGCTTCGTGCCAGGGAAGGTCGCACCCTCCACACCTTGACAGAGCAGAAGGAAAATTTGGAGCAGGTCACTCTCCAGCACGATGACTTGGTCGCACGCTACCAGGAAGTAGAACAAGCTGTGATGGAGGCTTGCAGCAAGGTACTGGAGCTAGCTATCCCCGAGGACCTTCCAACAACTGCCAAGATTCAGTACATGGCTGCAGGATTTCATACGGCCAAAGAGGAGGCCGCGAAGTCTCAGTGGGAATTAAATTTGCAAATTGTAGAGCTAAGACTGAAAGCATAGCCGCCCACACCTCCGAAAGTTCGAGAACGGTGACACGACAAAATTCAAGCCGAACTGGAAATGATAAAGTGCACTATCCAAGAGTGCTCGGGACTGTAATATCAATCAATCCTTACACTCACCTCCCTCCAGGAAGACCCAACCATACAGCAAGTTGAAACTGAAGTGCGGGAGTTGCAGCAGGCTTATGACACAGTCCGAGGGGCTGCACAGATGGTCACTATCATGCAGAGTTTGGCTAAAATGAAGGAGGCCCAGGCTCTCAAGGCACAAGTTGATGCCGTGGGGCAAAATGAGGTAGTTCTTAAACAATGCATCTAGCCTTGGCTTGATGAAGCATTCACAGTCTCTACAGCCATCGAAGGAAAGTTAGCACACATGCAGGCAGTAGGTGATCCTGGACAGGCAACTGCAAGTGATATAGATGCATCAGTGGCTCGCGTAGAATAGGTATATAGGATAGCGGCAGAATTTGTTGAAATCACAAGAGATACATAGAAATTGTTGACCGACCTCCGCGCAAATATTACCACACTAGCCGAGTGACTCGAGACGAGTCACAATGATTGTGTTGGGGGACTATTGGGGAGCAGAGGGCTCGCGTAAGGGTTTTGGGGCTCAAAGCCCGCGATTTTGGGGAAATGTATGGTAAGGACTCCGCGAAGTACGTGGAGTGCGAATTATAATGAGTCAAGTCAAAGGGTTGTCCGCCCAAAGATAATGTAAAATAATAGGAAGTGAGTCGGCCTGCCCATGGTTCGCGGACCATGGAAATGTATAAATAGAGCGAGGCTCTATGGTTAGTAGTTAGTTTTGGATGCATTATTGATCTGAATTGTAATGGGTTTATGAGGCAAGAAGTTTTGGAGTGTCTGTAAGTCCGAGTCAAGGGTGTAGGTGGGTAGACAAAGGCTCGAAAACTGTGTGCACAAAGGCCTGATAGAGTCCGCAGCTATGTGCGCGAACCCCTGCAGCTGAGTGCACAAGGCAGATCTAGTTGTATTGGCGAATGAGTTGAATAAATATAAGTTGGTTCGGAAATACTGTGTTGAATCTGAAATATTGTGGATCTGGTTAATTTATGGTTGATATTTTTGTTCGATCTGTATGCTTATGCTTATGTTATGAGTTTATGCAAATCTATAACTTTTTTGGGTGTACACACTAGTTATCCTTCTTAAATGTTTGCTTAAAGACCTCGAAAACCAGATCTGATCTATAAAAACTCATTAATAATTAGTATTTAAGAAATTGACTTGTTTCGGATCTACGCGGAAGCAGAGTGGTGCGTGGCCATAGAACGACGTGCGAACCCTCTAGACCACATCAAGACATTCCAAGGGTGCGGAAACCTGGTTCCAACACCCTCCCCTGCTACCTTGAGTGAGACCTCAATCCGCGCTCCACGGGTTGTTGCTAAAAGGGTCGGTAGCTGCTGGATTTGCTTGGTTAAATAATTCTTCTGAACCTGGGTCAGGCCCATATAAGCCAACATCTAGCTTATGTTGACATTTGCGGAATTAAGTACTTGAAACAGGTGAATGTATTTGTTTGTTTTTAGTTCTTTAAGTTATTTAAGTTTATTTTTTCTACAGATATTAGACACACACAACAGCCATATAATGCAGCAAATAAACATCAACACATAATAGCAAATATAATCTAGGAGTTCACCCGAATATCATGGGCTACGTCTCCTTGAGCTTCTATCAATTTGACTTGGCTCTTTAAGATTATGGCTTCAACTCTTTTTCAAGATCCACACTAAACTCCAATGGTTATTGACTGAACCAATGGGCTTAGAAAACGATCTATATCCCTCTCATGGTTGTCATCATTTTGCAAACAGATCTGAGATCCCTTAGACTTGTTGAGATTTTCTGTTTGAGCAAAATAGGAAAAATCTCAGCTGATGACAACAATAGGGATTCAGTTCCTAGATTAACTCCAGGTTGTTGGGAGGGAGTTAATGCCTCCTATATTTGATGTGAGGGAATTAATGAGGCTGTTAGATTCTCTAGGCTATATAACAGGCAACCATTCGGATGTTTGCTAAGAGAGTGTGAGGATTTCTTGATGTAATCTCCAATTTGATTAATAAATTCATGATGCCTATGTTTGGTGGACGTAGCCCAGATTGGTTGGGTGAACCACGTTAAAAGCTGTGTTTACTGTGCATGATTAATTTTGTTGTGTGTTTATTTAGTTTGTTTGTTGTGCCTCTGGATTCCAACAATTGGTATCAGAGCATGTTGGAGGTGCCTGGAGGAGCTGATTGGAGGCGCTGCGTGCGTGACTGCTGTGTATACCCTGTGTTGGTGCGGGCGTGAACTTGCCTACGTGTGAATGCGTATTGAAGAGCTAGTGTGTATCAGTTGTTGGTGTTGTTGGTGCGTGGAAAACAGCAATAATACCCGGTGCGTAGAGCGTGCGTGGAGCTGTCGTGGAGCCTGAACGGACCATGGATACCTGGTGCGTTATACAGCCGCTGATATACCTTGGTATGTCTCAATGCGTGGAGCCTGATTTCTTAAATATTACTGTGCATAATTGCGTGGTGGATTAAATGGCTACGGATCTTTATGCAAAACCTACTTAAATAATCCATGTGATTATTTCTAAGTCCGCTGCAAACTTTATCAATGTTAAAAGTGACTGAGTGTCGCCCAAATTAAATGCAATAACCGAGGGTTTTTCAAACCAAGGTTAAGCCTCTCATCATTGGGGCATGTATGAAAATGTAATGGGCATCGATAACTTTTTATTACATCTTCACGAACAATTGCCTCTTATGAATGGGTGTGTATGAAAATGTAAGTGCGCGTCGATAATGGAAAGCGATATGCGGCAAATCAAACGGAATAATTGTGTGGAGTTGTAAATCGAAAACATTACAATCTAGGACAGCCTGCAAGATTGTAAACGCAGTCAATTTTGTTTTTTAAAACGCAGTGCCAGTTAGATTGTGGGAATGTTTATGTGCTGGGATATTGAATTTTTTTTTTTTAAAAGGACGTATATTACTTTTTTTGAGAAGTGCATATGGCAGAAAGTTTTTTTTTAATATAAGTGCAAAGGGCAGTTTTTTGTTTTAAAGGCAAAGGGAGAAAGGCATAGGCAATTGTTTTTTTAATTGCTGGTTGGATATTGGATATTATTGTGTTTTTTTTTATACAAATGGCGAAAACTCAAAGTGCCCGGTTTGAAATAGAGAAATTTAATGGGAAAAATAATTTCGAGATCTGGAAGGTAAAGATGCACGATCTGCTGGTTCAACAAGGTGTGGCGAAAGCACTGTTGGGGAAAAACAAAAGGCCTCCTTCCATGACGAAGGATGATTGGGATGAGATGGACGATAGAGCTCTGAGCACAATTCGGTTATGTCTGGCGGACGATGTTCTGTTCAACATTGTGTCAGAGAAAACTGCCGCAGGCTTGTGGTCGAAGCTTGAGAAACTCTATATGACGAAATCTTTGACAAATCGGATTCTCCTGAAACGGAAACTTTACGGTTTGCAAATGAAAGAAGGTACCTCAATTGTTGATCACCTGAATGTTTTTAATACCTTATTGGTGCAATTAGACAGTCTAGATGTGAAATTTGATTCAGAGGATAAGGCCATAACTCTATTATGTTCATTGCCTGAATCCTGGGATCACTTTGTTACTTCCATAAGCTTTAGTACATCAGATATCCTTGAGTTTGATGATGTTGTTGGATCCTTGTTGGCTGAGGAGACGAGGAAGAGGTCAAATGCAGATACCTCTACATCAGAGGTAATGATGGCCAGAGGTCGCTCACGAGAGAGAGAAAGCATAGCGACTCTCATTCGAAGTCCAAAGGAAAGAAGCCAAAGGTGAAGTGCTGGCATTGTGGCAAGGCTGGACATCTGAAAAAGGATTGCTGGAAGCGAAAGCAGGCTGCTAAAGAAGGCTCTTCGACCGAAAAGAAGGAAGCCAACACCACAGATACAGGTTTAGTATCCGGTTCAGGTATCAGTGATGAGGTATTGTCTGTTAATGCTTCAAAACATTATCAACATTGGTTGTTAGATTCTGGGGCATCTAACCACATGTGTATACATAGAGACTGGTTTAAAACATACAGATCAGTTGATGATGGAGTCGTGTACATGGGTAATGATGTCACTTGCAGTATTATTGGAATAGGAAGTGTACAACTACAAATGTTTGATGGCACAACCAAAATGTTAACTGATGTGAGGCATGTACCAGATTTAAGGAAAAATTTGATTTCATTAGGAGCACTTGATTCAAATGGATATAAAACTGTAATTCAAGGTGGAGTAATGAAAATTTACAAAGGCATCTTACTAGTTATGAAAGCTAAGAAAGTAGGAAATCTATTTCAGTTAGAAGGTAGAACTGGGTCAGATCATGTGTCTGTGTCTGAACATGACAGTAGTTCCATTCACTTATGGCATCAAAGATTGGGGCATATGAGTGAAAGAGGATTGAAAATTTTGGCTGACCGAAAGTTACTTCCTAATCTAAGATCTGGAAAATTGGATTTCTGTAAACATTGTCTGTTTGGTAAACAAAGTAAACAAAAGTTTAAAATAGGCAAACATACTAGTAAAGGCATACTTGATTATATCCATTCAGATGTGTGGGGTCCAGCCCCTACAACCTCATATGGTGGTTCATCTTATTTTGTATCATTCATTGATGACTTTTCTAGGAAGGTATGGGTCTACATGTTGAAAAAGAAGTCTGATGTTTTTACAGTTTTCAAGCAGTTTAGAGCATTGGTAGAAAACAGCACTGGTAGAACTATAAAATGTTTAATAACTGACAATGGTGGTGAGTTTTCCTCCAAGGAGTTTGACAGCTATTGCAAGGATGCAGGGATCGAGAGACATAAGACCACGGTTTATACTCCTCAGCAGAATGGAGTTGATGAACGCATGAACAGGACTCTTCTAGAAAGAGCAAGGTGTATGCTGAGTAACGCCGGGTTGCAAAAGGAGTTGTGGACGGAAGCGGTGGCAACAGCTTGTTATGTGATAAACCGATCTCCATCAACGGCGATAGGCTGCAAGGTTCTGCAAGAGGTATGGAAAGGACACCCTTGTGACTATTCTAAACTCAGAGTGTTTGGTTGTGATGCATATGCTCTAGTGCCTAAACATCAGCGAACTAAATTAGATCCGAAATCGAAAAGGCATGTCTTTGTTGGCTATGGTGATGGAACAAAGGGATATAGATTGTGGGATCCTACTACCCACAAAATCATCATCAACAGAGATGTAAAGTTTGATGAATCCTCTCTTGTACAGTTAAATGTATATAGTAGATTGAAACAAGATGATGTATCTGATTTCCAACATATTCAGTTTGACAGCATTTCTAATGATAGTCATAACGACCATAGTTCAGATTCTAGTCATGAACAGTTTCAGAATCAGATTATGAACAGGGTTCAGATGGAGGTCATGAACAGGTCTCAGATGGCGATCATGAAGAAGTTCCTACAAATGATAGACAGCCAGTTGTGGAAGCACCAGAAACATTCTTAAGGAGGTCTACAAGGATCAAACGCCCTCCGAGAAGGTATGATGATCATGTTACTTCAGTTGCTTTGATCGCTAATGATGATGAACCTTTGTGTTATCAGGAAGTTGTAGAAGGTTCAAATAGTGACAAATGGAAAGCACCCATGAAGGAAGAAATGATGGAATTAGGTAAGAATGGCACGTGGGATCTGGTTAGGCTTCCTAAAGGCAGGAAAACTGTGGGATGCAAGTGGGTGTTCAAGTTGAAACGGGGTGTGAATGATATGGAAGACAGGTACAAAGCGAGGCTGGTTGCAAAAGGGTTTTCTCAGAAAGCTGGCATAGACTTTCATGAGATATTTTCACCAGTGGTTAAAATTGTTTCAATTAGAATTGTGTTAACATTAGTGGCTTTGTTTGATTTAGAGTTGCAGCAATTAGATGTTAAGACTGCATTTCTACATGGAGACTTAGATGAGGAAATATATATGGAACAACCGGAAGGGTTTGTTCAGCATCGCAATGAGAAATTTGTCTGCAGGCTCAAGAAGTCATTATATGGCCTGAAGCAGTCACCTCGGCAGTGGTATAAGAAGTTTGATTCTTTCATGTTGAGTCAGAAATTTGTAAGAAGTGAATATGATCATTGTGTTTACTTTAAGCAGTTAAATAATGGCATGTTCATTATCTTATTGTTGTATGTTGATGATATGCTTTTAGCAAGCAAAAGCATTGAAGAAATCAACAGGTTCAAGACTCAGATGGCAAGGACGTTTGATATGAAAGATCTAGGAGCAGCAAGACAGATTTTGGGCATGGAGCTTTTCAGAGACAGGGGCAATGGTAAGCTGTGGCTATCACAACAGAAGTATGTTGAGAAAATACTTTTGAGGTTTGGTATGAATAATGTGAAGCCTGTGTCAATCCCTTTAGCTTCCCATTTTAAGCTTTCTTCGAGTTTATGTCCTAATACAGATGAAGAAAAGGATTATATGTCTCGAATTCCGTATGCCAATGTAGTAGGATGTTTGATGTATGCGATGGTGTGTACGCGACCAGATATTTCTCATGCGGTTGGGGTTGTCAGCAGGTACATGGCAAATTCGGGTAAAGAACACTGGTCAGCAGTGAAATGGGTGCTTCGGTACTTGAGAGGCACAGGTGGTTATTGTATTTCTTACAATAAGAGTAGTGAATTTGTTTGCGGATATGTTGATTCCGATTTTGCAGGTGATTTGGATAAGAGAAGATCAACTTCAGGGTACGTCTTTACTCTTGCAGGTGGAGCTATAAGTTGGATGTCAAAGCTATAGAATATTGTTGCTTTATCCACAACTGAAGCAGAATACATTGCTGCTTCTCATGCTTGCAAAGAGGCGGTTTGGTTTAAAGGTTTGCTTGGTGAGTTTGGTAGGTTACAGGACAACATCAGGTTACTTTGTGATAGTCAAAGTGCAATACATTTGGCTAAGAATCTAGCCTATCATAGTAAATCAAAGCATATTCCAATCAAATATCATTTTGTAAGACAGGTTATCACTGAAAAGGGAGTTTCTCTTGAAAAGGTGCATACAAAGGAGAACTGTGCAGACATGTTCACGAAACCAGTTTTGTTGGAGAAGCTACGCTGGTGTTTGGCTTCTCTTGGCTTGCAGAAAAGATAAAATAATAACAGGGCATCAGGCGAATTGTTGTCAAGGTGGAGATTTTTTAGATTTTCTGTTTGAGCAAAATAGGAAAAATCTCAGCTGATGACAACAATAGGGATTCAGTTCCTAGATTAACTCCAGGTTGTTGGGAGGGAGTTAATGCCTCCTATATTTGATGTGAGGGAATTAATGAGGCTGTTAGATTCTCTAGGCTATATAACAGGCAACCATTCGGATGTTTGCTAAGAGAGTGTGAGGATTTCTTGATGTAATCTCCAATTTGATTAATAAATTCCTGATGCCTATGTTTGGTGGACGTAGCCCAGATTGGTTGGGTGAACCACGTTAAAATTTGTGTTTATTGTGCATGATTAATTCTGTTGTGTGTTTATTTATTTTGTTTGTTGTGCCTCTGGATTCCAACAAGACTCGATTCCTTCAATCGGTGCACTGAGCTTCCCTGAGCTTCTTGATGGCACAAAATCCTTCAAAATTCTTTAATTGTCTCTGAAACCTCTTCTACTATCTCTAGCACATATCAGACATCAACAATAGACTGTTCATTTTCTCAAAATGAGCACTGCATCCCCGATCTAGGCCTTCCTCCATGGTTGGCACTAGGCTGCCTCAAAATTCCCTGTAGCATCTCGGCCTTTAGAATTCTTCAGATGCTTTTGTAAACCCTTGAAATAGATTCAGAAGGCTCATTACAGTTAGGAATGACTGTTGGTTTACTAAGAACGGATACTGGTAGCTCCTACAACTGCCTCCAACCCCTGGTGGCCCTGAGCTCCAAAATCTCCCTGGATGAAAATCTCCTTGAAGATGGCTTCTTCAGCTTCTCTGGATTGTTCCATTGGCTTCAAAAGGCCTCAATTAGCCTAGACAGCCTCTTGTTTCACTCTCTTAGGTCGAAAACTACTCCTGGAGTGCTTTTAGACAATTTTCCCTAGAGATCCTCCACTAAATCTGGAAGAACTCCAGTTAGGGCTGCCAAATCTGGCAGCAGGCCCGAAAATAGTGGAATCCGCCAACTTTAGCGCCAACTTCTAATCCTATATTAATTAGCGATAAGCACTATTTAATTAGGCATAAACCACTTTAGCACTAATCCTGTGTTTTAAACAAATTTGGGATTAGTTAAGCTTAATCCGTAATTAATTAAGCGCTAAGCGCTCCCACTACCCACAACATTTACTGTTAATTTTGTAGTGGTCACATGGAAATGAAGTTAACCTTGGCGGTTACATAACCTGGAGGTTAGCATTGGAAAATGGCGGCATGTGAACAAAGTTATGGGGACCGCTGGCGGTCCTAACCCCAAAACCTTCCTCCCGTTACAACATAAATAAAAAATTTAACCCTTAGCTGTTAAGAACCAATGTAGAGCGGAGTTGGTAGCACGCTTGTTTAGCTTTCTGGAGGTCACGGGTTCGATTCCGTCGGGCCATGTGGTAGCCTTCGGGCTTGCCATGTGTCAGCTCCTGATTGATCAGCCAAAAGGAATATTTTGGAGAATATTCCTTGGAATATTTTTTTTAATATTTTCCAAAAATCATTTTATTCTTGGAAATTGTAGTTTACTGGACTTTTTCAAACTGCGATAACTTCTTCATACGGTGTCGGTTTTTTGAACTGTTCATGGCGCCGGAATCAGGGAGACAATATCTATCCGGTCTTTTAGGTTTGAAACTCTTTCGAAAACTCTGAAATTTGAGCTAGCATTAAATTCCTAGATCAATTTGAGCTATCATTAAAGTCCCAAGAGGAGTCTGTATGCTTCTACCCTATTGTTGGATACTTCTCCTTATCCCCATTCATTAGTGATGGGATTGATTCCTCCTGGATCAAAAATGATATCTCTAGCTCCAGCCTTTCCTGGATTAGACTTAGAAGCTCCATCAAACAATAAACAGGGGCTATTTAAATTTGTTTACCATGCTTTGAAATCATCTTTTTTAAATCTGATTTTCCAATTCTAAGTGCTAATAACAAATATATTGATAGTTGTATTGTTGATGTTTTTTTTTCTAATTGCTCATCAAAAATTCTAATTGCGTTCTTTCCCTTGCTACAATATTTTACATCTATTGCTTTGGCTCCTTTGGAGTAGATAAATTCGGTTGTCATGCTCCAAGTTTTAGCCAGAATTGTTATGTTGCTTGGAGTTCGGTCTTTGAAGAACCTCTGGTTTCTTGCTAACTCGATTTTCCAACACATAAATGAGGTCAAAGTCAGCCAAAATCTTCTAACTATTTCTTTATTTTTTAAAGTATATGGATACTTTTTTTTCCAAGTTGTTAGAAGCATATTCAGAGGTAACGAATGTAGTATACTTGCCCCCAGTGGTCTTACTAGCTCTTACGAGCAGGAACAAGCAAAAGGAAATCCCACAAAGAGATGTTGGATGTATTATTCACTCTTATGACACATTGCATATTGTGAAGGGCCTTCATGACCTTTTTTTTATAGATTATCATCGGTAAGAATCTTTCCTTCAAGTAGTTTCCACATTAACACTTTGATTTTTGGCAGGGATTATATTTTCCATGCCTCCCTCCAGTGTTCCCAATCACTATTTCCTTGCTGATGTAAGGTGGCATATCAATATTTGACTGAAAAAACCCTCCGTCAAGGTCCCAATGGAGATTATGTTGAGTATGGAGCATGATTGTTTAGAGGTATTTGTTTTAGCCAAATGTATACCCCACGAATTTTGTACACCCCTCCACGTGGGGGGGTGCGAGGGGGCCTTGTCGCCCCCGCGGGGGTCCAAGGGAGTCGATCCCCCCCCGGCTGGGGGGTCCAGGGGCCAGTGGTCCCCCGACAGGGGTTTGGGGGCAGCGCCCCTGAAGCTAAAAACAGATGTAAAATTGCCTTGTAAAATATAGTAATTTCTAGTCAATCTGGGTTGTTCATTAGGCAGATGATATGACAATAGAACTTATGTTTAGTTTAGGGTTTTTTTCCCTAGAAGGCAACCCCTCTCTTTGTATGAGGGCATTGTATTGAGGTTGTGATATAGATGTGTATTTTTTGAGCGAGAAGCAGAGAGGTGAGACTGTGAGAGAAAACAAAGGATATTATAGCAGATCTGTTGTAGGTTGTGTCTCTTCGTTTTGCTGGACAATAGAAAGGAAGGACTGGATGTTCGGGGTGGACGTAGCCCAAACAGGGTGAACCACGTATATTTGTGTCTCTCTTGTTTTATGCGTTTTCTGTGTTTATATTTCTGCTATATTTTATGTGTTCCATTGCTCCGTAATATATAATTTTCTAACATAAATTCCTTTGTGTCCATACTAAAAGGTGCAACCCATTTAAGATGAGAGATTAGTGTCTTCCACTAAGGGACAAGGCCTTGGGGTAGATTGAGGATCCTCTAGTACTCCCAATCTCCATATCTCCAAAGGGAGATGTCTTCCATAGTACTGATTCCTTTGGTTTTCATCCATGTTCTTAGATCTTGTATATTTTCTTTGAAAGCTATAGGTTGATTTCCCCTTATTTTGTCCTTCTAGATTTTGATGAGTTTACCATTCCCAAGGATCATGGAGGAGTTTTCTTTGATTAGGGAAAGGGTATTTTTAATCAGACTCTAGACCTGGGTGTGTGGCCTTATTGGGGAAACTTTGTCTAATAGAATAATTTTATTATGGTTCTTATATTTTGCTTCCACTAGCAGCACTCTCTAGTTATAAATCTCCATGTTATTTTTCCCCCAATGCCAAATTCATTATCCCAGGAAGTCTTATAGCCAGACCACGTTTCTCACAAGGTTGTGTTACTTCATCCCATTTCACCAAGTTGAGCTTCTTCATTTCTAATTTACCTCCTTTCCATAGGAACCCCCTGATTACTAGCTTGATTTGTTTGTGTATGCTTGTCGGAGATAGAATTGTTGCGTACTAATAAATTGGGAGTGTTGTTAGTAATGCCTTGATTCATACCACCCTTCCTTACATGTTTAGCCAGTTCATTCCCCAGTTTTGCACATTTTTTTTAATTTTTTCAATGTACTTATTCCATATCTTGGTCTTCAAATTTTCTTTAGAGATAGGGAGACCAAGGTAATGAAAGTGGCTCCATTTTTCTTGTAAAGGGGTTTCCAGAATTTCTGAGGATTTTTTGGGAGAGCGAAGAGGAGTGTTCCATACGAAAATTCTACAATTTTGATTATTTAGAAGCCCTACAGAGACTTCCATAAAATTGTTTAGCACCCTTTTTATTCCTCTTGCCATTATAGAAGAGGTCCCTCCCATGAGCAAGGTATCGTCTGCGAATAAAGAGTGGTTTATGATTTTTACTTATGGAGAGATTGAGAGACCTATGATAGACTATTGTTATTTGCATCTCTCAAGATTTCGGCTCAGAGAGTCTTCCATTATAATATATAGGAAGGGAGATAGGGAGTGGTCCTGTCGAATCCCTCTTGAACTTTGGAAAAATTCACTTGGTCTTCCATTGATCAATGGTGCAATGAAAGGACCCACTATACAAGCCTTAATTATGTCTATTTCCTTTTTTGAGAAACGAAATCTCTGAAGGAAATTGACCAGGAAGCCCATATTGACCCTGTCAAAAGCATTTTCCATATCAAGCTTGATTACATTCCTTTTTCCTTTCTCAAAAGGCTAGAGTGCAGTGCTTCTTGAACTATTAGAATATTGTCAATGATTTGTCTTTTTGGAATAAATCCTCCTTGATTTTCTGAGATAATTTCTGGTAGCACTACTTGTATTCTATTTTCCAGAATCTTTGTAATAATTTTTTAGGAGGATTTACACAGTGAGATTGGCTTGAACCTACTAAAAGTATTTTCATTCGATTTTTTTGGAACTAGAGCGAGGAATGAGGAATTTGTGAATCCTCCTATCTTGAATTTCCCAAAGACATTTCTGATCATTCTTATCAAATCTGTTTTAATGATACTCCAGTTATTTTTATAGAAGGAGATAGGGAACCCATATGAACATGAGGCCTTATCAGAATGTAAATCCCAAATGACAGCATCCACTTCCTTTTCTTCAACTTCCTCTGTAAATTCATTGTTTTCTCCATCGCTGAATTTTTTTGGGGTATGCTGTAAAAATTCTTCATACTCATTACTTGTTGTTGAGGATGATAATAGATTTTTGTAATATCTAAAATCATCTTCTTTATTTCCTCTTGTCCTCTCACTTCTTTACCTTCATTATCCTTAACATTGTCTATTTGATTTTGTATTCTCTTTATCCTAGCATTATTATTGAAAAAAGTTGTATTCTTGTCTCCTGCGTTGAGCCATAGGCTTCGGGACTTTAGTCTCCACTCTTCTTCTTCCATTATGTTTTTCCTATAGAATTTCCAATACACTTGATTTTCTTTCCATAAACTCTCCTGCGTCTCCTCTTGCTGATATTTTTCCACTTGAAATCTCTTTATTTTTTCTGTTATTTCTAGCTTTCTTTTTGTGTTTCTAATTGTTTGTTCCTTGCCCAATGTTTTAGTTCTTTCCTCAATGCTTTAAGTTTAGATTCCCAAACATAACTAGGAGAGCCTGTAATTTGATTTTCCCATACTTCTAAAATAATTTTTTAACTTCTTCATTGTCGTTCGTGATGGACCTGAATATAAAAGGAACAGGGCCAAAGTTCTCTAACAACCCAAGTGAGAGTGCCACTGGTTTGTGATCCGATGCTATGTTGTGTATGATTTTGGATTTTATTTCACTAAAGGAGTTGGCTATTTTGTCTTGGATTAGAAATTGTCCAACCTTTCATTTATATTATTTTTACCATCTCTTTTGTTGCTCCTGTTAGAGTCGGTCCTTACAGCCCTATGTCAGAGATCTTTTCGCTTTTGCATATCATTTTAGGTGTCTCACTCGTTCCACTTCGTTTCATTTCGTTAGGGGCATGCCATTGACTGACGAGGGGGTCTGGTTGTCTTGTGTTCCCTCATGCTTGTCCCTGCAGGGTTAGTCAAAAATTTCTTAAAAAATCACCAACATACATGGTCATTTCATTCATCGTCATACATGATTAGTTTTGTTAAAAAAGGGTATTTAGTCCTAGAGTCTAGGGTTTTGAGTCCCGTGCATACACATAATAAAAGCCCGCAGGCCATGAGGTTGGTTTCGCAAGATTTTCACTTAATATGTTTCCTCAGAAAGCATTTAAAAACATTTTAGGTCCAAAACTCTGTTTTGGAACTAAAAATTGTTATTGTAAGAAATTATATTTGTTTTATCTCAAAGGGTTTCAGAGCAAGCCTCTGATCTTCTCCAAAGCCAAAATGCCAGATCCCTGCAAAAATCAACAAAATATGATCAGTTCAAACCTCAGAAAAGCATGAGAAAATCAAAAAGCAGTATTGTATTAAAAGACCAAAAGTGAAAAAGTGCCAAACATTACAAAGTGGGTTATTGAATCAATTTAAATCAAATCAGATTTGGTGAGATATTTTGTTTGTATATAAAAGGGAAAACAAGTCTATTTG
Source organism: Pinus tabuliformis (assembly GCA_031772625.1). Taxonomy (NCBI): domain Eukaryota; kingdom Viridiplantae; phylum Streptophyta; class Pinopsida; order Pinales; family Pinaceae; genus Pinus; species Pinus tabuliformis. Next base: position 68,986,802 of record CM062806.1, on the reverse strand, counting down.
TTCACAAATTCCCAAAGCAAGATCATGTTCAAGTGTTTGAAGGCCGAAACTGTGATTGCATATCCGTGGATAGCGTTGGAGGTGTGCGCTGCGCATAGGAAGTGTGCGCTGCGCATTGGGTGGTGCGTTGTGCATTGGGCCTCATTGGCCAGTGTATATTTACAAGGGCGCTGCGCATAGAAGGGTGTGTTGCGCATTGGGTTTGTGCGTTGCGCATTGGGTAGCAGCAACAAAAAAACTTGGTACATGCACCCAGATCATACCAAATCCACTCCAAGCTTGCAAGTAGGTATTTTATTGCTGCTTAGTCAATGTTAGGATGTTTGAAGTGTGTTTCAAAAATGGGAATTTGATGTATTGGGTCTTGGAAAATGAAACCCTAGATTCATGATAAAATCATTCTTTAAGGGTTTTTTAAAGATATGTGGGTGGTTTGGTGAACATTTCTCATCCTCCATTGATGAAAACCAGCTCCATGCTCATTTGTAAACCTTAGTCAACATTCTAAAGGGCACACATTATATTTTTGTTCATTTGTCAAGCAGTGACTGTTTTGTGCCAGTTCATTGAAAACAGAGCATTATCATTATGGCATAGTTTGTATGATGCTTTGGTAAACATAGTAGAGTTTTGAGTATACATTGAAATTTGACTCCACCACACCTATATCACTATACATATCACAGACATCTTGACACCAAAGACATGTTAGACACGGAGTTAGAGTATGAGCAGCAGTATGACAGTGATTCTACAGCAGAGGGTAATGTACCACGAAGGTCTCGCAGAGGTGGCAAAGGTGGTAAGCCTCTCAGGGAAGAGCCTATTTCTTTGGTTCAATTGCAGGCTTGCCCGCTTGCAATGGATTGTTTTCGTCGTCAGTCATGCTATCACTATTGTGAGCTAATTTCACAAATTCAGCATCATCATGAATTAGCTCGCTTGTTTGTTCTACATTTACATGATGGCCATGTAAACCTCGCCGAAGTTAATTTCATTTTGTCACCAGAGACTATTGCAGAGGCCACTGGGATACCAAATATTGGAGAGCAATGGAATAAGCGTCAGCAGCTAGAGAAGTCCTATTATGAGCCATACATCAAACCTGGGTATATGAGGCACTTGAGCAGGGTTTTTCCTTTCCAATACCTGAATGATCAGTTTTCACCTTTGATGAAACTCATCATTCGGTATTTCAGTTGTGAGGGCAGATTCTCCCGTCTTTATGCATACCATGTTCATTTGTTGATGCATTTTACAAGGGTACGTCTGATGAACATTCCATACTTCATGTTTCGCAACATAGAGAGGATGGTTGTTTTAGTACAAAGGAAGACCCCAGCACAGCAGCATAGGAGTATTTATCATTATGCGCTGATCAAGATCGTAGTGGTTCATCAGTTGGCACAGCAGGGCATTACTTGGGAGGATTTTATTTCTCGTGACTTTTTCACAGTGCCACAGCCACCTCCCAAGATAGTTCATGATGAGGGAGGGCCTTAACATCAGTTTGACATTCCTCAGACCGAGCATGTCAATGCTCCAGCATATGTGACATATCAGCGAGGCCACAAGGCCTTATTTGCAGCTACACGATGAGTACTATCTCCACATGGTGTGGAAGGGGTCTCGCTTTCTTCTTCAGTACAGGTACAGGTTCAGGACAGAGGCAAGAGGCCAATTTATGAGGAGGGCCATTCAGGTGGTCATGATGTTGATGTTGCATTGGGTGATGTGGATAGGAGCTCTCCTAGCTCGAAGCTGAAAGAGATCATCCAAGAGCAAAAGACCAAGATTGATAGCTTGAATGAGAAGTTACTGAAAGCAGAATGTCTAATCAAATACTTGGAGCAACGCAATAAACAGTTAGAGGATGAGCACACACTTATAGAGCTGCGACAAATCCGTGAGGACCGAAGGCTAGCCCGAAAAAGACCTGGTGATTTGACACCTGTTGAGCGGAAATTTTGGCTTGAGAAATTCAATCAACATCTGGAGGAGTAGTTGGCGAAGGCCAATAGAGAAAAAGACATGCTTCGTCACATGAAAAATCATTATTGGGCTCGCATGCATGTTGGCAAAGCAAAAATGAAGATTTTGCAAAGGAGGTTGAGCAAAGCAGTAAAACGGCGAAAGAGGCTAGATCCACTTCGAGTTTTGGCCAAGGCTTCACTGGCTGAGCATGACACATGATGGAGGGTCTTCACTCCGAATTTGAGCGAATTCGGAGAAAATTTTGTCATTTTGAAAATTTTGGTCCCCAAAAACAGGGTTTTTGGTTGTACGCGCAGCGGGCATGCGTGCTCGCTTTTTATTGGGACACTTGCTGGAGGAAAACTTTATATTTTTGGGTTTTTCATGGTAATTTACGTATTCTCATCTATTTCTGAAGCATTTCATCAAGTTCTGGACAGTCGAAAGGCACAAAAACACCATGAAAACCACCTTGCTGCCACCTTTTGCTACAGCAATAAGTACCTCTGGGAGAATGCAGTTTTGAGACGGCAAATGAGATCCAAATTGGAAAATTACACTTGGGTTGGAAAGTAGACATCCAGGGCTTTCCAACGAGCTATCGTGAGCTCAATTTGGATGCCGAGAAGTGCCTCAAAATCAGCCTGAAAAGTGAGCTACGCATAGAGATCAGGGCACTGCGCATAGAGGATTTTGGCCAATTTTTCACCTTCCAGCTCAGAATTTCGGCCAGTTTTCACCAGTTTCACTCCTTGATGTGATTTTTGACTCAACATGATGTAATTTGATGTATGTAAGGTAACATGGCACTTGTCTACCTTCTTCTAGATGATTCATTCACAAATTAGCAAGAAATTAATGTAATGAATCAGTTTCCTTCTTTTTAGAGGCAGGTTGTTTTGGTCACCTAGATTCTTGCTCCATGTTTAGAATTTGTTCAAACTGCTCCTAGAAGGAGGAGCTCGACCCCTAGAGGTTAGGAAATAAGGTTAGCTTGATCTATATATGTAAAATTTTCATTCAGTAGCACAGGTTGGACTCTTGGGAAGATTTTGGCACACTATTGTACATATTTTTCATATTTTGGCTAAGGAAAGATCAGAGATTTTGCAGCACCTGTTGGGATTCTTGTGGCTTTCAGCTCTTGATGGTGTTTTTTCTCAGTTATTGTAAGTTTATTCATGTTTACATGTATGCCATTCCTTCTTATGCTTCTGAAACTAAATGAATGAGTAAATGATGTTGAATTCATTGTTCACAGTGCTCTTCCTTTAAAATTTGTTTAGTTTTACATGTTTTCATCAGTTTGGAGAGGATCCATGTTCTCCTTTTCCCTCTTTAGCTCCTTGTCATTCTGATCCATCCATACACATGATCAAAGGCATCAAGACTATTGCCTACCTCGCCCCAACTTGATTTATGCAAAGATCTGACCTCAATCCCCGCACCCAAAATTGGTTTTCCCATTTCTCCAACAAAAAACTCAAAAATCTAAAACAAACTTTCTTATCTCTTTACTAGCCTAAAATTAGTATTATTTGTGAGTCATCTCAGCCTTTTTTAAGATCTTTTGCCGAGATAGACCCAGAGAGCCCTCTCCTATCCTTGTAGGGCTAGCTACGAGGCTGAGCATGGTTTGATGTGGCCTCGAGTTTTGCCTTCCTCAGCCTGAGGCAGATTTGAGCGCTAACAGCTCCATATATACTTCCCATTGCTAGGAGGCATGTCCATTAATCTACAAGTTTCCATAATAGATTCTACCTTTTCCCTTGATGGACAACATTATATTTCCCACCAAATTTCTCCTCTACATTCAATACCAATTTGATATCCCCTCCTATTATTATGCATCTATTTTGGACCGAAAAAAGGTGATTTTTTAAGGTGGTCCAGAAGACTTCCTTATCCTTGTAGTGATTTGGGGCATAGATATTAACAATGCAATATATCTCTTTTGACTTTTTGTTTTTCAAATCTATTTTTATCAAATGCAACTCTTTTTTTGCTGAATCAACTCCCAATTCTCTGTTTTCCATAATGTACAAATACCTCTTGAAGCTCTGTTCGCTAGAATTGATGTTCCTTGGTAGTTTTTTATTTTTTGGGTCATTGTTTCCATTTCCTTTTCATTTATCTTTGTCTCCTGAATCATAAAAATATCAAGCTTCTCTGATGTTATTAAGTCTTTCATTTCCTTTATTTTTGGCATACTTCCCATTCCTCTACAGTTCCAGGAGACTATATTCGTTATCACTTGGAATTATGGGTAGAGGGACCTTTCCTTCTGATGGGATGATTTTTTTCTCCTTGCTTTTTTCTAGAAAGGTGTCCAGTGGTTGTTGGGTGCCTAGAGCCATTTCCTTTGCGGCAACTTCATCTCTAATTTCTTAGTTGGGATTTTTGCCTGCCCATTTAGCATGGTCGAGCGAGGAGAGTATATCTTTGGAGAGGGTTTGAGTGATTATTCAGTCAAAAGTGGAGTGAGGAGGGCTATGGGAGAGAATGGGAGTGGAAGGGGAGGGATTAGAGGGGAAGGGAGGGAGAGGAGGGGAGGAAGAAGATCATGGTCCCCAAGAGAGACAAACGGGTTAGAAGCCAAAATATCCGAAGAGAGGGGGGGATAGTAGAAGGAGGTAAAGATGAGGAAGGAGATGGGGGATCTTTGGAAGGAATAGATGAAGGAGCTGAGGAGGAAGGGGAGAGGTGAGGAAGGGTTGAAGAAGGGAGAATGGAGACAAAAGAAGGATAGAAAGAGGATTTGGATGCATAATTTTTCCTCTTGACTTGCTCCCATTTTGGTTCCTGGTTTTCTATTTCTTCTGGTTCCTGTTTTTTAGCACATCTATTAGCAAAATGACCATATTCATGGCATACCTTGCATTTGAACGGAATTTTTTCATAATCTAGCTGTTGAATGTGAACCCAACTATCAACTTTGATCTTGACTGCTTCCGGTAGTCCTTTCCCCGGGTCTACCTCCACACATATTCTCGCACAGGCATGCATGTTTTCCTTTGGCTCACTTCTATTGATATATTTCCCCAATATGTTTCCTATTGCTTTAACAGATTCATCTCCCCATCAGTACAAGGAATATGCGGAAGCCTCACCCTCACTATCACTGCATTTGGCGCATCCAACTCTGGATCTAAGTCTGGAGTCCATCTATTGAGATAGAGCCCTCTTGAGTCCATGAAATATGGTCTGTTTCTAAATATTAATTCTTCATTTCGAAATGGAAGGTGAAATGGCCTCTTCCACAAAACCTGATGTATATTTTCCCCATGATAGAGGAGTCCCAATTTCTTTCCTCCCATTTGAGAACCAATCGGGGGGAGGGCCAGAGTCCAGTAAATTGTCCAACAGATCCTCATTCAGAGAGAGACAGAGTTGCCCAATGAGGAAGGGGGGGGGAGTATTATTTCAAGTATTTCATCGATCTTCTTAACAAAATTTGATATTGACGGCCTAGGTTGTGACGGTTAAAGCGAGGAGATCAAAGAGGAAAAAACCTCTGCATTTTCTTCCAGCTGAGCTATAGTTTCAGGAGTTAAGGTAGGAATCGATGCACCCACAGTAGGAGACTCTAGATGGCAAAACATAGTCCAGTCAAAGGCAACAAGCACAGGGAGCAAGAGGCCCTAGGAGCCGAGGGAAGAAGGCGCGCTCAGAGTTTCAAATCGCCAAGGCGGGAGCAGTGCAACACTTCAAGGTTTGTATTTTCACTCATCACGTTATTTTCTAACATGTGTTAAGATGGTTATTTTTAAGTGATTCCACTTGGAATGTAGACTTAAGACATCCTAGTCAATAAAAAAAAATTCCCATCCAATTTGGAGTTCATTTGCTTGGTCATTCGGTGAATTATATCTTCGTGTAGCAAACTTGTTTCCTATAGCATATTCTTGTAGCACTCTTCCAACATGTAAGCCTAGATTTGCTCAAAAAGGTTGGTTTTTGTCCCTTAGGGTTGAATCATGGCCCCTAGGCTCTAAATCAATGGTTGAGGAGGAATAAACACCCCTTAGGACTTGCCTTTTTACCCATTCAAAACATGTCAACGGATTGGGTTAATGGACAAATTTATGAATTGGATAATATAATAATGATTTTCTTGATTGCCACATTCAATGAACTTTGTCAATGGATATAAACACTTTGAAATGTAATGATTGATATTTATTTAATGATATTTACTTTATGCAATTAGAATAGTTTTTCCTTCCTTGTACTTTATTTCTTGCAATAGGTTAAGTTTTCCATTTCAATCATTTCCATTTCTGCAACTAGTTAGGATTTGATCTCATTACATGCACTCCATTACATCATGACAACAATGAAAGGAAACATTATATCCTACACATATAGTGTTGATACCTCTTAATTTTGCACGAACCCCGGGTTGATAATTAAATTAAATAGCCTTGCGAGTTGTAGCATTCTTGTTGCAACACTGAGGCTCATCAGAATCCTCATGACATACATCATCGAAATTTCATGATCCCTCAAACTGTAAATGATGATCCATGTCTTTTCAATACTCAGGAAATTTTTTCTTACAGTTGTTATAGCTCCAAATCTCACTCTTATGGTTTGTGATGCTGCACTCATGGCCTAGGGCAACCCCTCCTTCCAGACCTGGTCCTAAAATTTAAAAAACAGTTTTTTATTCCCTATACGCGACATTGCCTTGAGTTAAACGCGTGTACACGTGGGTCTGTGTATACCCAACCCGCATGTATGTATTAAAACACTTTAAAAAATAAATAATTCCTTATTTTCGGGCGGAGATCGCGGGTTTTACCTGCTGATCACCTGTTAGTGCCCGTGGCCCAACTGTTCCCAACCAACTCCTAACTAAAAAACTACTTTGGAGATGGTATAAAAAGACATCAAAGGGAAGGCCTAAGGGAGAGAGAAAAGAGAGCAAGATTATTATGCTGAGATTTTCCCCTTAGACCAGGTCTGAAGTCCTTGGTGCTTTCTGCACTTCCCCCATTTTGCATAGGAAACCCCTGTTTCCATGTACATTGGTGATCATTCATCCTTTATATCATCATTGAGTAAGACTTGGAAGGAGCTCTTGTTGGAGGCTTGAGGCTGGAACGAATCCGGGAGGAAGCTTTGCTTGGAGCCTACTGAAGGTGTTCAGGTGATATCTTTCCGTTATATGTACTTTACTTCCTTTATATATAAAGAAACACGTCTTGGTTCCCGAAACAATCTTTCTTTATGCTTATGAGATTCTTGTTTTGAATTCTTATGCAAGTGGTTACGTAAAGATTTTTTATAACTAACTTTATAGCATGAAGATGGTTTATACATTAGTATTTGTACATGTACTGTTGTGTTCTTTGATTTTCTTGTCTTACAGGTCAAAGGAAGAGGAAGGGAACTCCAAGAAGGGTTTGGACCCTAAAGGCCTTCTCAAACGTAGGACCTTAGGTACGTACCCTTAACATTAGAATTTGCTTAAAAGTAAAGATAATGGTTGTTTGTGTGTTTCTTTGAATAAGCAATTTTCAGTCTGGTAGAGTCTTAGCCCAAAGGACCCTAGGGGTACTTTCCCTTGAATCAGAATTGGCGACTCCACTGGGGACAACACTCTTGTTGTTCCTAGTTTGGGTAGTCTTCAAGCCAATCAAGGCTTAGCCCATCTGTTTGTTGGCTCTGACTGTCTGATCTGTTCTTGAACTCTAAGCTTTTCCAGTTGTTTCAGTCTGTATTTTTTATTTTTCTTGAAAATCTTCAGATACGCCCTTTTTCTGGATTACAGAAGCGTATATATGCAAGTTGCACTAAGTGAACCCGCGCATACACAGGTTTCCTTAGTTACAGTCGCGTGTACACGCATTCTGCACATCACTGCAGGCGCGTATATTATATAATTTTCAAGATTCATAAATTTTCTTTTTGCTGAATGTTTGTCTGGTGGTTTGGGTCAGTTTGAAGCAGTCATTTTCCAGTAACAGTTCTCTGTTTAACAGGGGGCATCTTGTTCTGAACTCTCTCTAGTTATAAGGAGTATTAGTCTTGTTTTCGTTGATTGCAAGCGTCATTGTTTTTGACACACAAGATTTCTGATTAGGAATCTTGACTGCTCTGTTTTGGCGGAGTAGGAAGATTGGATTCAATCTTTGTGTTCATTTTGTTTTGAGGACACTTTTGTTTGCTTAACGAAATCATTTTTGTGACCATTTGCTCCTTCGTTTCGGGAAAATTGTTTGTTATCATTTTCTTGAAACTTGTCTTTTGATATTTTGAACTTTCATTGCTGCTTTTGATTGCCAAGAGCGATTTCAAACACATTTATTTTTGTTGGGTTTTCATCATTTGAAAGGTGTCAATTCACAAAAGTGTTTGGTTGCCTGTTTATCAATCATTGGTGTCAGTATTTTTGAGAGCCTTCATTTGAAAAAGACTTTTTGGTTTGATTGAAAGAAAATCTTTTGAAAGTTTCGAGTTTCGCTTTCTTAAACTTGTTTTTCATTTGATTTCCTTTTTTGCGAAGTGAAAGTGATTTGTGTTTATCTTACAACTTGTTTTTATTGTTTGGACGAAATGATTGGTAACACATCATCTTCTATCTAAGCATTTTAGTGGCAAGACAAATTTGATAAGTGAGCAACTTTCCTTCTTTGTTGTTATAGTAGTCTTTAAACCTTGCATCCACATATAGTTCTTGCATTAGGATAGATTTGCATCTCTTTTTAGGCATATATAGTTTTGTTAGTTTTTGCGAGTGTGGAGTCTGAAAAGAAAAAGAAAATTTGTTTATATTAGAAGTACCTCTGAACCTCATAGAAATTTCTCTTCATCAAAAACAAAAAGTGCATGTGCATGTAGCTAAGTTTTATTAATTTCTTTTGCGTCCATAAAACACCACAAGTTTCATCTCCATTACCTTGTGACTTAAAGAACAGCCTAATAAAATCAAGCGCTTAATTAAAATCCACTAGAACTTTTTGTTTTAGTCAGTTACACCAACAAGTTTAGGATTTTAGGGCCTTGGATTAGGCGAGTGGAGAGTTAACTCTCCAAGGCCACATAAAACGTCAAACATAAGAGTCTGAATAACGAGAGAAAATCCAATAGCGTTAGGAAGACCAGGAAAGCTCCGGATCTGGGAGTTAAGCACGAGGGTCTGTAAAGACAGGGAAGAGAGATACCCCCTCTCCTACTTGTCCGAACTTACCTCACGACTGTTCCGCCTGGCTTCTGCGACGAGTTGGTACCCATAGTTGCCTCTCCTAGGGATCTGCGTAGGTGGCTGCGGAGGGGAATCCCATGGCACCTGAGGTTGACATTGTATCACTCTCGACAGTACTACTGGAGGGCACCCTTGCGAAGCTTGGGGGCTTGCACCGGTGCAGGCTGTTGTTAGGAGGTCAGCGTAACTTCCTCTGATACCTTCACTGATAGGACTAGGCCCTCATCATCCCAGACTATCTTCGGAAGGCCCCTTGATTCACTTTCTCGTATTTTGGTGTCCGGTCCTAATCACCCGGAGCGGAAATACTTGGAAGTTGTTTGACTGGCTGTATCTTTAGGAACTTTATAGTGTGTGCTCTGTGCTCCTAGTTGGCCTAGCTTTTAATTTTTTGAGTCTTTAGTTAGATCATAACAAAAAATTCAAATTGGCTGACCGATCTCCAAGACGGTCTCGAAGACTTCGTGGTCTCTCTCCACCAAGTTTAGAGCCTTCTCCTAGAAGGCGCAGAGGGAATACTACCGGTGGGGTCCGTCCCATGCCGGTTGACGCATCGGGGATTGATCCTCCTCTCGGGGATATTAGCGGCCAAGCAAGGCCTGGCTCTGCTGAGCAAGAGAGGGATACTCCAATCCTTTCTCGAGTTCGCTTTCAAGCGGAAAATAACGTAGAGGTAGAAGAACTTTCAGAGTCATTAGTGGCTCCAAATTCTCCACTACCATCTAGTTATCCAGACGTATTGCAATACGTTGGGACTCCGTCTCATATACCATTGAGTCCAGGTTACGCTACGCACTTACCATTCATGAACACTACTGGAAGCATGGCTTCTACGAGTGCTACGACTATGCAAACACCAACATCAGTGCAAGGGGGAGGAACCATTTCCATCCCCTCTGCTTCATTGTTCGGATATTTTGCTAGTACGTCTTTAATTGGGTCTACCTCCATTCCGTCCACGAGTGGAAATGCCCAAACCAATGCTTTTGGTATTGGTTCTTTCCCTTTTGGCACCCAATTACAGGGTATTCCATCGGTTCCGTTTAGTGCCGCTACGTCCATGATGGGCGGATCGGCTTCATTCCAAGGTTTTCCTTTTGGAAGTGGTCATATACCACATTCCAACCCGACGGTAGGATCCATGCCTTTTTCTTCAGTAGGACAAAGCAGCAATCCTTTCCAAGGTTGGAATAACCCTGGGGTTAGTAGCACCGGAACTGGGAATCCGTTTACCGGCCAACAAGGGAATATACCATATTCCACGGTTAGTATGTTTCAAAGTATTCCTCCCCTTGCTTCGGCTTGGAACCCATATCAGGGGTTATCAACTCCTTACCATTCTTTAGGAGGAAACTTTGCAGGCTATGGAGGTTATACGGCCGGAGTTGGTCAAACTCTGAATTTTACTGGACCACAAGGCTTGCCTTTTGGTTCAGTCGGTTCTACTGGTCACTTCGGGTAGCCTGGTGCCTCCCAAATCCCAGGACAATCTTTTCAGAACTTTGGGAGTTCTGCCCAGTCTGGGTGGAATCCCCTAGGTCCTCCTAGACTTCCGTTTCTGGCAATGTTAAACTTGCCAGATCTCACTAAGCTAACGAATGACCCTATCAGATACAATCCGGCCTAGCCTCCGGTCCCAACCAAACTCCCTTCGGATATACCAAAATTCGAAGGGAAGAGTGGTGAAGATCCGGGCGACCATGTAACCACATTCCACTTGTGTTGCTCGTCTAACTCCCTTATCGATGACTCGATTAGGTTGAGACTCTTTCAGCGCACCTTGACTAGTAATGCGGCTAAATGGTATATAGAGTTGCCAGGGGGCAGCTTTACATCGTTCGCTGACTTAGCCAATATCTTCTTGAATCACTTCCAGTTGCCTGTCCGCTATGATGCCGGAACTGAACTTCTGGCCACCTTTCGTCAGGGTAAGGCAACCCACATTTCTGATCACATTCAGGAATGGAGACGGAGAAAGAGGCTCATTAAAGCCGAAATCCCTTCGGAGTACCGTCTAGAGTGGTTTTTGAAGTCTTTGCAACCTGAGATCTCCAAAGATGTCTCCATGTCTGGGGTCTATTCTGAGGAGCAAGCCATTTTCAGGGCCCAGAAGTTAGAACTGATTTAATCTCAGTCTGGGATCCTCCAAAAGTACTTGCCAGATGCTCCTGGATCTAAGGTTGATTTAGCTAAGCCAAAGCCAGGTCTGCACGCGGATGGTATCGTTGGGTCAGTAGACTCAACTACAGTGAACTTGTTGAATCAATTGCAGCAGTTGTCATTACAAACTGCTTCTAACAACCAAGTCACATTGTCTAATCCTCCCGCTTCCCAAACTTCTTCAATTAACGCCGTCCGGTCCGATAACCCCAAAGGAAATCAAAATTCCAATGGTAAAAAGAAAGGACGTGGTAAGAAGAAGAACTCGGATGGGAAGCCCGATGCAAATAAATCCGGCAACAACGTTGGTGGCGATAAAGGTGAGCCGAGACAGAAAGTTAAGTTTCCTTGCAAGTTATGCAGTGGAGACCATCTAACTCATCTTTGCCCTAGGATTGAAGACGCTCAGCACTTGTTAGGACAGCAAGGGACTTCTAGTTCGCAAGTTGTGTTAACTAACCCATTTCCCCAAGGGCAGCAACTTCTTGCTGGCGCGAGTTCGAATCCTGGAACCTCCTCAGGGGGAAACCAGGAAGGGGAAAAAGCATCAAATGTTTTTATGATGGGTTCAAATGTCCATGTGACTACTCGGTCACGTGATTATGGTGAAGCCGAAACATCTAAGGATAAAACTGTTCCCGGAGGTAATGACCTTCATATTGAGAGGCCCCCTGTTGAGACTATACCTAGGATACCGAAAGGTTCCGCCAAACACGCGACGATTAACCCTAATGCTAGGGCCACCCAGAATTATTCCATTGTGGAGGATCTGGCTCAAAGCCCGTGTGTTATGTCCGCTTTGGAGGTTCTCCAGTCGTGTCCGTCTCAGAGAAGTGCTTTACTCTCCGCAATTGGAGCAGTGGATCCGGCTAACTCTTTAGTGCTCTCTTTTGACATGTCAAATGTCAAAAAGAGACTCCCTCATCATATGGCTTTTCAGATAAAGTCTTCATACTGGAAAATCAATATTTTTCGCACCGTTATAGATGAAGGAGCTTCCACATGTGTTATGTCGATGTCATGTTGGAAGGCTATTGGTTCACCTTCGGTTGTTCCTTCACCAACTGTCTTAACTGCATTTGATGGTCATTCTCACAAGCCGCATGGGATTATCCCGGCCTTTCCTATATGTGTTGGAGGGAAGGTCGTTAATATCGAAGTTGAAGTCGTAGATGCTAACCTAGACTATAATCTCCTATTAGGAAGGAACTGGGTATACGAGATGGAAGCCGTTGTGTCGACTCTGTTTCGTGTCATTTGATTTCCTCATGAGGGGAAAATCGTTAAGGTTGATCAATTGGACTATTCCCCAATCGATCCTCAAGCAAACTCCGACTCTACTGTTCCTTTGGTGGATAACCCTCGCCCGCCGACTGAGAATTTAGGAGTAGGGATGTATTCCTCATTGATGGGTACGTTTGATCTTCCCTCTCCTTTAGCAAGAATCAATGCTATTTCATCATCCAAGGAGTCTCCTCGAGAAGAGTTCTTCCGAACTCATTATTTTTCCGACCCTTGGACCATGCCTTCACCTATGACCACATTAGTTGAAGGACAAGTTAATGGAATGGCGTTTCCTATATCTGCAGCTGAGCTTAGATATCAGTCTATCGTAGACTCTGCAGATAACCATTCTACTCCTTTTTCCGAAGAGGAGTTAGATGGTCATGTGGCCCCGGCTTGGAGCTTTGATTCTACCTCTGCCTTGCACTGCTTAGATTCGGTTCTACCTTCTGAAGAAGCAATCCTCGAAGTAATGATGGGTATAGATCGACCTTGGGAAGACTTACACCATTTTTCATATTTTCTTCCTCCATTGCAGGAAGTAGAATCTAGATTCTCAGAGCTCGTCGATAGTGATGTTTGTATGGTGTCGAACCCTTTGGCTCCAACACACGTACGTGCCGAAGGTAATATGTCGGTAATTTCAAAAACGATACCTATAAACATCTCTAAGGATCCTAACATCATCGAGAATATCTTCATCGGAATTGAGTGTTCCCCTGAAGAAATTCAAATTTACACCGACCTATTCAAGGAATATCGCGATGTATTTGCTTGGTCTTATGAGGAAATGCCCGGCATTGATCCTTCTATAGTCCAACATGAGATCAAGACGTACGAAAACGCAAAACCGATTCGTCAAAGGCTTCGGCCGGTTAACCCTAGGAAAGCAGCGGTTATCAAAGCTGAGGTTGAGAAGCTGCTAAGGGCGGGTTTTATATACCCTATTCCTCTTACGGATTGGGTTTCTAATCCAGTCCCCATGGACAAAAAGCAAGGAACAATCCGAGTATGCATCGATTTTAGGGACCTAAACAAGGCTTGTCCGAAAGAAAATTACCCCACGCCATTCATTGATCATATTATCGACGAGTGTGCAGGTAATGAAATTTTTTCCTTCATGGATGGTTTTTCGGGTTATAATCAAATCTCTATCCGTCCTGAAGACCAGCATAAGACAGCCTTCATATGTCCCTGGGGTACCTTTGCATATCGAAAGATGCCTTTTGGTCTTAAAAATGCTGGAGCCACTTTTCAACGGGCCATGTCATACGCTTTCCACGACATCAAACATGTCATCGAGGCATACTTGGATGATCCCGCTGCTCGTTCTCGAAAGAGAACTGATCATCCTAGTCATCTTCGATTGGTTTTTGAACGTTGTCGTTTTTATAAAATCCGGTTGAATCCCAACAAGTGCGTTTTCGCGGTTACATCGGGTCGGTTGTTAGGATTCATCGTGTCCAATGAAGGGATTCGCGTTGATCCCTTCAAGGTTGAGGCAATAGTTCAGTTGCCTCCCCTGTCCTCAATTCGTCAACTTCAAAGTCTTCAAGGGAAGGCTAATTTCTTAAGACGGTTTATAGCAAACTATGCCGAGATCACTAAAGGGTTCATGTGTTTGCTACGAAAGGGAGTTCCATTTGTATGGGACGACTTTGCGCAGCGGTCGTTTGATGCTTTGAAAAAGGCATTAGTCTCTGCCCCGCTTTTGAGTCCACCGGATTATGGTAGAGACTTCCTTTTATATCTCGTTGCAGCAGAATCTACCATTGGTATGGTTCTAGTTCAGGAGGACGATGCTCTTGCCGAGCACGTGATTTATTATTTGAGCCGAGGCTTAATAGGTCCTGAACTCCGCTATTCTCCGGTTGAGAAGTTGGCCTTGGCAGTTGTCCATGCTGTCCAGAGGCTCCGTCATTATATTTTGATACGCAAAACTTTTGTCTTAGCGGCGGTCAATCCATTTCAATTTGTCCTCAGTAGGCGAGTGATTGGGGGAAAATATAATAGATGTATAGTCATTTTACAAGAATTCGATCTCGAGTTCTTGTCAGCCAAGTCTAAGAAATCTATGGTCTTCGCGGAGCTAATTTCTGAGCTTCCTTGTGGAGAGGATATTGTTTATGAGGAAAGTTTACCCGACGAACATATATTCCTCATCTCTTCATAAGACCCTTGGTATGGAGATATCATTGTTTATCTCCAGACTTCGAAGTTTCCCTCTACTTTCTCCAAGGATGAACATCGCAAATTACGTCACCTGGCTAAAAACTATGTTATCATTGGTGACACATTATACCGTCGAGGGGTTGATTCAATTCTTCGGCGTTGTTTAACCTTAGAGGAAGCAGAGTCCGTGCTTAATGATTGCCACAGTGGAGCTTGTGGTGGTCATCTATCAGGGCTTGCTACAGCCCAGCGCATCTTACGTGTCGGCTACTTTTGGCCTTCACTCTTTAAGGACTGTGTGGAAGCGGTAAAACGCTGTCACCCGTGTCAAATTTTTACTCGCAAGATGCGCGCGCATCCAGCTCCTCTTTTTCCCGTTGTCACCGTCGGTCCCTTCACTAAGTGGGGTATTGATTTTATGACTTGTAATCCGCCTTCAGTGGCGAATCACAAGTACATTATCGTGGTTGTAGACTACTTCACGAAGTGGGCTGAGGCCATGCCTACTTATAAGAACGACAGTGACACGGCAACTTTGTTTCTTTTCAATCAGGTTATCTCAAGATTCGGTATCCCAAGAGAGATTGTCACTGACCATGGCAGTCATTTCCAAAATCAGCTAATGTCCGAATTGGCTCTTAAATTAGGTTTCCGTCAGGAGCATTCGTCTCCTTATTATCCTCAGGCCAATGGACAGGTCGAGGCGGTCAATAAAACTCTTAAGACGATACTCCAACGGACAATCGATAAAAATCGGTCCAATTGGCACATTATGTTGTATTCAGATCTTTGGGCATACCGAACCTCCGTCAAAACGGTTACTGGTTTTACTCCTTTTCAGTTGGTTTACGGGATGGAATCTATCTTTTCGGTCGAATGTGAAATCCCATCTCTGAAATTGGTTGTTGAGCTTCTTCCTGAGACTTCGAGTCTCGAGGAGCACCTAGTTCACTTGGAACATCTCGATGAGCAGCGTCAAGATGCCGCCACGATGAATGAGGCCCATAAGAAAAGGGTCAAAACTCAGTATGATAAGTCTGTCCGTCCTCGTGTCTTTACTGAAGGTGACCTTGTCTTGGTCTATGACCAAGATAAGGACGCCTTGGGGGCAGGCAAATTTAAGCCTATGTGGTACGGTCCTTTCATTATCAAACGAGTCTTAGAAAAAAGATCGTATGAGTTAATTGATTTCAAAGGAAACAAGCTGGCGGAGCCCCGAAATGGGCTCTATCTAAAGAAGTATTTTGCTTAGTTTTACCAGGCAATGGCTTCTTTGTATTTTATGTATATTTGTACATATATTATCGAGCGTTTTCTGATATTAGCACTTTTTGGTCTGCTTTGGCAGGTGTTGATGGATGATTTGGTTTATTTTGGGTTCGCCGATGGTGCTAGTCGGCATACTCGGAATCTTGCTTCCGCAGCTTGGGTACTTTATTATCCAACTGGTCAATTGATGGTATCGAGAGGCGTGTGTATCGGTCCTGCTTCAAACAATATGGCCGAGTATATAGCTGTTATCAATTTATTATCCGAGGCAATCTCTTATGGGATCGACTCATTGATAGTATATATTGATTCTCAATTGATAGTGTCTCAATTAAATAACATTTATCGGGTTAGAGATCCATTATTATATCGCCAATATTTAAGAGTGAGGTTGTTGCAAAGATCATTTATTTACATTAATTATTTGCACATTCCAAGATCTCAAAATTGGTTAGCTGATTCTATCGCTAATCAAGCATTAGACTGGCATATCAATCATCCATCATCATAAAATCATGCATCAAAAAGTCAAACTGTGTATATATATATATATATATCATAAAGCGTCTCGAGTGTACATATGTGTGTCCAAAATATACAAAATTGGGACTCAAATGCCCATAATCATGTCAGGCGTATCTAACGCCTCAGCTCAGGATGAGCGGCTAAGTATGTCACTATAGCATTGGCCACGCGCCGAAATATGCGAACCCAGTCATGTGGCATCCCAACCACATGATGCTGCATATCTAGAGGAATATCCTCTATCGCGTCCATCGGTATTTGGCGGCTCAGTCTCGCCAAGTGTCGTTGGACGTTGTTTAGGGTCCGTTAATTTTCGGCAGCCGCCTCTTCGGCTCCTCGGCCACGCCGTCCATGCCGCGGGAATCCATCTGGTCGTACAGGCCCAATGTCTGGAACATGATCATCATATTAGTCATTTGAATCTCATCAAAAAATATTTTTCAAAATTCATCATTATATTTGAAAAATCCAAAAAAATCATAAAAATCAAAAATCTTACCTATCTTGCCCCATGCTGCGTCTGGTGGTAACACTAGATCAGGATCTCCTCGGAAATCCAGTCCAGCATAGGGGTAATCATCCACGGCGATGATTTGCTGCTCCCACCAGGTAAAGAAATCATCGTCAAATGCATTCCTAGGGACTTCCCCCCCTCCCAGACGTTTCATCAAGTCGGCCCACCGGCCCATGCGTGGATCACGTGGACTACTGATGGAAACTGCTACCCTGGGATGGAGTGCGGGAACCTTCTCGAAGAAGAAAGTGCACAAGATGGTTCCGAACCCAAAATTCTTGGTATGTCCCCTCCGGATAGAAGTAAGTTGTTCCTTCATGTTGGCCAGTAGAGGAGTACACCAGTCAAACACAGTGGTGAGATAGTCCACTGCTACGCTCATGTTTACCCGTGATGCCTGATGCAGTGAGGATGATCCGTTCACCCGACCTATGGTGAACAAGATTATACGAAGTGACAAACTCGCCACAGTTGGAATAGAGATCTGGCTTCCGACCTTTCAGTGACCCGGGCAGTAAATCTCTACATAGTCATCTACACTGAGGCTATTCCGTGTCCTGCCCCGGGAATGTACTACCTCTCCCCTTCGGGAAAGGCCCGTGATAAAATATATATCTTCCACTTCTACCCTGAGTGGCATCTGATCAATAATGAATTCTTCCTCATCGACATCCCAATAATCAATGAGTCTCTCGAGCAAACGCGTATTTTCTTTCATATTTGGCAATTTGAAGAATTTAAGCAATCCGCATCCCCGTAAAGCATTTAATGCTTCATCATTGCCCATGACTTCATTATCCACGGCTGAGTGCTCTCTTTCACGCCATGTGAGAGTCATCCTGGAAGAAAAAATCATTTTCATCCGTTAGTTTTGTGTATAAAATTAGTTTTCTGCGCACACGCGGGTTCCTTTGTATACAGTCGCGTGTAGGGTCGTCGTATACGCGATTTCTATATAGCCAACCCGCGTGTACGCCGCAGAGGAATTTTTTGCAAAAATCCAACGGTAAAACATCAATTAAACTTCCTAAAAACGATCACAATTAATTGCAAGACAAGTTTAGTGCTTACCTGGAAGTTTTCGGCAAGTTTGAACGGTTGAAAAAGCCACAGGGAAGTTTGCTCCTTTTGCTCCACAATTTTTGCTCTCCAAGTCAAACGGTGAAAATGGTAAGTCCAAAATTTCTTTTTATAAGTTTTGAAAATGCAAATTTTTTTCAAAATTTTGTTTTGTTTGGTCTCATGTCACTTTTAACTTGGGAGCTTGGAATGTCGAGATTGGGTTGTTTTTTCAGGACATTTTGGACATTTTTCGACGGTTTGAGACGGTTCCATGACTGCTGACCCGTCATGGCAGGTATCGTGTTTTCACTGGCATATAGGTTAGGGACACCATTTTTCCATTGCATTATGCATACTAGCCTCCATATGACCGATACATCTGCCATAGGGTCGATCCCATCATGTTATGGTTCGTAAACCATTTTCACTCACCGATTCTTTAAATCATGACACGATGGTAGAGCCATCCCTTTACATGGGCATCCTAGTTAGCACCTCACTGACATTTGTTGCCCATGTTGCTTCGTTTTGAGTAGGCTCGGGAGTCCTCTGTAGTCCCGCCATGACTTATGTGTTGAAGACTCATTCCTCTTAGCTTCTCCGCTTTGTTCTGGCCTTATACCCTAGAGGCTCCTTTGTGTTGAGTTGTACTACTGCATTGCATGTTGACCATTTGCACCTTTGGGCCTAAAGCCGGCTTCACTTGGACTCGTGTTTAAGCCAACTTTTGACCTTGAAAACTGTAAAATCAACCTTGCATACCTTTGACTTCTGCGACTTGACACACCTTGACCCGTGGAAGGAACATACCTTTGAGTGTCATTGACCAGTTTTCACCTCCCTGCATTGAGCATAGGAACGTTCCTTTCCCAGGAACTAGATCATCTGTTTCACCGACACTCGTTCTTTCCACTGTACCATAGCATTCTTTTATTCTTTTTCCGGCTTATCAGAAAAAGACAAAAAAAATAAATATTACAAAAAGAGCGGGAACAGGGACATTATTTCCATTTATTGTTGGCAGCTAGAGTCATTCGTGTCGCCCTTGAACAAAGCACTCAAAACAAAGTCTCCTCCACATGGGTGGGATTTAGTTTGACTTAGGTACGCCATAACCTTGTTATTGAGTCAGTTCTCCCCCGATTGGTTATCTCTTCCAATCATATGGAGGGTTCGTTCGTGCCTCCTGCATGACGAACTTATACAGAGTCATCATATTCTTCCACATAGTCACATTGAGTCGTGCTTTTGTTCAAGGGAAGTTAGCCTGAGTCGGCCTTTCTGCGGTGTCTCTTGACTCATTTTCAGTCGGCCATCCCTGGTTGTCAGTGTCATGTCTATCATCACATCAGTTATATTGGTCCTTTACTCGTGCCGGTTTGAGAAGGTCCCCATTGACTTCTTGCTGGCGGGTCTTGTCCTTATCGACGACAACACCTTGCTCTGAGGACAGGTCTAGAGCCGCACCCTGGCCCTATTTTCATTATTGATAGGTCACCTTGTGCTCAGCATTGATCAGTATCATGGGTCTTTGACTGAGTGGTTTCCCTTGTGTTCGACTTCAGCATACATTATCACACATTGGGATTCGTGCAGTACCTTGGTTTCCATTTGACCCTATTGGTGGATACCTCGCCTCTGTGTCAACTTTCATTATTGGTTGGTTCAGAGGGTTTCTGCCGTGCGCTAGCCACATCTTGTGTACGCCGGAAACGTACTTCGGTTGGGTTACTACATCTTTTTTTCGTCTGATTCCTTCCACATTATTGGCCTACGGGTTACACTCGCGCTAGATTGATGGAGGATTCCTTAATGCCTTCCTTCTAGCGGATCTTTCCCTATCGACTCCGACTCATTGCTCTGGGGCAAAGATCTAGAGTCCATTTGGCAGTACCTTGGGGTTTGCAGTCATTAGTGGCAGATCCTTCGCTATTGACAGTGGGAAACCATCATTGTCTCCTGATTGATAGATTCTTACAGGTGTTCGACTTCAGTTCATCTATTCACACTTGTTAGATTGTACTGGGTACCTTGACGCTCATTATCATTATCGGTGAGTAGTCTCGCGTTTGTTAACGGTATACGTCAATGACTGGTAATCAAAAGATTTCTCACATGGTCGACTTCAGATCATTTATTCCCATGGTGTAGAAATGTACCACGGCGGTCAGTGAAGACCTCAAGTTGTATCAGCATTCATTGGTTCACTTGACAGTTGCTCCTGTTGCTGCTAGTTGATACCACTCCACCTTATATGTTGCAGTCAGTCATGGCGACATTCTATATGCTGGCACCTGAGTTTGCAGTTTAGTACCATCCTATTCCATCATGTTCAGTTGGTACCTTTTGGGATTAGTCTTTGATATCAGTGATCCATTGTATCTTTCAGCATCATTGACAGTCTTATATGTGATATTCAGACATGTACTTACTCATTATGATCAGATGATCCATTATGTATTTTACAGTCATTTATACTTGTATACTTAGTGGATCCGCTTGTACTTGATATGCGGACATGCTTTACTTTTTTTGAGCATGGGTATGCCCGCCTCAGACAGTGTTTCTTTCTGATCTCCTTTTGGTGGCTTGGCAGGCTGAATTCTGGTGAAGTCCTCCTCGGTTTTTCGACAGAGTTCCTTTCCATGTACTTACATAATATATTTCAGCCATCATGTTCCCCTTCTGACCTCATATATTAGGGGGCATTTGTTATAGCTCCAAATCTCACTCTTATGGTTTGTGATGTTGCACTCATGGCCTAGGGCAACCCCTCCTTCCAGACCTGGTCCTAAAATTTAAAAAACAGTGTTTTATTCCCTATACGCGACATTGCCCTGAGTTAAACGCGTGTACACGCGGGTCTGTGTATACCCAACCCGCGTGTATGTATTAAAACACTTAAAAAAATAAATAATTCCTTATTTTCGGGCGGAGATCGCGGGTTTTACCTGCTGATCACCTGTTAGTGCCCGTGGCCCAACTGTTCCCAACCAACTCCTAACTAAAAAACTACTTTGGAGATGGTATAAAAAGACATCAAAGGGAAGGCCTAAGGGAGAGAGAAAAGAGAGCAAGATTATTATGCTGAGATTTTCCCCTTAGACCAGGTCTGAAGTCCTTGGTGCTTTCTGCACTTCCCCCATTTTGCATAGGAAACCCTTGTTTCCATGTATATTGGTGATCATTCATCCTTGATATCATCATTGAGTAAGACTTGGAAGGAGCTCTTGTTGGAGGCTTGAGGCTGGAACGAATCCGGGAGGAAGCTTTGCTTGGAGCCTGCTGAAGGTGTTCAGGTGATATCTTTCCGTTATATGTACTTTACTTGCCTTTATATATAAAGAAACACGTCTTGGTTCCCGAAACAATATTTATTTATGCTTATGAGATTCTTGTTTTGAATTCTTATGCGAGTGGTTACGTAAAGATTTTTTATAACTAACTTTATAGCATGAAGATGGTTTATACATAAGTATTTGTACATGTATTGTTGTGTTCTTTGATTTGCTTGTCTTACAGGTCAAAGGAAGAGGAAGGGAACTCCAAGAAGGGTTTGGACCCTAAAGGCCTTCTCGAACGTAGGACCTTAGGTACGTACCCTTAACATTAGAATTTTCTTAAAAGTAAAGATAATGGCTGTGTGTGTGTTTCTTTGAATAAGCAATTTTCAGTCTGGTAGAGTCTTAGCCCAAAGGACCCTAGGGGTACTTTCCCTTCAACCAACAATCCCTATGAAGATTATGAGAATTTATTGAATCATGTCCAAATGCATACAAAATGCAGTGTTGATTCTTGTTTACGTAAAATAGGGTCTATCATTTCATGGGAGCTTCTTGTGGAGTCAACATTGTGCATAAATTAAAAAGGGAAAAAAATGTATGAATCAACACGAAATGATGAGCATTTAAATGTTCATAATGTTGATGTTTTAACAATGTGGCAAGCAAATGTTGATTGTCAGCCAATTCTTTCATGACATCAAGTTTTGAAGTATATTGCAAAATATGCTTTAAAGGCAAAGAGAAGATCATAAAGTTATCATGAAATGTTGACCAGAGTTTCTGGTGGGAGTGGGTCTGAGGCTCCCGTATTATCTGTGTATAGAAGGTTGCTTGCTAAAACGCTTGTTGAGTGTGACATTGGATCTCAAGTGACATGCCATTTGTTACTAAATTTGCCTCTTGTTGTCTATAGTCACAAGTTCTTCTCATTGAATGTTGGGAAGAAAGTGCACCAAAGGCTTTTGTTGCATTCTAATGAAGCTTTGTGTGGAAACAATTTAATTTAGGTTTATCAAAGCCAACCCATTTTTTTAACATTTGTGCTTGATGGAAACAACAAAAATGTACAGTTTTGAGGTGAAGCATAGGGAGGAGCGATGGAGGCCATGTGATAACCATGCTATCATTCGTGTTTAGCCATGGTTTTATGTCGTTCCTAATGATGGGTTGAAGGAGTTTGAAACAATTTGTTGGAGTGAGTTGCTTTTATACAAGTCGTTTCGTGACATTAGTTCAAATATTGGAATGTCTACTGAAAGTATTCTTCAGAATTGGAGGAATTGGAGGAATTGGAGATATCACACATGGCATGTTGATCGAGGCCCTTTGCCAAATGAAGGCGATGAAGAGGATGTGGATCCACTTATACATGAATAAAATGTTGATCGAAATTTTGATGAGTGGCAGGGTTTTTCGCAGTTAGTTCCTCCAAGCTATGTAAAAATTTCAAACCTTGATAATCTTGGTATAAGGGACTTTGATATTGATTATAATTGGTAGAAATGATGGTTTCAAATGATTTTTTAGAACAATGGATCGAATTTGAAAAAGATGTGTAGTCTGCAGGTGTTCTCAGTTGCGGCTTCATTAGGGACATATATTTGTCGCCTTCCTCTCTATTATAAAATAACTAGCTTCTTTTGAAATTATTTTTCGATACTTTACTAATGGTGGAAATGATGATGCTTTGAAAATGATTATTATAGGTACTACTAGAACTATAGGGAAGTCTTCTCTCATTGGGTGTATTTCTCATGCTCTTTCTAGTTCAACAACAGATGGAAAAAGTCCTTTGTTATTGCTTTCTCCAACCAGTATTGTTGCTTTTAACATACGTGGAAAAACAATACATTCTGCTTTAAAAATTCCTATAAAATATATGAAGCCATTTAGTTTGATATATATTAATTGATGAGATGAGCTTTATAGGTCCAAGGCTATTCATACAAATATATTTTCGTTTGCAAGAAGCCTTTCCTGAAAACAAGGATTGTCCTTTTGGTGGTAGGTCCATCATTCTTGTGGGTGACCTTGCGCAACTGCCTCCTGTTAGGGATAAACCCTTGTATGTAGGTAGAACAACTGGGAAAATTTTGTGGGAAAGCTTTAACATTGCTGTCGCTCTGGACAAAAACTATAGGAAGCAAGGAGAGGTTTTGAGACAAGCCTCTTTTCACAATATTTTAACCAATATTAGAAATGCACAATCTTTTCTTTTTGATTGAGATCTTCTTATGACGTGCGTTGATAGTTCCTTGGATCTACAGGAAATGACTTTGTTTGATTCTTTTGTTCACTTACTTGTGACGAATAATCTTTTCAATTTGCACAATCGAAAAATGCTTAAAACATTAAATTCTTCTATTGTGAGATGTGTTGCAAAATGCACTAGAAGAACATAAATACGCAATAGTGATGATTTTGTGTTGGAGCATGAAGTACTTCTATGTCATGGAGAGCGTCTAATGTTAACGTATAATTTTTGGGTCGAATCTAGTCTGGTTAATGGTGCACTTAGATATATTGAAAATATTTTCTTTGTGCCTTGTTTAAAGACGCCGTAACTTCCATAATTTGTTACAGTTATGTTTGAAAAGTATCGTGGTGTTCTGTTTGATAGGATAGTCCAATTCTTGTATCAATTCCTCCTATTGTTAGGGGGGATATGAGACAAATGCCTTTGAAAATGGCATGAGCATTAACAATATGCAAATCATAGGGGATGACTTTGCAACGAACCACTGTAGATATTGGAGACAGAGAGAGGCAGGGTCTGACATTCACATCTCTATTAAGAGTGAAATCAAAACATGGTTTGCGGATTTCACTGCCTTTTTCTTTTCAACGTTATGAGAAAATGCAAGATAGTGCATATGTTACACGTAGAAATAAAGATGAGGAATGATTAAATTCAATATCATTTTTGGGGTATTTATCCTGAATGTAATTTACTATTCATGAATTCTTCTTTTGTATTTCTTCTTGTTTGCAATTATTTGTATGCATGTTTTTAAGGAAAAAAAGATTACTTATCTCTAGCTCTTGTTATTTTTTGCAATTATTTGTATGAACCTTGATAACTTCTTTGTGCGGATTGTTGTTGATTTCAATACAATTTTTGATTGGTTAAGTAAGTAAATTGACCCTTTGGGAGCAGTTTCATATGCTAATAAAATTTTATGTAATCTTCTTGTTATTTCTGTTAGGTCCCTATACTACTATTGTAACCCATTATTGTTATTAGTACAACCCCCTTATTATATTGTTGTGCCCATGTAGTCCCCATATTGTTATTATTGTGCCCCATAGAAGCCCACTATTGTTATTATTGTGCCCTTACATTATTATTGTTATGTCAACTCTGATTAAATTATGACCCCTTAGACTCCTATATATAGAAAGGAGGCCTTGTCATTTGTATCATCCAAGAATTTTTCATTTGTGTAATGTAAAGGAGGTTGACCCCTCGAAGAGGCTTATTTCTAAGGCGTTTATCTATATTTTCTATCTTTTTGTGAGTTGGTTTCATAGCATTTGGTATCAGAGCTTTGGATTCTAGGGTTTCGCTACACCAAACAGGTCATCGTGAAATTTTTTCTACAACATTGTTTCTATGACATTTCAAAAGCTAACAAAAAAAACCCATTTGAAAATGAATCTCATTGAACCTCGGGTCCGAATTTCAAATCTCGTCTCGATAAATTTTCGGAGATATCATCTAAGGAAATTTGGGTTTTTCAAGCTCCAAAATTCCATCTCAAACAGGTCATCAAGGACTTTTGGCTATAGTTTTATTTATACGAAGTTTCAGACTCTAAAATTAAAACCCATGTCAGCAGAAATCATGGTGAAGCTAGGACCCGAATTTTAGACCTTTTTTCGCTATATTTTCGGATATACAACCCAATACATGTAGGGTTTCTGCAGGCTCCCGAATTACATCCCAAACAGGTGACCTGGGGAAAAGCATCATAACTGTCTATCTAAGCATCATATTGAAGTTTCGTAAGAATTTACAGAAAGAAGATGGACTTTATTTTTCTGTGTATCTTGTTCATATTTGAAGGTCAAAACAGTGACACGTGGAACTTCGTACAATTTCTCTCTTATGAAAAGGTATATAATTAGTTCATCTTGGGAGATTGTGCATAACTCTTTCTTAGAGAATCCAGTTTTGATCAGACTGGTGGCATTGGAAAGAGGACACAGAGGGCTACTTCATTTCATGATTTCAGAACTAGGGGATCCGAAATTACAGAGTTACAGTCGTTTCAATATCAAGCTCCTAAAATCAAGAAAAGGTGATTTGAGGAAGTTTGATGGAAAGGATCTAGTAAATTGGATACTACAGATGGACCAGTATTTTGATCTACATGAGGTGAAATTGTTACAAAAGGTATGTATTTCATCTTCATATTTAGAACCAGATCAATTTTTATGGTATAAAGGGCTTTTTTCTCATAAATAACTTGTCACTTGGTCAATTTTCATGGAAGAAATGATAGCACATTATGAGGATACAAAGAGTAACACCTTCTTTAGCCAATTGATAAATCTCGAACAAAAGGGTTCAATGGCAGAGCACATTGAGGACTTTCAAAAATTGAATATAAGGGTAAATGATATTCCAGAGAAGTAAAGGATTGATTTCTTTATAGGGACTTTAAAGGATAATATTCAACAAGAGGTTTGTCTTTTGGAACCTGATTCATTGGAGAAGGCATTCAGGTTGGCAAGAAAAATTAAAAGCAAAATTATGGAAACAAGGAATCCCACCACTCATGACTATAATTATGGAAGTTTTTTTGCTCCTAGCCTTCCACAACCTACAACCTTTACACGACAACACTTGGAAGAAAAAATATAAAAAGGGATTTGTTACAATTGTGATAGATAATACACTAAAGGTCATAAGTGTGCTGAGAAGAAATTATTTGACATAGATTATGAAGAGGAGGAAGAAAAGGATCAAGAAACATCAAAAGAAGAGGATATACACCAGGAACCAACCCCAGATAAAGAAGAAATGAATCCAACCATATCTTGTAAATCATTGGCAAGAATTACCACTCCTCAAACTTGTAAGATAGAAGGACATATCAAGAAGAAAAAGGGTCAAGAAGTGAAAGATCACATCGAGAAAGAAGAAATGAATCTAACCATATCTTGTAATGCATTAGCGAGAATTACCACTCCTCAAACTATCAAGATAGAAGGA
This sequence comes from Pinus tabuliformis, assembly GCA_031772625.1. Taxonomy (NCBI): domain Eukaryota; kingdom Viridiplantae; phylum Streptophyta; class Pinopsida; order Pinales; family Pinaceae; genus Pinus; species Pinus tabuliformis. The sequence continues at coordinate 68,960,130 of CM062806.1, read as the reverse complement.
CATATCAAGAAGAAAAATGTTCAAGAAGTGAAAGATCACATCGAGCATCAAGAAATGAATCTGACCATATCTTGTAATGCATTGGAAGAAATTACGACTCCTCAAACTCTCAAGATAGAAGGACATATCAAGAAGAAAAAGATTCAAGCAGTGAAAGATCACATTGAGCATCAACAACAAGTTCTCCAACTTTTAATGGCTAACGCCACTTTGTTGCAGAATCTAATGAAACAACGAGCAAATCAACATCGTAGTGAAAGAAGTTTTGATTTAGGAGATCGTGTATTTTTACAGCTACGGCTCAAGCAAGCTATTTATGAGAAGGAAATGTTGGCAATACTACATGCACTTAAGAAATGGCAACCTTACCTAATGGGAAGACACTTCAAGGTAAAAATGGATCATGATAGTCTTAAATACTTATTAGAACAAAGATTATCTTTAGACGAATAGAAAAAATGGGTCACAAATATGTTGGGTTATGACTTTGAAATCATCTACAAAAAAGGGAAGCAAAATGCTGTTGCAGATGCACTCTCAAGAAAGGATGAGGATTTGGAAGCATTGTTTTGTGCTATTTCTATTATCCATCCAGATTGGATAAACAAAGCAAGGGATGAATGGAAGAAGGGCGAAGAAGTGTGGCCACTCATTCAAAAGTTGCAGAATATCCCAGTTCAAACAATATTGTCAAAACTTGATGAGGAAGGAAAAATCATATTGGAGTCTGGAGTAGTCACATAAACAAGAACTCGACAGCTACGAAATCGATCAATTTCAGAGTATCTCATCAAGTGGAAGAACTTACCTATTGAGGATTCCACATGGGAGGACAAGAATTTTATACAGAAGCATCAAGAACTACTCAAGCATCAAGGACAGCACTTTTTGAAGGAGAGGGGCATGTTAGGTCCCTATACTACTAGTGTAACCCCTTATTGTTATTAGTACAACCCCCTTATTATATTGTTGTGCCCATGTAGTACCCATATTGTTATTATTGTGCACCATAGAAGCCCACTATTTTTATTATTGTGCCCTTACATTATTATTGTTATGTCAACTTTGATTATATTATGACCCCTTAGACTCCTATATATAGAAAGGTGGTCTTGTCATTTGTATCATCCAAGAATTGTTCATTTCTGTAATGTAAAGGAGGTTGTCCCCTCGAAGAGGCTTATTTCTAAGGTGTTTATCTATCTTTTCTATCTTTTTTGTGAGCTGGTTTCATAACAGTTTCATTATTTGAACTGTACTTGTTTCTGCCTTTTTTTGTTGTTCTTTTGAATCTTGTTACATTTATTTTTTTGAATACAAAATAACCAAAATCATAAATGAAGAGTTGCGTTTATGTTTATTTTTTTTGTTTGAATGTACTTATTTTAATTACAACTTTTTGTCAATTATTCATAGATATGGAGAACAATGATGGTCTGTATGACATCAAAGCGATTAAATCTATTATGGAAACCATTAGTTTTGTTACCTTTATTCGCGCAAGGTTTGATAGAAGACCTGACTTACATCTTTATTTTGTTGATGATCATATCCATGTTTTGAATGGAATGAAATCAGATGTTGAAACTTTATATCATTTTCACCAAAGAGAACTGGGGAGGAAAACGAGAAGGGACTGGCTTGAAAGCGTGAAATATTTTGAATATTATCCTATTAATTTGAATTGGTGTTGCTTTTGCCACCGCTCTAGGTGTGTTTTGGAAGAGGTTGCTATCAAATAATTTTGTTGTGGTCGAGTGTTGAAAGTTGGATTTTGTTGTGGAATGTGTTGTTATTCTTAGAAATAAAATATACCTTTCAATGTTAGTAAATTATGCATTCTTGTCATTGGTCTTGTAATGTTTTAAATTTGTTATCATTAGACATCGTTTTCTTTTTATCATTAATATTCTATTATTATTGATGTTAATAATCAGTATTATTATTTAATAATAATAATAATAATAATCATTTATTATTCTTATTATTAATGTTTTTGTTTAATTTATTTTATTAATTAATTTCTATTTCTATTTCTATATCACTTATTAATTTCTATTAATATTTTATTGTTAATGTTAGGTCCCTATAATACTAGTTATTCGCCCATTACTATTGTCATTGTATCCTTTATTGTTATTATTGTGCCCTTATTGTCCCCATATTGTTTTATTGTTCCCCATAGAATCCCACTATTGTTATTGTTGTGCCCTTATATTATTAATGCTATGTTGCTTTGATTATATTGTGACCCCTTAGACTCCTATATATAGAAAGGAGGTTTTGTCATTTGTACCATCCAAGAATTATTCATTTGTGTAATGTAAAGGAGGTTTCCCCCTCAAAGACGTTGATTCTGAAGTTGTTGATCTATATTTTCTATCTTTTTGTGAGTTAGTTTCACATTTTGTATCAGAGCTTTGGATTCTAGGGTTTTGCTACTCCAAAACAAGTTACTGTGGAATTTTCGCTATAACTTTTTTTCTACGATGTTTCAGAAGCTAAAACCAAAACTAATTTGAACTGAAATCTCAATAATCCTCGGTTAAAAATTTAAGATCTTGTCTCGCTTTATTTTAGGAGATATGATCCAAGGAAGTTAGGATTTTTGCAGGCTACCGAATTACATCCCAAACAGGTGACCTTGGGAAAATCGTCATAACTTTCACTCTATCAGCTTGAAATTTCGTCAGTAGTTACAGAAAGAAGACGAACTGTAGTTTTATGTGCATTGTTTTCAGGTCCTAAGGCTGAAACAATTACACGTGGAACTTCGTAAATTTCTCTCTACTGAAAAAGTGTATAATCAGGTCATCTTGGGAGATTAGGCATAACACTTTCTTGGAGAATCCAATTTATATCAGACTGGTGGTGTTGGAAAGAGGACTCAGAGGGCTACCACAGTTCATAATGTCAGACCTTGGAGATTCAAAATTTCAGAGATACATCAGATTCAATATCAAGCTCCTACAAAGTGAAAAACAATGTGCAGTTGTTTTAAACTTTTTGCATAAGTTTGGTTTGAAAAATTAGTTTGAAGAAATTCAAAGGGTATAGTGAAGAATAATTATCATTAATTGATGCCCTGAAGAAATAAAATGGAAACACTTAGTAAGAAACCTGAAAGCTCTAGCATGCCTCATGAAGAAGAGGAAGAAATGCAAAACGATATATCAAAATTACGAGACCAAGTGCAACCATTTTCACTCTCACAAAAAGTAATAGAAGCTAAGATGGATGGTTTAAAGAAATGTGTGGAAGATAAGATGGATGGTTTAAAGAAAGGTGTGGAATCTAAGATGGATGGTATGAAAGACAACATTGAATATTGGAAGAAGTGCATGGAAGGTTGGAAGGAGGGTTTGATAAAGTTGCTACAAGAAAGGCTTCCTAATGGCGAAAAGGTAATAGAGAAAACTCATGATGAGAAAAAAATAAATGTTAATCATGATTTCATAGACTCTAACGGTGGATTTAAGACCCGCCATGTTCCAAATATCGATATGAGTGAGTTTGATGATAAGGATCCCATAACATGGATACTATAGATGGAGCAATATTTTGATCTCCATAATGTGAAAAACACACAAAAGGTACATATTGAAACTTTATATTTGGAACCAAATCAGTTTGTATGGTATCGATGACTTTGCTCTCGTAAACAAATTGTCACTTGGGCAATTTTTACGGAAGAAATGGTAGCACATTATGAGGATACAAAAAGCAACACTTTTTTTAGCCAATTGATAAATCTCAAACAAAAGGGTTCAATTATGGAGCACATTGATGACTTTCAAAAATTGAATATAAGGGTAAAAGGTATTCCAGAGGAGCATAGGATTGATGTGTTCATAGGGACTTTAAAGGATAACATCGAACATGAGGTTCACCTTTGGGAACCTGACTCATTGGAGAAGGCATTCAAGTTGGCAAGAAAAATGGAAAGCAAACTTATGGCAACAAGGAAGTCTACCACTCACAACTAGAAAGATGAAAGTATTGTTTCCCCTATCCTTTCACAACCTACAAGGTTGACACCACAACAATTGGAAGAAAAAAAGAACAAAAGGGCTTTGTTATAGCTATGATAGAAAATACACTAAAGGTCATAAGTGTGCTGAGAAGAAATTATTTACATAGATTGTGAAGAGGAGGAAGAAAAGGAACAAGAAACGTCAAAAGAAGAGGATATACACCAAGAACAAATCCTAGATAAAGAAGAAATGAATCCACCCATATCTTGTAATGCATTGGCCAGAATTACCACTCCTCAAAGTATCAAAATAGAATGACATATCAAGAAGAAAAAGGTAATAGTGTTGATTGATTCGGGAAGTACCCATAATTGTATTCATTGTAAGATAGTCAAGGAATTGAATTGCTTCTTATATCCAACACCAGAGTGTCAAGTGATAGTTGCAAGTGGAGGAACCATAAATTGCTCAAGAAAGTGCCATAATATCAAGCTGTCCATGGGATAATATGTATTGAATAGCCCAATGCTTTCCATTCCAATGGGTGGTGATGATGTTGTACTAGGAGTCCAATGGCTACAATCCTTGGGTACAATATCTTTTAATTTTCAAAAACTTTTCATGAAATTTTGTTTGGAAGGAAAAGAATTTGAATTAAGGGGTATCATAGGGAAATTGGGAAATATAATCAGCTCTAATAGAGTGACAAAGCTTCTAAAGAAACAACAAGGAGGCATAATTGCACAATTATGTTCGATAGAGGTTCCCACATCAAAATCATCTATTTCTCCAGATCTCCAAAAATTCTTGGACAACCATTTTAAGGTATTTGAGACCCCCAAAGGCCTCCCACCTATTTGTGATCATGAACATGCTATTCATTTGATTCCAGGAAGTGTTCCTCCAAACATCAGGCCTCATAGATATCCCTATGCCCAAAAGATTTAAATTGAACATATGGTTGCAGAAATGCTAGAGGCTGGTATAATTTAACCTAGTCAATGTTCTTTCTCTACTACAATAGTATTGGTGCACAAGAAAGATGGGCCAAGGTGCATGTGTCTGTATTATAATAGTTCACCAAGCTCACTATTAAAGATAAATTTCCCATTCCTCTCATTGATGAATTATTGTATGAATTGCATGGATCAATTTACTTCCCCAAGTTGGATCTTCATTTAGGATATCATCAAATCAAAATGAAGACTAAAGACATTCTGAAAACATCATTTAGAACTCAAGAGGGTCATTATGCATTTTGGTCATACCTTTTGGCCTTACCAATGCACCTTCTACATTTCAATGTTTGATGAATTCCATTTTCAAACCCTTCCTTAGAAAATTTGTGTTAGTATTTTTTGATGATATACTAATATATAGCAAGTCTTAGAAGGATCATGTTCAACATGTTGACAGGGTGCTCAAACTATTGGAGGAGAAATAATTATATGCAAAAAGCTCCAAATGTTTCTTTGGAGTACAAGAGGTGGAATATTTGGGTCATATTATATCTCATGAAGGTGTTAAGGTAGACCCTAGCAAAATTAAAGCCATTAAGGAATGGAAAATCCCCGCGTCCATAAAGCACCTGCGAGGATTTCTCGGGTTGGCAGGGTATTATCGCAAGTTTGTTAAGAATTATGGGAGAATAATAGAAAATCTAACAACATTATTGAAGAAAGATGCATTTTCATGGACTCCAGAAACGATGAAGCCCTTTAAACATCTTAAAGAGGAAATGTGCCAAGCACTGGTCTTAGCTACGCCGGACTTCACAAAAACCTTTATTATGGAATGTGATGCCTCGAGAAAGTGAATTGGTGTTGTTTTAATTCAAGAAGAAATACCCATTTCTTTCGAAAGTCATCCAATCAAGGGAAAGTATTTACACAAATCTATTTATGAGAAGAGAATGTTAACAATACTACACACACTTAAGAAATGGCGACCCTACCTAATGGGAAGACACTTCAAGGTAAAAACGGATCATGATAGTCTTAAATACTTTTTAGAACAAATATTATCTTTATAAGAGCTACAAAAATGGGTTACAAAGATGTTGGGTTATGACTTTGAAACCATATACAAAAAGGGGAAGCAAAATGTTGTGGCAGATGCACTATCAAGAAAGGCTAAGGATGTGGAAGCATTTTTTTGCGCCATTTCTATTATCCAACCGGATTGGATAAACAAAGCAAGGGATGAATTGAATAATGACGAAGAAGTGTGGGCACTCATTCAAAAGTTACAACAAGATCCCAGTACATCTAATACATTTAGCTGGAAAAATGATTCTTTATAGTACAAAGATATCTTATACCTAGGTAATAATTCCCAACTCAAACAAAAGATTCTTATGGAATTGCACACTTCTCCCTTAGGAGGGCACTCGAGATTTTAAAAACTTACCACAGGGTTAAGAAGGAATTTTTTTGGGATGGCCTGAAATCTGATATTAAAAATTTTGTGGCAAAATGTTTGGTTTGCCAACAAAATAAAGTTGAAACAATTAAGACCCCAGGTCTATTACAACCTTTATCCATTCCAAGCCAACGTTGGGAGGAGGTTTCAATGGATTTTATCACAGGTTTACCCAAGTCTGAAGGAAGGAGTGTCATCACGGTGGTAGTTGACAGACTTACCAAGTATGCACACTTTTGTGCATTATCTCATCCATTTAAAGTCAGTACAGTTTCTACTACATTTATGGAAACAATTCAAAAGCTACATGGAAACACAAAGATTATTGTAAGCAACAAAGATCCCATTTTCATTGGAAAATTTTGTACAGAATTATTTTCTTATCTTGGTACTGAGTTAGCTCATAGCTCATCTTATCGTCCTCAATCTGATGGGAAAACTGAGATAGTAAACAAATGTTTGGAAGGATATCTTCGTTGCTTTGTCTCTGATAAACAGACATAATGGGTGAAATGGTTGCCTCTAGTTGAATGGCGGTATAACACTTCGTTCCATACTGCAGCAAAAATGACCCCATTTATGGCACTTTAAGGATATCATCTACCTTCCATCACATCATATTTAAGAGAAAATTCTAAGGTTCAAACAGTGGAAGATCACATCGACCATCAACAACAAGTTCTCCAACTCTTAAAGGATAACCTCACCTTGGCACAGAATAGAATGAAACAACAGGTAGATCAACATCGCAGCGAAAGAAGTTTTGATGTAGATGACTGGGTATTCCTACGGCTACAACCATATAAACAAATGTCCCTCAAGCAATCTAAGAAGGATAATAAATAATCGCCAAAGTATTATGCTCCATACAAGGTGTTGCAAAATATTGGTACTATGGCATACAAATTGGAGCTTCCTGCAGCTTCCCGAGTGCAACCAGTTTTCCTTGTTTCATGCTTAAAGAAGGTTATAGGTGACAAGCTCTCAGTTCAAACAATATTGCCAAAACTTGACAAGGAAGGAAAAATCATATTGAAACCTGAAGCAGTCACAGAACCAAGAACTCGACAGCTACGAAATCGATCAATTTCAGAGTATCTCATCAAGTGGAAGAACTTAATCGTTGAAGATTCCACATGGGAGGATGAGAATTTTATACAGAAGCATCTAGAAATACTCAAGTGTTGAGGACAACACTTTTTTGAAGGAGAGGGGCATGTTAAGTCCCTATAATACTAGTGATTCCCCCATCAGTATTGTCATGGTAGCCCTTATTGTTATTATTGTGCCCATATTTTTTTTATTGTTCCCCAAAGAAGCCCACTATTGTTATTGTTGTGCCCTTATATTATTATTGTTATGTCGGCTTTGATTATATTGTGACCCCTTACACTCCTATATATAGAAAGGAGGTTTTGTCATTTGTACCATCCAAGAATTGTTCATTTGTGTAATGTAAAGGAGGTTAACCCCTTGAAGAGGCTAATTTTGAAGTTGTTGATCTATCTTTTCTATATTTTTGTGAGTTAGTTTCATACAAGTTAATTTGATTGTTTATTTTATCATATTTTTCTATAATGATTAATGTTATATATTTAGGTTATGAACATTATTAATAATTAATATTATTAATAACTAATTTATAATATTAATATTATTAATATTATATTATATTATTAATATTATTGTTATTGTTTCATATGTGCCTATTGGCATTTATCATAACAAGTTATTTAAATGTTAAATAACAAGTTATGTTAAATATTTATAGAACAATATATAGAGAACTATAATATATATAGCTATGTGATGTTATAGTTTTATAATAGTTGAATATATATAATTTATAAATAGTTATAATTATGTTACATATTATGTTATATGTGTTATGTTAAATAACTTTATGTTATACATGTTAAATAATTACAAAGTTTTATATTAGGTCAAATAACTTTATGTTATGAACTAGAAATAGTTATAAAACTATATAATATTATAAACAATATCCATATAGTATTATAATATATAACTATGTAATATTATAACTAAGTTATAATAGTTAAATATATATAATTATATAGTTATGTTATGAACTATAAAATTTATAGTTATGTTGTAACATGTTATGTTATAGATATATATATGTTATTTTAAATAGTTATAAAACTATGTTATGTTATGTTTTATGTATAGAGCTATAATAGATAGTTATGTGATGCCATGGTTAAATATAGTTATGCTATGTTATAGTTATATATATTATATTATGTTATAATTATATATAGTTAAAAATTATATATAACTAAGTTAAATATTTTATCGTGTATACTGACAAATTATCATATATATATATATATATATATATATATATATATATATATATATATATATATATATTAAATTAACATTTATTTTTAAAACTAATCGTACTATATTTATCATTAAAAAATATTTAAAATATAAATTAATTTAAATTTAAAATAAGAAAATAAAATTTTATAAATAGAGATTCACCATGAATAACCATATTCATCATGTTAATCTCAAACTCATAATCTACTTATTTATTGGTTATAGTTTCGCTATTTTCTGTTTTGGAGTTTTTTGGGTATATTTTCGATCAAATTTGTTAGAAATTTAAAATGCATTTTAAATAACAAAAATAAAAATAAAAATAAAATGAAAATTTATTTCACAAAATTCCTAAAGAAAAATTTTAGAACTTAAAATATTAAAAAAGAAACATTTTCACCGTTCAAAATCAGAAAATATGTATTTAATAAATAAAAATTGCAAGTAAGAAAAAAAATTAAAAACTAAATTATAGCTTTTTCGGTGATTTCGAAGTGTTATTTAGGTTGTTTTATGAGTTTTTTTTAAGGGTTTTTTATGGTTGTTTGTGGTTTGCTAGGTTGCTTTTGTGGTTTTCTACGTTGTTTTGAAGGGTTTTTTTTATGGTTTTTTTGTGGTTTTCAAAGTTGTTTTGAAAGGTTTTTTAATGGTTTTCATGATTTTTGTATATGGTAGTGTTTTTTTTTCAAAAAAATCTGTTTATTTTTTCAAAAAAAATAAATAAATAATACAAAAAAAGATAAAATACCTAGCTTCATTTGAGCTTCTATATGTTGGTGGGATCATTGGCAAGATTGGTTTGAATGCTCCATTCACCAATTGCTCGATCGAGTTGCAATACTCTCCATCGACCTATTCAAACACTCGGTCAAGCTCTAAAATGTCCCGTGGTGTGTGTAAATGGCACGTGCAGACCACTGGTGGGAAATTTAATACGAAATAATGGCTCGATCAAGCCAATATGCTCGATCGAGCCCTAAAATTTGATCAAGGGATTGTTTTTAACCCTCAATCAAGCTATGTTTTTAGTGCTCGAGGCACTAGATCGAGTGCTTAATTTTTTTCCACCTAAACACGCTCTCTCTTGCCAAAACATGTAACCTAGCTCCATGCTATCATCCTAAGTACAAATAACAACATGACTAGCACGGGGTTCTACATAAGTTTCAAGTTGGTGATAATGTGTGGTTACATTTATAGAAAAAGCACATCATATGCCCCCATAGGAAGCTCAAATCACTATGATGTGGGCCTTACATAATCATAAAGGTTATGGGTGAAAATACTTTTAAATTAAGCATCCCCCCTTTCCTTAGCTTGCACCTAGTGTTTAATGTGGAGTTGCTTCCACTATATTTTCCACTGTTGTTGGACACCTCGGAGGCAGTCGAGCAACTAGCCCTCACAAAACACAACCTTGACTGCATTGAACATGCTATGATGGATTGGATCATGGAGACCAAGAAAGGATACCCACCATCAACACATACAACTCTACTAGGTTGTCAAATAAGGATAACTTCTTCAGCAAGCCAAGTGGTTGACGAGGAGCTAAATTTAATAATCGTTTCCCCATATTATGAGAGAATATTATTAGAGAACTTGACGCAAGGGAGACCGGTTCTTCCTAAGGGGGAGGCTTGATCCAAATGGATATTAATGGCCATCCACCTATTCCACTATTTAAACAATTCTTTATCTTCTAGTTTTTCTATGATTGTTGGGTCGCAAACTTTCGAGGCCCTAAATGACATTTTTTTACACAGATTGGACCCAAGTAAAATGTTTAGCGCAGGCCTCAATCAAAATGTGTAATTCTTGAATAGAGATTTCCATTGGGCTACTGAGCACACCAAACAGAGATCATATGAAAAAAAGAAGACCTCGAAAAGTTGACATGGCAATTAAGTCCATTAGGGTCTTAAATCTTTTGGTGTTTCATCTTCTAGGGTTAGCATGTTAGACCTGTTTACAATATTCTACTATTCCATTTATCAATAAAAGTTGGGTTTCCACTATATTATTGTAATCTATATTGTATTTCTCTATATGTATTCCATTTATTTTTTGCATTTCATTTCATTATTTCATTCCTTCCACAACCTAAACGAAAAAAAACATAAAACATTTAAAATATATTATTTTTTATTTTTATTATTAATAAATAAAACTCCTAAATCTCTTATAATTTAAGTAAATAACATAATATGAAAATTAATTCTCTCTTCCTATTTTAACATTACTTCCCAAAACCATCGTAATATTTTGTTGCGTGAAGCATGAGACTCAAGATTTTTCAATTTATTCTCTATATATTCCACAATATGACACTCACATCATAATGTACCTATTTTGATTAAAAATTAAATTGAATTCCTGACTGTCCTAGATATTTGCATTCCCAGCTATTTGGATATATGAATTGTATCATTTGCATTCTATATGACAGAGCTAACAAGGCATTGGACATGGTTATTGTTATTATTGTGTTTATGTCTTGGGTCATTGTTAGATTACCGTCAGAGAGCTAGATAGTGTGAGCATGCTGCAACATATTAAAAAAAAAGTTGAAATGGTTGAGATACCTCAGGATGGGCGGAAGAGCTGGTGCGATAATTGTTAAAATGCAGGAGCAGAAACAAATAACATACCTTGCAACCGGAGGATTCATAACTACTGTAAGTCCATGTTGCAACATATTAAGACTCTGAGGCAGAGTAATTTTTTGGGTCTATATTTTTTTGTTTTGTAATTGTAAGTGCTCCCTAATATTCCCCCTCTTTACTAAACGTTTATGTGGTTTTGCGTTACACTCTATCTGGATGACCCTCTACCTATGCCCTTGTCGGGATAATGTTGTTGGGGTCTTTGTTTTTATCCATATTTAGTAGTTGTTTGGGGATGCTTTGATTACTCCCATTTTTCTCTATTGGGGTTACTTCGTCATGTCTGCACTCGTCTGGATCCCCCAGTGATATTTCACTACTATTAGGATGCTTACCCACCTGGTCCATGAATTGATACATATCATCCTCTTGTTTATTTGTTTAATCTACATTCTCTACCTCATTAATATAAAGCATTTGTGGTATCCCCGATGAAAGTCCCATGTTCATTTGGAAAAGAATTTGTAAGGAGGATACTTCAAAGATTGACGTAGAATCTGGGGTGCATTTAGAATAGGCTAATATCACCTTTCTATGGAGGAAATGGCTTTCTTCTTTTAATATCTCTTGCCCATTCAAATACCTTTGTTTTAGGTGTTTTCGCAGATGGTAGCAGTGCCTTGGTTGTTGGTGTTGTTGTTGTTGCTATCTCTTTTTGCATATTTTCGAGGGTCTTACTTTTCCCATCCTCTTCTTATGGTTTGGTTATGGTATAGAGGGTTTTTTTGTTTCATGGTGGATATGATGTTTAAATTTTTTGCATGTTTCTATGGTGACAAAGTCCATGTTTGCCCTGTCTACTACATTCTCTTGGGTGGATCATGTTCATGGCTCTCTTTTTAGGTGAACATTTTCCAATTGTATTTGTAATTCCTTCAACTATTTGATATATTATGGCTCCTTCTGTATGTTTGGGACCTGGGTGGATACAAATTATGGTTTCCCTGCCACCTTGATTAAATTACCTGTGGTCAGTGGGGGGTGGATCTATTTGATATTGTTTTCTAGAGGGTTCTATAACGAATTTTTTTCGGGGTTTGTAATATATTTGCAACCATCCAATCGGGTTGGTGGGATCCTTGATCATATTAGATCTCTGGAATAGAGTGCATGCACATTCTATATTTATAAGTTTGTCTAGATGTGGATTCAGCTAGCATAATTTCTATATATGGAGGGGTATCAGATCTAGTGCATTATTTCGGCAGGTTGTTTATGTTTTAATATTATTTGGACACACTCATTCTCTCGAGGTGGTAAGTTGGTTTCTATATAGAGAAAGCTGATACATTCTATTTTATACTGGATTTTTGCATGGATCGATTATTATTCCCTATCTACCCTTTTAATGTTGAAGCGACTACTTTTGGGGGGTGACGACTCTTTCTAGATTTGGTATAGTCATTTCCATTTATAGTTATTTTGAGATGGAGTATGGCAATGCTGATTGTCTGAAAAAATCAAATATTTTATGTTGGACATGGGATTGTGGTGGCATTGGTCCTTGGGCTAGTGGAGTCTCCATATTGTTTCTACCTGATTGTTTGTTTGAGGTTCCATTAGGCACGCGGTTGTACATGAGAGGCTTATTGTTGTGCGACTTGTACTGGATGAGATGGAAAACATAGATGGGCACATTTATATTTTAAACTTGGTTGTATCTACCCACGAAGCCTTCATTGATGCCAGCATACAAATTTAATCAGCATACCTGAACCGATGTCGACATGTGGTGTAACAACCTTGCTGAAAATTCCATGTAATAAAAAAAAAAAGGAAAAAATAATAACCACGATTGATGGGACACTTATTCCAAGCTTAATGTTGGGCAAGACATCTTAGTGGGTGTTCATTTGGTTGTTTATGGCTAAGGAAATGGCTACGGCTTTGGAAAGGAAAAATTGCATTTTTGGCACATTTATTTATGAAAATAATGGAAATTATGAGAAAATGGAGGTGAAAGGTCACAGGTTGCATGTGAGGAGGAAAATGAAGGAAAATAATCGAAAATGAAGAGAATAGAGACCTCATTCATAAAAAGGCTTATGAGGATCACTTGGTAACCTTTTGTCAGTTGAGTTTTAGAGCTCTCTCATTACTCTCTCTCTCTCTCTTCGACACTTAGAGTTCTTAGAGCAATTTTGGCATTGGAGCAAGAAAGAAAAATAAGGCAAGTGGAAGCAAAGATAAAGCAGGGAAATGCATGATCAAGTTGCTACAACAGGATTCATTGTAGGTATCAATTTTCATGTGTATTTTCCTTGTTGTATTTGGCATGCATCGTATTGCATGTGGTGTAACAGGTGTTTTCAGCCTAGCCTTGCCATTTCTGGATAGCCATGGTGTGATGGCGTTCTCATGTTTTGGTTGAGCTGGATTACCAGATGGATTGGAAGCTGAGTGGGGTGGATCTCCAAATGATAGATCACATGGCCTAGTGGTCCCTGAACCAGACTATGGATCAAAGTAAAGCCACTGGCCTAGTGACCCCTAAGTCAGACTATGGGTTGTGGTAAAGCCAGGATTGTGTTGCCTTGGTGCGGTGAATGGCAGGATATACGGTAAAGCCAAGAGGTGGTTTTCTCTCCGTTAGGCCTAGTAGTCTCAAGTTTGGGAAATGTGGTAAAGCCTGGAGAGTGTGTCTCAATTTAGGGCCTAGTGATCTAGATTTGGATTTCGGTGAAGCCTAAGAGACTAGAAGGCAAGAAAATTCCTCACGGTGTAGGTGGAGAAATTCGGGTGGCATCCATGTTTGTTTGGCCTAGTGATCAAGTGGAGATCACGGTAAAGCCTATTATCATGTGTTCGTTCTATTGGCCTAGTGATCCAGGATGGATTATGGTAAAGTCTAGTTTTTATTAATGAGGGTGAGGTGGTTTAGCCTTGGTATGCCTTGCTTGGTTCTTTTGGTTTGAGTCGCACATTCATGCTTGGAATATGGCACGGGGGTGAATCACTGAAGAGAGATTTGGCTTAGCCATTCTATGGTCAGGTGGAATGTGGAAGTCCCGTTTCGGGTTTGGTTTTTGCATCATTAATGAAATTTTATTTCTCATTGTATTTCTATGAGTATTTTGATGGATTATATGTGGTTTATATGGTTGTAATTTCATGAGTTTTTGTTGTTATTATGTTGGTTATATGTGTGTTTTATGACAACAGCTATGTATGGCTCTCAGCATGTTTTTTCTTGTAAATGAATGGATAATGTATCTATGGCCTAATAGATGGTAATGCAACAAATGGCATGAGGGAACAATGGTTCTTAGCGATTCTCAGATAAGTACAAGATCCATATGTTTAATTTTGTTGGTTACACCTATAGATTACATGCTTGCGACATGTTTGACGAAATGCCTGTCATGGCTAGTAGGGATCTGATTAAGGTCTTGTTTAACTTATTTCTTTTGCATCATTGTTTCCCTGTTATTTTACTGCTCCTAAGTTATCATTCCATTCTGGGGCAGTGACCTAGGCTCTGGGCCTGAAAAAGTGGCTCAAATCCCGGGGTCGCTAGCATAACACTGGAAAATTGGGTCTATGGATGTTAGCAGGCAAGCCTGTGAGAGAGACTTTGGGTTTATAGGCGATTTCATTCCTATAGCATGAGAGTGACTGAGGATTAAGATGTCCAGAACATCAGTGGGACCCGAGGACAGGATGTCTAAGTGGCTGACATGTCTCCAAAGGTTTTTGTTGTTGATGTGGATAGGTTGGCTGATGTATTCCGTCAATTCCACTTCATTAAGGTCACATAGGAGGTCAAATCCAATCATAGTAGCCTCTTGTCGCATGTTTACCCCGCTTGGCTGGTTACTTGGCTAGATTTGTGAGGAGGGTGTTACAGAGTGGTATCAAAGCATGGTTCACCCTCAGACTAGATGGGTGGCGTGCATTGGTCATGAAGGAATGTCAGTTGCATGTGTGTCTCTTACACTTACATTCCATGTGCTTGTTACATTTGCTTGATGATTGATTATGGTTGAAGTAAGGTTTTCATGGAGAATTTGATGTTGAGATTGTGGAATGCATCGTCATGAGTAAATGACAGGTTACATATTGTTACATGTCACTTACATGTTGATTTTATGTCGCCTACTTACATCCTTGTATGTTAGGCTACATTCTTGTAGGTTTGATTACATGTATCAGTTTGGTGGCTTGATTACAAGAATTGATCACTTATGCTCGACTACATGTGTCTATTCGTACGTGTAGTTGATTTAGAATTTCTTATGCATGTTGATGGTTTCTTGTGGAAATGTGTACAATGGAGTAATGGTTGTTTCCATGCATGAGGTCATATCATGCATTGTTGATATGGCCTTGCATTGATGACTTGAACCTAGCTAGAATCATGTTTATGCATTGATGCGCGCACTTATTATATGTCTATATGTTGTTATGATCATGTTATACATGTATCACGCTAATTTGATGATCTTGCAGACGAGGTATCCTCCCCAAATTATACTAAGGTACATTGAATTATTGTGATTTGGTTTATCTGACATATGCATTGCAGGAAAGATACCAAATGGCTAGCAAGGTGGTAGACTACATAGAATCCCCTATGAATTAGATGGGCAGCATGGCGTGGGGCACTCTTCTAATTTGGAAAACACATTGAGAAGCCTAAAATAAGAAATAAGTATTTGTAAGGTAGATAATGACCTGATCATACAGGCATAAGAGAAACAAGCAGAGGTTAATTCTACACTCCTTCAGAGTTTGTCAGACTTGCAGCAACAAGGGCCGCTTCATATTAGCCATGGACATGAGGATATAACTAATGGGGCATATCAAAGTAGGTCTCCCAGTAGACACATGTCAAATAGATCTTATATGGTGAGAGATGGAAGGTTATTGGATACTCCGGATAGGAGAGGCGATGAGTACATGTACTATTCTATTTTTGGTTCTGATAGGCATCATGATCGTCATCACTATCATCCTTATAGGAGGAATGATAGGAGATACTTTCCAGTTGAGTTTAAGAAAGAAATTCCACCTAATTTTGATGTAGATGTGAAGAAGCTGGAATATATAAAGGCTTGGATACTTGGGATGAACAAATTCTTTGAGTTGCAGGAGTACACAGATAACATGAAGGCCAAAATAACGATCTTCAACTTGAAAGGTAAAGCAAACATTTGGTGGGAAGATGTTAAGTGGGCCAGAGACATCAGGACAAATGATTTGAGTTGGCAGGAGTTCAAGAGGCTTTTTAGGAAGAAGTACTTGTCATAGAGGTACTATGACAATAAGGCCAAGGAATTCTATGAGCTAAAGATGGGATCAATGACAGATGAAGAGTACACAACCAAGTTTCTGGAGCTATTCAGGTATGTACCATATCATACTGATGATAAGGATAAATTTCATCAATTTGTAAGTGGTTTTCCATTAGCATTTAGAGATCAGATTGAGTATGATGAGCCTCAGTCACTTGAGGAAGTTATTGGGAAATTGAAGCATTGCTATGAACAATCAAAGCGTAAGAATGAATCTCAGAAAGGATGGAAGGGAAAAGACAAAGGTAAAGGTAAATGGAAGCCTAAGAGGACAAGGCCTCAACATGCAAATGAGAAAGATAATGTGGCACTGCAAAAGACATTTAATACAACTTGACAGGGACATGGGTCGTAGCAACAACATAGAGGCATTGGTACTGGTCGGTTGGAGTGTTGGACATGTGCCAAGGAATGCATTAAGAGATATTGTCCATAGAATCAGGGTGGAAGGCCTCAGATATATAGTGCACAGGAGGTGCAAACTGTTGGGGATGTTGGTCATATCATTCCTCGTATCTATGTAGCAGTGGACAACAGACAAGAAGGACACCAGGAATCTATCATTGAGATGGACGGTAAGCTTTGTGATCAAGTTATTTGTATTTTGATTGACCCTGGATCTAATTATAGCTATGTTAGTTCTAACTTGGTGGATAATTGTGGTTTGAGTAAAGAGTTACATGCAGAGTTTTAGTTAGTGTAGTTGGCTACAGGTATAAAGAAGCGAGTTCATCATTGGGTAAGGGTTTGTGCATTTGATTTGAGTGGTATTCCTACCACAGCAGATCTGAATGTATTACCATTGGGATCATACAGTATGTTGTTGGGCATGGATTGGTTGTATCTTCATAGAACCAAGGTAGACTATTATGAAAAATCCATTGAGTGTGTTGATGACAATGCAGAACCAAGAGTTTTGCAGGGTAAGAATAAAGTCACATCAATTAAGATGGTGGCAGCTAGGCAAAAAAAGCTTAGCTGCAAGAAAGGGTGTACGTTATTTGCAGTACACATTTCTAGTGACAAGGGTAAGGAGGTTGAGGTTGTAGATGTGTTGAGAAGGTACCTAGTTTTGCAGCAGTTTCACGATGTATATCCTAAGGACATTACAGAGTTTCCACCTCATAGGGAGATATAATTTTCTATTGAGTTAGTGCCAGTGGCAGCGCTAGCATCAAGAGCACCTTACAGGATGAGCACACCTGAGTTGGTTGAGTTGAAATTGCAGTTAAAGGAAATGTTGGGCAAGGAATAAATTAGGCCAAGTGTATCACCTTGGGGAGCACTAGTCTTGTTTGTGAAGAAGAAAGATGGAACTCTTAGATTATGCATTGACTACAAGAAATTGAACAAAGTGACCATCAAGAACAGGTACCCTTTGTCGAGGATTGATAACTTTTTTTATCATCTGAAGGGAGCAATAGTGTTCTCAAATATTGATTTGAGATCCATATACCATTAGGTACACATCAAAGAGGAGGACATTTCCAAGACCACTTTCACGACCAACTATGGGCATTATGAGTTTTTTTTGTTCCATTTGGCTTAACTAATACTTCAGCTACATTCATATGCTTAATGAATAGTGTGTTGCATTCGTATTTGGATAATTTTGTTATTGTGTTCATTGATGATATATTGGTATATTCTAAAAATGAGGAAGAGGATGTCAAGCATTTAGCAGTAATATTCAGGTTGTTAAGGGAGCATTAGTTGTATGCTAAGCTCACCAAGTGTAGTTTCTTTCAGAGTGAGGTACACTAGTTGTGACATGTTGTCTCCAAGGAGGGCATTGTTGTAGATCCAGAGAATATAAGAGCCATCATGAAATAGGTAGCTCCTAAGGGTGTAGATGAGGTGAGATCTTTCATGGGGTTCGCAGACTATATAGGAGGTTCATCAAGAATTTCTAGTAGATTGTTTATCCTATCACATCATTGCAAAGGAAAGGTAGAAGTCTGAATGGACAGAGGAGTGTGAGGCTAGCTTTGAGCAGCTTCAGCGGTTGTTGACACATGCACCAATGCTACAGATTGCAGATCCGGACAAAGAGTTTGTAGTAGAGATGCTTGCAAGAGAGGACTTGGTGGAGTCCTTATGCAACATGGACAGGTGGTATGCTATGAGTCGTGGAAACTAAATGAGCACGAGCACAACTACCTGAAACATGATCTTGAGTTAGCAACGATCATACATGAATTGAAGATGTGGAGAAACTATCTTCTTGGCAGGAGGTTTGTACTTATGAGTAATCACATTGGGTTGATATATTTGTTTAACCAGTCGCATTTGAACGTCAAACCAGCTAGATGGTCGACCACAATCATTGAGTTTGATTTCGAGATCAAGTACATCAAAGGTAAAGAGAACAGGGTGGCTTATGCTCTCAGCAGGCGAGTACAGGAAAATCACTTAGCAGTTATGACCTCCAATGGGACAGATCTATAGGATAGGATCTTGTAGGCAGGTCAGTAGGATGTCAAGTATATGAAGATTATGCACAGGTTGCAACAGGGTACTGGTACAGGTACAGGCACAGGTACAGTTGCAGGTGCACAGGGTATGGATTATTGTCTTACAGTGGATGGATTGGTTAGATTCAGAGACAGGATATATGTGTTGAATAGTAGTGAGCTCAAGAAGGTGACCTTGAGAGAGTTTCATGTGAAACCTTATTTAGGTCACCCATGTTATCAAAAGACATTGACTGCATTGAAGAGATGTAATTATTGGATGAAGCTGAAGAAGGATGTAGCAGAATTTGTGGCTGGGTGCTTTGATTGTCAGAGATCAAAGGTAGAGTGCAAACATCCAGGTGGGCTACTACAGTCGATCGTGATTCAAGAGTGGAAATGGGAGGTCATTTCCATGGACTTCATTACAGGGTTGTCAAAGATAGTGAGACAGCATGATTCCATCATGGTTGTTGTGGATAGGTTGACGAAGGTTGCACACTTCATTCCAGTGAAGTCTACATTTTGAGCTAGTGATGTGGCATAGGTATTCATCAGAGATATGGTCAAATTGAACAGTGTCCCAAAGAAGATTGTGTCAGACAGGGATGTGAAGTTCACTTCCAAGTTTTGGAAGGAGTTATTTGCAGGTTTGGGCACAGAGTTGGCCTTCAGTACAACTTATCATCTGTAGATAGATGGATAGACGGAGGGGCTCAAAAGGATATTGGAGGACATGTTGAGGATGTATGTGATGCATCAACAACAGAAGTGGGAAGAGTATATCCCCTTGGTAGAGTTCGCATAAAACAACGGTTATCAAGAGTCATTGAGGATGAGTCCTTTTGAAGCATTGTATGGGTGGAGTTGCAACACTCGCATTAGTTGGAGTGATCCGGTTAACATGTAGGTTGTTGATTGGACTAGAGATGTTGGCAGACATGGAAAAGGAACTTCAAGTGATCAAGAAGAACCTAAAGGCAGCATAGGATAGGAAGAAAAGCTATGCAGTTCAGAACAGGTTGTTTAAGGAGTTCTAGGTTGGGGAACAAGTGTACTTGGGCATCAAACTGAAGAAGAACTCATTGTGGATTGGATCATATGCCAAGCTAGCACCGCGATTTTGTGGACCCTTCAGTGTAATTGAGAGGATTGGACTAGTAACCTATCGACTTGCATTGCCTCCGACAATTAAATTCCATGATGTCTTCCATGTATCATTGCTTAATAAGTATGTTAAGGATGTTGATCATGTGATTGACTAATCTGTATTGCAGGTGGAACCATATGGATAATTCCAACCAGAGCCTCAGAGTATATTGCAAAAAATGTGCTCATGCTTTGAAACTAAGAAATCGAGCAACTTAAAGTGGAGTGGAAGAACTTGGGCCTAATGAAGCTACATGGGAAATGGCGGATCAGATGCGGGGTATGTATCCTTCCTTCTTCACTGGTTGAGGCAAAGCAATTTTGGAATGGTTTTTTGGTATATGTCTTGGTATATATTTTGGTATATGTTTTGGTGATGTTGCTATATGCACATATGTATATGGATGTAAATTTTGTCATAAGATAAGTTGAAAACTACAATAAGCGGTGTTATCTGCCACAATGTCCCAAGCTGAGAGGAATTGAAGGAGGAAATCACATACCAAGGTTTCAGTTTGGTAGTGTTGACATGGCTAGTTTCTGCTATGTCAACAAGGGGAATTAACCCGATCGCAGGCCCCAATTAGACCTGCTTTCCTTTGGAATGGCTAGCTTCAACGGGTTTTAAGGGACTCCGTAAACTATTTAAACATGTTGAAAGATTGCTTCCGAGAGGAAGACTTTGATTATATCAACAAGATAAAACAACTAACCTTTATGTGTTAAATCCTATCTATACTACTTCTAACTACTCTAATATAGTCCTATCTATCCTAATCTATCCTACAAGAACAAAATACAGAGGTTTAAACATCATATACATGTTTGGCATGAGCATGATAAAGAAGATTAAACATCATGCATAGATTCAATTCCAAATGAATCAATCACTGAATTCACATCTGGATAAGACTGTATTAAAGCTAAATTGCAATCCAATCACTCATATAGGAATCCACATTCTTTAATGGAATTAAAACTTGCAACTGATGTTTAAATTAGATTCAAATTAGAGACCATTCACAAGTTAACCATGAAACTGAATCACATTCAATTTAACAAGACTAATAGTGAATTGTAAGTTATCAATATGCATAAATACAAATCACATTTACATTCATGCTAGCAACAACACTTTGATCCAAAACATATGAAAGAACAATCAAATAAGTTTGAGACTAAAGGCTCCTTCTTCCCCCTAAACAGTCCTCCTTATTCATAATAAAGCCAAATTGTTCTTCTCGAAAATCAAAAGCCCTTTCTCCTCTTCGGAGGTAATACTTATGCAAACGCCCTTGACTCTAGGTCTACCCTACCTCTTTTTCATCCCATTGTTTCTAATATGCAAGTCAAGTACACAAAGATAGGATCGTCAACGTGACTGCTAACACGTAGAGACAATAATGGTTGGATCGATTCATTAACTGAGGAAGTGAAAAAATGTTGGTAAAAAGGGTGACTGTATTTTTCCTTCCCATAATGAAGATCGAGATAGCTTTTCTTTAAGAATGTACAGGCAACACGTGGGGTTCCACCCCGGAACACTTGTGGCCAGACCTTTAAATGCAACGCTTCTACATACATGGCTCTTCGAATCCCCTCTTGCATCCTTTACTTGTCACCTGCAAAGATAGCTATCATTAGCTTCATGATTGTGAACAATATAACAGAGATATTCACATAGAAAAAAAATGTTACATTCATTAAATTTTATAAACTACAGGAACAAGTGTGAAAAGGATTTACGCATAAAACACAGTCAACACACAATTTCCCGCTCAATCCATAGGCTTGGCATAGTTTTTGAGGGATTATTTTAAATTGCAATCGGGTATCGGCCCCTCCGCGGGTCGCAGTGCCCATGCCTTCTACTTCATGCGCAATTACACGATCACGACTCCACAGGCCCACCTTTTACACTAGAAACTCGATCCCTTTGTTATTTCGGAAAATTTGGAAAACACATGAAAACACAGAAAATCCTGCCCCAATCGCTCAAGCCAGACCTCAAATGTTATATATTGGAGTCCATAAATATCGTCGGGTCCGGCCTATCGCATATTGCAATATGCACAAGCCTAGGGCTCTGCCAATCGCGATATGAGATAGGGCTTCAGACCCGAAAATATATATATCGTATTTGATGGCTCAGCAAGTCCTCCATATCACTACGCATATTATGTATAAGGCCTGGACTCCACCGATATGCGATATGCAATTGGGGGCCATACCTAATAATCTATACAATGTGGTTCATAGCGATGTCAGGTCCAGAGGCCAAGGGCATGCCATATATATATATATATATATATTGATAAAAACCTTGGACTTAGGCCGATTGAGATATGCAACGGGGTTTCAGACCCGACATATATATATATATATATATATATATATATATATATATATATATATATATATATATATATATATATATATATATATATATATATATATTTATAGTGTGGTTTATAATGCCATCAGGTCCGACCCTTATGGCATGCGTTATGCACCTAGATTGAGTGTGATAAGCGAAAGAGGGATGGTTTATGTATTTTGCGAAGGGTTTCCTTTGTAAAGGGATTATGACAGGACAATGATGCGATGAAGGGTTTTGGAAGCTAAACAAACCCCAATGAGCATATGAATGAAGGGATTAACAAGGTTATATGTGAGGGATTTGTTAAGGGGCTTTCACCATTTGTGAATGGAAGATTTGGTTCTTCATAGAGTTAAAATCACTGGGATGAAAAAGATCATTCAGAGAGATGATAGATCAGACTTATAGGGGACCCATTCAAAATTTTCTATCAGAACATGTTTTAATAGGGTGGTAGTTGTGGCCACAACAAATGGCAAACCGTTGGGCGAACCAGTTATCTCTATTTCCAAATAACCTTCAAATCAATAAAACATCAAGATGTTAAGATAAACTTGAAATGCAAACTATATAGATGGACAAGCATGGGTTCCACTTAAACATTAACTGCTTCAGGAGGGATAGAGACAAATAGCTTCTACTTACTGATATGATTTTGACAGGAATTCTCCAATGGTAGTATTATGGGGTTTATTGACCTTCCTTTACCTATTTCCCACTTTTAAAAATCTATTTTGGGCCGTCACTAGTCTGCCCATACCTGTTTAGGTGTGTACCTCAGCTCTTTATTGCTCATCAAGCTTGATGTAGACATGTTTATCTTGCACTTTATATGAGAATTTCAGTGCTATATTTTCATTGATTGAATGGGGCGCAGTCATGGATCATGCCATATTTTTAAACTGCTTGAGAAAGGTTAGGCTTGTTGTGTCAATCGGTACTCTAAGCCCAGCAACAGTCCTTACTCTAACCGGCTTCCCAAACAACCTGTCCTTCCAAATTGGCACAAGGACTTGACATTTCATTTCTTTTTAGATAAGTCCTTCCAGTTTCAGGCACAAGGACTAGAGCACAATTGGATTTTCCATAGGGTATGACACAATGAGTGTAGCCCATGAAAGGAGGTTTACTTGTGAGTAACAAGTATTGGACCATTTAGTGTGCTGGATGGGACCAATGGAGAATGATTGTAAACCTTGCAAGCAAGTATAGGCTAAGTCTGAGTGGGATTTATTTAAATGAAGTGTTCCTCCATTCCATTCCAACTGTAGTTACACATTTTTTGTTTTATAAAGATGCCCCTACATGCTCCAGAAATCCAAGTTATCAACAGATCTCACATAGTTCCCAAAAAATGCCAATGAGGGGTTTCGGTTTGCATTCCACTGCTGATTCTCAAGTTCTCATGGGCTAATAGAAGGTTTGTTTGATTTGAAGGGAAATGATGGATTCAAGAACGTCAGAATCATCAACAAGTTAATGAGGAAGGGAAAGGTCGAGAGTGGTGAATGAGGGAAAATATGAAAGGTAGAACAAAACTGGAGGACCACCATCAGCTGGCTGAAAAGGAATGTAATTCAAAATGGCAAGAAAATAGACTTTGCAGAAAACGAAAAGAAAGGACAGAAATACAACTAAACTAGCAACAAAATAAAATGAACTCTAACCTACTTAGGAGGTAACCACCAATGCGGTGGCTACTAGAAGTATCTCTTCAGATGCTAGCCATTAACAGGGAGCTTTTCAGTCTCTCCCTGTAACGTTTTCAACCTGTAAGTCCCTTGACCAAATTTTTCAAAAATCTGGAATGGGCCCAGCCATAGGTGTTGGAATTTTGTGTGTTTACCCTTTGGCTCACTCAACATGTCCCATTTCAGGACTAACTCCCCTACTTGGAAATATTTATCTCCTGCCAGATGATGATCAAACCATTTTTTTACAATCATTTGGTGATTTTTGAACTTAATTCTGGCTCTATCCCTTAATTCCTCCAACTTCATCAGTTGGTCGATCCTTTCTTGAAGCAAGGCTGAAGGGGTTCCTCTTGAATCTTGGGAGAGCTGTAAGGAAGGAAGGGTAATGTTTGGGGGCAATATGGCTTCCTGTCCATAGACGAGGAAGTATGGGGAGTTTCCTAAGGCCACTTTAGGGGTGACCCTATCGTCCCAAAGGGCATTTGTCAAGGCGTTGTGCCAGTTCCTCTAGTTATCAACGATTGACTTGTGAATTATGCAGATAACGTTTTTATTGGAAGACTCTGAAACTCTGTTTCCCTAGGGGTAATAGTTTGTTGCATACTTTATGTGGATTGACTTATCAATGGCAAACTCAGTGAGTCTCAAAGATGAAAAGTAAGAAGCGTTATCAAAAATGAGAGCGTCAGGGATGCCATACCTGTTGATAATGAATTTCTCAATGAATGATATTACCTCATCTTTGTTCACCTTCTAGAGTGGGATGGCTTCAGTCCATCTGGTGAAGTAATCTGTCGCTATGAGTATATACTTGTGCTACTGTGAGGATTTTGGAGTGATCTTGCCTATGACATCTAGGCCCCATTGCTGGAATGGTCGATAAATCATAATAGACCTAAGGGGAACAGCGGGCTTTCTTTCTCGTCCTGTGGCGGTTTGGCACGCCTTGCATTTGCGAGCATAGGCATGCGAGTCTCTGAACATTGTGGGCCAATAATATCCAGCTCTCAATATTTTATGAGCAGTGGTCTCTCCGCCATAGTGACCACCTACTGGGCCGTCATGCATTTCTTTCAGTACATGGTTGGCATCATCTTTCTCCAAACACCTCAGCCAGATTCCATCATGATTTTTTCTGTATAAGACGTTGTTGGCCAAATGATACAGATTAGATTTCAATCTGAGTGCTCTCCTCTATGATGCATCTAGGTGTTCAGGACATGATCCCTACACTAGATAGAAGTGTATGTCATAGTACCACGACTCAAGGTCCAAAAAGGCTTCTGATGCTTCTCGCTCATACAACATCGGTTCATTACTCCATCAGGACTCTTCCTTGAGCTCCATTTGTGCATATTGCATGCGCGCCATTCCTGATTCTTCGGATGCCTCATTTTGGTCTGCTAAGGCTTCTACCGCTAGCCTACAAAGACCCTGCCCTCGAACTATCTTTGTCGGCTTTATCTCCAGGTCGAACTCTTGAAGGGCAGTTATCCAATTCCCTGTTCATTCACCCATTTCTTTCTGGACGAAGAGGGCTCTTACAGCAGGATGGGACATGATGACTTTGGTCTTGGCCTATAATAAACAAGGGCAGAAATGTTTAATGGCCTTGAAAACTGCATAGCCTTGTTTCTCCACGTCTAGGTAATTCAGTTCTACTCCTTGGAGATTTGAACTCATGTAGGAAATGGGGACTTCATTGCCATCATCATTTTTTGAGTGAGAATTATGGCATATGAAAGGTCAGAAGCAAAGGTGTATAAGAAGAATCCTTTGCCGAAATCAGGGTTGACCAATGCAGGAGCTTCAGCAATGGCTTCCTTGATTTGCCGAAACACTTCCTTGGCTTCATCACTCCATTTATACACAACGTCTTTCTTCATCATCAGCTGCAAGGGGCGTACTATTTCTGTGAAGCCTGAGATGAATTTTCTAACGAAATTAATCCTCCCGAAGAAAGATTGCATGGCTTTTTTATTGGCAGGGGGCTATATTCTCATGATGGTTTGTATTCTTTTAGGATCAATCACAATCCCGTCTTTAGAAAGGATATGACCCAATAGTTTCCCCTCTGTGACTGCAAATATGCTCTTCTTGGGATTCAAAGAAATTCCATACCTTCGGCATCTTTCGAAAATCTGCCTCAGGTGATAAATATGATCCCTTCTGCGATATGAATACACAATGATGTCATCCATGTACACCACTACTGATCTGTACATCAACCCTCGAAAAGCTATGTCCATAGCTCTCTGGAATGTGGCACCCACGTTAATGAGCCCAAAAGGCATTTTACGATATGCGTAGGTGCCCCATTTGGTGTTGAAGGTTGTCTTGAGCTGATCCCCATGAGATACCAGTACTTGTTTGTCTACTAAAGAAATCCTTTTACACTTTGAAGCAAGCCTCCATAGTGTGGTATAAGAAGATTGATTGATTATTAGTTTTGGTTTCAAGCATCATGAATTTGATTGTAGTGTTTATATTTTGCAAATGATGATACTTACATTTTGGTGACTTAATCATAAATTTGCAAGTGATAATACTTACATGTTGGTGACTTAATCATAAATTGAAGTAGTGTCAACCTAATTTTGGGTTTGAAAAAACAATAAATAGAGATATTTAGAATTACAAACCTGAGTGTGTTGTATTTTTCCTTATGGAAGCCAAGTTTTGCAAATGGATAACAATATATTTATTTACCTAAATATAAATCACCATTCATTATACATGTTTAGGATGGAACACTATAAACCATTTTTGGCACCATATCAATCAAGAGAGAAATTGACTGAGTGTGCCTTTGAAAATTAATGGTACTCTCTACAAGAAGACTACTGGAGCCTCATTTACTTGATTCATAGCGGATTTGATATATTATTTGATGTTAGTGTGGTCTACAAATTCTTGTAGGATATGAAAGAGAGCTGCTTAGAGGCCACAAAAAGGATTGTTTATGAAAGATACATATTAGCACAGTATGAAGTACTGCATTAAGAATATGAAACTAGTCGGTTACTTGGGTCTTGTAAGAAGCAAGCAAAACTATTGACCACTAAAATTGAATATAAGGGTGCATTTAATGTTAACAAAATCAATGTGAATCCACATAATGGATGAGGTTGGCTTCTCGTTTGAGCAATAGATTCCAATGTATTATGCAATACAAAATCTTCTTGTTCATAGTAAAATAGTGTATGTGGAGTCTTCATGCCCATTATTTGACAAAATAAAGATACTGTAAATCTTCTTGTTCATAGTAAAATAGTGTATGTGGAGGCTTCATGCCCATTATTTGACAAAATAAAGATATTGTGAATCTTATTTATTGCAAGATAAGTGATCACATCATTGATTTTTGCAGAGTCATTAACAAAAGACAAGCTGACGAAACTTTGAACTATGTTTTGGATTTAAAAATTGCAATCATGGTAGAGTGTACATAAGACAATTTCACCTCTAAAAAGTTTCAGATAGTTGTGTTGACAAATGAGCTTTGAAACATCAATTTCATCATATAATTTGACCTTTTATGGATATTGTTGATTCACAATGGAAGGTCAAATTACTAATTGGTTAGATTCATCCAAGGTCCCCAAGTTATGCAAGTCGAAGTATCTAAGATAGGTCCCCAAGCTTTGCAAGTCAAAATATCTAAGATAGGTCCCCAAGCTTTGCAAATCAAAGTATCTGAGATGAAGATCCAATTGCATTTAAGATGATTAACGTTGATTGTTTTTCCTATTTTAGATGAGTTACTTTTAATTTTAAGCCATATATAAATTGATCATACCAATTGTCTTATCATTAAAATTATTTAGTTATCCATTTTATGTCAGGCAATGCTTACTTGTACTTCAACACTGTAAAGATATCTTTGAACACAACATTTTCTTGAAATTCATTATTCTTCGTTCTTGAAATCCATTATTCTTCGTTCCTGTAAGTCCACGGCTCTCTAACAACCATTACCATTGACTTGAGGACATTTAAAGAACATTGTGATATACTTAAAACCCTAGTTTTAAAAATAAGACATAAATTCCTTGAGAATTCACTTTCTTTAGATCCTTTGAAAGCTCATTTTCCATAGGAGTTCACGATTTGTTGTTAACTATCCTCGGCTGCACTTGGAGATGATACAGCGCATAGCAACCTCCCGTGAAATAACAACAGAAATCTTATAAATCAGACAGAGCAAATCAACATTGCCACGAAATACCTGAAGTATCATCATCGCGGTTACTTCATAAAAAGTGCCAAACATAATACAAAGAACAATAGCACAAACAAGAACCACACACATTTGTAATAAACTTCTATTATTATGGGCTGATAAAGAAACAGAGGAAACAGAGCTATACAGAGGCCAACCCCCAGTCAAGTCGATCACAAACAACGAACTATGATCATCCAGAGGCCAACTCCATTGAATTTGCTATACAATTATTTACATATTTTACATCATTAATACAACGGTATAAGAAGTGCAAGTGATCAGAAGTGCCAGTGGATTCAAATGATTTAAGAAAGAAGGTGGAAGCATTGTATTAGCTGATCCAGCAAAAACATACCACTGACCAGGAATCTCTAAACAGAAAGGTGGGGTGCAGTTCCTATTCGATAAAGGAAATCAAAAAATACCAGCAATTGCCCCAAATTGTCACCTCGTGTTGTACCAATCTTCTACCAAACCACACTCCTTTCAAATTCAGATGTTCAGCAAGAAGTCCAGTAGTATCCAATGCCTTCTCCATCAGTCTGCCCAATTCTTGCAGATAGACTTGGGATCGTGCCTTCTACTTTTCAAAGGAAACCTCCAGTGGCTAAAAGGTGTATTTTACTTCCTACAAGGCCAAGAAGTGCTAAGAAATGTCAAGCACTAGAATCTATGTTAACACTGTGATTCATCAATGGTCTTTTTTTTTTCCGTAAGAAAAAAAGTTGCATTATATTCATATAAGATGAGAATATACATCATGGGGCAAATAGTATATGGGAGATATACATCATAGGCAGATAGTATATGGGAGATATACATCATGGGGCAGATAGAAAATACATCATGGGCAGATAGTATATGGGAGACCATATATCAAATAGAAACTGATGTTAAGACTATTATCCCTGTGGAAGACAATGAGATCTTTAGCCCCCAATGAGATAGAAAAAGACCAAGTACCGACTCAAAACATAACTTATATTTGAAGATGTCTGCAAAAACCCTCAGATACATAGAAGATGATAGTAGAAGGATGGAAAAACCAAATATTTACAGGATTATCTACCTACCTAATGTAGAGTGTCATAGAATTTGGAGAAAAAAAACTGTTAGCTTATACCAGGGAGACTAAACTCCACAATTTCATGCTGAATTTCTCCCACAGAGATTTGTACCTGCCATGATTGTTCTGTAGAGGAGAGACCTGCTTTTGATAGAGAATCAGCATCTATGTTGTATGCTCTTTGAATATGTTGAATGGAGTAATCCTGGTGAGCATGCCAAATATATGATATTCTATGCAACCACCCCAAAAGATTGATGTTCTGAATGTGATGAACTGATTTCACATGATCAATAATCAGTTTAGAATCACCAAAAATATGCAGTCCAGGTATGCCAAGGAAGTCACAAAAGTAAAGGAGGCCAGCTAATGCCATAACTTCAGCCTTGTTGTTCGATCCTTTGCCACCATTCCAAAAGATTTTGATAGACTGGTCCACACATGGAATGATGAATATTCCACAGGCACAAAAACCGTTCGTTGCAGCTCCATCAAAATATGCACGGGGAAGAACATCCAGGTCTAAACTGCGATGAAGTTGTTTCTTTGAAGAATGTAGGTTCTGTGGATTCTTACAAGAAGGAAGAAGAGCTAAAACAGAGTCTATAATAAGAGCAATATTCACTTTGCTATTATGAAATAAGGCTTGATTCCTGTTTTTCCAGATGCACCAAATTGTGACCAGGGGAATAGACCTTCCATCTTGTCTCAGATTACTCCACCACAGAAATGCCTCTCGAATAGAAGAGAATGTTATCCTATTCAAACCAAAAAGATCAGCCACTGTTTCCCAAATCTCAATAGCAATTGGACAGGTCAAAAAAAGATGATAGTTTGTTTCCTCATTAGCTTTACATAATTGACAAATAGCTGGCCCTTGCCAATTTCTTTTTTGTAAATTGTCCCACGTTAAATTCTTATTATTAAAGACCAACCAAGAAAATATAATCACTTTTGTAGGGCAACGAGCTTTCCAGAAAACAGAAGGGAAAATATTATCTGGCTGAAAAGAGGATTCCATCTGTAGCATAAGGTATGCATCTTTGACATATACAGCTGATCTCCCCTTTGGACCGTTCCATATAAGACAATCATCCTCCATAGTTTTGAAGAAACCCCTATGATGCATATATGATGCTATCTTGTTCCATTGAGCAGACAGAGAACCATAGAGTCCAATCAATTCTGCCGATTTCCAAATGGGAATTGAACCCACCCACTTTTCAATTGCCTGATCCCAATAAAAAATACCCTTAGATTTACCTGTGTAGTTTGAAGAGTTGTCATTCTGTAGAACAAAGACTATTTATCAGCTTCTAATTTGTACAACTTGTATAAGAAATTCTAGATTAGGTGGATTTAGTTCCTTTCTCCTACCACCACTATAATTAGCGCGGTCTTCTTTCAGTTCTACCAATTTTGCATACTTCTCTATGATGAGGTCAATTTCGCAATTCCTGGGTCATCAAATGACCGGGCCATGTTCGGCCAGTGTGGTGAATAGTTCTCCATTGCTGGTCTTCTGTTCGATGATCAACAAATCATATTTGGCAAATCCCAGTGGTATTGTGCTTTCCAGATCCTGGCATTGTTGTACCAATATATTAGAGAATTTCAGTCTGAAGTATGTTGGAATCACACCAATTTCTGTCTTTAGCAAGGTAATTGTCACAGTGGAAAACAGATGAACGACGATGGTTTTTAGAGAACCATCGTCCATACATACAACCTTCAAAGGCGATTACTTAATTCCATTGCAAGAGGCCCAAAATACAACATCTAAGAATAGGATTTTATCAATCCAAGACTGTAGAGAAAACGTTGTGACTTTGATTTGAAGAGATCACCAAGGGAGAATCGGATGGCAGGTTCCCTCAGAGGAGATTTTGTATGCATACAGTCGTCTTTTACTTGCAAGATTGTTAGTCCAATTTCTAGGCGAACAGCTTCTACTGTCTTGGCATCAATGGGGTTTCCAGCTATATCAGTCACATAGAACACATCAGCTACCTTATCACCCTGCGTTGACACCTCTGCTTTGGTAATTGACATCCCACTTTCTCTAAATATGTGAATCACCTCCGACAGAAGCCCAACACAGTCGTTGGTGCAGAGTTCCAATCGCATACGCTGAATTCATAAAATATCATCAACAAAACTCACACTAAGCTGACTAAAATTTAAAACGGATCAAATTTGAATGCACCGGGAATCCCCAAGTCTTAGGGTTTTGAATAAATTTCCACCATGGATTCGATCCTTGGACTCATTCCTCTGATGTTCTTCGTCTAATGGCAGCCTCCAAACATTGAATCACAGCTGCTTCTCTGCTTCTGAATACACGGGGCAACCATCAGTATGCCTGATGTAGTACTACTGTATCACAAAAGAGAAGAACAGAAATAAATACCCCAACTCTTCTTTAACCTAATTTAGATTCAGTATTAATCCCATTAGGGATGTGATCTGAAACCACCTATACCTGGTTTAACAAAATCAAATTAGGAAACAAACATTTGAAAAAAAACAAAGATCCTATGAAAAATCAAGTCCCTTGTAGTTGCTGGAGCTATACCTGAAAAGTTTGTGGGCCTTGAGAGTCTATAGTGGCATGAAAGACAACATACTCCATATCTTTCAAACTGCAAACAATATCAAAGAGAAGCTTAGGTCTTTCTTTACACTGAACAATCACCACAGAATAACCCCTCTCCAAACAGTTGTCAACAGTCACAAGAGGCTTGGCGTTGTTGTTGTCCTTGAGAGAAAGAGATGCGCTGTCTCCAGTTCCATCGAGTTTATCATAGTCACTGTCAGCAAACATCAATTGATGAAGCCGCCTTTCTGTGTGAATGAATCCCATTGACACCACCATTTTAGCTTCTCTGATGGTGTTGTTTCCTCTCATTACATTTAACAAGAGCTCTTCAGTTTTACAAATATTTTGCTGGTCTTCAATGGCCGCACCTGTGTCCTCATCAGTAACGTATACAAGACAGGCAACCCTCCTGTTGTGAGTCCAGACCTCCACCTCCACAATGTTACATTTTAGGTCACCCAGTACGGCAAATATTTCAGATAGCAATCCCGGTTGGTCAGTGCCTGTTAATTCAATTGTCGTATGTTCAGCGGTTGCATCTAGACCTACTGGTTTTCCAAACAAAGGCACTACGCAAGGGTTTGTTGCCAACCTCTGCAATACAATGCATGGATGATTCAGGAAACATGAGAAATACTTTTTTATTGCTAACCCTGGTTTGAAATAAATTTATACATACCTTCTCAATGTACCCAATTACGCCTTCATCTGTAAGTTTTTTGCCATTTTCGTCTGTGACATGGAACACTGCCACAGCAGAAGAATTTGTCAGGAGCAGGACTGAAACAATGGTAAGAGTATTAACCTACAAAAACATAAGACATAATATCATTAATTACAACATACCGTCCATGAACCATCTCCCATCTGAAGAAACATAAGCCTTGTTGATATTAAGGTTCGGAGTAGTCTACCTAGGCGGATGAATGAACCTGAACCTGAAGGTCACGTCCCCTGGGTGGTGAGCTGCAGAGCGGAGGAATTGCCTGGGCCGGAGTTTTGTGTTGAGCTGCAGGCACCGAGTCGAGGAGGAAGGTGAGTGGGCTGCAGGGGCCACCTCGAGTTGGTTGGGGGAGCAGCGTGCGGTTTCCAAACTCCTCCATTTCGAATTGGAAATTGCATTAACTCTCTGCGGCGGTATTTCTGTCAGGAAATTAATGCGGAGCGGTGGACGGAGGGTGGCAGAGGGGAGGGATTGCCGACGGCCAGAGCCGGACGTTTTTCTGGGTGGCAACGGAAATCGGGCAATTCCTCAGCGTAGGTAGACTAGGCCGAGAACAAAGACATAGAGAGATACAAGTGGAGAGAGAGAGGGAGTGACAAGGGAGATATGGAGAAAGAGTGGGGGAGAAACGAGAGGAGAATAGAAACATTGGGAGACAATGGGAAGAGAGAGAGGCAGACACAGAGATGGAGGGGAGAGAGAGGAGAGGGGAGGGGGATAGTGACAAAGTTATAGGGAAGAGAGTAGAGATAGTGATGGGGAGAGATAAAGGGAGGTGGGAGAGAATGACAGATAGAGGAAGAAAGAGCACTTGAGAGAGAGAAGGAGAGAGATGGAGTTGGACGAGGAGAGAGAGGGACTCTGGCACTGTGGGGACTGCTTTGGTTTTCCAGAAAATTGGATATTGACAACATTCGCATATATATGGGAACTCCAAGTCCCTCATCCATAGGATTATGCCCCATTCAATAATTTTTCCTCCAACTCTCAGTGGCTGGATTTCTCACATCTACCGCCTCAAACAGTGCTTTCAACAAATCATTTTTCAACATATTTTCAGGGCCTCAAACAGTTTTTTCACCACATCATTTTTCAACATATTTTCAGGTATCCAATTTAGATGTTGACTCTCTGTCAAAAAAGAGAAGTATAACTGATCATACTGGATACATGAATTTTATATATATGGAAGAAAATACCCTCAAAGAGAAGGGCACCATTTTACTTCCCTAGAATCTGGTTTCTTAGTTATTTAGTCTTTATGATTAACGGAGCAAATTACCTGTATTTATGATAAAATGCATTTTTTGAATCTCATTTGATATATATGGTCGTGTTTAAATATTTCAGCATTTCTTTAGCAATATATATTGTCATGTTTAAATATTTCAGCATTTCTTTAACATGAGAAAGTAAACAGTTACTTGTATATAATTTTTTGGAACAATCTTGGAAAATGCACCAATACCAGTGTTTTTTAAGCATCAAGATTTCTTCAATTTATTCTCTATATATTCCACAATATTACACGGCATCAATTTATTCTCTATATATTCCACAATATTACACAGCATCAAAAAGTAGGATTTGTTCTCTGAAATTCATTGGTGGAATTTATCCTACATGCATACGCATTTAGCCATAAAGCCATAATTCTTACAACCTAAATTTCAAGTTTAGATAACTGATTTTCATTTATGAAATGATTTTTACATTTATGAATCGATTTAAAAGACCAAAGCAGAAAAACAATAGAGAAAACAACCAATTTTAAATTTTAAAATTGCATAAAACCGTAAACTGGATAAAAGCCATGACCGCCCGGTAACCTTTTACCCCGTTAACATCCTAGAGCGCCAATATTGTCAGTGCACAAACTATCTTAAAAGAAAGTTTACTTAGAAGACAAATATGGGAATAAATGCCAACCATACCACCTCCCTGTCAAAACCATGTCCCACTGTCCAGTAAGGAAAGGATTGATGACTTTTTTTAACATAATAAATAAAAATCATCCACAGATTTTTGGGCAAAACCAGGAGGATACTTCTGGAACGGACTGTTGACCCGCTGAGCATTCCTATGACATGGAATCGAACCCAAAAACTCTCCTCGGTACACCCGTATGTTCTGGTATTGAGAGGTTTGTCAGCCGCCACAAACCCCATAAGCTCTTCAGCTTCACACAGTTAGAAACCCGCAACTCCGCCAATGACTGCAAATACTGAACACCTGACATCTCTTCCAGCTCATAGCATCCTGAAATATTTAGTTCTCGAAGTTGTGTCAGTTGTTCTAACCCTTTTTATCTTCTTCAGCTTCACACATTTATTTGCCGACAACTTCTTCAAAGAAGTCAAATGTTGGAGACCTGGCAGCTCTTGCAACTCGGAGCATCCAGAAACGCTTAGTTCTCGAAGCTGTGTTAGCCTTGCTAACCCCTGTATGCTCTCTAGCTTCACACATTTCGCTGCCAACAACGTCTCCAACGAAGTCAAATGGTCTAGACCTGGCAGCTCTTCTAACTCGGAGCATCCAGAAACGTTTAGCTCTCGTAGGTGTGTCAGATGTGCCAAGCCATGCATGCTCTTCAGATTAGGACACCCAAGCACCTGCAAATTTTCCAAAGATACTAAAGTTTCCATACTTGATAGCTCCACTCCTTCGCACGAGGAAATGTCCAGAATTTGAAGTTTTGCAAGACCACAAAGCTCTTCTATTTTCCTCAACTTGCAACAATTAAGCACTTCCAGTTTCATGAATTCACCATTTGGAGATTTTCCAAATTCCACCGAACTAATACCATGATTAATAGAGAGCTATTGAAGGTTAGGGTAAACACCCTTAGGAAATGATACCTCTGATAATTCTGTGTTGCACGGTTCGGAGTGTTGGAGACTAAGCATGCACGGGTCAAACAAAGGGTCCAATTTACTAAATGTTCTTTGCCCTCTTGATTCTGTTAATATTTCCTTTTTTCCTCGAAGGTTGGGGTAAACACCCTTAGGAAATGATACCTCTGATATTTCTGTGTTGCACGGTTCCAAGTGTTGGAGACTAAGCACGGACTTGTCAAACAAAGGGTCCAAATTACTAAATGTCCTATGCCCTCTTCTGTACAGCGTCTGTAGTTCTGTAAAACCAAATAGCCGTTCTATTTTCTTCAATTCAGGACAACCAGCCAATTGCAGATTTATGAGGGCATCTGGCAATGTTCCAACATCCACCAGATCTCGACGTTCCCTTATGTCAAGATATTGAAGGTTGGGGCAAACACCGATAGGAAATGATACCTCCAAGATCGCTATGTCGTGTAGTTCCAAATGTTGTAGACGAAGCAGGTACTTGTCAAATGACAAATCCAAATTACCCAATGCTCTTTTCCCCCTCGACTCTGTTAATGTTCCACTTTTGTCTTCTTTGCACAGGCTTACGTCCAGCGTCTGAAATTTTGGAAAACCATATAGCCGTTCTATTTTTCTCAATTGAGGACAACCAATCAACTGCAGATTTATGAGGGCATCTGGCAATGTTCCAACATCCACCAGATCTCGACATTCCATTATGTCAAGATGCTGAAGGTTGGGGCAAACACCGGTAGGAAATGATACCTCCGAGATCGCTATGTCGTGCAGTTCCAAATGTTGTAGACGAAGCAGGTGCTTGTCAAATGAAAAATCCAAATCCAATGCTCTTTTCCCCCTCGACTCTGTTAATGTTCCACTTTTGTCTTCTTTGCACCAGCGTCTGACATTTTGGAAAACCACATAACCGTTCTATTTTTCTCAATTTAGGACAACCAATCAACTGCAGATTTATGAGGGCATCTGGCAATGTTCCAACCTCCACCAGATGTCGACATTCCCTGATGTCTAGACGTTGAAGGTTTGGGCAAACACCGGTAGGAAATGATACCTCTGATATTGATGTGCTGTGCAGTTCCAAGTGTTGGAGACGAAGCAAGTATTTGTCAAATGAAGAATCCAAATCACTCAATGCTCTTTGTCCCCTCCACTCTGTTAATGCTCTACTTTTGTCTTCCATAAATGGCAGCTCCTCCCCTTCTTTGCACAGGCTTCCGTCCAACGTCTGAAGTTCTGGAAAACCACATAGCCGTTCTATTTTCCTCAATTTAGGACAGCCAGTCAATTGCAGATTTATGAGGGCATCTGGCAAAGTTCCAACCTTCGCCAGATCTCGACATTCCCTGATCTCTAGATGTTGAAGGCGCGGGCAAACATTGGTAGGAAATGATATCTCTGATATTTCTGTTTGGTGCATTTTTAAGTGTTGGAGCCGATGCAAGCAACTCTCAAAATTACTCAATGTTTTTTGCCCTCCTGAATCTGTCAATGTTTTACTTTCGCCTTCAACCGCTTTAACATGCAGTTCTCGTAAGGAACAGTCTTCCACCGTCAACTCAATCAACTGATTCAAGAGGAGAAAGGAATCCGGTAAACGTTTCAGACTCCGGCAGCTCCGCAGCTCCAAATACTTCAAGTTCCTTAGGTCACATCCGAAAGAACGCGGCAACGTTTCTAAGAAAGGCGTTCTAATACCAACTTTTCCTCATGGCTTGACTCTCCTATGGCACTGGGCCATTCTATTAAGTTTATAAGACCCAGCGGTACTTTTTTCAGAGACAACTGATGAACAACTTGGGGAAGCAACACTTCCATGCGCCATTGGGGGAGAGTCATGTCTTCAAGCGTAATCTTTAGAAAAGTTCAGCCAGGGATGGTTAACTTATCTTATCGCAGCCACTTTGTTAGATCAGACCATACATAATATACAGTGGATTTATACTCAACGGATTTATATACAGAGATAGACAAATGCAGAAACAACAAGATTACTCAATCAGAAACAGCAGAATAGATAAAACAATTACTGGAAAACAAAAATACCTTTGCATTACATAACAAAAATCACTTGGCATTGGCTTGCTTTTCTTGGCCAAAGAAATTACAAATTTATAAAGGCAGAAGAAGGATCTAGAAGCTGTGTGTGATTCAGATAGAGATTTGGAATGATCTAGAAACCACTAGATCTAATATAAAATCCTCTGTGAATTTGGCTTCTTCACAGTTAAAGCTAAGATATTTAAGCTTAATTAAATGTGAATTTGGGTTCTTCCCAGTTAACACACCGAAGCTAAGATATTTAAACTTAATTAAATTTCTGATCTAATCTAAAATCCTCTGTGAATTTGGGTTCTTCACAATTAAAGCTAAGATATTTAAGCTTAATTAAATTCCTAATCTTAATTAAATTCCCAATCTAGAAACCAGTGTGAATTTGGGTTCTTCACAGTTAACACACCGACGCTAAGATATTTAAGCTTAATGAAATTCCCGAAGGAGTCGACAAGCCTCTCCAAGGCCTTGCAGCCAGACAGGTCGATGTCTTGTAGCCTCTATAAATTCCAAAAGGAGTAGGGAAGCAATGCTCTTCCTGGCGTTATCTTTTCATTATTGCTTGCTGGTTTTTTTGGAAGTGGAGGAATGAACACACTTTCCAGAATTCCTGTTTGCCTCTTGAATCTATCTTGATCAAAATCTCGGGATATATGCCTCCTGTGGATTAATATCTGTCTTGGCATCTTATGTTTCTTTCTCTCGTGGCATTTTTGTTGAACCCAGATTTTCTTATATCTTGCCTTTGCTGGATTCCTCCCCTGGAGATTTTGTGGTGCTATGCGCTCAATGTATTCGATCTTTCTCACAGATCCATGCGGTTCTGGGCCCATGACAGTATCAGGTTTCTGTATATCTTCTCCTAAAGCTATATGTCTACTCTTGTATCTCGACTTTTATATCTTCTTAATATAAATCATGAAGTTTTTTCTCTCTTCCTGTCCAAGGCATTGCAGCCAGACAGGTTGATGTGTTCTAGCATTATTAAATCCCCGAAGGAGTCTGGAAGCCTCTCCAAGGCATTGCAGCCAGACAGGTCGATGTGTTGTAGCCTCGATAAATCCCTGAAGGAGTCGGAAAGCCTGTCCAAGGCATTGCAGCCAGACAGGTCGATGCGTTTTAGCCTCGATAAATTCCTGAAGGAGTCGGGAAGCCTCTCCAAGGCATCGCACGAAGACAGGTCGATATGTTCTAGCATCGATAAATTCCCAAAGGAGTCGGGAAGCCTCTGCAAGTGACCGCAGCAAGACAGGTTGATGTGTTGTAGCCTCGATAAATTCCCGAAGGAGTCGGGAAGCCTCTCCAAGTGACCGCAGCAAGACAGGTTGATGTGTTGTAGCCTCGATAAATTCCCGAAGGAGTCGGGAAGCCTCTTCAAGTAACCGCAGCAAGACAGGTTGATTTGTTGTAGCCTCGACAAATTCCCGAAGGAGTCGGGAAGCCTCTCCAAGTAACTGCAGCAAGACAGGTTGATGTGTTGTAGCCTCGACAAATTTCCGAAGGAGTCGGGAAGCCTCTCCAAGTAACCGCAGCAAGATAGGTTGATGCGTTGTAGCCTCGACAAATTCCCGAAGGAGTCGGGAAGCCTCTCCAAGTGGCCGCAGCAAGACAGGTCGATGTGTGGTAGCCTCGATAAATTCCCAAAGGAGTCGGGAAGCCTCTCAAAGGCATCGCAGCCAGACAGATCGATGTGTTGTAGCGTGGATAAATTCCCAAAGGAGTCGGGAAACCTCTCCAAGGCATCGCAGCCAGACAGGCCTATGTGTTGTAGCGTCGATAAATTCCCGAAGGAGTCGGGAAGCCTCCACAAGGCACGGCAGCGAGACAGGTCGATGTGTTGTAGCGTCGATAAATTCCCGAAGGAGTCGGGAAGCCTCTCCAGGGCACTGCAGCGAGACAGGTCGATGTGTTGTAGCGTCGATAAATTCCCAAAGGAGTCGGGAAGCCTCTCCAGGGCACGGCAGCGAGACAGGTCGATGTGTTGTAGCGTCGATAAATTCCCGAAGGAGTCGGGAAGCCTCTCCAGGGCACGGCAGCGAGACAGGTTGATGTGTTGTAGCGTCGATAAATTCCCGAAGGAGTCGGGAAGCCTCTCCAGGGCACAGCAGCCAGACAGGTCGATGTGTTGTAGCGTCGATAAATTCCCGAATGAGTCGGGAAGCAGGGAACTCGTACTTTCATTATGCACGACCAAGTGTTTCAAGGAATGCAGATCGCAGAATTCCTTTGGAATTTCGATAATACTATCCCACCATGAAGTTACCACCATCCGTTCCAGGTGCTTCAACTGCCCTATGGACTTCGGAATTTTAAAGAGCGTACCAACCTTAATCCGCAATTCCCGTAACTGCAAAGGTGCCTGCAGTATGTTCATGTGTTCCAATTGTTAGAAATATACTAGATGATTGTCCACTTCATAACCCTTCTCATTCATTTGAGTTCTGTGGTGCCCTATTAATAATAGCAGATAATCATACGAACGTTTTAATTATTGACAGATTTATATTTACCTGCGAATCCTCTTGCCACAATGTTTCCAGTCTATACCCCTCCACTTCTATCACCCTTAACTTCTCCATTGGAATATAAGGAGGGAGGGAAGAGCAGAGGCAGTTGCGCCAGCGAAACCACAATAGCTTTGGTGAGTCGACCCCTTCCAAAAGGAATTTGGAGAGATCTTCTTCCCCACCAATGTCGATATCAAGAAGTTGTAAGTTCTTCATTTTGTAGCGTGAAAAGGATGCACGCTCATCATCGTCATCTGAGTAGACACGATCATCATCCTTACCTGAGTATCCACGAAGATAAAACTGTTTCCGACGAGGAATTCTAATTCCCCGCACTTTGGTTGCTTCCTGTACATTTTAAAAAGTCAATGACGAAGTAAGCAGCTGTACTTGGATTTTTATTGAATTGCCCATAGAAAATTGAAATATTGACTACTTACAGAAGATTGTTGCAACAAATCCTCAATGTGCTCTTTTGTCCCGCGCCACAGACGACACGGGAATCCTGAACTATTAGCAAGATCTCTCCCCATATCCCTGAGGTGATCATGCATTCTTATATAATGTTCCATTGTGTCCAGATCAATGTCTACTTCGACAAGGCACTTATTCAGTAGACTTTGAAATCCCCGCGAGCCTTTCCAACCTGACCCGTCCCACACTCTGATGGCGGAATCCCTGCTTACTCCTATGAAAAAGCAGGCAATGTCTAAGAAAATCTGTTTTTCCTCTGTCTGAAGTGCATCGTAACTAATCTGAAGCCTTTTCCGTATCTCAGAGGGAAGTGTTTTTCTAAGTTGATCCAATTCATCTTCCCAGTAAGATTTATCGGTATTTCCATAAAGAAGCCCCCCAAAGACTTTTAAGGATAAAGGCAATCCATCGGAAGCCCTTAAAAATTGATTAACCAGATCTTCAAATCCCGGCAGCGCATGGGGCTGGCAGAAAGCATGCTGACAGAAGAGCTCTCTCGAGCGTTTTGTGTCAAGGCCAGTCAGTTTATAAATTGATGACTCTTGTACTCCCGACCTTTCGAGAACATTTTTGTCACGGGATGTTATCAAAAGTAAGCTATCATGGCGTAACACATCCAGGGTCAAAAGGGCATGCACTTGCTCCACATCATCCACATCGTCTAAAACTAGTAAAACTTGAGAAGATGATAGATGCTTCCTGAGCATCTCAATACCTTGATCCTTGTTGTCTATTTCCAGCTTATCCAATTGAAGCAAGCCCTTGAGAAGTTTGCTCTGCAATGAATGCAATGAGATTTTAGCATTTTCTCTTATATCGAACAAAAAATAAGATTTACTGTAATTTGAATTCTTCCGGTTGAAGAGTTCTTTAGCCAGCGTCGTCTTCCCCACTCCACCGAAGCCAGTGATGCCAACGACCTGAACTTTTCCGCTTTGCTGCTGCGATAATACTTTCGTTTCAAAATCTTTTACTTTGTTTTCCAAGCCAGTGGGGTATCTAGCCACATTCAACTGTGTTTTAACACCTTTTTTGAACACAGCGTCAACGACCTTATCTAGCAGTTCCCCTTCATCGCTAATAATTCACAGGTAAATAAATAGAGGTATTAGTTTGATTAAAACGCTAATAATTCACAGGTAAATAAATAGAGGTATTAGTTTGATTAAAAAGTAAATAAAACTATAGGTAAAGTATTTATTATGAAAAGTTTCATTTGCATTGTCGAAGCCAAGGAGGAGAAAGTCGAAGTACTCACCCGTTGAAGGCATCCAAATCTAACCCACTTGTGTCTGCAACCCTTGAAAGAGCATTTCTCCACTCCTCAATAGTTTTGGAGGCGTAACGCGGTTGATCAGAATCGTACTTTCTCTTCTGTTCGAGGTTGCGAAGAGATCGAGCATAGGTCCCTTCGCCGTGTGTCCTCCGAAGTTCAGTGGGCTCTACATGGTGAAAGACTGGAATAATAGGAGCCGTCGACTCCAACATGAGCACCAGTTCGTCCAGACACCATTGTGAATCGGCATATCTGGGGGAAAAGATTGCAACGTGGAGGGAGGCGGTTCTGATAGCGCCTTTTATTTGACAAGTCAAGTCCTCTCCCTCTCGCAGTTCTTGGTAGTCTAGAAAAACTCGCAGCCCATAGGAAATGAGTCGGCGATATAGATGACTGGCGAACGTCTTCTTCACGTCTGGTCCTCTGTGACTGATGAACACGTCGTAGCAGCTATTGTTGTTGGAATCAGCAGCGGTGGAGGTGGAAGCAGCCATTCTCGAAGGTAAAATAAAAACAGAGATTGGAAGGGCTCGGATGGTCCATGAGATGGATACAAATTGTAAGGCGAAGGCCTGAGTTAAAGAGTTTCCAAAGAGTGGATGAGATCGACCTTAGTTCAGAGTGTTCCGAAATTGCGGATTGCAATGTAAAACCTCTGTTTTTGTGAACACCGACCGACAAGGCTATAAAATACAGTGTTACCCTAAACAACCGGTATGTTTCGACCGAGCAACAAAATAAAATGTTAACCTAACCAATCCATATGTTTCCATGCGTTTTCACTTTAACGAATGCGTAAAGTTGGGACCACTATTTTTTATTTAGTAGAGTTAGGACCACTAGTAAACGTGTGGCTCTTTTGTTGGTTGGGTTGTTATGCATCGTACGGGTACCTGTCTCTTTTTCCAGAGTGTGACATGGATTCGAGCAAGTATTGTAACGCGTCCAAACCTTCACACAGTCAAATTATGCACCATTGGGAAATGGTAGTGGGAGGTTGGAACATCGAAATGAGACAAGTTAGAGAATAAACAAAGTTCCCTGCCCAAAAGTATCACTTCATATTTAATATTTTAGCAAAATTTTTAAAACGTGCATAGTGCTATCCGCAATTTGACGCGCATACACGTATAATATAAAGGTGAAGAAGCACGCGCATACCCACATATAATAAAGTTAAAGACGCACGCGAACACCCACATATAATATAAAAATTTGACGCGTATACCCACATATAATATAAAAGAAGAGACCCACGCGCATGCCCACATATCATATAAAACTTCGACGCGCATACCCACATATAATATAAAGGAAGAGACGCACACACATACGGTATAATGTCAACTTTAAAAGAAAAAGATGGAACCCGCCAAAATAATCAAATGGGTAATTTGATTTCACAATACAGATTCATTCAATCTTTCTAATCATTTGTGTCTTCACTCTTATTATTTTTAACAATTAATTATTAACTTATTTGCAGAGCCTCGATGGAGCAATGATTAGTAGGGGCGGGGATTTATGCTGCTTTTTTTT
This sequence comes from Pinus tabuliformis, assembly GCA_031772625.1. Classification (NCBI taxonomy): domain Eukaryota; kingdom Viridiplantae; phylum Streptophyta; class Pinopsida; order Pinales; family Pinaceae; genus Pinus; species Pinus tabuliformis. The sequence goes on along the minus strand of CM062806.1, from coordinate 68,916,421 downwards.
TTTAAAGATGGAAAAATCTATCAAACTCAGTTGTCAAACCAACAGTGAGGACAACCATCTCTGGTTGCTATCCGCGAATGTCGGTTGACGCATCACTGTTATCAAGGAAAACCACGCCACCTGGAATAACCCGCTGGTGGTCCGTAAGGGAGCAGGCTTTCACTCCTGCCAGATGCCTCTGGGTCTTGGGCCGTTAACCTATTTCCTTACGTCCGAGGAAGACGAGCTCTTAGCCAAGCAGAAGCAGTTTTAGGGCATACTCCAGGCCCAGGGGATTTATGCCTTTTATCTCATTAATGAGATGAATGAGAATTTGAATAAGTTGAATTTAAATGTTCATTAGATTATAAAAATGGGTTGATTTATTTATATAAATTAAATGGTTGGTAAATGGTGAGAAATATTAATTTATTATTATTATTATTTAATTTTAACATCACTACCAAACCTCATCAAATTGGTGTATTGGTGTATGAGACTTTTTTGTTTGTGGGAGAACACAAACAAGGGACCCACTTTCACGCAGCTATTTGACTACTAAGTCTACGAAGGCATACATACACAGTAGTATAACTAGCTAGAGGAATTGCCCAGAAAGTTATGGAAATTCCAGTCATATTTAGAGAAAATCCGGCAAGGATTTTTGTAAATCCAAGTTATAGTTGTTAAACTTCAAAATTTTAGGTGTCCTAGACGTTTTTTATGGTGCTGAATCCATTTCCACCATCAAAAACACAAGTTATGGAAATTCCGGTCATATTTAGAGAAAATCCGGCAAGGATTTTTGTAAATCCAAGTTATAGTTGTTAAACTTCAAAATTTTAGGTGTCCTAGACGTTTTTTATGGTGCTGAATCCATTTCCACCATCAAAAACACGATTCAAACACTGTCTCTACAAGATTTTTTGAAATTTTTTTGCCCGGATTCCGGCCACTTTTGGTCGTCCGGGCAATTCCTCCGCCTCCGTAGACGACTCCCATACATACTATATCCCTCTCATTTTGAACATGTGACCTCTTAGGAAGATACACATACTCTTAACCATTATACTCACTCAAATTGTATAATAATAAGCGTCTATAATAAGAATCAAAACATTTACTTATCACACATTTCAAGTCGCTAAAATTTAAAACTTCATATGAAATAACTAAATTATAAATTTGTTTAAAATAACTATTATTATTATTGTTTAATAGTAATGACCCAATGACTAAGCAAGACTAGAGACCTTCGACCACACGCATAGAATGAAAACTCCCTTACTCTTTGAGCCTAATCTATACAAGCTAAGCATGTCATTTCAAGGAATAATAGTAATAATAATTTATTATTATTAATCATAAAAAAGAGTCAGGGGCCTATAATAAATAGTGATAGTGTGTACTCTTAAGGTGCTCTATAATGTTAAGGTCACTGGTTCGAAGCTCTATGGGCAAAATTCTAGCCATGTTAAGGGTTGGTGTGGCCGATTCTAGTCATGTTAGGGGTTGGTGTGGCCTAGGCTAGGTGACGACATAGTTGCCCCAGATCAGGGTTAAGCTTGCAGTGATCTCAACACTCATGCAACTTAGCAAAAAATCATAAAAAAATTATTAATTTATAACTTAAACATATATATACATTTTATAAAAAAAAAACCATGTGACAAGATTCTTGATTATGGAGATTCACCTCACTTTATTATGAAGATTTTTAATATGTAAATATGTTTTGTTACAATATCACGTTCCACTAACATGACTTATCTAATACATGCTCAAAACATTGTAACTAAGTTATTTTTTAATTAATAAATTTAATTAAAAAAGAAAAAAAGCATAATTACTTTGAAACTATTTTCAGCCTTTGATTTGTGTATACTGCTAAAAATATTCTATAAAAGTCAAATCCCTACCATCCACTTAATAATTAAATTAAAATTCAAAAAACTCTATTTCAAAATAAATATATTTATTGACATCATTAAAAATTAAATTTATTTATTTATTTCTTTTTATAATAAATAAAATTATAATTTAAAGATAAAATATATTTAATAAATAATATTTTAAATTAAATTTGATAAATTGTTTTCTACACTATAAACTATGTGTTGTATTATATTGAATATTTTAAAATTACTTTAGAAAATTGAAATCACCATCTAGTTTTTTCATAAATTTTAAATTGTTTTGTACACTATGAGTGTGTTGTATTATATTGAGTATTTTAAAATTATTTTTAGAAAGTAGAAATCGCCCTCTAGTTTTTAGATAAATTTAAATAGTCTCCATTGAATATAAAGAAATTAGTTAATAGAAACATCTAATCATTTAGCAAATGGAAACTAAATATTCAAAATCGGTTTTAGTCCATCTAAAAGTCTAAAATTGCCCTCTAGTTGTTAGATAAATTTTAAATGGTCTCCTTTGAATATAAAGAACAATTAATAGACACTTCTAACCATTTAGCAAATAGAAACTAAAGATTCAAAATCTGTTTTAGTCCATTTAAAACGACAACCAGTAATAATTATCTTTTTAATTCATTAAAATTAAATTATGATAAGTTTAACCATTAAATTATGACAAATTTTAATATTTTGAAAAATAAAAATATTTATTTTAAATAATTTCTCATTTTCACTTTTAATTAGTATAAAAACATTGAAGAGCTTATATTCTATATCATCTTCAATGTTTTATAATAATAAAAAATATTATTTAATCATTTTGAAAATTAAAAATATTTGTTTTAAATAATTTCTCATTTTAAATTTTAATTAGTATCAAAACATGGAAGAGCTTATATTTTATATATCTTCAATGTTTTATAATAAAAAATTGTTAAAAGAATGGTTAATTTAAAAAAAAAAAAAATCATTTTATTTTAATAATATTAAATTTATATAAGTAATAACTGTAATATTATAATGATCAATTATTCAAATTTAACCATAAATATTATCAATACTTTTAGACATAATACTAATTTTTTTCTCCAAATCAAAGGCGTATTCATAATTAGATTTCAATTTTTTGACCTTTTCAATTTTTCAATGTCGGCTCCACACACATTATATTGTATGTTACATTGCATATGCTTTGCAACTTTGACACGCATACAAAGAAAGGGAAGACGGCGTAGGGAGTTCTTTAGAGCAAAACCCTCAAACTAACCGCATATAGATACATATACATAACAATAATTATCCACCATGCATTAAGTCAATCATTGATCTAGCGCATGGTACTATGATCACATAAAAGAATATGTATGATCATACATAACTAAATTTTCCAATAACTTCACCAGTGTGACTCTGACAGGTTCCACGACTTGTGTAGTTAATGTAGGTTGTGGATAAGACTGCTCTAACTCTTGCATGCCTCGCTTCTATGGTGTAGTTAATGCAGGAGGTGGTGGTTGATGTGAAGTTCCATTTTTCGCATTTAATGTCACCTCTATGGCCAAGATTTAAAACTTGGTAGTGCACACACAATTTTTTTGAAATGAAATGATTTTTGGAAGGGAGGGACTACTGCTGAGTGCTTCAATGAGTAAGAAAAAGTGTCCCATGTAGCAAAGTTGTGGAAAAAAGGGTAATTACAATGAAAATTTTGTTTATTTATCTTAGCACTTGTGCTTACAAGCTATGTAGCCCAATGCATTTATGGATTTCAAGCATCTACATATTTAAAACATTTTTGAAGCAAAGAAAACCTTTGAGAATGAAAGCAATAGTTTGGAATTTGATCTTAGAAAACGCCAACCCAAGCAAAGATGGGTTTTTTCTTTACCAAATACCTTGAAGATTTCTTGTTTTCTGATCAATCAGTGAAATATGCCTTCCCTAATAAATTTCTTTTCCATCCATATTTTGAATGAATGTTTTAGCTGATTTTGTGTCTAATTTTCATGAATGGAACAATTATACAATATCTGTCATAGATAAAACTATGTATGATGCTAAAGTTTCCTTTGTCAAATAAGGTGTCGTAGTACAAAAGGTTGGTTTCTCCCATGTCAATCATAAGGTCGATGGCTTTAATAGACAATTTGAGACATCAAGCGATGTTGAAATGACGAAATTATCTGCATGGCCCCTTACTCCATGATGGAGATGATGACATTTCCTTCAAAAGAAATACTAATACACATGGGTGGAAAATCCGACATTCAAATCCGACGGAAGGGATAAAATCAAAAAATTGTTGGAAGTTAAACACATTTTTTGTTTTTAAATCTGGACAATCGTCGAATATCTGACGAGAGTTCCTTTACCGTCGAATGTCCGACAGGAGTTCCTTTACCGTCGAATATCAGATGTTTGGTCCAATACCCAACGAATGCCAGGAAATAGTTGTATAACGACCAATTCCACCATTAATGATTTATTTTTCTTGGACAAGGTCTAATTTAGGACAACTTTATATTGAGTTTAACTAATTATAATAAATACAAGATTAATATTATAATTAAATATAATATTATTAATATATAATTAATATATATCAATATTAATATCAATAATATATATATATATATATATATATGCCCAAATATCATATAACTTCAACATAGTTTCTATATTACTTGTGATTGTTTTTAAAGGTTGTAGGCCTATTTTGAGGTTATTTTTTGAAGAAAATCATCACTGAAAGTTTGGCAAGGAAAAATGTCACATAACATTCCTTAAGGAGGCCAAGGTGATGTGGGATGGACATCGGGGGTTTTGAAGGATCGAAAATGTAATTTCCCTTGTAAAATATGCAAGAACTTGAAGATAAGGATACTTCTAATAAAAACAACTAAAAATCATTGTAGAGATTATGGGCACGCCGAAGGTGGCCATGTATCACCCATTAGTAAGTTATTCATGATATGTCTTTGTATTATAGATTGTTTTTATATTTGTTTATGTGTATATTGTATTTTAGATTGTATTTGTCTTTCTATTGTAAATGTTTATATCCTTTTGGGAGATATTTGACCTATGTTGTCATCTTGATGTTGAGAAATATTATTTGATTATTATGGTTAGGTTCAATTAAGGGGTTAGTTCAAGTTATGGGTTAATTAGTTTATGGGCTTAGGGATAATGGGTTATTGTTTAAAGGTTTAGGGGTTAGGGGTTAAGGGCTTAGCGGTTATGGGTGTAAGGGATTAGGGAAATGGGGTTAAGGTGTTAGGGGGTTAATGTAAGTTTTGGGGGGTAATTAGTACCTAAAGGATTTAGAGGTTAACGGGTTTTTAGTGAGCATTATTAATAAGTTTTTAAATTATATTATTCACATTTAAAAAAAGGACACAGTGAATACAATTTTATAGGAAAGAATAAAATAATTATATAATATATTGTAATAAAGTTTTATAAGACAAAATATAAATATATACATATCATTAAAAGATTAATTAAATACAAATTTGATTAAAAGGAAAATTATTATAAAGAAATATGACTGGATAATAAAGATAAAAGGAGCCCATTTTATTAATTAAGGTAAGATGATAATTGATAAAAAATCATTTTTTTATGAAAAAGATTATATATAAAAAATAAAAATAAAAACGTTGTTTATTAAAACATTTAAATTTATAAACCACAATTTATTAAAATTTTATGTTCCTAACCACAATGTATTTCACTCATAAAAGAGTCTCTTTCTCATTTTTTAAGGAAAAAAGTACGGGGCACAAGGCTTGCACTTGGTGTTTCAAAATATTTTAGGTGGCAATGAACTTTTTAAGCCCAAGTGATATAGAGTGAAGAATTTTATATCTAAAATCTCTTTTTGTGATAAGTAAAGGGCATTATTTGTTGTAAATTGTGAGAAAACTTGAAGTGATATCAAAGCTATGATATTCTAGGAAAAGGGTAGATTAATGAAATGTTTGATAAATCACTAATGGTTATTTTTTCCAAATTTATTTTACTTATTATCTCTCATGCAAGGTAGAACATCCCATTTTGAATGTCCTTTGAAGTAGGGACAATGTTTTTATTCTATAACATTCACTTATCATTAAATACAAAGGAGTGAGTTTTTGGCATTTTTGTCATCAACTAAGTAGTCAAAAAGAAAGAATACCCTGTTTTGTGTCAAAGGAAAGATTGACGTCATGCCTTAGTAAAAAAGGGTTTCCTATGAAAAATGTCTTTAGTGGGTTCCCTACCACTTACCTAAAGAAAAAAGAGAATCTGATCTATTTTTCGTACATAGATTATTGATTTCAAAGTTTATAGGTGAAAACATATGATGAAGATAAAAATTAAAATGCAACTAATAAGTTAGATCAACAAACACATTATTGCCTTGATTTTGATAAGTTAACCTAGACAATATGAGACCTACTTATTTAGGAGCAATGATGCAAAAAATAGGAAATTAGGAATAAAAGGGCATAGAAAGAATAATTAGAGACAAACACAAGATGGAACAATAAAGAATAAAAAAGACTTATCTTCCTCTTGTACATTCTTACACCCATCTAGTCACCAACTAATTTTAGTAGTAACTTTCATTGTGAGAATACCTTTCACATAAGATTAAAAGTCTGCATCCTCTTTATAAATATATATATTTTTTAATTTAAAAAAGATTAAAAAAAATAATATAAGTCCATTGAATATTTAAGAGGAGTTGGGGATAAAATACATTTTCTGTCCTTTCCCCTCCATTCTCTTGTCTTATGGAAGCCATTATGAAAAATATTGTATTTACCTTGAGGTTTTACTGCTTGAACTTAATAGGGGTTGTCTGGGTTCATTGGTATTATTGTTTGAGTCATGTACTAAGTACATTTGTAAATGTGATGGAATGAAAAGGGTTTGATGATTGTTAGGTTATTGTTCCTAAATTGTTTCAACATAATCTTAAACATCTTGCTAAAATGCACAAGTTTCTTTCTCTCACCCAAGCTCATGGTTGCTCACCCATCCTCTTAAAAATTCTGGTCTCTAAGTGAAATCAAGAGAAAATATGACATTATAATGATGAATGCAAAATAAGCTCAATATGTTTATTTTTACGGTTGTGACTATATATCTCAGAAAATGTCTCTCTTCCTACATATCAAGAAAAGTAACATCTTTCCTAGATTTTTTCAACATATTCTTAAATATCTTGATAAATTGCACAAACATCATCATTGATTTGTTGTCTTTGTTTCTCCCTCACCTAATTAGTTCTCTTTGTCTTTTTCTTTGTTGTCTTCGTTTTCCTATATTATATTTTTCAATGTTTGTATCAACGTTTACATATTTTCTATATATACTAATATTACTTTATTGATTTTAATTGTATAGTATCGCCCCCCAAGGGCATCGCTGGACAAGGAAGAGGTGATTGTAGTAAAATTGTCTATTCAAGAACATGGAACGAATATTGGGGATTAAACTAATGATCTTATAGAAGAATATAATGATGTTGATAACACAATTGAAGAAGATGGGACAAATAGATTGATTCAGGGGACATTTAATAATGTTAGAATGGATGATGATGGAAACTAGTATGATGGCCATGCTTATGATAAACCTATACTTCAGAGGGAAATTAAACCTCTTTATGAAGGCTCAAAAACATCTATTCTCTCTGATGTATTGTTGCTGGGAAACTTAAAGGTGGTGGATGGTTTATCAAACACATGTGTGACACAACTCCTGAAGTATGTAATATATTTTGTGACATTTAGTACTATATGTACATCATAAAACAATTGTTTTTTCCTTTGTTTTTAATGTTAGTATGTTGATCATCACTTAATTAATTTGTAATATTTGGATGCAATATGTACAATTAATATTGTTTAGTACATTAAGCAGTACTACTATTCTTTTTATGTTGTAGATGGTTAGGTGAATTTATGTTACCACCGTCAAATGTTTTACCTCGTACGTACTGAGATTTATATGCCATTATGAAATATATTGGAATGCAGTATCAATATATTCATGCATGTCCTAATGATAATATTCTCTATTATAAAGAACATGCATCGAAAGAAAATGCCCAAAATGTGATGAGAGTAAATATCAAAATGATAAAGTAACAAAAAAGGTGTGTCACAAGGTTCTTCGTTATATTCCCATAATTCCATGTCTGCGAAAAGTGTTCAAGTGCAGAAGCATAGCACAACTTATGGATTGCCATGCAACAAATAGAAGTGATGATGGTGTTCCTCAAATGTTTGCAAATGGATCTGCATTTAGGAATATAGAGGAAAGGTGGCCAAAGTTTAAAACAAAACCTATTAATTTTAGGCTTTCATTAGCACCTGAAAGTGTTAATCCATTTGGAGAGCTCAGATATACTTACTCGGTGTGGACCATTTTTGTTATCAATAATAATATTCCTTTGTGGATGTCAATAAAGAGGAAGCACACAATGTTGACAATGATTATTCCAGGTGTTAATTTGTTTAGAATATTTTTTTTTTAACACAATATATTATTCCATGTATTAATTTGTTTACTCATATATATATGTTCAATTATGTCTTATATTTTTTATTATTTAAACTCATATATGTAGTAATTATGTATTGTATGTTCAATGAATTAGGTAAGTACCAGGTCAAATATGTGAATGTATATATCGAGCCTCTTATCGATGAGTTAGTGTATTTATGGAATGGTGTCAATATGTATGATATATCAAGACCGGTAGATGCACAAAGGGAATTTGAATTCCATGCAATGCTTTTATGGAAAATTCACGACACCAAAAGGCTAACACACTTCTGTGGTATGTTATAAAATTACCCTGCACTTTAATAGTGTTCAATTTTATGAAGTTCATTTTATGTATGTTTTTTAAATAGTCCCTTCATTGTACATATTTAAAATTATTGATATAAAAATTATTCCATCTCTTGGAGGTCTTCAAACAAAGGGTAAATTTGTTTATCCAGTTTGTGGTCCTAAGATTAAATCTTATCGTTCAACAAGATTAGGAAAGGAGGTGTTTGATGAGTATAGACACTTCCTTTCTAAGAACCATAGGTACCAAAGTATCAAAAAGCATATTTTCAATGGGAAAGAAGATATTGGATTAAGACCATGGAGAATGACAGCTTGTGCATGGAAGTTACAATATAATAGAGTCTCTCAAGGTTTGGACCAAATTGTCTATGTATTATATACATGGTATGTTTGGATTATTTTATATTTTTATGGCATTTTCTTCATTGTACTAATTTAAAGTCTATAATGAATTGCTATAATTTTTTTAATAATGATTCACCTTGTAGGTCATCAAGGCATTCATAACAGGGCACTTCCACAAGGAATGAAAAGTTATCCCGAGTGATTCAAATTATAGACTCCCCTACTATGAGCACCTATAAATTGTTCCTTTTTTTGATACAATGTGCATCAAGAAGAATGTAACAAAGACCTTATGGCAAATCTTAGATGGAAGGAGAGATAAAGAAAAAAATGTCAAGATTTGTAATGGAATTAAGCATGCCAATCATGCAATGAAGAGTGTGATTCATTCAAATAGCGATAGAGATGACCAAAATATAAGTTCCCTTCCATGGTTATTGACATAGAAACAAAGCTAGGATGTTAAAGAGGTTATTGAAAAAATTAAATTTCCAACTGGATTGTCTTCAAACATAAAGAATATCCTAACAAAGGTAAATTAGGTGGGGTAAGACTGTATATTTGTGAAACATCTTGTTAGTGTTTTTTTTTTTTGTTGTAATTTGGGAATAAATAATGATCGATCATTATTTTTGTTACAATATGTTCTACCTCTATATCTCCTAGACAACTTTGACAACAATGTCAAACAAGTTATATATGATCTTGGCAAACACATGAGGTAAGTGGAGATTTATGTGCAAAGTGTAAATTATGAGGTAAGTGGAGATTTATGTGCAAAGTGTAAATTATTCAATAATTTGTTGTATAACTTATATTTGACTACATGTGTTTTACTTGTAATCATGTACTATATACTTTTTTGTTGAAACTTGTGATTTTCTTGCTTCATTTGTATATGGTTATCTAAAGAAATTGATAAAGAAGATATAAAGTATTGGAGGAAAAAAATTCCTCGTCTAATGTCCCACATTTTTCATTATGTAAGAACAATACCTTGTACACCAAGTCGAGGAGATTGAAAAAGTGTGGACCTGTACACACAAGATCAATGTGGATGGTTGAGAGGCACTTGAAATCACTGAAGGCTTTGTTCAGACAAAGAGCATGTCCTGAGGGTTCTATGGTAGAGGTATATATGGTATATCAAACCATGGTTTATATTTGTCAATATAAACCTGTAATAGGAAAAAGTATTAATGTATTAGATCACATTTGGGATGTCAACTCCATGAACAAATTTGAAGGGGACCACCTATTGGGGAAAGGTAGAATGAGGAAAGTGAGATGTAAATAGATATAAGTGGAGATTTATAGTACATTTGACCTTTTTTTTATGTATATCATACTTATTTAACTTTTAGTCTTCCTACATAATCCATTATTATGAAGGTATAACATGGTAACTAATTATATATATGAGAATTGTTTTATTTTAATATAATCAGTCGAGAGTGGGATGGAATACATTTATACATTGAGAACAATCTTGATTTGATGAAGATATGGATTGAATGATGTAAACAAACTAATAATGGTGGGTTATCATTGTGTATGGTGTTTCAACATTGGTCAAAGAAGTTGAATGTAGTGGATATACCAATCTTAAATGATTTCTCACGTGGTCGACCTTAGATCATTAATTCCCATTGTGTAGAAATGTACCATGACGGTCGGTGAAGACCTCAGGTTACATCAGCATGTTTTGATTCACTTGTCAGTTGCTCTTGTTACTACTAGTTGACACCATCCACCGTATATGTTGCAGTTCTTCACAACGACATATTATATACTGGTATCCGAGTTGTGATGTAGTATCATTTTATTCCATCATGTCCATTTGGCACTATTGGGATCAGTTGTTGACATCAGTGATCAACTTCATTGATCATCTTCTTATATGTGATATTCAGACATGTACATTTTCGATCACAATCAGATAATCCATTATGTAATTTTAGTTCTTTACACTTGTATACATATTGGATCCGCTTGTACTTAATATGTGAACATGCTTTACTTTCTCTAAGCATGGGTATGCCTACCTCAGACAACATTTTCTTTCTGATCTCTTTTGGATGGCTTGGCAGGTTGAATTCTAGTGAAGTCCTTCTTAGTCTCGACAGGTTTCTTTCCATATACTTAATACATTTCAGCCATCATGTACCCCTTCTGATCTCATATATTAGGGGGCATCTGTTATAGCACCATTTACCACCCTTGGTATTTGTGATGCTTGGTTTATGGCCTAGGGCAACCCCTCCTTCCAGACTTGGTCCAAATATTTTAAAAACAATGTTTTATTCCCTATACGCTACTTTTCCCTCAGATAAAAGAATGTACATGCGGGTTAGTCAATATCGAACCCGCTTATATGTTTTAAAACACTTAAAAAAATAAATTTCCTTAATTGTGGGTGGAGTTGACAGGTTTTACCTGTTGATTACCTCCTAGTGCCCATGGCCCAACTATTTCCCAACTGTTTCCCAACTAAAAAAGTAATTGGGAGAAGTATAAGTAGACTTCTATGGGAAGGCCTTAAGGAGGAGAAGAGATAGAATTATTATACTGAGATTATCCCTGACAGAGTTTGAAGTATCCCTGTGCTTCATGCACTTCCCCAAGTTTTAGGAAACCCTTGTTTTCTTGATGATAGATATTCTCCCTCTTACTTGGGATATCATGTTATTGGTTATGGAAGGAGGTTGTTGAAGACTAGGACTGGGGATCCAGATGACGGTTCCGCTTGGAGCCAGAAGAAGAAGACTCACATGAATTCTCTGTGTGTTATTTATAGCTTACTGCAATAAAAGAAATGTTGTCTTGTTTCTGAAATAATTTTGTTTATGCAGCAAATCGTGTTGTAATTCATGTATGAATGTTATTTTGATGTATAACTAACCATTAGTTTATATGATATAAAGTTAAAATTTTGTGAATATGCTTTACCTCTATACTACTATGTATGTTCAGATTGAATGATTTTCAGGTCTGAATAACATCAGGAGTTGCAGAGGGTCTGAACACTATGGGACCTACTTGAACGAAGGAAATCTGGGTACGGTCGCTCTCACATAGTTTGTTTATATAATCATTTTTCCTGAGTTGTATGAGTGTTTCTTACTGTAGTTTGCTCTTGCTCTGTTGGGGTTCCAACCCAAAGCCCTAGGGTACTTATTCCTGTAACAAACACTGAGGAGGCTAGTCTGGATTACGCATTACACAATTCAAGTAGTAAGTCAACCTCATGACATTCTAGACTACCTTTTTCATAGTTCTGATATCCAGTCCCCTAACGTCCCAGTGAAAATTACACAATCCTTCGTAGTCAATCCGCAGGTATGTAGCATGTCATCCCTCATGTTTGCTTTGGTTTTAGCTGATAGATTTCATTCCATGCATGTCGACCTGTCTCCAGATATAGCAGGTGTTTTCCTGTTGCTCAGAAGTTCAGGATAAATGGCCTCAAAGAGAGAAATATCAAAGGAAAATGATGGAAGCACAACTGGTGCAGTAGTTGAGCGAGTGTCTACAAGTTTGTCGATCTTTGAAGACATCAAGTTGATTGTAGACAAATAAATCAACCTAAAATGGAAAGAGGTTAATGATGCATTCTTAGGCACATTTGGGGAAGATAATGAAGACTGCCAAGTCTATTTGAGCATTCACAAGTCCTGCTTGTACTGGATTGCATGCAGGTATCCCGCGTTCCCATGCACGGACATGATAGACTGGATTGTCTCACACACTGATCCCAAGACGATGACATTGAGCAGTGTTAGTGAGACAAATATTTCTACCTTCAGGACACAAGATTATCAGCATATGTGTCATTTGTCGAAGCCAATGATCACCATGGAGACACCTTTCAGCCTACCCAACAACAATGCCAACTCCAGGGATATCTTGAAGAACTGTGTAAAGGAGCCCACCAAATTCAGGATGAAACCCAACCATATTTACAAGACGAAGATAAAGTGGAAGGTGTATCAATACTTGGTCATCTTTTCATGTCGCTTGTATGGCCAAGAGAGCATGGAGACCTTCCCACAGAGTTGGGTTATTGCGTTGAACCAACTGGCTAGTGAAGGTAAAACATGCAACTGGTCTGACATGTTGGCTCACAGGTTGAAGGAACAGGTAGCAGGAACTCAACAGCCATCCAAAGGTCAGCAAGCATAAATCTACATGTTCTCTTATATAGTGTATGCAATTTGTGCTCGTCAGCAGTTCTTGGGCATGAAGTGGGCATGGACATCGGCGAAAACCTCTGTCAACACTTATTGTAATTTTTTTTCCGAAGGCAGCTTCAAAGGAGTTATCACACAACTGTCAGATCATTTTGTCATCCTAGTGTATAAGATGATATTTGAGCAGGATTCACTCTGCATGTTGAAAGCAACAATGGAGGCACTGATAGGCATAGCGGGTTGGTATCACTCACTGTCCATCACCTTCATACGGATGTACAATGCAGAGAAGCCTCCGCATGTTTTGCCGAAGTTTTCCATGGACAAGATCATAATCCAAGAAGTATCATATCACTTCTCGGCAAGACTTTCCACTAGGCTACACTGGAAGAAGAAGGCATCTTGGCCCACTCTTCCATTGCGGATCAGGTTGTATGAGATACGAAACCTCAAGCATGTAGATGTCGAAACAAAGGAGATCAATAAATATCCTTTCGACGTTCAAAGCTTCATTTGTATGAGTCGCATTATATTGTGAAAGATAACTGCGTGAGAGTACAGTTTCAGTGGATCCATGGGGCATGTCATTGGGTGGAGGAAGACCCATGGAGATATTATTACAACGTCTCCAGGACCAATGAACCGGTTGGCATTGTTGTGGAATGGTTAATGAAGTGGCATGAAGCAACATCTAGGAGAGCACCAACACTAGCACGAGTAGAGGTAAACATATTGGCGCACAACAAAGGCAAGAGGAATATTGTCGATAACGTAGAGGCAAAAAAAAGTTGCAAGTTTAGAGCAAAACCACTTGTGCAGAAAGAAACTTTGGCAATAGAGGTGAAGAGGAAACAATGCGACAAGAGGAATGCACAAAGGCGTAGAGAGAAATGGAGAATGGAGGAAAAAGATAAGGAGTTGCATGAGTTGAAGGAGAAACCGTGAAAGGAAGAAGAGTTGCACAGACAAGAGAAGTAAGTGCAACAAGAAAGGTACAATAGGGGGCGCAAGATCTACAGACAGATGAAATTGTGCCTGTACAGGTGGTAGACTCATCCAAAAAGTGGGCACCAAGCAGATAGAGTGTGAAATCGTAGGATCAGGAGTTCACTCAAGAGATAGAACAAGCACTTGAACAGATGGATATGGATATGGAGCAACAAGAGTTAGATCAAGACATTGACCTCATGCCTTGCCACCAAGAGGTCGACTCACCTGTTTCACCAGCTCCAAAAGTAGAGCAAGTCCCAAGTGACCAAGGAGACACTGAGATCCTTGAAGACAATCTGGAAGGAGAGGTGCACAACATATCATTCGACGAGTCACAACATAGAGTTGTGCAATCTCACAGAGTGCCTACTCTGGATGACAACACATCTCCAGCGTAGTTTGAGGAACAAGTGATCGTGTCTAACATGCGGAAGCATCCAACAACATTGGTCGATGCTACCAGAGTATATACCAAAGCCACTATCTTGAGCATTCACTTCTGGACAGCTAAAGACAAGCAAATGGCTAAGGAGCTATAGAAGCTTAAGAAGGGAGGAGAACTGGTTATAATGAGCGCCCAAGCAGAGTTGAAGAAGGAAATACTGGATGAACTATTTGTTGGGTAGCAAAAGCCCTGCGCAATGGTCATGGGGCATGAAGCCCGCAATTTTGGGTAAAGCAAGGGTAAAGATTCCGCGAGGAGCACGAAGCGCGAATGGTAATAAGTTAAAGTCAAAGGGTAGTCCGCCCAAAAATAATGTAAAGAAATGAAAGATGAGTCAGCCCGCCCATGGATTGCGGTCCATGGAAAGGTATAAATAGAGCAAGGCTCTATGGGTAGAGTAGCTAAGTTTTGTTGTATGAGTTTGGGATCTGATATGTAATGGGGTTTTGAGAAAAGCATTTTGAAAGCATCTGTAAGTCCGAGTCGAGGGTTTGGGTAGAAGGTAGAGGCTCTGCAGCTGTGTGCGCAGAGGCCTGGAAGAGTCCACAGCTATGTGCGCGGACCCCTGCAGCTGAGTGCGCAGGGTGGATCTAGTTGTACGAGTGAGAAGTGGAAATAAAAGTTAAGTTCATTCTGCGAATTATTTGTGATCTCTGAATTATCGCGAATCTGGCATTTTGTATGGTTAATAAGACTGTTTGATTTATGCACACTGCTTATTGAATACTTATGAATCTGGGTTTAAATCTTAATATGCAAACTGAATAAATGTGATAGATGTTTGCTCAAGGACCACGTTAAAGTAGATTCGGGTTGCAATACTTCTAGATTAGATCTGTAGATTGCGTGTTAATAGACAGTAAAAGGTATTTTGGATTTGTGCGAATAAAGTGCAGCGCGAAGCCTCCAAACCACATCTAGACATCCCAAGGGTGCAGAAACCTGGTTCCAGCACCCTCCCCTGCTACCTCGGGTGAGACCTCAGCCCGCGCTTCACGGGATGTTGCCAAAAGGGCCGGTAGCTGTAGGATTTGCTTGGCTAAACAATTCTTTTGAACCTGGGTCAAGGCCATACAAGCCAACAAATGGTTCCATTGCCGGGACCGGGATCTGCCTAAGGGGTGTCTGATGTGGAATCACTGGAACCCTACAAAGAAAGAGATTGAAGAGTGGTGGGATCTAAAACTCCACGAGTTCGCAATTCAGGAAAACAGAAACTCGCGTGTATCAGAGGAAGATTGGTTGGACCGGTATATATTCACAAATATTCACGATATCTTCTTTGCGTCATTCCCAGTAGAGTTGTATGAGTGGATCAGAAGGCTAGCTGATAGCTTGGGAAGGTGCAGATTGGACCAGCCTATTGAGTGGACCCCGGAACTGGTGCACAGGCTAGAAGCCACTGAGGATAAAATCGCGCGTGCAGTAGATCACTGGCTGGATTGGGTAATAGGAGGATTTATCACTGAGTTCACGATAGATACTACTGTGAGCTATAGAAGAGCAGAAAGGTGGTTTCTTCAAGGACCTCGGGGTAGGTATATCAAATCATTGAATAATTGGATTAAGATGTTGTTGTGTGAAAAACATATTATGTGCATTTATTGATGTTTGGAGTAACACGAAGCGGAAGAGTCTACAGCGAAACGGGAGGAATAGAGAACAATCCTTTAGCTTCTATTACCTGGGAAAGCGAGGAGGAGCTCGTGAGGTTCTCAATAGGGAGTGCAACCCGGTTGATCAAGGAATGCTTCCCACTGATACCACCTCTACCCACGCCACCACCCGCTTCACCTACATCAAATCCATCCACCCAAACACCAACCCCACCAAAAGTTGGCATGGCGAGCGCAGTCCAACTTTCGACATTTAAGGGGATAGGAAATGAGGAACCAGGTTGGTTCTGGTTTGTGATAAAGTCTGTATGGGTGTTGAGTCTTGAAAATGTCATTCACTTCCATTACACTTTCACTATTATGTCCATTATATCACCTCCATTTCACTACTATGTCACCACATTTATCCCACTTTCATTATCATTGGGCCACCTTTATGTTTTTCCAATCTTTATTATTTCTAAGCCTTTTAAGTGAATTTGTGGTTAAACATTAGAAAATAATGTGCATATGCTTATACCTAACAAATGGGTTGAGATTGTTGACATGTGTAGGTTGAAAGGAGGCTTCTAGAAGACCCTTATGTGGCACCCCAAGGCCAAATTCGAATTTGAGTGGAAAGAATCATGGGATCATGAGGATATGTGTCACATCTCCTAATTGTATTGTAACTCTAAAAAGACATGTGTCTTATCAGTTCCTATTTTGATTAGGACTCTAGAGGTAGAGGGAGAGATTCATGGACTATCATTAATGAGATGGCTCTCATCTTTTTATATAAATAGGAGATCTCTCTCCTTCATTTGTTAGTCTTTTTAGTCCCTAGTTCTTAAGTTTGTAGTTCTTCCTTGATGGCTTTTGAAAGCTTTGGAGAACTTTGTTGTACTTTGTACTTTTGAAGAATTTGAATAAAGCTTTGATGTTCTCAACATGGAAGGAGATGTGAAGTAGATGTCATGGAGCATATTAGAATGTAAGGTAGAGTAGATTTCATTTTGTAAATATTGCTTTGTAGAATGTAAGGTAGAGAAGATTTCATTTTGTAAATATTGCTTTGTAGAATGTAAGGTAGAGTAGATTTCATTTTGTCAATTTTGCTTTGATTTCATTATGTTATTTGATTGCTTTCAAGTTTGATAGATTAGATTTTTCATTCATGCAATTTTAATTCATGCAAGTGTGTTCAATTTTGCTTTGATTTCATAAGTGGCAGAGGGCCCCTGCTCACTAAAGCCTTGTACAGTTGTCCTTTAACTCTTGCATTACTTTTTTCCTGTTCATGTATATTAGCTGTACAGTTGTCATTTAAATGCTGTGTTTTATTTCATCATGTATATTAGTTGTACATAAATTTCTTTCAAGTTGATTGTAGATTAGTGATGCACATAGCCTTTTAATGACTAATGACATGATAGAATTGTCTTGTCCTTCTGCTGAAGCAACAAGGATACTGGGTCTCATAGTCACTAGCTCATTGTTTGGTTATTGCATTTTATTTTGATTGAACTAGCTGTATATTTACACTTTTGTTTAAATACTAATTCCACCAATAACATGTTTTAAGTTCTTTTGAAGTGCTAAGTTTTGGAAGTTACCATTAGGGACATAGGCCTTGTCTTGAAATCTTTATCCATACTTGTCCTTTAAAAGTATTCTTAAGACCTTAGAATAGGATTTCCATTTGCATTAAACACTTTAGAAAACCAACAAGAACAAAACCCCAAAAACAACATAAACTATAAAACAACGAAGTAAGAGAAAGGTTAACTAAGCACATATGGTGCACCACACTTCATCAGTTTACGATACCCGGATTGATAATTTATGTAGAGCAGTTTAAGACGTTAAATTGACTAGACAATGGGACGCCTAGGGAATCATAGATGATAACATCAAGAAGGCTAACTTAGTTAGCGCGTTGCAGGGCCGCGCACTGACTTGGTACATGAAATATTCAAGTGATCATCCCAATGAAGGACTAACAGTAATCCAAGAGGCACTAAACAAGGAATTTGAGTGACCCAAGTCGAAAGCACAGTCAATTATTGGGTTCAAGGAAATTGTAATGTTTCTTGGTGAAACCCCATGGGATTTAGACCAGAGGTGAAAAGCACCATCTGTGAGGCCAACATGACCTTGAAAGATGAGCAGTGCCGCACTTGGTTTATCGCATCATTAACGCCATATCTGAGATTGGCTCTGTCACAGCAAAAGATCTCAACCCAAGCCGAAGCACTAGAGGCAGCAATGCGACTGCACGAAACCCCAATACAGGACCCAGGGTTGGGAGTACAACAAATCCAAGCGCAAATACAAAACTTATGTCTGGAGATGCAAAGCTTAAAACAAGGACAGGCTCCTAGGACCGAGATACGAGAAGAAGTGTGGTGTATCAAATGCAAGGGACCAGGCCATGACAAGGACCACTGTCCAATCTTTGCGAACCTTGTGATAGGAGGGGGGCCCATAACATTGCGACCAGAGGTACAGGTTGGGCCAAGCATAGCACCCGCACTCTGGTGCGCAATCTGTGAAGTAGGAGGAAAGCATGCCACGGAAAATTGTCACCTATTGCCAAGCTTACGACAACCCCCTCCTCAACACTTATTTTGTAACTTCTGCAGAACGGTGGGCCACGAGGAAAGAAATTGCCGCAGTTACCAAATGTTGATGGATCGAACACCTACGTATAGAATGCAAACAGAGGCTCGCGCGTAGGATCCCACCGCACCATTCGTATGAGGAGGGTACCAAGGGCACGGATGGGGCTGCGGAGGCATGGGACCTGGATGGGGACGAGGGCAATTAATTTGCTACAATTGTGGAGGGTCGGGGCATTACGCGTGGGATTGCACGAACCCAACCAAAGCCTGTTGTCCTTACTGCTACCAATTCGACCACGAAGCAGTCGATTGCCCCATGGTAATTGCTCAGATGTGCGAAACGGCGGTGCTCCCGACCAACCCCACTCAGAACGTCTAGATGATGAAGGTTGAACCCCGTGCAGAGGAACCGAATGTAAATATGATGCTCTGGAGTGGCGCGACCATTGGAGAAGATAAGGGGAACCCGCCAGAGACAGATGCATGGGTCCATAAGGTCCCCCCAAAATAGCCAGACTTTGATTTAGAACGTGCGAAGGAAACCTTTATGGAAGCCAAGAAGAGCTTAGCGGAAGCTTCTACGTCGAGGAGTAAGGATCAATTTGGATCAAAGAAGGATACATCTGTGCTAACTACCTTCTTGGAAACATGCATGAACTTACTAAGGGATGCCAAAGTGGTAAGGGGGCTACATGAATTGATAACTCAGTGTGCGGGAGCGGATGAACTGTGAATGATCCAAAAATTAGGAAAACATGCTTTGCGCACTGGGCGAGAAATGCGACTAACAATCTAGATCAGGGACTATGAGATGGATCAGGTCATTTTAGATTTGGGGTCTGATGCCAATGTCTTACCAAAGTAGACTTGGGAACGCATGGGTAGGCCTCCACTGCAATGGTCACCGATTCAACTAAGGATGGCTAACCAGCAAAAGATTCTACCTATGGGACGCCTGCACGAAGTTACAGTAGACATCGATGGAGCCAGCACCCAAACTGATTTTGAGGTTATCAAAATTGTGGATGATAGTAACCCATACCCTGCACTGTTAGGGATAGATTGGGTGACAGATATGAATGGAGTCATCGATCTCAAAAAACGCAAAATGATCTTCGAAAAGAAATCTCTCCGCGTGGTGGTCCCGTTGGACCCAACAGAAGGGGCGCGATATACCGAGCCTGTGCGCGACACAGATAGTGATGGCGAGCTGGACTGTATCTACCAAATTACTATGCAGGATCAAGACAGGGTCAATCCGACAATGGATGGTCGACTCTCATGGGATCGCGATAGCTCTTGCACATCAGACTCAGATGAAGAGGTGGAACGATGGCAGAACCGACTACATGAAGTAACCATGCTCAATTGGGATGGTGACAGTGGGGGTAGAGGAACCACTGAAGAGATTCACGAAAATACTTATCGCAGTTGTTTCTCCCAGACAAAGGGTCACTCCAAAGATGCGAACGACAAGGCACAGATGTCGAAGGAAGGCACGCGCACAGTCGGAAGCACGAAACAAAGTACGCATTCCTCGCCAGCTGAGGCTACCAGTGTCTGAGGTGTGGACATCTACCCAACTTGAAAGTAGTAGCCTGAAGCCCCCTCAACAGACCAGTGCCAAGGTTAGCAGAGGCTCAAGGAAGTTACGGATACCACAGGTACGCTGGGCTTGCAATAAATGACAGAAGGAAGCTCAGAAAAGAATAAGTGGCTGTGGATCCTCCAACATCGATAAACAGGGGTTACGGCCAAAGAAGAAAAGTGTACTGCAAAGCAGAGGGGCCCTGGAACGCGCTGTGACATTGCTACCGTGACAGCGCCTGCACTCACGAAAGAGCATAAACCCTAGACTGATTACCTAAATGATTCAAAAGTGCTCATAGCCCGGGCTAGCAGGGATGAGTTGAACTCGCACCAAGGGTCCAAATGCCTGACTAGCAGTAGAAACTACAGTCTCAGCACCTCGAGGAGTTGAAAGAAGGTGCAGGACTATAAACTAGCCTGCAGAAAACCCGCGTGGAAAAAGGAGTCGTCACCAAGCTAAGCAGTTCCCAAGTCTGCAGTTGCGCCTCAAGGATAGCGCTACCACGGGGAAAAGTCAAAAGATAACCGTTAGCCACATGGGTCGTGACGGGCTAGTCAAATCATGTTAGACAGGAGCAGGTGGCAGGACATTAAGGCGAAAGTTCCGGACGAGATACACAGAGATTTTCCAACTTGAATTGCAAATGGGTGGAAGAGATTTTGTCAAATCTCATAGCGTGTGGCTGGTACTGGATTTTTGGCGCTTTGAGCTAACAAAAAATAGCAAGTATGCGGCTACCAGGCACTCCATGAGCACTATGGCAAGAACCCGAGCACAAGTCACCGAAGAAATGCAGTTGAATCAAGAAGAGCCCTCTCAAGTTCCTAAATCCCCACGCACCCCGTGACCCAGGAAGAATAAGCAGAAGATGGGTCCAGTGCGGGCCTCCCCAAGATTCAACAAATGCTCAGTAATTGACAAAGGAAAAATAGTGATCAATGAACCCGCTAAGGAGGAAGACGACTTGCAAGACCTGATCGATCAAATTGATGCACAAGCGGAGGAAGAAGAACTTGCGTTCCAGTTCCCGTTGTTACCCCCGTATCTTTCTCCATGGACCGGGACAACCAAGCTAGCAAAAGACGTAGACGCTACAAAAACTATGCTCCAGAGCTCGCTTCTTCCAGACGATATAAGGTTCGAAGGGTTACCAATGGGGCATGTTCCAAGCACCAAGTTCGAAGATTGGGACCTGGCAGACAACGACAAGTTCCCCGAACTAGCCGAAGGCACACTATTGTCGCAGAAGTGGTTACTAGGCGTGGAGAGGGCCAGATTGCTGAACCTCAGGTGGATCCGTCACTATCTTTGCATGACCATCACCATATTTGTGATTTGACAGCTGCTAGGTCTCATTCATGATGGATATCTCTGGTTGGAAGAACCGATCCCGATCACATCCGACCTAATCCACCGGATTATGCACCTACCATATAAAGGTAATAACCCTGCAGACATCGCGGGGACTAGTAGCGAGGGAGGCCTTGCCAAAATAGTTAAGGCAAAGTACCATCTGGAAAAAGGGAAGCTGGGATATGTCATAGTAAGCATTAGCGACCGTGCAGTACGAGTCGCCACTCAAATCCTAGCTGGAAAACTTATGAGAAAATGTTGCGCAGATGAAGTGCTCACCACTGTCATCGCATTGGTAGGACAATGTGCTGAGGGGGTTCAATTCAATTGGGCACAATTCTTATGCGACGAATTTCTGACCAATTTTCAAGAAGCACAGGACAAAGGTAAGACCTTTCATTATCAATCTTTCTGGTTACAGGTGACTTGCTGCCGGAGAGCCAGTTTCCCAGCATTGAGGGTAGTCTACCCGAGGCAGTACGGTATATTTCACTTTGGGCTACAAAGGATGCAGCAAGGGTTTCCACGATCTAGGCATTTTGGACCTCCATGGAAGGCAAGATACAAATGCGGATTGCTTGCAGACCGTGCATGTCCCCCACAATTTACAACAATTTTCAAAGCACTGTTCAAGGCAGACAGGTATCACGTTTATATCCACGTGCAGAAGGATCCAAAGCGATCTTGGGTCACACTTCCGTTCCTTGCAATGGATGATGCCATTTACGCCATATTAGCAGCATGGCCCTTGGAATGGTGTGCCCTAGACAAGACCATTGGTGACCGAGTGGCTACACAGCAGCAGAAGAAGGAACGCCAGCAGTGCCTCACTCAACTGGTAGAGAAGGCACGCCAGGAACAACAAGTCGTTGGGCAGCAAGCAGCTACCATGAGCCCGACCACAGAAGGGAACCAGGTAGATCAGGGAATAGACTTGGAATAGGACCCACAACAGGAATCGGAGACGTAGGACCACCTCAAGTAGTCTCGCGCCAAAGAATCACCGACCGCCCGGAAAAGGTCCAAAACAGTGAAGGTGTTGGAAAAAGAATTCATGGACAATAGCCAGCCAACAAGCAATGTTACCACCAGTGCATTTCCCGAACTAATCACTGAACAAACAACTGTGTTGGGGGAGATCAGAGCACAGTTGCAGGCATTACAAGAGCGACCCCCGGGCTGGGTCACCCGACCGATAGCAGAGGATACAGCCATCGCTGAACAGATGATTAGCACACACACGCCACACACCCTACCATTGCCAGCAGGTGTTGTCTGAGCCGCAGCCGCAGGCGAAGAATGCAGTTGGGAATTAAATCTAGCTGCCCTGTCTAGAGAAGTACTATACCTACTCCAAGAGGGAGTAACTCAGGAGTTGCAAGCCCGGGAAGGTCGCGCTTTCCACATATTGGTAGAGCAGAAGGAAAAATTAGAACAAGTCACTCTCCAGAACGAGGACCTGGCCGCCTGATACCGGGAAGTAGAACAAGCTGTGATGGAGGCGTGTAGCACGGTACTAGAGCTAGCCATCCCCAGGGACCTCCCACCAGCTACCAAGATTCAACACATGGCAGCCGGTTTTCGCACGGCCCAAGCCGAGGCCACAAGAAACTAGGAGGAACTAACGTTACAGGTTGTAGAGCTCCGTATCAAGGCCCAACCTCCCACACCTCCGGCCGAATGGGAATGCCGTCATGGCAAAGTTGTAGCTAGACTAGAAATGATGAATAGCGTTTTTCGCGAATGCTCGGGACTACTCGGTCAGTCGCTCGGGATACTCACCTCCCTCTAGGAGGACCCCACCATTTAGCAAGTAGAAACCAAGGCATGCGAGTTATAGCAGGCCTATGACACTGCCTGCGGGGCTGCACAGACGGTCACTATCACACAGTGGTTGGCCAAAATGAAGGAGGCCCAGGCTCTCAAAGCCCAAGTTGACACAGTGCGGCAACAGGAGGCAGTATTGAAAGAATGTATCCAGCCCTGGCTCGATGAAGCGTTCAGTGTATCTACAACCATTGAAGGCAAGGTAATGTAGATGTAGGCAGTATGTGCGATGGAGCAAGCAGCTGCAAGTGATAAGGATGCCTCAACGGCTCACTTGGAAAAGGTACAGAGGCTCGCAGCCGAATTTGTTGTAGAGACTAGCGACATGCAGAAGTTGCTGACTGACCTCCGCGCAAAGATTCCCGCACCAGCTGAGTGACTCGGGACGAGTCACGATGATTGTGTTGGGGGAATGTTGGGTAGCACAAGCCCCGTGAAATGGTCATGGGGCACAAAGCCTGCAATTTTGGGTAAAGCAAGGGTAAAGATTCCGAGAGGAGCATAGAGCGCGAATGGTAATAAGTCAAAGTCAAAGGGTAGTCTGCCCAAAAATAATGTAAAGAAGTGAAAGATGAGTCGGCCCGCCCATGGATCGCGGTCCATGGAAAGGTATAAATAGAGCAAGGCTCTATGGGTAGAGGGGCAAAGTTTTGTTGTATGAGTTTGGGATCTGACATGTAATGGGGTTTTGAGAAAAGCATTTTGAAAGCATCTGTAAGTCCCAGTCGAGGGGTTGGATAGAAGGTAGAGGCTCTGCAGCTAGGTGCATAGAGGCCTGGAAGAGTCCGCAACTGTGTGTGGACCCCTGCAACTAAGTGCGCAGGGCGGATCTGGTTGTATGAGTGAGAAGTGGAAATAAAATTTAAGTTCATTCTGCGAATTATTTGTGATCTCTGAATTATCGTGAATCTGGCATTTTGTATGGTTAATAAGACTGTTTGATTTATGCGCACTACTTATTGAATACTTGTGAATCTGGGTTTAAATCTTAATATGCGAACTGAATAAATGTGATAAATGTTTGCTTAAAGACCACGTTAAAGTAGATCCGGGTTGCAATACTTCTAGATTAGATCTGTAGATTGCGCATTAATAGACAATAAAAGGTATTACGAATTTGCGTGAATACAGCGCAGCGCAAAGCTGCAGAATGGGGCGTGAAGCCTCCAAACCACATCTAGACATCCCAAGGGTGCGGAAACCTGGTTCTAGCACCCTCCCCTGCTACCTTGGATGAGACCTTAGCCCGCACTTCGTGGGCTGTTGCCGAAAGGGCCGGTAGCTGCAGGATTTTCTTGGCTAAATAATTCTTCCAAACCTGGGTTAGGCCCATACAAGCCAACACTATTGTCCCTTGAGGCAATCATGTGGGCCTTGTCTTCCAAGTTTTGCACCGTGCATAAGGTATTTGTCCATATCAACAGGTGGCAATATCGATGTGCTAAGAGATCACGTATCCTGTCAAATGTGCATGCTGCTATTGAATACATGAAAACATGGACGATGAGATACAAGGGAGGCCCGTTACACTTGCCCAAGGTGATGAAGCCCAGAGAAGTCGAGCTGAAGGCACGCATCCAGAGTCAGATCCAGAACTATGAAGATCTACCATAGCTCATCACTATCTTGCAGGCTTCCCATGCACGGGTATTTAGGAGTATGGATGTTGTTGTGCGTGCACATGTGATCCCATCTATTGGGAAACTCACTGAGGCAAAGACAAAGGCACAATTCTAACTAGAGCTTGACTCGTACTTTGACGAGTTGATGCACATAGCCACTAGTTCACACTTGGTGATCAGTGCAGACACCATGCATGAGTATGTCGCTGGTATGGTCGCATTCAAGACAATGATTCACATGCTATCAAATGAGTTGGACAGAGGAGCTAGAGTAGTGTACCCAGATTCTACAGAGGGAAGTGTTCAGTTCCAGAAAGATGTCACCATAGAGTACACGGACACCATCACAGACTACCAAGCTTGACATCAGTTCACTACTGTTAACCACCGTGGGGATGTCGTAGAGTTGGTCTTCTAACAGTTGTCTGAGTCATATTGGTATCTTGCATGGCTTGCTCAAGATTTTTTTGTCTCACATGGGTACATGTGGAGATTGTATGTAATGTCTTGTCAAGTGGAAGTTCAAGTGTTGATAGTTGGATGTAACAATCATAGAGTAGATGAAGAGTCATGAGGGTAGATGAACTGTCACAAAGGGGAATGTTAAGGACCACCCCACTGTTTGCTATATATAGTCCCTCATAACTCATTGTAGAGACTTTTTCTCATCCAAGTTTCCGATAAGAGTATCTTAATGAAAGTTTGGAGACTATTGTAATGATCCCTGGCATCTCCACTTTGCAGAGTTAGTATATCTCTTTGGAGGAGCAGGCGACAATGAATATAACATTCCACTGTTGGAACTAGTGGTTGGTCATGGTTGTATTATATGAATGGAACTTTCACTTCCTAATATAACAAAGCCAACACATTTCATGCATATGTCGTATTGTATTTTAGTTATCTTGTTTTCTCTAAATGATATATGTATCTGTTTCCTTACACATGCATGTGTAGCTATTTTATGTATATGTATGTATGAATCTTACTGAAATGTGTTGCTGGTTTAACCATCACTTTGGATTGCTAGCTTACTTTCCTTGCATGTTGTGATGCATATTTTCTCATGTGTTCCCTTCTTAATTCCGTCATTTCACACGTTTCCAAGGGGCACACTCACCTCACCCTCCGTGTGCTCTTGCTCCTTCCTTGACTTGTTGCATGTGTCACACCCTTTCTACCGATAGGGACATCTTACTTTCCTCTATGCAAAACCACGGTCAAGGCGATACCATATGACCAACTGTTGGGACTCCTACACCAAAGAGTCTGAGGTCTAGTTTGGACTTCTTACCAAGGAAATCCCCTGACATGTTTGTAGGTCCAACACCATCAACACCTCCTTCAAAGTATATTTTATTTACTGATGAAGGTGAACCTAATTGTTTTCAAGAGGCTCATAAAGTTGAGCACAATAAAGAATGGAAGAAAGCAATGAAGGAAGAAATGAACTCTTTGCTGGAAAATAAAAATTGGGAATTGGTAAAGCTCCCATAAGGTAGAAAGGATCCACAAAACAAAAGGGTTTACAGGGTTAAACATGAAGGTGATAGAAACGGGGAGAGGTGTAAATCAAGGCTGGTGGTGAAGGGATTTGTCGAAAAAGAAGGTATTTACTTCACTGATATTTTCTCACCTATTGTGAAATTGTCATCCATCAAAGTCATTCTTGGTCTTACAAATACCTTAGACTTAGAATGTGAAAAGTTATATGTAAAGATTGGTTTCCTTCATGGAGAATTGGAGGAAGAAATTTCTATGAAGCAACTAGAAGGCTTCATAAAATGAGGCAAGGAAGACCTTGTTTGTAGATTGAAGAAGAACCTCTATGGGTTGAAACAGGCACCTTGAAAATGGTACAACAAATTTGATTCATTCATGTTTGAATTTCGTTTTCACAGGAAGTAGACCATTTTGTATATATCAAGAGGCATGATCAACGAAAGTATATCATATTGTTGTTATATGTGGATGACATATTTATTGTTGGGCATGATAATAATATGATCAATAGGTTGAAGAAGGATTTGGGCAACAAGTTTGCAATGAAGGATTTGGGTCTAGTATAACAAATATTAGGCATGAGGATCATGTGTGATAGGAAAAAGAAAAGGTTTTGGTTGTCACAACAAAGATAAATCAATAAGGTGCTTGACAGGTTTAATATGAAGGATTCCAAGCCAATTGGTACACCCTTTGTAGCCCACTTCAAGTTGAGTACTAAGTTATGTCCTAGTGATGACAAGGAGAAGGAAGAAATGAGAAATATTGTTTATGCTTCAGCAGTTGGAAGCTTGATGTATTCCATGGAACTCACATGACCAGACATTTCATATTCAGTGGGAGTAATGACTAGGTTCTTTTCCAATCTAGGAAAACAACATTGACAAGTCGTAAAATGGATTTCGAGGTATCTAGAGGGTACTAGTAATTATTGTTTATGTTTTGGTCATAATGATATATGCTTGAAGGATTTACAAATGCAGATATGCTGGAGATATGGAAACCAAAAATTCCACTACAGGTTATTTGTATACATTTGCAAGGGAAATAGTTTCTTGGGTACCAGGGCTACAAAGAATAGTAGCTCTCTCTATAATAGAGGAAAAGTACATAACTGCAATAGAAGCTTGTAAAGATATGTTTTGGTTACAACGATTCTTATGATATATAGGAATAAAGCAGGACAAGTATGTGCTATATTGTGATAGTCATAACGCAATTCACTTAGCAAAAAATTCAGTTTTTACTAAAAACCCAAGCACATTGACTTAAGGTACCATTAGATCCGGCATGTGTTGGATGAAGGAAAATTATCCTTGGAAATGATCCATACAGGTAATAACCCCGCTGATATGCTCACTAATATTCTACCAAGAAATAAATATCAATTGTGTAGAGGCATGCTAGGACTTGGTGTGACTTGATTCAAGGATATTCATTTGGTTTCAAGTGGCATAATCTTAAATGTGAAAACCAATGAATATGTCAGCACTGACAACCACTGACAATGCCATCTAGTGTCAACCCTCCAACACTCCATCACCCCCAACCTACCACACCATCTATTGACTTGACTATATAGTAACGTATTCCACATGAGACAAATAGATAATTCTAGAGCTTGCCTCATCTATAAATTTGTAATATTTCCTCTGCATGAGAAATCCAAGCAAGACCACAGCCTGTGTGTAATATAAACTTGTGATTTTATTCTACATTCTAGTTTTTTCTCTCTATAAAGAATTCTTCCTATTCCTATTATCTGTTGTTGTGTCGATGATGATTTTATTCTCTGTTGTGCTTCTTTGATATCAATAGAATAATGATACTCTAATCTAGAGCCCATTTTCTACAATTTACAAGATCCATATTCATAGATCCATAGGTCATTTTCACATAGAATAGAAAAAAAAATTGACTCAAATCTGGGGATCTAGCTAAGAGTGAAAACAAATTATTCGCAAAATTTTTAGCACATGAAGCCAAAAAAATGTAGTGTGTATCGGCAAAGGAAGACCTTCACTAGGAGATGCAGACGATGGGGGGGTCTACTAGATGACATTGATATCTTGTAGACCATCCTCATTCTTTGTTACACAATACTTCCAACACAGCAAAATTTAAATTCATGTTTATTTGTTGCAATACATGTTGTTCCTCTTCACACATCTACTCAAAATCCTTCTCAAGTGAGGCTAAGAGATATGGGTTAAAAAAAGGACAGTCCCATTTCTCGCTCTCTAGGTTAGAATCAGTAGAATCAAAATAAACATTAGATTGTCTGTTGTTTGTTACTTCCCCATCAATACTCACACAGGGGAACACACAAGGTTGTTTTTTTCATGCAACCATTATTTCAAGTGTCCAACTACAGAAATCCTTGCTATGGAAGTCTTTTCTATATCCACAGCCAGAAGAAAGTGTGTCTAAGAGTGCCTCAAACTTATTAGAAACCATACATATTTATCCATCATCTAGGAATTCCATAAGCTTCCATGTATTAATGATCTCATTTTTCTCCTCCTTTACAGGTTCATATTCATTTGATTCTCCTTTTGTATCTTTCTTTTCTTCCCAACATTTTCCTTTCAAAAGATTTCCTAGACCAAATGTTATTTTACTCTAGAATGAATTTCAAGACACATCATTTTTGCCCCTATGAATGTTTCACCAAATAAATTCCCTAGTTGTAGATCCAACTTTACTCTAGTATGAGTTTGAGGACACATTCAGTCTTTTCACCTATGAATGTTTTAGAATTCAAATATTTTAAGATCAAATTACACTCATGAGTGGCTGAAATTTTGAAGGTGACTCCTTAATATCAAAATTTCAGCAGCTAAAAATTACACTTCAATATTACAAAATTGAATGATCACCCTTGTATATCTAATAACTCTTTATTTTAATACAAAACATGGATAACTTAGGCATGCCAAAAAAAAAAATGTTAATTAAGAAAGAAAAATAATAATAATAATAAAGAAATACAATCCATCCATCCTTATTTCTATTGTAGACGATTCTCAGAATATTCAAAAAATTGACAGACAGGGACTCGATCAAATAATTGACTTCATTGTTGTCCATAAGGTTTCATGATATTCTTGGCATCTGCAATCCAAGCATCAAGAAGTGAAAGAAACAATTGACTTCATTCATTTCCATTAGATTTACGAAATCTGCAGTTCAATTGAGGGTGGAAATAAACAAACCAAGAATGTCTTTGATTAAAATGGCTTACCTTCTTCCTCAAATACCCAAGAATATTCAAAATAGTTCCAGGTCCTATTTTGAATCTTCTTTTAACATCTTTGAATCAAATTCCATTGATTCATTTATGTTTACTACAACTATTGCATAAAATTTTCATTCCACCTTTCCATAATCCTCCCAATCAATTGTAAAAGAATGGATCCCCCCACTAATGATGTTGTGGCACTAGAACACACCAAAAGAGTCAAAATTCATTATCATAATGTAGATCTACCCCATCAAAGATTACTTGGGAACTAGTAATTATTTTTTACATATTAAAATCCATGATGGTCTCTTTGTAATGTCTCTATGGAGATGTATGCTGTGAATATGTTTTATTTTGAGTATATCTCATTGTTTACCTTTGGGGTACAAGTTTTCATGAATTTAGAATGATATCTTAAGCGTATTTTATTTCAAATTATACATAAAATGCATTTTTATTTGTATCATGGTAGCTTTGGATTATAGGCCTAGTAATAGAATGAAATTCCTAGTGATGTCACTCATAATTTTTTCTTCTATCAAATGTCTACATAGAAAAGGAAAACTACCTAGTTTCCCATTGCCAATTTAATATAAATATCATTTTTATTTTTAAAATAAGAACACTTCTATGGATATTTCACAACCTATATTGAGTCTTAGGAAGCATAGTCACTACAATTATTCCTCTTTTACAACTAAGAATGGTATTTGTATTAAATTGATATTGAGAAGTTAGCATAGTTATATAGAAAGATATTCATTTTCTAGGTAAATGTTGAATGAAAGAAACAAATATGAATGACATCAATGTTTTGTTAGTATGTTATTATCCCTCTAATATAGAGCTTCAATGATGTAGAGATCACTACTCCATTATATGTAGAGATGGAGTTCAATATACTCTTAAGTGGTCACTCTAGTTTGTGAAATAATTGCATCAAAGATGTGAGCATGTGAGATATAATTCAAATGGAAGATGCTCGTGTGATAGAAATTGAGAGGGAAGATAGTCAAGGGTAGAGACTATCCAACCAACTCATAAGGGATTTTAATATCTAAAATATTAATATTAAGGAGAATTATACTCATTCTCAAGTGAGCTTCATAAGGCAGAGCTAAATGATGAGATTGACAAGAGGATCCTATATGAGTGAAAATGGAATGGATCGAAACATTTCTAGTATCATGTAGCTCTAATCGATCATCACCAGGAGGGTTGAGGCCCCATTCTTGAATAATTGAAATAATTCAGAGAATAATATGATGAATGCAATGAAAATTTTGTTCATTAGTTGCAACACAAAAATGAATCAATGGTATTCAATGAGATAAAATAAGATTTAATATAAGTTTTGATTCTCACAAAATTTAAGAGGAGCAATGAGAACATGGTGAAAATACTCCAACTCTATCATTGCATCGTTAGAGTTAGATCTTCCACCACTCCGCCCCACTGATACGTTTGTAAAAATGTGCGGGTGCAAGCACGCTCGAGATTTAATAGAATCCCATAAATGGAAAGATCGACAAACTAGGTTAATTTCAGAACCACCCCCCCCCCCTCCCTTGCCCCACTCTTTACCACCAAATTAGTAAAGGGGGGGTTTGAAATTTTGTTCGTGTTTTTTACCATACATGAAAAAACTGATGGACATGTGGACATCGGTAGACACCTGGAAAAATACAATGGAGTAAAGTAGAGAGGTGAAAACACAGGTGGAAGTGACATGGCCCATGTGATGTTAACATGATTTCGTATCGAGGACATGTGGCATTTGTTTCCATACTTTTTGGGTGGCAAAATGGGCCATTTCTGAGTGACACATGCACCACTCATAAGAGGACACATGGATAAGATGCTGCAAGCATGACATCAAAATCAAGGTCATCAAGTTGGTAAGTCAACTCATCTCAAATTAATATAAAAATATTAAATTCTTTCCTTGGGTGAAAAACACTAGAAATCACCCACACCTTGTGTGTAAATCTCGTTAACCAAACCAGAAATCCCTAATGTATTTTCCAACCAGAAGTACCTTCTGAGCTACCAAATTTCAACACTCCATGTTAGTGAGGAAGGTATTTCCACCCCCACCAAGAAGTGGCCCTGCCTTCAAATTTGATATGAAACCATATCCTTTCGGAAGATTTGGACCCTCAAAGACACCATGATTCTAAAAGCCTCACGCTTTAGAGCATCTAACATGAACATCCAAACTATGCATTCCCTTGTTCCTAGAAATATCTAGTTACATGGATTTTCCTTGTACAGTTATGAATTCCTTGCATACACCATGAATTTCCTTGTATTATTGTCTCACATCAGGACTTTCCTTACATGGTCCATGATTCCCTTGGATGGACCATTACCTTGCTTGCATACACCATGACTTTCCTTCTATGGTCCATGAATTTCCTTGAAAACACCATGAGTTCCTTGCATCGTTTATGACTTACCTTGCACAAAAATTGACTCACATGGTTCATTATTATCCCACTCTCTCACTTAAACTTAAAGGTTAGATTTGGCCTGGGCCACTAACTCTCCCTCTGAAGTGAGACTCTCTTTGATCCTACACAATCTACCTTTGGTTCACTCTACTTTCCCTCCCAGAAGGTAACCTCATGAAAAACTATGCACATGTTGCAACTGATCTTTTTCCATTTCAAGCTCATTCCTGAGATACAATTGAAAACTTGGCCTAATCCATTCTAGACCACTCAAACTCAACTCTTCAAGTGTCCTCATTCTCCTGCGTCAAAAACTTCATATGCACATGGATTGACTTTTAGATGTGTTACTTTGCAACCCAATGAATATACCATCTCTCGAAACTCATCAAACTACTATACATATATAGCTACCTAATCCATGTCAAAGCACTCCCTACTAAGGCACATGAACTATCACAACTTACTTTGATAAGTCACAATTTAATGGAATTCCATCAACGGTATTGACTGCCACTCAATATACTACTTTGCACCAAGTTATCTTCCAATCCACCAAAACTCCCATTCTACAACCCAAAGCTACAATAATCCATAGCTCCTTATCTGAAAATTTTTCTTCATGTCTTAGAAGGAATACCCAACCAAGTCTCTTGGGATCACAATTGTTTCCTGCAATAGTCCTAAAACTCCTTCTCAAAGTTCATAATTGTGCACATCTCAAATCCATATTCTATTTGAAGATGCTATAATACAATGTTAGGATTCCATTTACTTCATGTCTCGTTTACGCTTTAGCTAGAAAACATTGATGCTTTGAAAATGCCTAACTTTAAAACAACTTACACAATGTAATATACACCACCAATTAGATCATGCATAGTACACAAAAATCAATTCCCAAAACATGGGAGGACCTGTTCCTCAGCTTTGGCAGAACATGCGAAAATACAAAACATCATATCTTCATTGAAGAGGCCTAGGTCAATGTAAATATTGGTCATTTCTATCACCGTGAATTTAGGGAAGATATAGAAATTGAAAGGAGGCCAAGAAATCTAAGTAGAGATGATGGTTGGAAAATTAGCAATTGTTGGGTCCCTTTAATTTTAATCTCTTAATATTTACTAATTTATTTAGTCAAAACTAAATAAAATATTTATTTACTTAGTCAGAACTAAATATTTTTTTATTTATTTAGTCCAAACATATTTATTTATTTATTCAATATTTAAATAAATAAATAAATAAAATAATTTTTTATTTAGTCGAAACACTTTATTTATTTGTTCAGTCAAAACTAAATATTTATTTATTTATATATTTTTCATTCATATGACCTTGGTTTATTTAGTTTTGGACCTCAATGTATTGTTTTAGCTATTTAAGTTTCACCAAAAATATTATTTTGTTTAATTTTAGATACTAGTTTTATTTAATTCTGGATTTATAATTTATTAGAATTTTTCTTTGATTAAATATAAATTCCTAATTAAAATTAATCATCATTTTCTAACAGTTACATTCATTATATGAAAATATTCTTTATTATTAAA
Organism: Pinus tabuliformis; assembly: GCA_031772625.1. Classification (NCBI taxonomy): domain Eukaryota; kingdom Viridiplantae; phylum Streptophyta; class Pinopsida; order Pinales; family Pinaceae; genus Pinus; species Pinus tabuliformis. The sequence goes on along the minus strand of CM062806.1, from coordinate 68,882,333 downwards.
TAATATTATTTAGTCATAACTAGCTATTAGATTCTAATAGTCACAAATTAATTCTCTACATTGCTATCCCTATTTAATATGATGCCACGATCTGACTCTCCATCCTTTCTTGATGTTGAACCACACTAGATGGTGTGAAACATGTCAACGAAATGTTCTTGATGTGATTTTTACCCAAGATTTCCCAACATTCAACTTATTTGTTATTATTTATTCAATAAGAAAACTTAGGGGCTTGTACTAGGGAAAGTATCCATTTACAATAATTCATAAAGACCAAATACAAAAGGAACAACTTATAATTATTTTTTCTCTTCAAACTATTGTGTTAAGGCACCTTACGTTAGGTATTCTATTAGGTAACTTTGACAACTTTCTTAGGCCTAATGCCCCTCTCTACTCAGTTACCTAGCTTCTTTTAGGTTGTCGTTCACTCTTGCACTAGCCACCACACCTTTTGACATTATTCAACCATATTTGGACTACCCCCCTAGTGATCTAGTAGCCCTGCTCACATGCCTTTCTCACACGATAGTCCTGATTTCACCCTTTTATGACTCAGAATAAGCCTTAGTCCATGTTATTGTCACCTTAGGGCTTTCCCAACAATTGCAAACACCACCACAAGATACTCCTTTAGTTATTAACTTGTGGCCTATGTTGCCATAACTTGCCACAACCCACCCTTTGCAATAGCTAGTCAACAATCTACCATAATCTATTGCTTTATTCATGTGGCCTGTGCCTTTTTTGTGGCCTCCTCATAATAGTATTGTGTCCCTTCACACAAGCCTATGAGCTCCTCCTATTCCTACAAGCAACCCTTAGGTCCCACTGCTAGCCTTTAGGTCCTTCGACTAGGTCTTAGGGCCTATGACCTTCTTGTAACATGTTGGGACGTTTTGTTCAAGCTACAATAAATTTTCATTTAGCTTACGAATTCCTAAGAATTATAAGCCAAAATTATTCTCCCAAAAATTCCTCTCAACACATACACGTTGGTTTATTTATAATCGATGCAAGGCCATATGAATCGGCATGAATCTTGAACCGTTGAGACTCGTCAACTCCAAGTCAACTCTTATATTTCTAATCCAGCCTTCCATTTCTTAAGTCAACTGATCTCAACTCAATATTGAAAGCATTAAATGTTTTTGTTTATGTGAAAAAACCTAGAAAACATCCACACCTTGCTTGAAAATCTCATTAACCTAACCAAAAATCCCCAAGGGCTTTCCCAATCAAAAATACCTTTCAAGCTACCATATTTCAACATTAGGGAGTTGATATAGGTTCATTTAGTGGAAACAAAGCACATGTTGAGATACGTGGGTAGTACAGTGGACTTTGGATTGAGATATGTTTTAGTTGGTGGAGTAGAATTGGAGGGACACAAATTTTGATTGAGCTCGGAGTGTTGTCGACAAAAAATCCATGCTTGGATATTGGTTTAGCTTGGGATAAACCATGATCTAGTTCTATAGTAGGATGCAGTAGTAAGTGGCACTTATCTCAATAGAGTTAGAGTACATGGAAACGAGTCTAGCGAGTTGTGAAGCCATATGGCTTTGCAATATGCTCAAGAGGTTTTTAGGTCTTGAGTTGGATCCCAATGCGATTCACTGTGATAATCAGAGTTGCATTAAACTCTATGAAAATATTGTGTTTCATGGCAAATCCCAACATATAGAGGTCATATCTCACATCATCAAAGACATTGTCTAGTCTATATGTGCTATGAGAATGTAGTGCATTTCCACAGAGGCTTAGGTGGCATATATTCTCACCAAGCCTCTAGTGAAAGGGAAGTGTGTGTTTTATAGGGACATGCTAGTGGTGGTGAAGAATCCATTCCTTTCTAGGAGGGAGTGTTGAATTTCTTTGTAGCTTTAGAAGGTATTCTACATGGACTTGGTCTCTTAGCATATATGAGATGGTTGATTTACTCTTCGGGTACTTTCTTGGTGTTGTAAGTGATTTATGAATTCTTTCCTAATTTTAACTTTGGAAAGGTACAAAAATTTAATTAATTAATTATTATGCATTATTAAGCCAAAGTACTAAGGATAATAATTTAATTACTTAAGTGGCATAGATATGATCTCAAGTGAGGTGAGATCTAATCTCGACCATCAATCACTTAGGATGTTAGGGTTAGGGATTTGACTTAATGAAGTTATATAATAAGCCTAAGGAAGAGGTGGAGATACAAGTGGAGGAATCAATTTTTTGTAAAGTAAGAGGCTCAGCTAAATTGAAGCGAAGGAATAGGGCAGGGAAATTTTGTCAGTATTTATAGGAGGTCACATTTAGGAAATCGAGAAGCTAAGTAGTTGAAGTCTAGAATAGATTGAGTTGTGGGGAGGGTGATTTATCCAGTGGGACGATGTTTTGAGGGTGAAGGGGTCATGCAATGAGTAAAGGAGAGGCCAATTAGATGCTACAAGGCGTCAGGTTTCTCCAGGGCCAATTTCTTCTAGTGGCTAATTTTTTGGTGGGCATACTTTCTTGGGTTGATTTTTCCAATGAGGGTTGAGTTAAAGGTTTCAATAGTCCATTTTTCTTTGTATTTTTCTCTATGGGTCTATTCCCAGATTTTATTGACTATTTTTAATGAAGGAAAATTGTTATGGATGTATGATTATTATTGTGATGTGATTTATCTCTCTGATTTTATTTTTTCCACTACAAATAATTTATTTCACAAGTTAAATACAAGTGATCTTATTTTAAAAATAATTCAAAATTTTATTTAATAATTTTTAGGGAATAAAAAATGTTGAGTTACAAATAAATCTCGATCGATATTGGAAATTGAATAGATAACATATGACTAAAAAAAATCAAAAGTTTATTTAATGTTTACAGGGAATCATCTCCATATACATTTGCTAAAAGGATCACTATAATTATGGAAACAGTTAAATTAAATGTTTTAGTCAAAATATCATAATGCAAATGATTTTTTTGGCAAATTTCTATTTTGTATTGGAAATGAGTAAATATTGAGCTATGTTAAATGATATTTCTAAGGGACCCACATTTTTAACCTTGTTTTTGTATATGTGGTCATAATCATGAAAGACGACATGGAATCCATGACTAGTTGGGACAAATCCTATAAATAATTTAAGTATTAAATTATTTTCTTTAAAATAATAATAAAATGAAATGTTAGCCTGAAGGGAGTGACACAAACACATGTTTTAGGGTGATAATAGAAGTGGGAGAATGGAGAAGTGAGGATGTTGCCCTCACCCTCGAAGATGGAAGAGGTGGCATAACATATTGGACAACTACCTTCTATATAGAAAAGATTTGATTGGACAAGGGAAAGTGTCCACATTTTCTTGTTTTGCAACAAGATGTAATAGGAGGAGATCTAAATCTTTATAGGAACACGAATATATGCAAGGGAAAAAAATAATAGAGGAAAAATGCGAAGGGAAGTAGGAAAAGAAAAACCCTAGGGAGAGCATAGCATGGTTGGAGTAAGATTTTCTTTTGACATTGACCATGGAGATCATGGAGCAATGATGAAGTTGAAAATTATTGGAAGGAATTTTTGGTTGCATAGAGGCCCATTGTGGATTACGAGAAATGGGATAATTTATAAGCTTGGTTATATCTAGAAGATTTAGAGACACTATAATGGGGATTCAGTTGGTATTCTCCATCATAAAAATACTTTGAAATGAAGTGTTCAATGGAGTCCCTTGTGGGGAAGTATGAGTGGGACTACCTAGAGGGGTAGTATGTGAACTTCCCTAAGGGGTGTGAGGAGTATCTTGAGGGGGAGTGGTCCCTGTTGTCACTCATTGCCTTTTTAGTCACCAGTTGCTTCAAATTCCCAATAGAAGTGAAGTTTGATGCCAAATTTAGAGCCACGGAAGCTACTAGAGCTAGATGGGACCCTCTCCATTGCGTAGTGCTCAGAAAAATATTTACCACACTATATAGAAGTATAACAAGGGTTAATGGATCAGAAGTTAGACCATATTGAAGAATTCATTGAAAAAATTAGAAAACAAGAAAAATGGCTAAGCCTGAGGGAAAAATTGCAATCGGGACCTGGGAGTTTCTTCGAAATCACATATCGACATAGGCGGGTCTAGTATCGTAAAGAGCATTGGTGGAAGTAGAAATAGTGATCCGTTGATCCTCGATATCGCATATCACCAATCGGTGGATCAAGGCTTAGTATTCATTAATGATCGACAGGGTTTTAAGTCCTAAAACTACGCAGACGGGGTCAAGCATCATATAATGTTGTACCGTGGGGAGGGACTGATTCCATAATACAAAGAAAATGCTTTAAAAAACAAGGGTCAAGCTCTCCCTTTCTCTCTCCTCCACGTTGCATCGGTGATCGGCAAGGGTCGTAGCTCGGGAACAATGAAGAACTATCGATTTGTGATGCCTATGTTAAAGTCCCAGGGAGAGTTGATTTTTAAATATAAAGGAATTCCCTCCAAAACCAAGGCTCGATTGACCTTTTTCTCTCTTCTCTAGGGGGCCACGTGGCAGCCTCTAATTGGTCCACCAAGATGACATGGTAGCTGACATCATCAATGATGTGCTACGAATGATGACATTGGGGGTTGACACATGTCACTCGTTTTTGGAATTTTCGGGGTCCTATGGGGCTGTTTCAGGGTGCCACATGTCACCACTCATAGGGTGACATGTGGCAGTGATGACATCAGCAATTTTATTGGCGATCGACGGTTCTTTTTTTAAAGCTTATTAGTGATTGAGATTGTGATTAGGAAGGGCCCCAGATGGGATATATAAACAATTGGGATTTATAAAGATTTCGTGTTTGGGAAATTAGACAGTGTGGGACTTCTGTGATATAAAGAACCCCCTTCCCCCACCCTGTGCAGTTATTTAGAGCTTTAGTGCCAAACACATGGGCCTTTGGTTCCAGCCCCCAGTTGTATAAGGAAATTCATAAAAGGGGCTATAAATAAAGGGGGCCTACGAGTTAATTGAAAATTCCCACCTATTCATCTTTTTTAAATAATTTAAAGGCTGTGGCACGGTACACTGATAACAATGTACATAGATTTAAATGGGTGGATGGGTTGGAAAAAGTGATATTAAATAAGACATGGTGTGACTACAGATTGGTATGGGGAGGATTCAGGAAGTTTGAATGGCATGGAATGGTTCTCTACTTTGTCACGCAGGGAAGGACCACTCGGCCACACACCTTTCCCACTCCACTGCCTACTCCACCGGACAGGTTACTTAGTCATTTGAAGGAGAATTGATAGAAGCCGGCTGAGAAACAGTGAACCACCTCAAGCTGCCAAAACGAGCCTGATGATAGCAGTGATGTGGCCCTATCCAAGGCCTCCACTGAAGCAGCAAGGGGACACCTCCTCTTTCCTCTCTCGATTTTCTTTCTCTGTGCATTTATTTTTGCATTTTTTCCAAGAAAGGGATTTAATCCATGTTTTAATATTTAGGTTGGTGGTAGCAGCGCCTTACAGAGCTGAGAAAACTAGGCTAGCATGACAAATGGGGCTCAGGATTAGATATTTTAATTGTAACTCAAAGATCTCCCCCTCTTATTATAAATAGGGGGATGAAATCTATAGCAATGGTTCCAGAATTTCTCACCCGCAAGGACTGAACTCTGTGATACCATATTTTGGCTCATAACTATGTAAGTGAATGACTGTTATCCTAGATTGTATTACTTTGCATAGGTATATCTTCATACTTTCACAAAAATGGTGGTGATTCCTACTTCTTAGCATTATAGTATGTGTTTCCTTCCGTTATCTCCATTATGTTCATGTTCTTCTCTCCACGTGTGCTACAATAGCTACTAAAAATTATTTCATGCTTCCTTACAGATCCGTGTGTGTTGATTTATTAATGCATAATGTCTGTATGAAGGGCTACAATATATCTTTAAACGTCTATATAAGAATCATAGCACACATCCTCTCTTCAATCCATTATTTCTTCTTGTAACTCAAACAAGTGAAGAATTTACCATTGCTCGCAGCTTTATGTTTTCAATATAGAATTATGGATGTTTTGGGCTCTATATGATGAGTTATCCTCTCTCCTAATCCTCTTTCATTTACTCATCAAAGCCTATTAAGTTGTAATCCCCTTTGAAGTAATTGGCCTTCACTATTCTATGTGATACTACTAGTAGCTGTGAGTGTGAGGCAATACCTTAAATGCATAAATTATACCTTTGGAGGAACAAACCAACCCCCCTCATACCTTTTTTATTTAGGTGACAATTGGAGTGATGCAACCCCCTCACATATAACCTTATAATCACTCCTCTATTTAAGATGTCCTAGGAACTGGTCTACAATCAACCAACGGGTTGTCTTTAGGGAGCTTTCATTTCCTCCTACTGCACTTGTGCTGCAGGTGCAAGATTTAGCGACAACATATTTCTGGTGTCGTTGTCGGGGAATGGATTAGAATATTTTTCCCTGGGTACGACAAAGTTTTACATTCCCTATATTAGGTGAGCAAGGGAAGTGTGGATTGAAGATCTTTCACCTTGGCGACTCCACTAATTAATTTTATGGTAAACGTCCTAGAGAATCGACTGTCTGAATATTAATTGTAAACTCTTTGGCTACTACATTTGTCAATAAATGGAAGAGACGATGGAAGAGAACATTATCTTAATAAAGAAATCCTTATATAGAGTGATGAAATTGGAGTTAGAAAATAAAAGCCTTCGACGACAGTATTCCTCTTTCTTTGACAAAGAGAAAGAATCCAAGACGCATGCAGAAGAGGAGGATGATCTAGATGATGATAAAATGGATGATTGATGCAAATAATTCATCGATTTCATGATTGTTCGGCTGCAGATGGGAAGTGCTCCTCATTTATCTATAAAGACATCAATGGGATATTACCAAAATGAAGACACGTCCTCTGAGGAGCCTCCTAGGCTAGCTGAAAAGGGAAAGGGACTTATAGATACAAATAGCTTTAAACCCAAAGTCCTCAAAAAAGAGAAGTCACCATCCCCTTCCTGGCTCATCTATTAAGAAGCCAAAGAGCCAAGTGGGGTTTGTGGTTGCCATTACAAAAAAGACATTGGTCAGCAGACTGTATGTGAATAAGAGGCTACTGCAAACATTCCTTTTCTATTCGAGGACCCTGTGGCTGAGTACATAACCATATTCTTTAGTCATCGCCAGATGTCATTTCATGAGCATGTATCAGGTTCCATATTTGCAGATTTTTCATGTTGCATTCATGTTCTAATTTTTCCTTTTCAGCGGTGTGAAGGCACGTGGTCCAGTAATCTTATGTTGGCCTAGCTATATTAGAGAGTTGAAAATACTTAGTTGAATTAATTATTGTGCATAAGTAGGATTGTACATAAATAAGCTCACCAACTAAGCATTTATTTTTCAGTTGTTAGAATTTTATTTTATTTTTTATTTTTTTTGAAGTTTAGATTAGGGAGGAAAGTCCCATGGAGATTTCGTTGATTACAAAGTTCATATATTACTGACTCCATGCCCAATGGTGAAGGATACTAGTCTACAGGTTCTTAGCACCTTTCCTACAAGGCATTGTCCATAGTGGGAGCCAATGTTGTCACTCGCTACTTTTTTAGTTACTCGTTGCTTCATATGCCCAATAGCAGTGAAGTTTGATGCCAAATTCTGAACCACAGAAGCCACTAGAGCTAGATAAGAACCTTTCCATTCAGTAGTTCTTGCAAAAATATTTCCAGTGCTATATAGAAGTCTAAAAAAGGGTTCTTGGATAAGAAGTTAGACCCTATTGAAGAATTCCTTTGAAAAACTCAGAAACAAGAAAAATGGCTAAGTCTAAGGGAAAAATAGCAATCGGGACCTGGGAGGTTCATCGCAATCGCATATTAGTGTCAGTAGGTCCAGGTAGGTAAAGAGCATTGGCAGAAGTAGAAGTAATGATCCGTTGATTGCCGACATCTCATATCAGCAATTGACGGATCAGGGATCAGTATTCATCGACGATCGACGGGGTCTTAAGTAATGAAATTGTGCAGATGAGGCTGAATGTGATATCATGTTGTACCATCAAGAGGGGCCGATTTCGGAATATAAAGGAAATTATTTACAAAACAAGGGTCGGGATCTCTGTTTCTCTCTCTTTCACATGGCATTGATGATCGGCAGGGGTCGTAGCTTGGGAACAATGAAAAAATGTCGATTTTTGATGCCTTTGTTAAAGTCCCGGGGAGAGCCGATTTTCAAATACAGAGGAATTCCTTGCAAAACCAAGACATGGTCGGCGTTTTCTTCTCTCCTCGAGGGGGTAACATGGAAGCCTCTGATTGGTCCTTTGAGCTGACATGGAAAGTACTGTCAACAATGACGTGGCACGTACAAATGATGACATGGCAGGAGGACACATGTCACTCGTTCTTGGCATTTTCCAAGGTCCTATGAGGCTATTTCTGGGTGCCACATGTCACCACTCACAGGTTGACATGTGGGAGTGATGACGTCAGCAGGTTTATCAGCGATCGAAAATCGGCGATTCTTGGTTTCTAGGTTATCGACGATTGCGACTGTGATAAGGAAAGGTCCCATATGTGATATATAATGAGGTGGGATTTATAAATATTTTGGGTCCAAGAAATCAAATGATGTTGGACTTCTGTGATATAAAGAAAAAGGCCCCGCCCCCCGCCTCCTGTGCAGTTATTAAGAGCTTTAGCGCCAAATACATGGGCCTTTGGTTTCAGACCCCAGTTGTATAAAGAAATTAACAAAAGGGGCTATAAATAAAGGGGGCCTAAGATTTAATTGAAAATGGACGCCTATTTTATATAATTTAAAGGCACAAGACACGGTACATTGATAAAACTATACAGATATTGAAATGGGCGGATGGGTCGGTAGTGGTGATATTAAATAAGATGTGGCACGGTTGCAGATCAGTATGGGGAGGATTCAGGAAGTTTTAATGGCACGGCATGGTGCTCTATTTCGTCACATAGCAAAGTACCACTCGGGCACATGCCTTTCCCACTCCACTCACTACTCCATCGAACAGGTCACTCAAGAATTTAAAGGAGAATTGACAGAAGTCGACCAAGCAACAGTGAACCACTTCAAGCTGTTAGGATATTCCGACACATAGGAAATAGTTAAGTTCAACTTGGTCTAGTATAGAGTTAGGTATAGAGTTAGGTAAAGTGTGTTTTACCGTTGTACATTTTGTAACTTACAATCCGACGGTCACGATATGTAGTGATCCGACGGTTCACTCTCACCTCGGTATTACCGACACTTGATCCGTGGCTTGACACCCGATTGGTCCATGAGTTCTATTTAAAGCGCATGGAGGGTCATTGTTCGGGTAATCCGTGCATGAGAGAAACTTATGTAAATTTTCATTCTTTGATTAATAAATTGCCTGTAGTACCCACGTTGGGACAGGCCGTGGACTGTTTCCCTCTTTGAGGGTTTTAACCACGTCAAAAATACTGGTGTATTGATCTGTGATCTGGTTGTGAGCGGTGTCCTTTTGGTATTCTTTCTGAGGAATTTACCCTGTAAATTCCTACATGGTATCAGAGCTATTTGAGGGCCGCGTTCGTTGGTGATCCAAATCTGAAGTCGGTAGAACTGCATGCGGCTGTCGTTTCCTAGATCTGCTGTTTCTGACTGCTTTCGGGCCAAGAGGACTGCTCTGTTGCTTTCGGAGCATCTGTTCCAGTGAGGAACCCCTTTCGTTTCACGCGAAAAGGTTTCCGGTAGCCATAGCTGCGTCATTTTTCAGATCGGGAGGTATACAGTGTTTTTTGCAGTTTACTGTTATTTTCTCTCTACTTATTTCGGTTTCGGTTTATTTAGCCTTTTTTTTAACCGGATCTATACCTTTCATTTCTGCGTATGCTCTCTGCCCTGCGACTCTGTGCGATCTGGGCAAATCAGAAACAGAAAGGAAGGATTTTTCTCATGCGTATGCTCTTTTCCCTGCACCTTAGTGTGATCTCGGAAAATCAGAAACATTGAGAAAAATATTTAGTTTTTCGGCTAAAGCTAACTTTGAGATTTTTTTTTTAAATTTCTAGTTTTTTGGCTAAAGCTAACTTCGAGCCGCAAGGTTCGTTTTTCTTTGCATATTCGTGTTGGGTTTTGTGTTTTGTGTTTTGTAGGGAAAAAGAGCTTTCTCAAGGCAAGCACGCAGACCAAGGCCCCCCCCCCCCCCCCTCTCTCTCTCTCTCTCTCTCTCTCTCTCTCTCTCAAATTTTTTGTATAGATCAATTGGTTCAAAGCTATTTTAAGAGAGTAGAGGTCTTGGGTTCAAGTCTCCATTTTGTGGGGGCAGATTTTTTCATTCCCGCACATTCGCGCACTTTGCCGGCAACGTCAACATTTTTTTTTTCAAAAAGCCATAACTTCTTCATCCGGAAGCCTTTTTCAGAGCCGTTTTTTTTTAAACCGCCTATTTTTTCGAGATCTATCCATTGGAACACTTACTTTCAGCATCTTCAGCTTCAGTTTTTAAAAAAAAATGGAAAGTCCATGCCAAGTCATTCTTGACAGCACTAACTACTTCCAATGGGTAGCCTACATGGAAGATTTACTTAGAAGTAAAGGTCTCTTCAGAATAGCCACAGACCAAGAGAAGAAACCAAAAGATGAAGACAAGGCTGCAAAATGGGAAAATAGACAAGATCAAGCACGTGGTTTGATAGGGATGTCTATTTCTCCTGATCTTAGATTCCACATTGCAGAACTTGAGACTCCTCATGAAGCATTAGAAAAACTCGCTAAAGTTTTTGGGATTAAAAATGAAATTAGAGCCCATCAACTTGAAAATGAGTTGCTTACTTTGGATCCTAATAATTTTTCTTGCATTGAAGATTTCTTGTCCAAATTCAAGACCCTTAGATATCTCTTGGAAGGTGTTAAAGTTAAGAAAGAAGATGGTAACCTTATTTATTCCATCCTTACTAAGTTGGGACCAGCCTACTCTGTATTTGTTTCCACTTTCCATTCTACAAGGGAAGCTTTCATTTGTCAAGGAAAAGACTACAAGGCCCCTTCCTTTGACTCCTTTTGTGATTCCTTAATAAGAGAACAAGAAAAACTCTTACACCTTGGTCTTCTTAATCTTGGAAACTCTTCCACGAAAGCGTTAGCCGCCCAGCAGCAACCAAATTCAAAGAATCCTAAGAAGTCATATCCTCAAAAGAATGGTCCTAAACCAACTCAGCCTCAAAATGAAAGATCATTTCAGCAAAATGATAAGACCAATAAAAACAAATGGAAGAAGACTGATAGACATTGTAACTTTTGTAATCGAGATGGCCACTTAGAATCTAAATGCTTTAAGAAGATGGAAGCCTTGGAAGCCGCAATGAAGAAACATAACATCCATGTGGAGCCTACTTCAACTTCAACTTCCGGAATGGCACTTTCTGCATGTCGTTGTCAATCATCTCAGTCTGGTTATGCATTAAATGTATCTTCTTCTTCTTCTCATTCTCATGAGTGGCTCATTGATTCTGGAGCCTCTTATCACATGGCCAAAAACCAAGCCATGTTTTCTTCTTTAAATGATTGTAACACCAAAAATATATATGTTGGTGATGATAGATCTCTTAATGTTGTAGGGACTGGAACTGTTCATCTAGACAATGGTCAGTTTAATGATGTATTATGTGTTCCAACCTTATCCTGCAACCTTCTATCTGTCTATCAGATAACTCATTCAGGTGAAGGTAAAATTGTTGAATTTTCACCTCATGATGTTGTAATCAAGGATCTAAAAGATCCTAAACAGATTCTAGCTACTGGTGTTGCTGATGATTCCACAAGGTTGTATAAGTTTCAAAACTTTGGGTCATCCAATCTTCCCTCAGTATTTGTTGCTCATAATGATGAAGTGAGTAAACTTTGGCATGAGCGATTTGGTCACTTAAACTATCGCTCCCTTTAGCATCTATGTAAAGAAAATATGGTGACAGGTCTTCCTATGGTATCTTGCAGAGATGGTGTTTGTTCCGGATGTGTACTCGGAAAACATCATCGGGACAGTTTTGACAAACGTGCCTCTTGGCACGCCTCAGCCCCTTTACAGCTTGTGCACAGTGATTTATGTGGTCCTCTTCCTGTTGCTTCATTCTCTGGCTGCAAGTACTTCTTAACTTTCATTGATGATTTCTCCAGACGCACTTGGGTATACTTCTTAAAACTCAAGAGCGAAGTATTTAACACATTTTTGGCCTTCAAAGCCTTTGTTGAAAAACAATCTGGACATCAAATTCTTAAGCTAAGAACTGATAATGGTGGAGAATATGTTAAAAACACATTCATCAACTTTTGCACCGAAAATGGAATTCAAATGCAACATACTGTTCCATACACTCCACAACAAAATGGTGTAGCTGAAAGGAAAAATCGCACCTTAAAGGAAATGGCTAATTGTATGCTGCAATCTAAAGGACTCAGTCTTAGTTTTTGGGCCGAAGCAATTAATTGTGCAAATTATATAATCAATCGCACTCCTACTAAGGTTCTAGAGAATATCACTCTAGAAGAAGCTTGGAGTTCCATTAAACCAGATGTAAGTCACTTTCGTGTGTTTGGAAGTGAAGCATGGGCCCATATTCCAGATGAAAAGCATAAAGCTTTAGAACCTAAGAGTGAGAAATGTACTTTTGTTGGATATTCTGAAGATGTAAAAGGTTATAGACTTATTCCATTTAAGTCCAAAAATGTTATCATTAGAAGAGATGTAAAATTTGATGAAAATAAATCGGCCTGCGAGCCTAGTCCGGCGGATGTGCCACCTCTTCCTATCTCTTCTACTTTTGAAAACATTTCTTCTTCAGATGATGAAAGCGAGGATGATAATCCTCCCCCACCTTCTCAGGATCCTCAACTTCCAAGATGGGTCCGTGCTACTCGGGATGCAGCAGGTGATCTTGCCGGTGATCCTACAGATCAGCGACGTACACGTTCTCAGTTCGAAAGAGCCTCTTCTTTACTGGCTCAAGCTCCAGTAAATCATGATCCTGACACTTTTGCAGAAGCTTCAGGCCATCCACATTGGAAAGCAGCTATGAATGAAGAATATCATTCATTGTTGACAAATGATACATGGGATCTTGTTCCTCTACCAAAGGGACGCAAACTTGTAAGATGTAAATGGGTTTACAGAACCAAGTATGGACCAGATGGGAAAATTGATAAACATAAAGCTCGTCTTGTTGCTAAGGGCTTTTCACAGGTTGAAGGCATTGACTACACTGAAACCTTCTCCCCTGTTGCCAAAATGAACTCTATCCGCCTTGTTCTTTCCCTTGCTGCCTCTTTAAAATGGGAAGTCCATCAGATGGATGTTAAATCTGCCTTCTTGCATGGGGACTTGTAGGAAGAAATCTATATGGAACAACCCATTGGCTTCATACAAACAGACTCCAGCCTTTTTTGTCGACTTAAGAAATCCCTTTATGGTCTCAAGCAAGCTCCTCGGGCTTGGTATGCCAAAATGGATAGCTTTCTTTTAGAATCTGGCTTTTCTAGGTGTCATTCTGACAATACTGTCTACACCAAGAAAGTGGGCAACTCTCTTATCATCCTTGTTCTTTATGTTGATGATCTTATCCTTACTGGTAGTGATCCCAACCTTATAAACCATGTGAAGTCTAGCCTCAAAAGGAAATTTGAAATGACAGACTTAGGACACTTACACTATTTTCTCGGTCTTCAAGTCTTGCAATCCAAAGAGGGTATTTCCCTTTCCCAGTCCAAGTATGCTTGTGATATTCTTCGTCATTTTCACATGGAAGACTGTAAGCCAGCCCCTTCTCCCTTTCAGTCTGGAGTCAAACTTTCAGTCTCTTGTACTTCTCCTGAAGTTGATGCTACCTTATACCGTCAACTTGTAGGAAAACTCTTGTACTTAACCCATACTCGTCCTGATCTTTCCTTTGCTGTTGGCCTTGTTGCTCGTTTTATGCAAAACCCCCGTGAAAGTCATTGGAAAGCAGCTAAAAGAATACTTCGTTATGTTCGAGGTACAGTACAGTTTGGGATTCATTACAGTGCCAAAGCAACTCCTCTATTAGTTGGTTTCACTGATTCTGATTGGGCTGGTGACCCTGATGATCGGAAGTCTACTGCCGGTTATGTCTTCACTCTTGGTTCAGGACCTATTACATGGGCTTGTAAGAAACAGACTGCCATTTCTCTTTCGTCAGCAGAAGCAGAGTATCGTGGTGCCGTGGAAGCTAGTAAGGAAGCCTTGTGGCTTTGTCAGATCCTATCAGAGTTTGGCTTTGAGCAGCAGCATCCAACCACACTTCGGTGTGATAATCAAAGTGCCATTCAACTATGCAAAGATCCAGTTCAGCATCAGCGCAGTAAACACATTGAACTACACATGCACTTCATCAGAAATCTCATTCATGACCATGTTCTTGAAGTGCAATATTGTTCAACAGATGATCAGGTTGCAGACATCTTCACAAAGGCTCTCACAGAGGCGAAGTTCACTAAACTTCGATATATGCTTGGAGTTCAGGAAGTTGTCACTAAGGGGGGATAGGCTCTAGTGTCTCCTTCCTTCTCCTATTTTGTCATATTTGTAAATCCTTCAATCCTATCCCAAGTTGTTCTTAAGGGGGGATGTTAGGATATTCCGACACATAGGAAATAGTTAAGTTCAACTTGGTCTAGTATAGAGTTAGGTATAGAGTTAGGTAAAGTGTGTTTTACCGTTGTACATTTTGTAACTTACAATCCGACGGTCACGATATGTAGTGATCCGACGGTTCACTCTCACCTCGGTATTACCGACACTTGATCCGTGGCTTGACACCCGATTGGTCCATGAGTTCTATTTAAAGCGCATGGAGGGTCATTGTTCGGGTAATCCGTGCATGAGAGAAACTTATGTAAATTTTCATTCTTTGATTAATAAATTGCCTGTAGTACCCACGTTGGGACAGGCCGTGGACTGTTTCCCTCTTTGAGGGTTTTAACCACGTCAAAAATACTGGTGTATTGATCTGTGATCTGGTTGTGAGCGGTGTCCTTTTGGTATTCTTTCTGAGGAATTTACCCTGTAAATTCCTATACAAGCAGCCAAAAAGAGCCAAATGATAGCAGGGACGTGGCTCTATCCAAGGCCTCCACTGAAGCAGAAAGGGGACATCTCCTCTTTCCTCTCTCGATTTTCTTTCTCTGTGCATTTATTTTTGCATTTTTCTAAGAAAGGGATTTGATCCCTATTGTAATATTTAGGTGGGTGGTATTAGAGCCTTATAGAGTCGAGACAACTATTCTAGCATGACAGTTGGGGATCGAGCTCAGATATTTTGATTTTAACTCAAATCTCTCCGCCTCTTCTTATAAATGGGGGGATGAAATCTATAACAAGGGTTCTAGAATTTCTCACACGCAAGGTGTCAACTCTGTGATACCATATTTTGGCTCATGACTCTATAAGTGAATGATTGTTATCTTAAATTGTATTAATTTACATAGGACGATCTTCAGGCTATCACAAAAAGGGTGGTGATTCCTCCTTCTTAGCATTACTGTATGTTTTTCCTTCCACTAATTCCATTATGTTGATACTCTTCTTTGCATGTCTGCTACAATAGCTACTAGAAATTATTTCATGCTTCCTTACATATCCATGTGTGTTTATTTATTAATGCATAATGTTTGTATGAAGGCTTGAAGTATATATTTAAACTTCTATATAATAATCATAGCACCCATCCTATCTTCAATCCATTATTTCTGCTTGTAACTCAAACAAGTGTAGAATTTCCCATTTCGTTAAGCTCTATGTTTTCAACATAGAATTCTAGATGTTTTGGGCTCTATATGATGATTTATGCTCTCTCCTAATCCTCTCGCATTTACTCAACAAAGCGTATTAAGCTATAATCCCCTTTGAAATAATTGGCTTCCGTTATTCTATGTGATACTACTCGGAACTATGAGTGTGAGGCAATACCTGAAATGCATAACGCATACCTTTGGAGGAATGAACCAAACCCCATCATACATTTTTTATTTATTTGATAATTGGAGTGTTTCAACCCCCTCACATATAACCTTACAAGAACTTCTCTATTTAATATTTCCTAGGCACTAGTCTACAATCAACCCATGGACTATCTCTAGGGAGATTTCCTTACCTCTTACTGCACTTGTGCTGCAGGAGCAAGATTTAGCGACAACGGTACCGATCAATGTTGCCCCAAGAAAGGAGAAGCCAATAGAAGTGGATGGATGTTGCCTCAAGTGCTGAAATGGCGAGAGACCTAGAACACCTCTTGGTAATCAGGGAAATTTTTGGATGCATCTAGAGTGAAGAGCGACTTGTGGGTCCCCTATGGCACCCTAAAAAGTGTGTATTACTTATGTATGGCAATGGAGGATTTTCTAGAAAACCAAACGAATCACATACAAAAATCAAAGTGAAAAAAATGAATAATTTTCCCTTCAGATAGTTGATATGTGAAACAATAAAAAAAATGTGTTGTGAGGTTTTTGCATATGATAAAATCGTAAAATACCTAAAATTCCTTTCTCTCAAATAGTAACTAGGTCTTCAAAATATTCCATAGTAGGATATTAGAGCCATGTCCCAAAAGTATTGACTATGCTTCCATCAACCAAGAACTAACCAAGGTGTGAGAGGGATATAGTGGGGTGTAATCGGGCTACGTCCTGAAATCACTGGTGATGCATCAACATCTTTACCAAAATTTCCTCAGGTCAGAGTACTCCTACACCCATAACCTATAGGTAATATGCCCTAAGTTTTTGTCACTAAGTTAACTACGTTCAATAGGAACAAGTGAATCTCAATTTCTAGTTCTCAGTTTTGGACCTAATACCTATACCATGTTTTGGGAGACAACAAGGAGGTATGTGATAATCCACCACCTAGGCCTTACCCCCTTCACATGTTTCCTTTAATTATCATATTTATCACTGGATTGTGCAGGATTTAAAGCTCCCTAGAAGACAACTTCTATGTTTCAAGATGTAAAACAACCATGGGAAATTTTACGTTGCATGTCCACGCAGTCGTAAACTAAACTATAAATGATGTTGTGACCACTATGGAAAATTTAATGTGTTCAAGTTAAGGTTACCTTTAGAGAGTCTTTTCTTCACTTAAGGTGTGCAAAATATTGTAAGCTAAAATAAATTGAGTAAAAAGTTTCCAAAAGGAGGATACCTTTTATACAAAGTTTAAGTTAGCTTAATGTTTAGAGTGAAAGTGTATTCAAGTGAAATTGTGAGCATACAAATTTTCAAGTGATTTGGATATGTTGTGATCCTTTACAACTCCCTTAATTACACTATGTTATAGATGTTCCTTGCAAGAAAATAAAGAATGTGTGGATAATGGGCCACTTAGATCGTTCCTAATTGCACAATGTGAGCATATAAGGAGATGGAAGCCTTAGTGTTTTGATAAATATTTCATATGCCATCAAAGCTTCACCACAAATATGCGAGGGAGATAGGGGATACTCTCTCTCTTTATTAACACCTAGTTAGGGTCCTGATCATAAATGAAATGAAATAAAATCTTTGGTTAACAAAACAAGAAAAATTTGATGTATGGATTTAAGGGCACTTACTTTCCTCCTAGTTAATCTAAGTGTGATGTGATCTTTCATAATGAGAAAAAAAAAGGTAAAAAGATATGTGGATTAGGGCCATGTACTTATCTCCTAGTTAAGGTATGTATTGATGTAGAATTTCTAAAGTAAAAGATAAGCAATTTCCCTACTTATGGTGGTTAGCAAAGAAAATTGAAAGCATATATGAACTATAAAAAGTTGCAGGAGTGTAAAGATGTCACTAAAGGTTGCCACAACACTTTAGAAAAGGGAATTACAATGAAATTTTAAGCTCTTTGTATTTCTTGTGATTTATGTTTTGCACTTTTTTTCCTAGATAGGTCCAAGGGAGTTATGGATAGGCCCAAAAATATTATGTGATAGATGAAATCAATGAGAAGAAAGACCTTAAAAACAACTAATTTGATTAAAAAAAGGGAAAAAAGTGGAGATGCCATTTTGTATGGTGTGTTTGGTTGCATATGAGTCTCAAAAACACCTTCCTTGCTGTTGGTTTCTTCCTACAAGGAGAATACAAACAAATGAATGATGTTAGTAAGCGAAAGTGGAATAAAAAACATTGAATGTAATGGGAACAATGCATGAACAAAATTACATATGATGTATCAAAGACACTTGAAGAGAGTTTCTTGAGCAATGGTGCTCAATAGATCTCAACAACAATTTCCCCTTTTCAAACTCTTTTGCAAACTCTTTCTCTACTAAAGAATCATAAAAAACTCTCTACAATGGTGGAAATTTCCTCACAATGGTATGTTAGATTTCTTTGGAGAAATTTTGGAAGCATAACAATGCACAACTTCTTCTTTTTAGCTCTCAGTGAACTTATTTTAATAGAAATTTCAAACACTCCTTCCCCACTATAGCTCATCAATGAGGTTGTTTTCCTTATAAATGAGATGAAAGCTAGCATCCTCTTGCCATTAAGGCTTGTTGGGGCTCAAGGCTTGAATGGTTAATCCATCTTGTGAATAGGCTAAATGTTTTTCAAGAAAGTTCACGTGGTGAGATGCATATTGGACTTCTGGCAACCCTCATGGATATCGAAGAAAAAAACTTGTTGTAGTAAATTTCCGACTTTGGAGAACCCGTAAGGGTTGATTTTTTAATTCCCTTTGAAAGAAACCACAACACAGAAAAAATAAATTACACAACATAAACTCAAATCACATTTCATTAACATAGGCATATATTTATACATGAGGAGAGGTCTCGGGAGAGGTTATTTAGGATATTTTATTAAGGAGAGGTCTCAATCAATAACTCCACAAATCACTCAATAATTTTCTTGATCAATCAGTTCACAATTCACACAAACTCAAATCACATTTCATTAAATATGCATATATTTATACATGAGGAGAGGTCTCTAGAGAGGTTATTTAGGATATGTTATTGAGGAGAGGTCTCAATCAATAACTCCACAAATCACTCAATAATTTTTTCGATCAATCAGTCTACAATTCTCTCACAGAAAATAACAACTTTACAATAACAGTAACAATTAAACAATGGATCGTTATTCCAAAATTTCATCCTCGTAATTATCATTTGGAAATATTCCAAGATCATCTCTGAATTTGTAGAAATTTTCCTCAAATAGTGCTTTGGTGAATATATCAGCTACCTATTCATCTGCTCTGCAGTGTTGCTCTGCAGTGTTCAATCTCGATCACTCCTTGTTGAACCAAATCTTGCACAAAATGATACTAAATATCAATATGCTTAATGTCCTTATGAAAAACTAAATTTTTCGTCATTAAAATAAACTTTAATTATCACAAATCAATTAAGTTGCTATTGTTGTTTATGTAGATACTCAAATTCTTCTTAACCACACTGTTGTCATTTTCACGTAGGCACACAGTGACACCACCCTCTTCGGAGTCCTGATTGTACCTCATTATTCACTATCTACCGTATCAAGTTCAATGCTTGGATGATGCGAATATCATTTCATAGTTAAACTGGCATGTCGAGCAATAAATGTGTTCAGTGTGCTAGCCAAGTGTTGGTGTTTTCACCATATTGTGATCGCCTTCCGACAGACGTCGGATCTAGACACCCATCATGGGGATTTAATTTATTGGTTTATTAATTTTTTATTTCTGATTTTCGTTATTTATATAACGAAATATTTACTATATTTATGTTGATTCATTTTTAATAAGGTTAGATTTATTAATTTAAAAAATAATATAATTTATAGTTTATGTGGGGTTCCATAAATTTATTAAAACATTAATAGTAGGTAGTTAAATATTATTAAAAATTATAATACATATATTAACTATGAAATTTAAAATAAATATTTATTTGTTTAATTTTATTGAAGTGTTTAATGTGTGGTGTATATATATAGTTTGTCAGGTAATGTGAGTTTTAAGATAATTGATATGTTTAAAGGGTCGATGCTCTAGATTGCATCTATTTTGGGCCACATTTACTTTTATCATGACTAGATTTTTTTCCTACTTAATTTCAAATCTATAACTTTTTCATTATAGAGTGTTTTAACACTCTATCACTCTCTATTATGTACCCTTTGGACAATCTCTATAATTATATTTTATATTAATACAATAATTATATTTTATATTAATTGTATTAATGTAAATATACATGATTTTTTATAATAAATTTATTACTATGGTAAATTTTGATGGTGATATTTATATTTTAAATTAATAATATTAATTATTTTTTATTAAATTTTGCTCACGAAGTTAGCTCAATTAATGATATACGATATTTATGTTATAAAGTGTTATGTAAACCATGAAATCAAAGTTTAAATTCCCTATGAATCAAACCAATAATATATATATATATATATATATATATATATATATATATATATGATGATAATGATGGTGGTGGTGGTGGTTAACCTCTGCTGAGACCAAACACCAAACATTGGTCTATCGGACCTAAAGAAACAAATTATTTATTTTGATTTAAGAGTTTATTCCTATACTCAAAAAGCTTGGAGAGAAGCCTCCCGAGCTCACTATAATTTTGACATTGTAAAAGGCTAGGAAGGTCAGTATTGTAACAAAGATTCTGAAAGTGAGATCTAATGTGGTTGTACGCGGGGCACTCTAAGAGGAAGTGGTTTTAATCCTCGATGTTCCTATTCTCACATAGGAAGTGGTTTTCATCCTGAATATTCCTATTCTCACATATATGGCAGATCCTTTCCATCCATGGTGTTTTAGGAACTGCCCAATGACCTGTTTCACTATGGAGCTCATGAGAATTCGTTCTAATCTTTGCTATATTAATTTTCTTCTTTGAACTACTTAAAATAGAGAGATACTTTTGATCTTCTAGGGTGGGGTTGATGACCTTCTTATAATAACTTAATTTTATTTTAGCCGCTAAATCTTTCTCACACCACATTTTTTCTTTGAACTTAGAAGTAACAATATCTTTAATGTTATTATTGTTTTGCAATGCATCATTCTCATTGATCTCCCAACAGTTTAACCAGACCCTTGTGTTCTTTATGCCACCCTCGATTGAGCCTTAGGTGGTTTTGGCTGGAATTTAAAGCTAGCTTAGGAAGTCTATGATCATTTATGTTATTGAGTTTGTGCTTGTACAGCAGAAACCTAATCATAGCTAGGCTCTCAATAGGGGAAAGACCTGCTTCTATAAGGAGAATAGGATAGAGTGTATTACTTTTAATTTTCAGGTTATAAGCTATAAAACGCTTCTGGATTTGCTCAATCTTTCTCCATGATTCTCTGGAGATGCCGCAACCCCAGACCTCACAGCTATATAAGATAATAGGAATGACTAAAGTTTCAAAGAGGAACTTCTTGTTATCCCACATTATGAGGTTTGCTGTTTTACAATTATTTTCAAGACCAAAATAAGCTTTCCACCCCCCATTAATCCTTTCCTCAATGCTATGGTTCCAGTTGAGCTTGTGATGAATATCAATTCCTAGGTACTTGTAAGAATACACTTCCTCCAAGTTAATATTGTCATACATAAAATTAGGGCAAGTGTCCTTCTTGGATTTGATAATCACAACTTTTGTTTTGTCAGTGTTAAAAGTCATACCCATGGTAAAGCAGAAATCCTTAAGAAGCCTGAGTTGCTTATCAAGATCAGATGGGCACCTTGCAAAAAGAACAATATATATAATATTTTAATTTCTATTGGATTAAATATTATATGAAAATGTCACTTGAGCCTATAACTTCTTAAACTATTCATGTTTACATGTTGGATTTCATTGTGTTAAAGTAATTTTCTAAAAAAATGTTTTTGCCTATGGTTTTACCCATGGTTTTGTTATAGCCTTGGTTTTGTACTTTATATTTTATTAATTAATTAGTTTTTAGTTGTTATATTTTTTTATTGCCTTGAGAAATGCTCTTGAAACTAGTATGGGATAAATGTTGTAATGTAATTTTCTCCAAACATTTTGAGTCAGTAAAAATAAATATAAAATAAATCATGTTAAAATAAATTAAAACAAAGATAAAAATTATACTTTATTATTTTTAAATTATTTTTTCTTGACTTGGTCAAGTTACTGGTGGTTTTAGCTTTCACGTTTATGAGAACCCATGGTATTGACCCATGGTATTCAAGTGAAAGATAACTTACTTAAAGGGGAAATTAGACCAGCCTAAATCCATCTTAACTCTGGATCTACTAAGTGCAAGGGATCCTTCTAAGCGCTTGGCAGATATAAAGTTATGATAAATCTATGCTAAAATATTGAGGTGAAGTTGTGCAATCTAGGTTTTTTATTTCAGGCCGCTTAATATGTTTTTTGATGTTACATTTTATTTTATAAAATAAAAATATTTAAATGTTTAGTAGCTAGATTTGATTATGCTAAACTAATTTTTGCAAAAAAGTGTTATCATTCATGGTCTTCTTTTGATTGAAAATTCTATTATTTTTCAGATTTCAAAATTACAATTTCACAAATTTTCTGCTTTATACGTATTTATTCTATTAGTTTTTAGCTGTCAAATTTTCTTTTATAAAGTAGGAAGAGCTAGAAAAACTCTTGACGTAGATTTAGTTATTAAATTTTCTCTTGTAAATTAGGAGGACTGAAATAATTCTTGACCTTTTAATGGATTTTCAATTGTTAGGTTTTCTTTTATAAATTAACTGGGTTTTGTTTTTAATTAACTTTTTTATTTAAGATTTATTAAGTGGCAGATTTTTATTTTGTGATTTGTTTTTTGAGTTTCTCTTATAAACTAAACTCGATAAACTCGATAATTTAGGGACTTGAAATTATAATGAATTATGTAGTATTTTATATTTTTTAATAAATAATTTTTGGGTTATTGAGTTTTCATATAACTGTAATTTTTTTTTCTTCTTAATTTAATATTAAGAATTCAATTTTTGTTTTTTTATTATTTTTTAAAATTATTTATTTGTCAAGTTATTGGTTGAGGTTTTATTGATGACGATGATGGTTAAAGTCCATTGAGACCAAACTTTGATCTATCGGACCTAAAGAAACAAATTATTTAGTTTGATTTAAGATTTTATTCCTATGCTCAAAAGACTTGGAGAGAAGCCTCCCCAGCTCACTGTAATTTTGACATCCTAAAAGGCTAGGAAGGTCAGTATTATAGGTTGTTTAATAAAACTTTGATCTATCGGACCTAAAGAAACAAATTATTTAGTTTGATTTAAGATTTTATTCCTATGCTCAAAAGACTTGGAGAGAAGCCTCCCCAGCTCACTGTAATTTTGACATCCTAAAAGGCTAGGAAGGTCAGTATTATAGGTTGTTTAATAACTTCCATTTATATTAGTTATTAAATTTTTGTTTTTAACTTTATGTCCTTTTTATTTAACTTTTTTTATTTTTCTATTATTTCCATTTTCATGAATTATAGTTTTTCTGTTTATTTTCAATTTAAGATCATTTATTATTATATTAAAAACAGATTTTAATAAATTTAATAATAGTTTTTTATATATATTAATAATGAATCAAAGTATATATATATATATATGTTAATATAAACAATATTAAATAATCATATTTCTTCATTTTTTGTGATGAAATTTTTATGTTTTAGTTTAATTAAAGTATATTTAAGCTAAAGCTACTAACTACTATGTAACCTTTGTTTTTAAAGAAATAGATCATAATTAATTACTTTTCGTATTATAGATATATTAAATCAATAAAAATTTTTATTCAAATTTATTATTACAAATTAATTAAAATAATTTTCTATATTAATTATAATTGCTAAAAATATTAAAAAGTTAATATTCTTATATATATATATGCGCTTTTGGTTGTTAATTATTAATATTGTAGATAGTTTAATTAATAACTTTATTTAATTATTTATTTATAGTGTGGTTCATTATTTATTGTTATCTTGATATTTTAAATCATTTTTTTGGAAGAAATTTTATAATTTTCATTACTAGAACTAAAAATTACGATTTTGTATATGCATAGTGTGCATTAGTAAAAATTGTATTAAAAACATCTATATAACAAAAATAGTAGTTTAATTGTAACATTGTTTGAAAATATAGCCAGTGTAAATACAGAGTTCAATAACATGCACAAGTGTCCTCCAAAAAGTTCTCATAAAAGAATCAAAGTCAATTTAAATAAAACATGCTCTAAAAATATCAAAGGTTTGGCTCCAGACCTTTTATGAAAGCACTGTGAAGGTACTCAGAGTAAGTTTCTCCATTCTATTCCATAATCGTCCATGCAACTAAGTTTTTCTCCCCACCCACTTTGGAAAGAATATTGGAAATGGATATTAGCATCTTAAATCAATATTAACTTAGCTACATATCATGTTTCTCCTTTAACAAATCTAGTTCAAATCTAGAGGGGATATGTTAAATAGTAATCAAATTTTCCTAAGGAGGTTGGATCCTTGTCACAAAATTTTTAATGATAATTTAGAGTTAGCTATTCAAAGATCATATTCTTCTTTATATTATTATTTATTGTAAGGGGTAATAATAGTAATAGAGTTATTTTATTATTGCAATTTCATATTTGTTTTGTCAAATATATGTGAATATTGTGTTTATGTGTGACATATTAAATGACTTTGATGGTTTAGAAGCCTTTGGTAGTAGCACCTCATGCCGCAGGTCAAGCCTTGAGGATCACAAACAAATTAACAAGATTCAAAGAAAGAGAAAAACAATATTTCTATTTGTATTATTCTCCACTTGAAATCATTAATAAATTGAATGAAAATAATATGTTAATATAAGAAATGTTTAAGCGTATGTTTATCTAATCAAAAAGTACTTTACATTCATTATTTTTAAAATGGTACTAAGGATAAAACATAAACTCCAAATAATAATAAAATCAAATATGTTATAACACTAAAAAATACTCATTATAAAATTAAATTTAGAAAAATGTAATAAATGTTTTTAATATCTTCTAGTAAATATTTTGTATATTCAAAATAACAAATTTCTCTAAATTCTGGTAGGAATTTACTAAAATAACAAGTTTGATGGGTAACCCTGCACAATCGAAATTCCATAGGGTTTTTTCAGGGTGTTCAATCCATATATACAGTCAAAAAACGAGTTTAAATAACACAAATCAAGATTTCACCTCAAAATTTTCCACCAAATTCAAACACCAAAAAATCAAAAAATACTATTAAAAACAACTACATAATTTAATCTCAATCCAAACTGAGTGGTCAACAAACGTATAACCTGTTTTTTATATAAAAAAATAGTTGCAATTCCTTAATTAATATTGAATTCTGTAAATCAAAATTGGTTTTACACTCAGCTCTCAAATCAATTTTTTATTTTTCCCACATATTGTTGTATTTTTTTAATTCAAGGTATTATCGCGTAATATAGTTTTGTGTCACTCGGTAACCGCAATTATAATTCTAGGAATTATCCCATAACCATTGTGAGGCTAATTAGTGAACATATTCATTCAAAACCTTCGAAAACTTAAATTTGAGAAAATATATATGATGCACACATAAACAAGGAAAGTTGTGATGCATCAAGTCCCTGCATTGAGTGGGGTAGAATGTTTTCGTGTGCTAGCGCGACCGAGCCAGTAAGAGAAGTGGCTGCTGAAGCCACGTTCCCCACATAGGCCTTGAGATTTCGGAGACAGCATTCTTCTCACGGCCCCTGGGATGGCAGACACATCCACAACAGTAGGCAGATTTTTTTGTCTTTCCTTGCTAAATCAAGGTCCGGCAGGGCTCGACAGCTTGTTCTCGTATTCGGCGGCCTAACTAACTAGGCAGATTTTTCTGTCTTTCCTTGCTAAATCAAGGTCCGGCAGGGATCGATAGCTTGTTCTCGTATTCAGCGGCCTAACTAACTAGGCAGACTTTTTTGTCTTTCCTTGGTAAATCAAGGTCTAGCAAGGCTCGACAGCTTGTCCTCGTATTCGGCGGCGTAACTAACTTTGTTTGGCTGTCAATAGGATGGGAGGATATTGATCCATCCTTCACTGGGGATGCTCTGGATGGCTAGACTAGCTAGTGAACCAGAAATCAAGTTTCTATCTGGTAGAATTCAATTACTAAACAGTACAATTACCCTACCTCTGCATAGTTAGATTGGCAGATTGGCTTCAATCAATCCTGGGGAATTGAAGATTATCGGGTCGGCCAATCATGCTCACCCCGGACCATAACATCCATGGCAAGGAAGAATGGAAAGGGTGGACTTTGCTTCCTTCATCCCTAATTTTCGACATTCATCCCGAAAGGCTCAGCAGGTCTAGAGTATACATAGTTCATTCCAGAGAACTATCCACACATCAATGAAATTAGCTAATACACACAATTCACTCCATTAGATTTGTAATTTCCTCAAAGTTGTGCCAATTGAATGACAGAATTAACTACCTGCACACAGAGACAATAGAATTATTTGTTATCCGAGCAAAGTATAATTCAATTCAAGATAATTCAATCCAGTAGCTGTCAACCAGAGCCGTACCTATGCATCATATTTGGATGTTGCAATCACTTTCTAGTTGCGCAATCCAATCTGTTTGGCATCAGACGATTATTTGCTTGCTTTGAGGCTATACTAAATCACGATGATGGTGTACTTAACAAGATCAGTCAACCTTTCCAGATCCAGGATTGCTGTCTTCTAACTCTAATTAAGGTACCTTCTCAAATATATTTGAAGGTCCCATGTTCACAAAAATATCCACTAGTGAAAGTTTGTGGAGACATTTACCAAAACAGACTCAGAAATTTCAGTGGAATCAAAGGAAGAAACAAAAAACTGTAGCATCTAACATCTGTTGCCATTTCCTAGTGGTCAATCCTCCTGCACACTTAAAAAATAATAATGCAAGGGATGACCAAACCTAGTTACATCAAAATGGAAATGGTTCACAATCCCAGTTCTTTCTGGCTATAGTCCTGTTGTTGCTGCTTGCAGGTGTTCCTCTTGTAAACTTTCGGGAAAAAATCATCTTGTAAACATTTGGGGAAAATAATAAAAGAGACTTACTGGTTCTCTTTTTCATACAAATGGATATGGTACATGTTACTTCAGGGCTAGCTGTTGTCAATCCACAATAAACTGCCAAAATCACAAGAATAACTATGGTAGCAATTTAATACACCAAAACATCTGTTCATAAATGAAGCTCCGAGATACTAGACCAGCTACCCTGCATACAATAAAGAAAAATTGAAAAATCCACTGTTAACCAGCTCTAGAATTTTAGTTCCAAACTATATGACACATTTAAAAATTTCTGATTAGCATACTACTATCTTACAATAACAACAGTCGGCAAGAAAATAAGGAGAGCATACCATTTTGGAATAGCCACTTAGTATATGACCTATGAACATTTAACCTGCCACCAATAAAAGTACTCATTTTCCTTTGCAAATTCGTTGATCCAGTGTCTTTGAGCTCTGTTTAAACATGGATGTGCAAAACCTACTCACATCCATTCCATGGTAAATCCCGAGAACATTCCTAAAATCCAAGACTGTCTGTACAAGATAATCTATCCAGCTCCTTCACTATCACTATTTTATAATAACTCAATGATTATTTAGTTTCCCCATAAATTGTACATATTATCAAATTGGAGAGAATCTCCAACCAAATTACCAGATAACTTGGCCCTAAGGAAAGGATGTTCGTTATGAGTATCCTCATTCTGAGCTGTCTGTGCAACCTATAGTATTTCGTCTAAAACATCTTCCTCTTCAAAGCAGGCATCAGTTGTATGACTCAACATAGGTTCAATCTGAGATGTGAACTGGTTGGAGCTTAAATCAGCTACACTTTGTGAAAAATTATCTATATTAAACATTGGCCAAAGAGATTCCTACTCCAATCTTGCACCCCCAATCATAGAACTGACGTGGAAAATAATTATATATTGACATTACTAGATAGTAAACCTTACTTTACAGATCAAATTTGTAGATTACCATAAGTAGGAAAGCTTTAACTAATGCCAGGTAATCATCACAAGAGTCTATAGTAGTACACACCTTTAAATCGTTTCTGGCATTGGCACGGGATGCCAAAATGTAACTTGGGCTGGAGTCATCCAGTAGAAACTCCAACCATTGATTAAGAGTAGCACTGTTATCAGTTCTATCATGCAGTCTCTCAAATGAAGTTTTTGATCGCAATGTAATATCTGCCTGGATGTCGGCCTTTTCCTGCTTCACTTGTGGGTAGCTTTTGTCTGGCATATCTTCAACAGCATCAGGTTTGGTCATCTTATCAGAAAAGGAACTATTCATTACTGAAGGAAAAACATTCCTCTGTATTGGTGGTCCATTCGAGCTTCCAATCCTTGGCTCTATTCCATTTTTCTTGAAAACGCGGCATAAAACAAAAGCATCCTGTAAAAGTAAAGAAAATCATCATCAAGGGTCGCATCAAGGAATTACTCTAATAATAATTGAAGCAGACAACAGAATGAATTTTTCGCAGTCTTGATAAATGGCATAAGGATATCGTTAATTATTTGATAGAATTAATTCAGAAGAATACTAGGGATATGATAGCAGAAATTAATTGCAAGATATAGGTTAGGCAGAAGGATGAAAACTTGAGAACAAAGCCTATAAACACTGTTGGTCACTGAAAACCACATAATGCACAGATACATCTCTCAGCTTGGCACATTGACAAGAGAAAATAATGTTAAATAGATCAGTGACAAACCAAGGCTATGATAATTGTTGAAGAATAAAAGACCCAAAAAAAAAAAATCTTGGTAATGACAGTTGCTTGCTATCTCAGTCAAAATAATTGTGCCCAAGTGTGAGCAAGGAGTGATTCCAACCTCCAGCTTAAACTAAGAAAAATGTTCTATACTCTTCTCAAACACTCTGTTTCTACAAGTAAATAGAATTATTCTTAATATTTTTAAAATCCAGCAGGAAAGGCTACTGAAAATTCTGATTCAAAAAGTATACAAATAATAGAGAGACTATGATTTATGCTTAAAAGTTTATTTAACCCCATTCTCTAGTTTTATAAATGGGCAAAGAAAACTTAATCCAATTCAATTAGGATACCTGAACACCAGCTACCCCTTCACATTGTGTCTCATCTAGACGATATTCATGCATCACCCAATCTGTTCTTCCTCCCGTAGCTTTCCAGTAACCAGCTTCAGTGGCCCTATTTGTGCGTGTTCCATTGGGATACTTCTTATCACGTGGACTGAAAAAGTACCATTCTAAATCTCTGTTAGGCAGGAAAGACTTATCTGCAACAGGCATGAAAAACGAGTCAAATTTTGAAGTATAACTCTTGTTACATCTAAAACTATTGTCCACGCCTTAAAGTAGACTAAATTGCCATACATGATATTTGTAAAAGTTGTCATAAACATCATGCATATTCTAATTCCAGGTTCACATGTACTTGGAGTTGGCAAGGGAAATGGGACATCCGACATTATATCAGCTTTTTTATTGATGTCATGCGTTTTTCAAATAAACAATTTGCAGGCATCCCAACCTCAACCTACATTTCATATCTGATATTTTCAGGTGCTTCTATCCTGCACTAATCCATCTGATGGTTGATTTGCACGCTAAACTCAGAGACCAAACATCAATAATAAGATGGGTAATGGATATCTAAGGCTTTTATACCCAAATTGGACTCTGTAATTTTCATGAGATGACTATTTCTGATCGAAGAAATAAAGTTTTGGGAGCTACATTTACAGTATGTTAAAACTGATTCTCACTGATAGTGGGCCAAATGACTCTGCTTTAATGAGGCATCCACAGTCTAAATTAGTTCATACTTAGACATGCGCACAGTTTCCATGAGGAAAAAACAAGGGTGCATTAATCACAGGGCAATATTCAGGAGCTAACTATGCAAAATATTAAGGGACCCAAATATGAAATTGAAATAGCTATGTCTTGGAATTCTAATTTGCTAGTTCTACTAATGGTGGGCAGTAAGGATATCACGTTCTCGAATAAACAGAACCAACAATTTCCAGCAGAAACCAAAAGTAAATAACACCTGCAAAAAACATCCAAGGATTTATTGTCATTGTTGGAAATTTGACAACGAATTATGTAAATTTGGGTAAAAATAGCAGTTATGTAACAAAGAGGCTTGTATAAAAACTAGTGAATGCCCGAGAAATGTAATCATGGAGAATCATTGTTGAATTAATAGAGATTCCAATCCCTTGCCCGTGGATGTTTTCTTGACACCTTGTCAAGGCTTTACCACGTAAATCTTATGTGTTTATGTGTGTGTTTAAATTCAGTTTTCAAATCTGTTATATGCTTTTCTTGGTCAATTTATAACTGAATGTGTAACTGAATGTGTAGTTCCTTCTTCATTTCCCCTATTCAAACAATAGTCATAACCTTCCAATGGCCTTAGGACTCTGCGTGGACACAATTTTCGTCAATTGTAACGAATAGTATTATCGATGGGTGCAACGTAGAAAAATATGATTTCACTCAAATCAAACTGTAAGCATTCACCGAGACAATTATATAACAGAAAACCATCAATGCCCAAAAGCCAAAAACTTACCAAGCAGATCCCAAGGTTTAAAATTATACAAATCAACTTCTGGGATAATGTCCAATTCTATCTTACAGCCATGAACTTTTCTCTTCAAATAATAACCCACAATCTCCTCCTCACTGGGATGGAACCTGAAACCCGAGGGCAAGGAAACAGGCGCCATTCTGTAATCAAAATCTCTAAAAAGACTCTACAATGGAATGTACAATCATGAACGAAGAAATTGATGCAAGAAACCCAGCCATTAATAATGGAATTTATATCAGTAAAACCCCACGGCCACAACCGAGAGTTCGACAGGGTGATTTGAGATGGCAAACAAAGTGAAAGCGAAGAGTAGAGTTTCTACTGTCCTTTAGTTAATTAAACACCTCCATAAAATCTTACAGATTTCTGGCAAAGAAATATAAAAGGTATGGGATTGACTCCCTTTTGTTACTGCCTCAACATCAATAACCGGCCTCTGCCAAGAAAATGAAGGAACATTCAGAAAACGATACTGAAAATGCAGTTGTCACAACATAGGACATGAATCGTTGTGGTTGTTGTTAAAGTCCGGCGACAAGTCAAAATCGTGTTCACTGAACAATCATGGTGAAATGGTTAATTATATTTTTTATTAAATTAAAAATAAAAACTTTGATTAAAAATAAAAGTAATAAAGTAATAAAGTAATAAATAAAGTTAAATTAAACAAAAAAAACCATGTGGAACCAAGTGGCTCTTGCATGCACCAGTCCCTTCTAGATCTTCGGCCTTCAGCTCCAACATCAGCCAAGTGGTTGCCCCTTCTAGATCTTCGGACTTCAGCGCCAAGATGAGACTCTTCATCTGGCTCGGATCCTGCTTATGAAATGGATTTACATATCCGCCAAGCTTTTGTTGTCTGCAAACACATAGATCTCCTCTTATGAAATGGATCCTCCCTATCCGCAAAGATTTTGTTGTCCACAAACACCACCAGTCCGCAAACGAGGTTGATGCAGAGAATGTGCCGTTACAAATGTTGATGTGGAAAAATGATAAATCTAGGGTTTCTGGAGGGGTCAAAATGCTTGAGAGCCAAAGCTTGGGTGGTGAAGAACAGTCTGCATGCAGAAGTGTGGAGGGAAGAAGAACAGAGATGCGGAGAGACGCCGAGCTCAGTGCACTTTTATTGTGGAAGACAAGTGCAGTTCTTGTTTTCCCCAAAGCTTCATACTCGGTGAAATCAAGGTGGTTCCAATAGAGTTTTTTTGCTAGCGCTAGCGTGGACACTGTATGGATACCGTATGCTGGTAGGGTGATAGCTCTAGTTTAAGGAGGGCGCACCTCAAACCCTCCCTCTGCTTGATACAAGCAGACATGCCTCCTTGTCATCTTCGACTCCGATATATGCCTAGCCAGAATGCCATCAGCCATATCCCTTCCCTGGCCCATCTGCTTTCCCAAAAAGGGCCGGACCTTAATATGTGTAGCCGTGCTTTCTAATTTCAGTAAAGTAGGTTACAGGAAAGCCAAGAAAGCCAACCAGGCTTATGGAGAATAATAAAGGCGAGGTCGATATGCCTAGTTTGTAGGAAAATTTTGATCAAGGAACAGAATTGACGATATTACTCCTTTAAAGAACATTATCGTTGTATTGCTGTCAAAGAGGGCAGGATTCCGAAGAAAAATATCCCTCTGAAGGAGGGAAAGACCTCGAAATTTCATGAGGAGACATGGTCTGGGCAAAGGTGAAATCTCATCCTTGGTGGCCATTTGCCTTGCACCTTCGACTAAAAAGGTGAGTCTCCAAGGCCCATTTCAAGCTGCAATTCTTTCTATATGAAATGTGGAAACATTCCGCCCTGAATCCAATTGCCACTTGAATATGTGAAGTTGGTGAAATGCTTTCCCCTACCCGTCCCTCCTTACTGGCCAAAGAGAATAGACAAGACCTCCTTCACTCACGCTCTGGATCTTCACCACCTGGATCATCTGCTTCATCAACGATAGAATCTAAAGAAGAATAATGCATTCTGTCATGCTGCCTTTCCATCATTATGGCCCTGGCTTGCTTTATTCAAGCGAACTGCCCCGAAACCTTACCTGACGTCTGCCATTTCTCGACTCCTCATCATTCTCAATAAATCCTTCTTGTTCTAACCTACAGGTAAGGTATCAAGGTGGTGGCTGAAATACACTGCACTATACCTAGGTGGGAACTCCATTGTTGAAACACTGTAGCGTGAGCAATACTGTTGCATTGTTCAATTTTCTGCAATAGATGAGAGACTACATGCAGTGACCATTTTGGGACATGTGCTGCCAAGGAGTTATCAGTGAGAGAGACGTGTTGCCAGGGAGTTATCAGTGAGAGAGACGTGTTGTGGCGTGCTGGTTATCAGCTGGTTATTAGAGATATGTTATATGTACATGTTATTTAGAGATCATCGATTGCCATTTGATGTCTTGCAAATAAACCCAAATAAACACAATATGCTCATTAGACAAACTAATGCTAGGCAAAGTAGGGAAACTAATATCAACATTAATATTAACTGTTTGACAGCCACTAAACTAATGCTAGGCAAAGTAGGAAAACTAATGTTAGCATTAATATCAACTGTTTGACAGCCACTAATAATGAACAGAACAGGGTAAAAGCAGAACAAACCTATGGTCCAGCCTCTTCCGCCTCGGGAAGAGGCCAAATAAGACCATCAATTGAATGAGATGGTAAAAAAAATAAATAACCTCAAATAAAAATAAAAACATTCCAAAACTGACGAACTAATTAATGTCAAGCCACTAAAAACTGATTACTATAGTCACATGCCATTGCCAGATGGCAGGGACTAATAAAATATGGAAAGTGTACATAGTATATGATAATTGATCGTGTCGTGGCCACTCTGCCCCAAGATATATGTAGAGAGTGTGACTTTTTTGCCCCCACTATGATGTTCATGTTCTTGTGTTTGTTTGTAAATTTGGTGGGGACTTCTAACTATTCTGAAATTTTTTTGGGCATTGATGAAGAAGGTAAACTATTTGAATCAATGACTTTTTTGGTTTGTTTATTTGTACTCTCGTTTGGATTATAGATTTTTAAAATTTAAGGACTATGAATGAAGACAATTGTTTTTGGTTTTGTTTGTAGTCTAAATTGCAGAATTTAAGAATGTCACTAATAGATAAGAAAGAAGTCAATTATTTGATCTAATTATTGTCGATCAAATTTTTTAATATTTTGAGAATTCCCTACAATAAAAAGAAAGATTGTCTGATTCTTTTTCTTTACTACTATTATTATTATTGTTTTCCATTTTTCTATTTTATTATTATTATTATGTTGCATTTATCTTCTTTCTCTAGTTTGGAAATTCGAGAGTGTTGTAATTTTACTGAGATTGCATATTTGAGGCCTCTGATCTAAAGCTATAAAACCCTGATGTTTTTTATATTAGAATTTAATTGGCACCCAGATTAATATGGATTTTGATGTATTATTACTATTGTTTTCCATTTTTCTATCTTATTATTATTATTATTATGTTGCATTTATCTTCTTTCTCTAGTTTGGAAATTCGAGAGTGTTGTAATTTTACTGAGATTGCATATTTGAGGCCTCTGATCTAAAGCTATAAAACCCTGATGTTTTTTATATTAGGATTTAATTGGCACCCATATTAATATGGATTTTGTTTACATTAGAGAGATTGTGACAAAGAGATCACAAAGATGGAACAGATAACTAATGCAGAAATGGTGGGAAAGCTAAGGAGGTAGCAAAGAAGTCACATATGTAAGTTTAGATATGTGACCTTTTTCCACCTCCTTACCTTTGTCACCACTTCTTCAATAATCATGGATTCCATCGCTTTGATCTCTTTTTCATAGTCGGTCCGCTATAAACAAAATCCATATAAATCTTGGTGCCAATTAAATCTTAATATAAAAACCAACAGGACTTTACAACTTTAGATTAAAGGCTTGGAATATGCAATCTAGATAAAGAAGACAATGCTTTGGAATTTGTAATTTAAAGAGAAAATTAATTGAATATCTAATCTTATTGCAAGTTAATTACAAATTTTAAAATATTTTTAAAATCTATAAATAAAAATGAAGGCAAACTCTTATTTATCAAATTTTTAAAAGATTTTCATATCTACACTACACTAAAAGTAAAAGATTAAAAAGATATCAAAATTTTAATATATTAAAACTTAAACAAGAACATTGAATACAATGAACACATGAAGGGAGTCATATTGGAAAGTTTGGTCTAGCAGTTAAAAGCCAAAATTTCAAAGTTGCAACATTGAACTCTTGCCACACTTAATGTAGAATCATATCTACTCGATATAGTAATATAATTACTTTTTTTGTTTGCTAAAGCAAGAGTCGTACCTTCTTTATAATTAAATCAGAAAATAATTTACATAGTATACAACCAACCCAGTGGATCCATGGACCGGTTAAAAACTACCACCTACCAACTAAGGGCCTCGAGATAAGGGTGAAAACCCTGATCCCTACCAACAAAACAACAATACTCTCAAATACCTAATGTCTTTACAATGGAAGTCAGCGATGAAACCTTTAATCTCCACCGTTAAAACACCAAGCCCAATCCAACGGCAGAGGAATATATCACAGTGCAAGAAGCCCGACGCTTAACCTTATGGCCCCACTGACATGCTCGAAGGTTCCTGTCCGTAGATTTCCCAAGATAGATCCAACAATCGAGAAGGATATCGCATTTCCAAAAAGCATGCTGCTTAACCACCCGGTCCCACTAACATGCTCGATGAATCCTAGCTGTCAATTCTCCGTGTTTGATCCGACGGCCCAGGATCATATCGCACGGGCCTAAAGCACCGCTGGTTAGCGTGCGATGAGGGCGATATTCATACCCACCCCTTGGCCACGTGTAGCGACTTGAATGGTATCGCTTCCAAATCTTGAAAGCCACTTTCTGCTTGAAAGGTGCCTGATGACTAGAAAACCACTTTGCGGGCGAAATAACATTCCCGTGGAGAGAATCTGGGGTATTCTGACTGCCATGAAAGCCCGGATTCTGGCTTCTCATTCCATCCTCTCTATACCTGTTGATGATCCCATGTGAAGTACAGTTCCATTCCTTCGGCCTACTGCCCAGGTAGCATAAATCACCGTGTAACCAAAGAAGGGTCAAAATGAGGAAAAAGTCGCAACTCATAACGGAAATAAATTAACTAAAAACTACCTCCATGGCTATGTTACGATACACCATCATATCTTATTCTGTGTGGCAACCACATTGTTCCTTGAATATTTTCTGAGACAATCCTTGCCAATCCATCACGACTCTGCTAGAGGTACAATTCACACCTTGATTAGCCAATAAATCTGCCAGTTTGTTAGCCTTCCTTCGAACATGGTTAAAACTTACCATGTGTAAGTTCATGAGGTGAAGCTGGATCCATTGAAAGACTTGGATCAACCTCCAATGTTTAGAAACCTTTTCTGGCCCCGTGCCCCAACTGATTCTTTTGACCGAATTAATGATGAGCTCAGAGTCAGCTTCGATAATCACATTTTGCCGATTTTCCTTCACTAGGAGTTCTAAGCATTGCTCCATAGCCATTAGTTCTACCATATTGTTAGTGGCTCTGCCTAGATGGCAATGGAAGATGGAAAGGATATTTCCCAATTCATCCCTTAACACCCCTCCAAATCCAGCAACACCCGGGTTGCTCTTAGAGGCCCCATCAATGTTATATTTCAGAAAACCCTGAGGGGGAAGATGCAAATAGTCCTGCTCCATTTCCATCATCCTAACCTTTCTGTCGAGGCCCTAAGGAATAACCCCCTGCATACCTAACAGTCTGAGAATTCTCATTTCAGCATTTGAAGGGGGATTCTTAGGGGGATTTCTCACAGTCGTACTCACCGTCTCCCTAAGTTGTCTTTAAATCTACGCAAAAAGACATTGGAAGGATCTCTTTTCACTTTTAAATATCCTATTGTTCCTTTCTTTCCAGAAATTCCATATAATGAAGCTAGGCGTGAGAGCCCAAGCTGTGCAAAGAATTTTAGAATCTGAAAAATTTCGCCTCCCATTATTTAGGGTATTGATAATACTCCCTCTATCCCTGTCGGTCTTTTGGAAGATGGTGGCAAAAGAGTCCCATAGTCTAGAGGTGAAGATGCAATTGTTGAGGAGGTGTTCCATAGTTTCCTCTTGGGCCTCACAGAGCTGGCATCTGGAAGGCCCCAGAACACCTCTTTTCCGAATGTTGTCCCAAGTTAGAATTTTCCTGTGGTGAACTAGCCACATGAAGAGTTTAATCTTCATCCATCCTTGATGCCTCCATAGATTCTGCCAAATTCCATCCGGAGCAAGAGGTTCCAGGTCAAGGAGAATGTGTTTTGCCACCTTAAGATTAAAGGTGCCCTCATTGTTGTTGCCCCATCTTAACTGATCATGCCCCCTATTACTAGAATCTTCCTTTGTTCCAATAGTTTCATAAGAGCCTCTCCTTTAGCTTTCAAGGGGTTGTCTTCCCTGTAAACAATATTCCTCCAACTTCTCCATTTTCCTGCATTATTGGTTTGATCCCAAAAATATTTAACCTTATGTAACCCCATGTCGTTTGTCTCTATCTTGAGGCCCTTAAAATCCTCTTTTAATAGTATCGGTTCTTGTTTCCATTTGTCTTCCCAAAATACTGCCAGATCTCCCTCTCTGATTTCCCAGAAGTTGTTCTTTTGTACTAAACCTCTATTCTCCCAGGCCTTATTCCAGATGTGTGAGCCCTTTATACTACCAGACATCCTTATATGATCGTTGATTTGCCAAGTACTAGCATATTTTTCTTTCCAAATACTAGCCCATTGAGCCTTTGGTTCTTTAACCCAACGCCACCAAAGTTTAGCCCCTAAAGCCCTACTTAGAACCTGTGGATCATCCAAACCAAGATCTCCATGTTTCTTGGGTTTGAAAAGATTTTCCCAGGCTACCAAGGGCCATTTCTTTCTATTCTCCCCCTTGCCCCAGAGGAAGTCTCTTTGAATGGTTCTGAATTGTTGTAAGACTCCTTTTGGTGTAGGGAGAGCTGAAAGCATGAAAACTGGGATAGATTGAAGAATAGCCTTTGTAAGCACCAATCTACCAGCCAAGTTTAAAGATCTGATGGTCCAATTCCTAATTTTATCCTACATCTTGTTAATCACCAGCTCCCATATACTTTTATGCAGAGGTTTAGCAGTTAGAGGAACACCCAAATATTTTGAAGGAAGGAAATCTCTTTGAAAGCCCAGTATTATGGAAATATTCCTTTGAATAGCAATGTTGGTATTAAAGAAAAAAATCTTGGATTTGGAAAGGTTAACCTCCATACCTGAAGCCATGGCAAAGTCACTTAGAAGTTGTTTATATGCTAGAGCCTCTTTGATCGTATGGATACCTTGTAGCATGGTATCATCCACAAATTGTTGATGAGTCAAGAACTGTCCATTCTCAGAAAGTTGGAGACCCTTGATTTTACCGTCTTCCTTTGCCTGCTTGATGGACCGATCCATTCCTTCCATCATGAGAATGAAGAGAAAGGGAGAGAGTGGATCACCCTGCCTGAGGCCTCTTGAAGGAATAAAAGTTTCGAAGGGAGAACCATTAACCAAAATAGAAAAACTAGGGGAAGTTACCAGGGCCATGACCCGTCTGGCCCAGTTATGATCAAATCCAAAAGCAATAAGAATGCTTCTAATATCGGTCCAATTCAGCTTGTCATAAGCTTTGGCTAGATCCAGTTGCATGATCATTCTAGCCTTCCTGTTGCTGGTCAGTGTGTGCACCGCCTCCTGTGCTTGAATGATGTTATTGAGAATTTTCCTGCCTTCCACCTAACCAGATTGTTCCCCAGACACAAGAGTGGGAAAAAGAGGTTTGAGTTTGTTGGCTACAACTTTGGATATTATCTTGTAAACCACATTGCAAAATGCTATGGGTCTAAACTTATCTGGAGTTAGGGCATTGTCCTGTTTAGGGATCAAAGAGATGAAGGAGGTGTTGAGTGCCTTCAAAATAGTTCTATTCCTCCTGAAATCTTCTACTACATTCAGAATGTCCTGTTTAACAATATTCTAGCAAGCTTAAAGAAATCTACATTGAAACCATTAGGGCCTGACGCTTTACCATTCTGCATTTCCTTGAGGACCTCACTGATCTCCTCTTCAGTCACTGGCCTATTGAGGTTGAAGTTATCCTCTCCGGACACTAATCTTGGTATATATTTTGTTAAATACTTGATGAAATGCTCTTTGTCCGAAATGGTTTCCTTGGCAATCCCATGAAAGTGCTGGACTAACACGGCTTCTATGTCTTCGTGGGAACTGAGAAGTTGCCCTCCCTCATCCTTGATCGAAGAGATTCTATTATGGGCTCTATTTGCCAATGTTGATCTGTGGAAGAATCTGGTGTTTCACTCTCCTTCTTTTAGCCATTGCACTCTTGAATTTTGTCTCCAAAATGTTTCTTCTTGTTTACAATAGTTCTCCCATTCTTGCTGGACTTTGGTAGCTTTCTCATCTCTGACTTTGTCAAAGCCAACCTTAACAAGGGTTTGGTTTAGTTCCTGCAATCTATTTTCAATAGCTTTTTTTCCTTCAAAAATATTACCAAATTCATTCTTGTTCCAATCTTTTAGCTTGCACTTGATATGTTTTAATCTTTGTGAAGAAGGAACATACTTGTACCCTGAATGTGTAAATCTTCAGACCACCAACCTAAAATGTTGTTGATGAAATTTGGATGGGTGAGCCAAATATTTTCAAATCTGAAAGGTTTGTTCCTGGGGGTACATGTGCCTTTGACCTCCAGTTGGACCAGCTAGTGATCTAATCCTCCAAAGGGGAGAATAATAGCTTCCATTTCCCTATTGTTGAGCATAAGATCCTCTGAGATGATGAATCTGTCTAACTTTGATGCAACTAGAGACTCTCCTCCTCTTTTATTGTTCCCAGTAAAGAGACCATTACCCGAAGCAATGTTAACTAGCTTCATAGAATCCATAAAAGTTTGAAAGGCTGAGGAGTATTTATTTAGAGTTCTGGTCCCCCTTTTTTCTCCGATAGTGATTTTATCATGTTGAAATCGCCCCCCAAAATCCATGGTATATCTGCATATCTCGCTCTAAGATCCACCAGAGAATCTATAAACCTAAGTTTGTCATCCATTCTCTGAGGGCCATAAACATTCGTGACCAGATAGATCTCCCTTTTCCCCACAAGTTGAATAACCACTGATAAATAATTTCTAGAAGCTTTAGCATCTATTATACCAATCTTTTGGGGGTTCCAAAGAGTAAGAATTCCACCTGCTATATTTTGTGCCTTGAATTCTAAAAACTCAACGATTGAGCCATTTTCTATGTATTTCTTTAATTTTCTGAATGGAACATTTAGGTTCCTGGATAAAAATCATATCCGGAGCTTCTTGTTTCATTCTGTTACTAATTAATCTTTATTTCCTTTTACTACCTAGACCCCTAATATTCCAAGAAGTGAAATTCATCATTAAATATTTGTGAAGGAGTAACTCATTAGGTCTTTCATCTTACCTGAATCTATCATTAACTTTCCACATTCCATCAACAGCTCATTCTGCTTTTTTCTGCCTCTCTTCTTTCCTAGGCATCTAAGTGCTAATCCTGGTGTGTTTTTCATAGTTTTCACCCCTTCACTACCCTGTCTTGCAATGCTACTTTGCTTGTCTGTCCCTGTGATCTGGGTTTTCCATAAATATAGTTGTTGTACTCTAGTGAACTCTTCTTGAGGTAACAATTCTACCCCTCCCATGGTTCCCTGTTTCAAGAACCCTTCCAAATCTAGGTTTTCTCTCTCAATAATCTCTTGTAGTTCATGGTCCTCCATGTCCATCTCGATCTAGGTTATTTC
This sequence comes from Pinus tabuliformis, assembly GCA_031772625.1. Classification (NCBI taxonomy): domain Eukaryota; kingdom Viridiplantae; phylum Streptophyta; class Pinopsida; order Pinales; family Pinaceae; genus Pinus; species Pinus tabuliformis. The sequence continues at coordinate 68,841,745 of CM062806.1, read as the reverse complement.
TTGGTCCATATCTAGTTCTACCTCACTCATCATAGCCTCTTCTGTTTATTTTTATCCTTTGTTTGTTCCTTGTCTTCCTCTTTCTCTTTCCCCTCTGGACTTCCCTCCAATCCCTGATCTGCTTTATTTGTCTCTTCTTCTTCCTCGAGCACTTGATACCTGTTCTGACTAGCCTGAGGCCCTTTTGCTTGATGTTGCTTAAGTCCTGTTTTACCCCCTTTTCCTCTATGGCTTACTTTATGGAAGCTTTCAGTGTCTTTCATAGTGGCAGCTTTGCTTTTATTCTCTATCTTACCAAGAGGACAATCCCTGAAAAGGTGTCCATGCTCATGGCATCTGCGACATCTAATTAGAATATGTTCATAATCAACTGTCTGAACCCATTCTTTGTCATAAACTTCCAAGATAACCTCATCCGGTAGGGCTTTGGATAGATCCATTTCCACACAAATTCGTGCAAAGGAAGTATATTTTCCCCTTCTGGTGGCTTCAGAGACTTTGACAAAATGTCCTAATTTATTTCCTATGGATGTTAACGACTCAGTTTGCCAATAATCAAGAGGAAGGGAGTAAAGCCTTACCCAAATCGGAAGCGAAGTGAATGTCTCCTGCTCCGGGACAAAGTTCATCATCCACAGCCTCATGTAGAGGCCAGCAGCAGCGAAGAAGTAGGCTCCCCCTTCAAACACTATGTCTTTGTCCTCAATATTTGTGAAGACCACAGTGAAGAATCCCTTTGACCCAAGATGTAGGTCAATGCTTCCTTTTGGTTTCCAATGATATTTAATCCATGTTTGTAAAGCTTTTTTAGTGAGCCATACTCCCATGAATTTGCAAATGATAGCATATGTCTGCATGTGTTCCCTGTGTGCCTGCAGAGCCGGATGATTCAGAACTACTCTGGGTCTGACTTCAGTTTTGGGTTTACATGGACCCGTCTGCGCCTTGGTTTTTGCCCCCTGTTCCTTGTCGTCTTCCTCCTTGTCTTTTGTGCTATTATTCTCCTTGGATGTAATTCCCTCTTGCTCTTCTTCCATGCTTTCTTTCCCTACTTCAGCAATACCTCTGATCTCTTCTATTGGCTTCTTACCTCGGCTGGCTACAGCCTGCTTGTAGGAGGGAGTGGAGCTCCCTCCTTTGCGCCCTTCCATGGAGTTCAACACCTGCTAACTACTGTAAACCCTAGCTATTCCGCCATTCTTCGGAGCTGTCCTGGATGAAAACCTAGTAATATAATTGCAAACCCAAAATTAAAAAAAATTAAAAAAAAATAATAAGAAAAAAGAAAATTATACCACTCCATTAACACTATTTTAGAAGGAAAATTCTACTCAACCAAGTAGACTGCAATATTGGACTACGTGTGGCAAAGCTAAAGTGGTAGATGTCACACATATATATAAAGTGGTAGATGTCACACATATATATGCTCAAATTCAGAAGATGGACCAGTTATACATCACAATTGAAATTTTCTGAATGGGGAGGAGGAATATATTATCAAAGTAAACACACTATATTATTATTATGAGAATAGATCCAAGAGCCATTGGGTGCAAACTTTTTTAAAATAAAAAATACAACGTTCTATTTTTTATTGCTTAAATTGTATTCATAAATGCTTAATTGAATGTATAGAGGACCAAATAAAAATTTTAATCATAGAAATCTTATTGTTTTCATGATATATACATAATTTTTTTAAATGATTCGTAATTGACATTAACATATTTTACATAACATGTACATGGAGACATTTTTACATGCAAATTAAAAAGATTTTTTATTATTAATATATTTTTAAGCATATGTGAATATTAATCCGTATTAAAATACTTTATTGACAACCCACATTGAATATTTTTTTATATGCAACATTAAAATATTTCATTTTAACAATTTTTTCTATATATATAGAGATATATGAAGTTCATATCTACATTAATTAGTTAACATAGATTTTCAAATAGTTTATTTAAATTTTTTGCTGAATAATTTTGAAAAGTATAAGATTTAAACATCTTACTCAATTTTTTTTACTTGATTACTTTACACTATATTAATTTTTTTTATTGAGCCAGTTTGAAGGGGTGAAAATAATTTTTATTTTAAAAGGAAGTAATTGACCAAAAAAATTACGCATTCCCTCATACCTCATAGTGGGCTGTAGAATAAGTCTTTGAGCTCATTGAGCCTCATGCAAAAACTCATTATGAGAGGATGTATAACTTTTCCGTCCATAAGTTCCCTTTAAAATAAAAATAAAAATTATAAATTATAAACTAAAACTAACAACTATTTAACAATGAAATTTTATAGAAATAATATAAAATATGTATCAATATTCTAAATATTTAAAACAAGATTAGAAATATATTTAACTAAATTTATATACAAACTCTAAAAATTTACTCTCCTCACTTTACTCAACTATTTAATATTATTATAAATATTTAAAAATAAGATTATAGCTATATTTAACTAGATTAACGAAAACATGCAGACTCTAAAAATTTTAAATATTTAAACATTATATTATAAATATTAACTTTTTAAAATAAACATACTCTAACCGTATGAATATCTAAATATGAAATTCCATATATTTAAGAAAAATAAAAGTAAAAAATGAACATGAATCTTGTTTACCATTTCCTTTAGCACCCTACTTTTTCCTGGTACGGTCCCACAGACGAGATTTGTATTGGTCAGTACATCTATGTTTGCAACCATTACCATTAAAAATTCATAAATCTGCTCGCACTAGCATGTGGAAAAACAGAACAAACACAAAATTGTTATAAATTTTACTCACTTTGCCATCCACAAAACTTAGAATGTGTAGGAGCATCACTACTCTTCTCGGGAATATGCTAAATTTGACACCCAATGAATATGTTGGTGTTGATTGCCACTAGCAACACCATCCTCTGCAGACCCTCCAATAGTCCACCAACTCCAACCTACCACACCATCCATTGACTTCACTGTGTAGTCAAGTATTCCACATGGAGGAATTTTAGAGGTTTTTTCTTTTAGAAAATTGTAATTTATCTTCTGCCTAAGCAATCCAAATAAGGCAAAGCTGTGAATTTGTTCTCTATTGTAGTTTTTGCTCTCTTTAATGAATTCCTCCCTGTTATCTCCTGTTATGTTTGTGATGATTTTATTCGCTATTATTCTTCTCTAATCTGAACAACTAGTATCAGAGCCTCCCTACAGCCCCTCTTTGTAGTCTAGGAGAGATTATGCTTCCTCCACTTGAACTACACCATCCCATCACTCATGCATTGGAGGAATCTTACATATCAAGCATGCGTGCATGATGCAAGTTGTCTTTGTTTCTTTCGTTTGCTTGTATGTCACAGTCAAGAGTATGTGTATGCTTCACAATTGCACATGATGTCGCACAGCACCGTGATAAGTCTACGTATTTAATTTCATGCACTTTCTCTCCCTTACATTCTGTGGACACATTTAAACTTGGACTGTGTTTATCTTCATTATTATATCTTTCATGTTTGTTGGTTCGCATAACTATGTTGTTCACGAACTGTGCCTTCAACAACATGGGTCGACCAATGCGCTGGTGGATGCATTGGAAGTATGACTTCACATGAGCAGACCCATGCACCATTAGCTTAGGAGTAGGAGTAGTTTTTGGTTTTAGTTTGTTTTCTTGCATGTGTGTTTGCTTCTTACCTTGCATGTTTGTTTGCTTGTATCCATGTTTGCTTGCTTGCTCTACTTTCACATTTACTTCTTCCTTTGCCTTGTTTTGTTGTTTGCACTCGTAGGTTAGTTTTGCATGGAACTGTGTGTGACTCTTGAAACAAGCGGGGTAAAGTACACACAGACTTGTGCAATTATTAATACTTGGTTATCTATTGTCCCACCTCTATATGAAGAAATTTTTATCTTCAATCCATGATATGCCAATAGAGAATACATATTGTTCGAAGTGAGCCTTGGTGAAAATACAATGCTTGCACACTAACTAGTGTCACCTACTCAAGTCGGTTGTTTTTGTGTTAACCCTTGGCAGCTCAGTCAAGCAAAGTAAGGTGAGGGGGAAAACCTTAACAAGCACGTGATAGGTATATATAAACTACTTCTCTGAAGGAACAACCTCTTCTTCTCTCAATAAGTTAGGATCCCTCTTTCGCCTCTCAAATAAATAACTTCTATGCACAGGCTATGAAAAATGAAAAATGAAAAACGAAAAGTGAATAATTTCAAAATGAAAAATGATAAGGCAAAGGAAGAGAAAGGATTCGTGCACAAAGAGTTGATGCAATTAACTCCGTAGGGGTACTGAACAAGCTCACTGGTAGTGGAGTGATGCTTGTGTTCCTGCGTGACTCCGTCGAGATACTGTTTAGGCCTGCTAGCAATAGAGTAACACTAGAGATGAAACTAAGACTCTAAAGACTATAATTCTTGTGCACCAATATACTCCTCATCCCCAATCCAAACAACTGTGTTGAATTGGCTTGGAATGTGTGTCGACCAACCAAAGGCTTGGCATATGCTACATCTTACAATCAAGCAAGTGTGGAAACCAAGACGAACAAAGAATTGAGCAATACTTCCAGAGGTGTTAGACTTGATTTTCACGAATAAGGTCCATTCAGAGAGCTAGAGTTCTACTAGTGTGCTGCTAAGTGTTGTAGTATCTACAGCCACCCTCCAAAATTTTTCCTTAGCTTCGTTTTGGAGCCTTCCTACCAACCATCTTTGGCAACATGTCTTACACTGTCAAGTACATGAGCTTCAGTGGTTTTCTAGCAGATTTCCATCTTGTGCTTGATATATTGTTTCATAACCCCTCTCAGGCTGCTTCTCTGGAATTGGTCTAGCTTCTGGCTAAGGAGCTCCCTCAATAAATTGTGTAATTCTGGAGGGGAACCAACCTTCCCTCTAGAAATTGAGCAAATCTTACTCACAGCATGTTGGCCTCAGAAATTTCGCAATCCCGTTAGTCAACCTTCCTAGTGAAAATTGCGTAATTGAGGCAATCATGTGGGCATTGTATTCCAAGTTTGGCACTATGCATAGGCAGTTGTCCATCTCAACGGTTCACAACATTGATGTTCTAGGAGAGCACGTATCTTGTGAAACATTCATGCTATTGTTGAATAAATGCAAACATGGACAATGAAATACAAGGAAGCCCTATTACACTTGCCCAAGATGATGAAGCCTAGAGTAGTCGAGTTGAAGGCATGCATTCGGAGTTAGATCCGGAACTATGAAGATCTCCCACACCTCATCACTAGTTTTCAGGCTTCACATGCATAGTTATTCAGGAGTATGGATGTTTTATTGCACGCACATGTGGTCCCATCTATTGGGACACTCACCGAGGCAAAGACAAAGGCACAAGTCCGGCTGGAGATTGAATCGTACTTTGACGTGTTTATGTGCATAGCCACTAGCGCAGACTTGGTGATTAGTGCAGACAACATGTATCAGTATGTCACTGGTCCAGTTGCACTCAAGACAATGATGCACATGCTATTAGACAAGTTGGACATAGGAGCTAGAGCAGTGTACCCAGATGCTACAGAGGCAAGAGTTTGGTTCCATAAAATGTCACCAAGAGTACACAGACACCATTGCGGACTACCAGGCTTGGCACCGGTTCGCTATTTTCAACCACTGTGAGGATGTTGAAGCGCTGGCCTTCCCATAGTTATCCCAGTCATAGTGATGCCTTGCATGGATTACTTAAGCCTATTTTGTCTCACATCGGTACATGTGCAGATTGTATGTAATGTCTTGTCAAGTAGAAATTCAAGTGTCAATATTGCTAGCCTCCTGTTGCAACAGGGTATCATCTTTCATGATTGACATTTTTACATGCAAAATATGTCATACTTTGCAAGCTGCAGTGTTCCATATTTCCAGATGAGACCAAAGAAGAAAGCCATGAAGTGTGCTGGTCCAAATGCCACTGTTGATTCCACTTTTGAGGAGTTGTCCCAGTTTTGAAGAGTTTTTATTTAAGGGAGGTCCAAACAGTCTAATCTTGGTCTCCCTAGGTTTCAATTTCCTGTTGTAGAATATAGAGAATGCATCTGTCCAAACAGTTTAACCTTGGCAGATTTTGTAGATAGGTAGAGAATCAAAGGGACCCAACTGTTTAATCTGGGCCCTGGCAGAAATAAGTGCAGATTTAGATAGGAAACATTCAAAAGAAAAATTGTAATTCTGGGTCTGCAAGTCTAAGTGCACCCTAATCAGAAAAGAAGAAAAAATGTTAGGAAAGTAGGATGGGTAGGTAGCTGTGGTTACAGAATGGTGATTCATGATCAATTTTGTGTTTCAAACTGTGTTTTATCTTTACAGATCACATTGCAGGCAGTTTTCATTCAGAAAGAGATCAAAGCTGGACATCACTAACTTCCCCTTCTTCTAATTCCCCAAGTCACTTACTAACTCCCCAAAGAGGACAAGATCTGCTTGGGCCTCTTAGTTTCATCATCATGCATATCAGTTGCCTTGGTGAAGATCTGCTTCACTCAAGGGCTTCATCTCTTTGCAAATTCTTTTCCCCAAAATTTAGCCTAAGGTCCCTGACCTTAGCGCCTGCTTATCACCTTCATATTAACTATTAACAATATTATATAACTCCCTAGCAGTCTTCCCCTTCCCCTATTAAAACTATGTACATAAAACTCCCCTATGTAAATATCCCCACCCTGGCAATATAACCATATTTTTATAAGTTCGGGGAAAAAATGGTCCATCTGGGGCTGTTTTTAGCCCATCCAAGTCATAACAGGGATTAATCTGACACCTGGTCAGACTAATAACCTCTCCCCTAGCCCTAAAACCCTCAAAAACCCCCTAATTCACCCCCAAACCAAAGTTTTGTGCATAAAATATTAATCCCGCTCATTTAAAAACCCATAAAGCCCCATTTCCTAAGTCTAAAACACTAACCCGCGCTCATTAAACCCGTTTAACTCTCAAACTCCGCCATTCCCATAGTTTAAACCCACCCGCGCATACATTAAAAACAGAATATTCCTGTGAATATTCCCCGCCCTAACTACCCGCCACCTCGCGTCTGCCGCCAACCGTTGGATTGCCCGCCCCGCAGATCAACGGTGGGCGGGCCACCCCATCCCCGACCTGCCCGAAGGTTAGCGTCCGGGAGATGGGCGGTATTACCGCCATACCTCCTGCCACGCGTCACCTTCTGGGCTGTGGCGGAGGCCCCCCTCACGAAACCACCATCTCCAAAAAGCGGTGCGCCACAATACCGCTTACCACCTCCTGCCCTGTGACGTCGCCGCTTACGTCACCCCCTGCACAGTCGCCGCTTACGTCACCCCCTTGCCCAGTCACCGCGACACGTCAACCGCCTGCGTGGCCTCCTGCCACCGTGTCGCCGAGTCATCTACCTGCGTGGCCCCTTGCCACGTGTCATGCCACGTCACCGTCCGTACATGATGACGTCATCATGCTGACATCATCGCTGACGTCACCCGCCGTACAACGTCACATCATGCTGATGTCATCAGCACTTTTTTTGGCGCGAAGGAGCAAAAGTCGCACTTCGGAGCCCCGGAATCCGATTCTGAGGCAGTTTTTGATGAGCGATTTGCGCCAAATCGCTCATCGCAGGATTTTTTAGGCCGAAATGGAGAATCTTCAGGGAATCTTCAGGGAATCTTTTCATCATACGGCCCCAGGAAGCCCAAAAGGCGCAAAAATGACCCGTTTTCTTCGCAGAGCATACCGAAAGGAGCAGAAGACAGTTCCAGAGGATACAGAGGCCGAACAACGGCCATTAACTTGTGATTAGACCCGCAACAAAGAAGAAAAGCGACCCAGTTCATCTGTCAGAGAGTATCAGAGGAAAGAGAAGCAGCAAAGTGTACCATTTAAATTGTTTAATGGAAACCTTCAGTTCCCAAAGCAGGTTAACATTGAATGGCCGCCAATTAAGTCAAATCAAGCAGTGAAAGCCCATCCTTACCTTCAAATCACAATTAAGGCATTCAAAGCCACAGGACAACAAAGAAGCAGAAACCCATGCACATTTATTTCAGAAGCACCTGCACCAAGCCACCAAGGACTACATAAGTTATTCAGTTTTGATACGGCCGCCCCAGTGCAGCCTGAGATATTTTCATGCATTTATTTCAGATAGGAGTAGGTAAATTAATTATTCTTTATAACCTGATTAGGTCAAGATGTAATAAAGAACTTTGTCGATAGAAAGTTTTGCCCTATATATACCACCCTCTGTATAGTTTTAAGGGTTGGTCGATTGAGAATTTTCACTAGAGACTCGCACTGTATACCTGACTATTTCTATAATCAAAGATTGCAGAAAGCTTGGAGAGCAGACTGTCTGCTGTAAATGAATGTTTTGGAGATATGAAGATGGAATTCTTGTGCTGCAGCCTGAAGAAATAAGTGCATCTTACCTTTGTTTATTGTTTACCACTATCTACATAGCAGAAAGAAAGAATAGCCTAGAATTAGTTTAAATACTCTCTATGCTCAATTTCTGCTATTCCTTTATGTTTTCCTCTGTTTGAATTGGTTATGAATATGAATTCCTCCTGGCTCATGTTTACCCCAATTCACCTGTGTCTGCTAATTATCTCGGGATTCTTTACTGCCCCTAGGTAGCGCTCTGTTACCTCCTCTGTTAAGCTGATTGAGAGATTCTTAATTGCCTCTCATTACTTAGCATTCTTTCCATCACTCAGACCTGAAACATTGTTTCATGCTCAACTATCTTGCTCCATTATCCCTCTCTTGTGACCGAAGAAATGCACCAGCAGTTCTCCTCCTTGACTCCATGCCCAATGGTTTGAAACTTCCAGACTATGCCTTGCCTCTCTGTCTGAAAACATCAATTTTCCCACAAAAAAAAACACAAAAACCCTCTGAACTCAAGACCTAGCCTAAAATCCTTTTCAAACAAAGCTAAATCTAAAAGAGAGAGCCCTCTCTGATTGCAGGTTGGCTAGAACCTGCGGTCCAAAGTTGGTCTGTGGTTACCTCGGCCGTATCCTTTCTGGAGCTTAAGGACAACCTGAGTGATAACATAATGGCGACTCCACTGGGGACTTCCTTAGATAGTTTCATGAAGAAGGTAGGAAAGCTCTGCTGAGACCATAAATCAAACTTTCCAATTGCTGTTTATCTCTTAAAACTGCAGATGAAGCCTGAATGTCAGCCAGGAAGCCTTTGAGACTGTTTTTTGCTTTGCATTAACAGGATTAAATAAATGCTGCTTCAGTCAATCTTCATGCTAGTTTTAAGTTACAAACAAGTTGTCCCATATTTTAATTAGTCCCTTGTCGATTACAAAAACATTCCCAGGAAAAATACCCAAAAAACAATTCGGAAGCTGGCTCCCAAGAAAAATCCACGATATACAAGTTCAAATCCAGACCCCAACCCTCCAGCTATTTTTGAAAACCCTAATATAATCCCGAAAATCCTTAGGAAGCAAGAAGGACAGGAAATTTTTGATGATTTGAGCCCTGAAACAACTTACCCTAGCTGTTTTCCAACTCCTGTCAAGGTTTTGTTCCGTTCAACCCCTATTTCCATCAGTTCATCATCTACATCTCGTAGTACTCCTTCCACACCTTCATTCACTGCACATACTGACGCCACTGTTGTTTCCAGTGTTCCAGTTACTCCTGTGATCCCCGTCACTCCAGTTGTTCCACTTATCCCCGTTGTTCCACTTATACCTGCCAATATGGCTAATAGATATGCACCCCTGCAATTACCTGCTAATGTTGGGGCTTTACCTCAAGAGTACCAATCTAAAATCACATATTTTGACAGCACCGGTCCTTTCACAGCCATTCAGCATACAAAAAAAATGCAAGACTATTTTGAAAACTATGAGCTAGACGATGATAGTGTAAGGATGAAAATTTTTGTTCAGAGTTTGACAGGTGATGTAAGAATTTGGTTCAGATCACTTGCTGCAAATTCCATAACCACCCCAGATGAGCTTTACCAATCCTTTACCAACAGATGGGAGAAAAAGAAAGACCCCTTACACATACTAGCTGAATATGATACGATCAAACGAGGTCCTCAAGAGACTGTTCTGGAGTACTGTGCAAGATTCAATAATGTATATAACGCAATACCACAGAACTTAAGGCCTCCACCCAATCTGGCCTTGTACAAATTTCCTGATGGATTCAACCCGGATATGGCATACCAGTTAAAAGGAAGAGCTCCTCAAACCCTTGCGGACATGCAAAATGTTGCTGTCAGCGTAGAAGCCAATTTAATTGCCAAAAGAAACCGAGCTAGAATGGAAAGAAGAACCACCTTTAAAGAAGAACCCTCAGCCTTTGACTAGAAGCTTGATGCTATTATCAATGGCCTGCAAAGGCTAGGAGAAAGAGTAGAAAATGTTGAGAGAAAAGCATCATGGGAAGGACAATAGTCTAATACCATAAGGAACCCAAATTTTAGAAAAACATAGAACACAAATGCTGGTAGGCCTAACCAAGACCATGATATAAGACCCCCTTTCTAAGATAATTATGTTGAAGGATCCACTTCTAGTGAACCCATAGAGAACACTCGCATGAACTTAATGGATCTAAAGGGTGAGCATCAAACTGTCCTGTCCCAAGAAGACCAAAATGAACCCGATTACAATAAGTTTCAGACTAAGTTTGGCGAGTCTTTTGATTTTAAACAAGGCTATGATACCGCTGTGTATGAGGTACACAAACAATATAAGCTGAGAACTAGGACCATTGACATTTCCGAACCTAGTAAAACAAAGGATGGCAAACAGCCCAACAAGATTAAAAACAAGGCTGTCATAACAGAACCAGCTGATATACCTGTTCCAAACCCGCATCAAGTGACTGTAGAAGACATAACATACTCGCAGCATTCAGTTGAGCAGCCTTTGCCACCTTCTTCCTCAAAATAAAATTCAAACAATATCCCAAAAAGCACTCCTGAAACTGAAAAACCGCAAGCAAAAACTTCCCATAACACTGATAAACAAGAGCATATCGCTGAGAATTCAAATGAACAGAAAAAACCGCCATTATCAACACCAAGACTCCACTGGAAAATCCATTTAACTTAGAGGCAGAGATAGGAAAACTCAAGATAGCCATTCCTCTTTCAAAACTGGCTAAACACGATGTATATAGGCAGCAAATTCAAAAGTCACTTCAAATTCCAGAGAACAAAGATGATGTAAATATTTTGGATGACACCCCAGAGCTGCTATGTGGCCCAGAAGTTAACGGAAAATCAACACATGGACCTATCCCACCCTTTTATGTCAGTTTGCATATACATGATAAGGTTTTGCACAATGCTATGTTTGACTCAGGGGCATCGCACAATCTTATGCCCAAAGCAGTTATGGAAAAACTAAATCTCGATGTTACAAGACCTTACAAAGATCTGTACTCATTTGACTCAAGTCAAGTGAAATGTTTAGGCCTCATCAAAGACTTGTGTGTCTCCTTAGTCCAATATCCCAACAAGACCATCCTCATGGATGTAGTGGTTGCTGACATCCCACCAAAGTACGGTATGCTCCTGTCAAGATCATGGGGAGCAAAGTTACAAAGATCCCTTCAATTAGACCTTTCCTACGCCACCATTTCAGTCTTTGGGCAACCAAAGGGACTTTACAGAGAAACGCTGATGAAATAGGTGGTGAGTAGTGAGAGCAGGCCTGAAAATTTTCCCATTTACTCAATCCACTCTGATATGGATTCATTTATTTTATTTAATCATGATACAAATGTTTCAATTGATAATGAGCCCTTCGCTTTAGAGCAACAAGCACACATCAATGAAGAATCGACTGCACACACCCATGAAACTGTCACAGCAGCTGATGCAACCAGCCTACCAAAAGAAGTTCCCCAGACAAAAATTTTAAATCTGCCCAATCCTAAAACAGCTCAATCTCTCGATACTGACCATAGGCAAGAAATCACATGGTATTTAGAGTTTGATGGCTCTGTCAACAAGTTAGGAGCAGGTGCAGGTGTCGGATTCACAACACATACAATAACCATGTAGAAGGTCATGCCTACAGATTGAACTTCAAATGCACAAATAACATGGCAGAGTATGAGGCTCTGCATTTAGGCCATAAACTGCTTAAAACTCTAGGAGCTGTAAAAGTATCTATCTTGGGTGACTCTGACCTAGTTATACAACAAATGAAAGGTAATTTTGTCATCAACGACAACAGAATGAGAGCCTATAGGACCGCTGCTACAGACATACTCCAGGCATTCACTGAATTCAAGCTTGATAAGATTTCTAGAAATCACAACATTCATGCACACAGCCTAGCCACCTTTGCTAGTGCATGTAAGCTTCCCTTTGACCCAAACCATCACTTCACGGCTGAAATAAAACATAGGCCTACTGTCCCAAACAACGTTAGAGATTGGCAAGTATTCGAAAATGATGCCCAAATTAACAGTTTCCTTACCCTCGAGCATGAATTTTCAAATATTAACATTGACATGGATGCTATGACAGATACAGAACACCAAACAACTGAAAATCAGCAAGATATAACAGCTGCAACAGTCAAGCAAATCATGAGACCGACTGTTTTTGACAAAGAAAACATAGAACAGCTGAAACAAACACAGATAGAAGAGATAGACAAAACAGAGGCAGAGGTCATTAACTTGAAAGATAATTTTTTGCCTGCTGGCCTAACCCCATTAGAAGATATGTTTGATGCTAATGACGTGCCCAGAAAACCAAAATTGCAGCCCATAAACACTGAAATAGAAGAACACAACATCGGAACACCAGAAAATCCGAAAATGATCAAACTGTCCAAAAATCTACTACCCGATTAAAAGCCCAAGTACATTGACTTATTCAAAGAGTTCCAAGATGTATTTGCTTGGATCTATGAGGATTTGAAATCCTATGACACCTCGGTAATTCAACACACCATTCCTTTAAAACCAAACCAGAAACCCTTCAAGTAGAAACTTAGAAGAATTAACCCCATGCTTCTTCCCCGATTGAGAAGGAAGTAAAGAGGATGTTTGAAGCAGGCATAATAGCACCCATCAGATTTTCTGAATGGGTGTCCAATCTTGTTCCTACAAGAAAAAAGACAGGTGAAATCAAACTTTGTGTAGATCTCAGAAATTTAAACCAAGTCTCCATAAAAGACCATTACCCTTTGCCTAAAATGGACCACATATTGCAGAGAGTAGTGGAATCATCTAGAATCTCTTTGCTAGATGGTTTTTCAGGTTTTAACCAAATACTTGTTCACCCAGACGATCAAGACAAAACTGCTTTTACTACACCCTGGGGAACATTCAAATATGTAAAGATGCCATTTGGTCTTAAAAATGCTGGTGCTACCTTTCAACGAGCAATGGATATTGCATTTGCAAAAGAAATACATGACTTCCTAGTTGTCTACCTTGATGACTTAACCCCATTCTCCAAATCTGATGAAGAACACCTCAAGCATCTTAGGCAAATTTTCATGACATGTAGGAAATATGGCATTTCCTTGAACCCCAAGAAGTCTCTGTTTGGCCTTGAAGAAGGCAAATTACTTGGCCACATCATATCAAAGGATGGGATCAGAATTGATCCTGAAAGAATACAAGCCATCCTCCAAATCCCATTTCCAAGAAACATTAAAGAGCTACAAGCATTCCTTGGGAAAATCAACTTCTTGAGAAGATTTATTCCAAATCTAGCTGAGCTGATAAGATTGTTAAGCAACATGTTAAAGAAGGATGCCAAGGTAAAATGGTCTCTTGAAACCAAGCAAGCATTTGAGAGTATCAAATCAGCCTTAACACAAACCCCTGTCCTAACTAGCCCACAGTTTGATAAAGATTTTATCATATTTTCGTTTGCATCAGATCACACTATAGCTGCTGTCCTGTTGCAAAAGGATGAGCAGGGAGCTGAAAAGCCAATTGCTTTTTTCAGCCGAGCCTTAAGAGACGCCCCGTTGAAGTACCCAATCATGGAAAAACAGGCCTACGCACTTGTTAAGGCCATCAAGGATTTTAGAGTGTACATACTGTATTCACACGTAATTGCCTATGTCCCACACGCTGCTGTAAAAGACATATTGACCCAAGAGGGATTAGAAGGCAAAAGAGGTAAATGGATTGCAAACATCCTTGAATATGACATAGAAATAAAACCAACCAAGCTGATAAAGGGACAAGGTTTAGCTAAACTGATGTCCGAGACGAATTTTCAAGCCTTAGAGATTAACCAGTTGGACAATGAACCAGAGCTGGTGACTCCACAGATCAGTGAGATCTTTTTACAATCCCCATGGTACGCTGATATATGCTTTGTATTGTTAAACCTGTGTGCTCCCCCAGGATTGTCCAGAACAAAGAAAAGATTTTTGAAAATGAAGGCTTTAAAGTTTTGTGTTATAGATGGTGCATTATTTTGGAGAAATCATGAAGGCATATTGCTTAATTGCCTAACCATGAATGAAACTAACAACGTCATGAAAGAATTCCATGCAGGTGATTGCGGAGGACATCTGTATTGGAAGTCTACTGCTGATAAAATTCTAAGGGTTGGCTTCTACTGGCCCACTCTTTTTGCAGATGTAAAAAAGTTTTCCATATCATGTCACAAATGCCAAATTTTTGAGGGCAAGAGAAAATTGTTGCCCCTGCCCCTTAAACCAATCTCCACCGAAAAACCTTTTCAACAATGGGGTCTTGACTTCATTGGAGAAATCCATCCCTCTTCCTTAGGCCAGCACAAATGGATTCTAACAGCCACCGACTATTTCACTAAGTGGGTTGAAGCCATTCCCTGTAGACAAGCCAATGATACCATCATTATCCAATTCCTTGAGTGCAATATCCTTTCTAGATTTGGCTGCCCTGAGAAAATCATCACTGACAATGCCGCTGCCTTTAAGTCCAAAAAGATGATCAATTTTTGCCACAGATTTCATATTACCTTGGGCCACTCCACAGCCTAATACCCTCAAGGCAATGGCTTGGCCGAATCATCTAACAAAAGCCTCATCAACATCATAAAGAAAGTGATGGAAGAAAACAAGAAGAACTGGCACAAAAAACTGGTAAATTCCCTATGGGCAGATAGACTTTCAAGAAAAAGATCAATTGGGATGAGCCCTTATGAGCTAGTATATGGCATGGAGGCTAGATTTCCTTCATCTCTGGGCATTCCTACTATCAAGCTGTTACAAGAGATTTAGGCTGAACCGAATGACATTCAAAGAAGAATCAATCAGACCATCCATCTGCAGCAAACCAGAGAACAAGTTTATGATAGAGCTCAGATTGTGCAAGAAAAGCTCAAAAGGATGTTTGATAAGAGAGCTAAAGCTAAAGATTTGAATGTTGGTGACAAAGTTCTAAAGTGGGATTCAAGAAGAGAAGACAAGGGTAAACATGCCAAGTTTGATTTTCTATGGAAAGGTCCATTTGTAATTTTTGTTGTTCAGGGAAACAACACTTATTTTCTCAGATCTATGGAGGATAGCACTGTTGAAGAAGGCCCTGTGAATGGCAGGATGTTGAAACATTATCATGATCCTTGTTGTTGAAACAATGCAAATTCTGTAAATACCTTTGTACAACATTACTTGTAAATATCAACACTCAGTTTTTATGTTTGTATAAACAGGCTGATTGTCTAAAGAATGGTAGTAAATTCGGTGAGGACTCAGCTGATGCAAATTTTCCTGTCTCAAGAAAATCAAAACAGAGCAAAAATTTTTAGTTCATATCAGCACCGTGCTCTAAGCAAAAGCAAGGCAAGCACAACAGTTCGATCCTTGTTCCTAAACTATTTTAAAAGGCATGTTCCAGCAGCATTGTGCATAATTATCAAGCACGCAGAAGAAAGAAGGCGATGTTGTACCATTCACAGAAAGCTCAGTTGAGGAGGAGGTTGTTCACAGCTACAAGTTTATATTTTTAGCAGCCAGAACAAATGTTTCCAGTCTACAACAACAACAGAAGATCAAGGCAGTCTGACCTGCTGTTCTTGGATTTTCACAAGGAAAAGCCATCCCCAAGTGGAGCCACTGTTAGCCTCCTGTTGCAACAGGGTATCATCTTTCATGATTGACATTTTTACATGCAAAATATGTCATACTTTGCAAGCTGCAGTGTTCCATATTTCCAGATGAGACCAAAGAAGAAAGCCATGAAGTGTGCTGGTCCAAATGCCACTGCTGATTCCACTTTTGAGGAGTTGTCCCAGTTTTGAAGAGTTTTTATTTAAGGGAGGTCCAAACAGTCTAATCTTGGTCTCCCTAGGTTTCAATTTCCTGTTGTAGAATATAGAGAATGCATCTGTCCAAACAGTTTAACCTTGGCAGATTTTGTAGATAGGTAGAGAATCAAAGGGACCCAACTGTTTAATCTGGGCCCTGGCAGAAATAAGTGCAGATTTAGATAGGAAACATTCAAAAGAAAAATTGTAATTCTGGGTCTGCAAGTCTAAGTGCACCCTAATCAGAAAAGAAGAAAAAATGTTAGGAAAGTAGGATGGGTAGGTAGCTGTGGTTGCAGAATGGTGATTCATGATCAATTTTGTGTTTCAAACTGTGTTTTATCTTTACAGATCACATTGCAGGCAGTTTTCATTCAGAAAGAGATCAAAGCTGGACATCACTAACTTCCCCTTCTTCTAATTCCCCAAGTCACTTACTAACTCCCCAAAGAGGACAAGATCTGCTTGGGCCTCTTAGTTTCATCATCATGCATATCAGTTGCCTTGGTGAAGATCTGCTTCACTCAAGGGCTTCATCTCTTTGCAAATTCTTTTCCCCAAAATTTAGCCTAAGGTCCCTGACCTTAGCGCCTGCTTATCACCTTCATATTAACTATTAACAATATTATATAACTCCCTAGCAGTCTTCCCCTTCCCCTATTAAAACTATGTACATAAAACTCCCCTATGTAAATATCCCCACCCTGGCAATATAACCATATTTTTATAAGTTTGGGGAAAAAATGGTCCATCTGGGGCTGTTTTTAGCCCATCCAAGTCATAACAGGGATTAATCTGACACCTGGTCAGACTAATAACCTCTCCCCTAGCCCTAAAACCCTCAAAAACCCCTAATTCACCCCCAAACCAAAGTTTTGTGCATAAAATATTAATCCCGCTCATTTAAAAACCCATAAAGCCCCATTTCCTAAGTCTAAAACACTAACCCGCGCTCATTAAACCCGTTTAACTCTCAAACTCCGCCATTCCCATAGTTTAAACCCACCCGCGCATACATTAAAAACAGAATATTCCTGTGAATATTCCCCGCCCTAACTACCCGCCACCTCGCGTCTGCCGCCAACTGTTGGATTGCCCGCCCCACAGATCAACGGTGGGCGGGCCGCCCCATCCCCGACCTGCCCAAAGGTTAGCGTCCGGGAGATGGGCGGTATTACCGCCATACCTCCTGCCATGCGTAACCTTCTGGGCTGTGGCGGAGGCCCCCCTCACGAAACCACCATCTCCAAAAAGCGGTGCGCCACAATACCGCTTACCACCTCCTGCCCTGTGACGTCGCCGCTTATGTCACCCCCTGCACAGTCGCCGCTTACGTCACCCCCTTGCCCAGTCACCGCGACACGTCAACTGCCTGCGTGGCCTCCTACCACTGTGTTGCTGAGTCATCTGCCTGCGTGGCCCCTTGCCACGTGTCATGCCACGTCACCGTCCGTACATGATGACGTCATCCCGCCACGTCATCATGCTGACGTCATCACTGACGTCACCCATTATACAACGTCACATCATGCTGACGCCATCAGCACTTTTTTTGGCGCGAAGGAGCAAAAGTCGCACTTCAGAGCCCCGGAATCCGATTCTGAGGCAGTTTTTGATGAGTGATTTGCGCAAATTGCTCATCGCAGGATTTTTTAGGCCGAAATGGAGAATCTTCAGGGAATCTTTTCATCATACGGCCCCAGGAAGCCCAAAAGGCACAAAAATGACCCGTTTTCTTCGCAGAGCATACTGAAAGGTGCAGAAGATAGTTCCAGAGGATACAGAGGCCGAACAATGGCCATTAACTTGCGATTAGACCCGCAACAAAGAATAAAAGCGACCCAGTTCATCTGCCAGAGAGTATCAGAGGAAAGAGAAGCAGCAAAGTGTACAATTTAAATTGTTTAATGGAAACCTTCAGTTCCCAAAGCAGGTTAACATTGAATGGCCGCCAATTAAGTCAAATCAAGCAGTGAAAGCCCATCCTTACCTTCAAATCACAATTAAGGCATTCAAAGCCAAAGGACAGCAAAGAAGCAGAAACCCATGCACATTTATTTCAGAAGCACCTGCACCAAGCCACCAAGGACTACATAAGTTATTCAGTTTTGATACGGCCGCCCTAGCGCAGCCTGAGATATTTTCATGCATTTATTTTAGATAGGAGTAGGTAAATTAATTATTCTTTATGACCTGATTAGGTCAAGATGTAATAAATAACTCTGTCGATAGAAAGTTTTGCCCTATATATACCACCCTCTGTATAGTTTTAAGGGTTGGTCGATTGAGAATTTTCACTAGAGACTCGCACTGTATACCTGACTGTTTCTATAATCAAATATTGCAGAAAGCTTGGAGAGCAGACTGTCCGCTGTAAATGAATGTTTTGGAGATATGAAGATGGAATTCTTGTGCTGCAGCCTGAAGCAATAAGTGCATCTTACCTTTGTTTATTGTTTACCACTATCTAGATAGCAGAAAGAAAGAATAGCCTAGAATTAGTTTAAATACTCTCTATGCTCAATTTCTGCTATTCCTTTATGTTTTCCTCTGTTTGAATTGGTTATGAATATGAATTCCTCTTGGCTCATGTTTACCCCAATTCACCTGTGTCTGCCAATTATCTAGGGATTCTTTACTGCCCCTAGGTAGCGCTCTGTTACCTCCTGTGTTAAGCTGATTGAGAGATTCTTAATTGCCTCTCATTACTTAGCATTCTTTCCATCACTCAGACCTGAAACATTGTTTCATGCTTAGCTATCTTGCTCCATTATCCCTCTCTTGTGACCGAAGAAATGCACCAGCAGTTCTCCTCCTTGACTCCATGCCCAATGGTTTGAAACTTCCAGACTATGCCTTGCCTCTCTGTCTGAAAACATCAATTTTCCCACCAAAAACAAAACAAAAACCCTCTGAACTCGAGACCTAGCCTAAAATCCTTTTCAAACAAAGCTAAATCTAAAAGAGAGAGCCCTCTCTGATTGCAGGTTGGCTAGAACCTGTAGTCCAAAGTTGGTCTGTGGTTACCTCGGCCGTATCCTTTCTGGAGCTTAAGGACAACCTGAGTGATAACAGATATTTGGATGTAATAGTCACAAAGTAGATGAAGATTCATGAGGGTAGATGAACTGTCACAAAGGGGAATGTCAAGGGCCACCCCACCATTTTCTATATATAGTCTCTCATAACTCATTGTAGAGGCTTTTGGTTAGCCAAGCTTCTGATAGGAGTATCTTAAAGAAATCTTGGAGAGTATTGTAATGAGCCTTGGCTTCTCCACTGTGTAGAGATAGTATATCTCTTTGGAAAAGGAGGTGGTAGTGACTGTAACATTCTAGTGTCAGAAGTAGTGGTTGGTCATGGTTGTATTGTATGACTGGAACATTCACTTCTTAATATAATAGAGCCATCACGTTTCACGCATATGTCGTATTCTATTTTAGCTATCTTGTTTACTCTAAATGATATATGTATATGTTTCCTTACGTATGCATGTGTAGCTATTTTCTGTAAATGTATGTATGAATCTTACTGAAATATGTTGTTGGTTTAACCATCATGTTTTCTTGCTAGCTTACTTTCCTTCCATGTTGTGATGCATCTTTTTTCATGTGTTCCCTTCTTAACTCTGTGGTTTCACACGTTTCCAAGGGGCGCACTCACCTCACCCTCCATGTGTTAGAACCGCTCATGCTCCTTCCTTGACTTTTTGCATGTGTCACACCCTTTCTACCTATGGGGACATCTTACTTTCCTCTGTGCGAAACCGTGGTCAAGGCGATACCATACGACCCACTGTT
This sequence comes from Pinus tabuliformis, assembly GCA_031772625.1. NCBI lineage: Eukaryota > Viridiplantae > Streptophyta > Pinopsida > Pinales > Pinaceae > Pinus > Pinus tabuliformis. Next base: position 68,821,673 of record CM062806.1, on the reverse strand, counting down.
GGGACTCCTACCTGAAACGGTCTGAAGTCTAGTTTGGACTTCTTACCGAGGAGAGCCTGTGACATGTTGGCGAGTCCAACACTGTCAACATTTCTGGTGCTAAGAGGAGGGCCAAATGATAATTTGTTCCCTCTCATGTGGTTTTGAACCTTTTCACATCTATGATGGATTCTGTTACACTCACCCCTCCAAGATGTTTTTCTCATGCCGAACCTATCGACATCATGAGGGAGTCTTTTGATCTCTTGTCTAAATTCACATATCATGGTGAAGGCAAAGTGGCCTGGCCTGTGTTCTTACAAGAATTCTTTTCCATTCTTGACAAGGTAGATGATTATTTTGGTGAAGGGGCTAGCCTGTTTCTTGCATACACACTTCGCGAATCCCCACAACAATGGTGTTGCAATGTGCACTCGCTTGAGAAGTTCTGTGATCTCATTGAATCTACTTTCCATCATTTTGATCCAGAACCTCTTGAAAAAAATTTGTTACAACAACGATAGGTACAACATGAATCGCCTATGGATTTTTGGCAGTGCTTCCGTGAGTTGCAGTTTCAAGCTCCGGAAAGCCAGATGAAATTTCCATATATTTGGGATATATTCGAATAATCTCTTAACAATTCAGTTGATCCCAGGATGAAGTTCAAGCCCAATCCCCACTCAGCATACTTCATTGATGGAGTTGTGCAATCATTGATGGACAACAGATACATGAGTCTTCGACACATCCAGCTCAGCTATTTACTAGTAAATCTGATTAACTTGTCTTTTGCAGCATTTCTATCGTTTTTTGTGTTTTGGCTTGTGTGAGTGTTGTATGATTCATTTCTATGAAATTATTGTATTTTACATGCATATTAGCTTGTACTGGCACCGTTTTAGTTTTCGTTAGCATCTCACTCCTGTCGCATGCATGACACTGTTTTGCATGAACAGTCATCGATTCAACGACTTGTCTCACACACATGCATGTTGTTCCATTTTCTGAATCTTGCATTCACTGTTTGAAATCATGATCGTTCACTTCTCCCTTCACTCAGTATTGCCATGCATTCACATCTTCATTTTCTTTTAGTTGCCCGTCGGAGGGTCTAGGAACCTTGGCCTAGACTCTACCTCACTAAGACAACATTACACAATTCTGAGAGGGAAGGCTCTGCCTTCCTTCCCGAAAATTCACATTTATGGCCAGTGATTGTCCTCTAGTCTTGCCTTGTCCAATGCTGAGAGGCAATGATTGCTGGCCTAGAAAATTTCTCAATGCGGTACCTGGACCTACATATTAGCTAGAATTGCGATTGCGCAATCCCAACACTGTTATAACACCATTTACCACCCTTGGTATTTTTGATGCTTGGTTTATGGCCTAGGGAAACCCTTCCTTCCAGACATGGTCCAATATTTTAAAAACAGTGTTTTATTCCCTGTACGCTACTTTTCCTTGAGATAAAAGCATGTACATGTAGGTTATTTAATACCCAACCCGCGTATACGTGTTAAAACACTTAAAAAAAATAAATTTCCTTAACTGTGGGCGCATTTCATGGGTTTTACATGTTTATTACCTCCTAGTTCCCATGGCCCAACTGTTTCCCAATTATTTCCCAACTTAAAAAATAATTGGGAGAAGTATAAATAGACTTCTATGGAAGGCCTTAAGGAGGAGAAGAGATAGAATTATTATACTAAGATTATCCCTGACTGAGTCTGAAGTATCCTTGTGCTTCATGCACTTCCCCAAGTTTCAAGAAACCCTTGTTTCCTTGATGATAGATATTCTCCCTCTTGCTTGAGATATCATGGTATTGGTTATGGAAGGAGGTTGTTGAAGACTGGGACTGGACGGATCCAGAGGACGGTTCTGCTTGGAGCTGGAAGAAGAAGACTCAGGTGAATTCTCTTCGTGTTATTTATAGCTTACTGCAATAAAAGAAATGTTGTCTTGTTTCCGAAAATAACTTTGTTTATGCATCAAATCGTGTTGTAATTCATGTATGAATGTTATTTTGATGTATAACTAATCATTAGTTTATATGATATAAAGTTAAAATTTTGTGAATATGCTTTACCTCTATACTGCTATGTATGTTTGGATTGAATGATTTTCAGGTCTGAAGAACATCGAGAGTTGCAGAGGGTCTGAACCCTGCGGGACCTACTTGAACGAAGGAAAGCTGGGTACAGTCGCTATCTCATAGTTTTTTTATATAAGAATTTTTCCTGAGTTGTATGAGTGTTTCTTACTGTAGTTTGCTCTTGCTCTGTTGGGGTTCCAACCCAAAGCCCTAGGGTACTTATTCCCATAACAGAATTGGCAACTCCACTGGGGATAACAATCTTGTTATTCCTAGTTTGGGTTGTTCAGTGTCAATCAGGGCTCAGTTTTTGGTTTGCTTGCTGTACAATCTTATTTGGTCCAGTAGAGTCTTAGACCTTAAGTCTGATATTTTTTATCTCACTTTGTTTTTTATTTTCTTGCAAAGATTTGTATACACACTTTACTCTATTTACAGTAGAGTACACACGCTTGTTTCTGTGAAGTGAACCCACGTATACGCGAGTTTCCCTTATCAGAAGTGCATGTACATGCCTTTGTGCTTGAACTCAGTCGCGTATACCATTTTTTACATTGTTTTTTCAAATCTCTCTACCCAGAAAGATTTGTTGCTTGGTCTGTTTAGTCTTTGAATGGTCAATTTCTGTCTAAAGAATTTCATTATTATGCAAGCTTACTGTTTTGAAATCTCTTTCGCTTTGAAAAGATTTGGACTAGGTTTGCTTTTAATTGAGTTTGTGATTTGTGTTTTGGCACACAAGGCTTCGTACAAAGGTTCTTGATTGTTCTGGCACTCTAGAACAGGAGATTATTTTCAATCTCAGTGTCAAGCTCAGTTGTTTGTCTACTTGCTTTGCTTTCCATCATTTTGTGGCCTTATAGCTTTTCTTGCTTTTTGGAAGTCTTTTTGTTGGATTTGAAAGTATTTCTTTCCTGACTTCTTGGTCAGTTTGTCAACCCTAGTTTGAAGCCTTTTTGTTCAAGTTTTCATTCGTTGTTGAATTTGTAACTTGCAAAGACTCCTTGTACTCTTTTTTCGACCTTCGAGCTGTAGTGGCATTTAGACTACTTTCAAAAAGTTGTTTTGATTGTTTCTTGAAAAAGAAAAGATCTCAAAAAACATTGTTTTTGTTTTCTTTTGTCGAGTTTGATTTTGGTTTCTTTTGATTTTTGAAATTGAATTGTGACCTTTAGGGATTTGTCCTTCTTTGTTTGGAGAGAATTTCGTATTCAAAATTTGTATTCTTTTCAATACTTAAGTTGGCTTATAAATAGCTATAAACAATTGCTTTCGTTATTTTTTAGAGTAATTTAGGATCTTGCATCTTCATTACACCTTGCATTAGGGTAGTTTGTAGTATTAAAGCATCAATAGTCTTTTTAGTTTTTGCATGTGTGAAGTGTGTTTCAAGAAAATAAAAGAAAAAGTTGTTTGCTTTTTAAAAGTTTCATTGAACCCACGTAGAGATCTCTTTTCATTGAAGAACAAATGATTACATTCATATAGTTAGTTTTTCATTGATTTCTTTTGTGTCATACAAACACCATTGGTTTCATTTCCACCTATACCCTTGACTTAAAAGAACAGCCATTAAAATCAAGCACTTAATTAAAATAAACTAGAACTTTTGTATTGTCATTAGAATACACCAACAAGTTTAGGTTTATTAGGGCCTTGGATTAGGTGAGAGGAGAGTTAACTCTCCAAGGCTGCTCTAAATTGTAAAACAAAGAAGTTTGATTAATAAGCGAAATCAAATAGCATTAGGGAGACTGGGAAAGATAAAGCACAAGGGTTAGTGAAGATAAGGACGAGAGATACCCCCTCTCTTACTTGTCAGATCCTACCTCATGACTGTTCCGCCTAGCTTCTAATATGAGTTGGTGACCGTAGTTTCCTATCCTAGTAATCACATAGGTGGCAGCAGAGGGGAATCATGTGGCACCTGAGGTTGAATTTGTATCATGTTTAGCAGTACTTCTGGAGGGAACCCTTGCGAAGCTTGGGGGCTTGCAATGGCAAAGGCTATTGTCTGGAGGTCAGCGTAACTACCTCTAATACCATCGCTAGTAGGTCTAGGGCATAATTACCCCAATATATTTTCGGAAGGCCCTTATTATTAACTTTCTTGTATTTTGGTGTTCGGTCCTAATCACACGGAGCGGAAATACTTTGGAGTTGTTATATTGCTAATATCTTTAGGGACATTTAGTGACTGTTTTGTGCTCCTAGTCGGCCTAGCTTTATAATTTTCTTGAGTCTTTAAGTAGATCTTTTAAATAATTCAAAATGGCTAACCGACCATCTCGATGGTCTTGGAGACTTTGTGGGCTTTCACCTACGAGTACGGAGCCTTTTCCTAGAAGGTGTAGGAGTGATTTTGCTAGTGGTTTCCAACTAGTGGCAATAGGTGCATCAGAGATTGATCCTCTACTTAGGGGCATTAGTTCACAAGATAGACCTGGTACCAATATAGAGTTAGAGAGGAACACACCAGTTCTTTCTCGAGTACTCTTTCAGTCGGAAGATAGTATTGAAGTAGAAGAGATTTCAGAGTCGGTTGCGGCTGTGAATTCTCGTCTCCCTCCTGATCATCCAGACGTTTTTTTATACATTGGAACTGCGACTCACAAGCCTTCGAGCCCAGGTTTACATACATCTATCCCTTCGATGACCATTGTTGGAAGCATGGCATCCACGACGAGTGTTGAAAGCATGAAAACTCCCATATCTGTGCAAGGGGGAGGAAATATTTCCATCCCTTCTAATACTCCTAGAACGACTATAGTTGGGTCCACTTCCATTTCGTCAATGAGTCGAAGTTCTCAAGCTACTGCATCCAGTTTTGGATTCTTCCCTTTCGGAATGTCATCTCAAGGTATCCCTTCAGTTCCCTTAAATATACCATCAACCACCTCTACATCCCTGATGAGTGGATTGGCTTCTTTTCAGGGTTTTTCCTTTGGAGGTGGTCATATACCACATTCCAATCCAACAATAGGGTCAATGCCTTTTCCTTTTACAAGTCAAGGTAGTAACCCCTTCCAGAGTGGGACAAACCCTGTGGTTAGTGGGATAGGAGCTGGGAATCAATTTTTTTGGCAAACAAGGGAATGTGTCGTATTCTTCGGTTAATTCATTTCAAAGTCTTTCACCCTTTGCTAACGATGGAACCCTTATCAGGGGTTTTCAGCTCCTTTCAATACTTTGTTAGGCGGTAACTTTACTGGTTACAGAGGATTTTCGGTAGGAGTTGGTCAAACACCGAATTTTGTTGGACCACAAGGATCACCTTTTCGTTCAGTAAGCTTTACATGTTACTTCAGGAAACCTGGTGCCTTTCAAAATCCAGGTCATTCTTTTCAGACGTTTGGGAACCCCGCCTATTCTAGATGGAATTCCCAAGGTCCTCCACGACTTCCTTTTCTAGCCATGCTTAATTTTCCAGACTTAACTAAATTGACGAATGATCCAATTAGGTACAATTTGGCTTGGCCTCTAATCCCAACTAAACTTCCATCGGATATTCCAAAGTTCGAAGGGAAGAGTGGGAAAGACCCGGGAGACCATGTGAGGGTAGGAAAGAGTCCAGGAAAAAGGTTAAGTTTCCACACAAGTTATGCAATGGAGATCATTTGACTCACCTTTACCCTAAGATTCAAGATGCTCAGCGCATGTTAGTGCAGCATGGGTCCTCTAGCTACCATGCTATCCTGACTAACCCTTTTCCCCAAGGGCAACAATTACTTGTTGGCGCGAACTTGAACACTGGTACCTTCGCAGGGGGCAACCAGGAAGGGGAAAATTCCTCAAAAGTTTAGATGATGAACTCTCATGTCGACATTGCCACACAAGCACGCAATTATGGTGAAACAAAAACATCTAAAGCTAAATCTGTTCCCGAAACCGCAGACCCACTTCATATTGAGCGACCCTCTGCTGAGTCTATACCTTGGATACCGAAAGGTTCTACAAAGCGCTCAACTATTAACCCTAATGCTATGGTAGCCTAGAACTACTCAATTGTAGAATATCTGGCTCAAAGTCCTTGTGCTATGTCTGCTTTGGAGGTACTCCAGTCGTGTCCTACTCAGAGAAGTTCTTTGCTTTCAGTAATTGGGGCAGTAGATCCAAAGGATTATTTAGTGCTCACTTTTGATATGCTGAATGTCAAAAAGAGACTTCCTCACCATATGGATTTCCAGATAAAGTCTACTTACCGAAAAACCAATATTTTTCAGACAGTTATAGATGAGGGAGCTTCCACATGCATAATGTCTATGTCATGTTGGAAGGCCATTGGATCACCTTAAGCTATTCCTTCACCAACTCTCTTGACAACATTTGATAGACATTATCATAAGCCACATAGAATTATCCCGGCCTTTCCTATATGTGTTGAAGGAAAGGTCGTTAATATTGAGGTAGAAATCATTGATGCCAACTTGGATTACAACCTCCTCTCAGGAAGGAATTAGATTTATGAGATGGATGCCATAGTTTCATCTTTATTCCGCATCCTCTGTTTTCCTCATGAGGGTATAATTGTTAAAATTGATCAGTTAAATTATTCTCCAGGTGACTCTCGTGCAACTTCATATTCTACCGTTCCATTGGTGGATAACCCCCATCAACCTATTGAGAATTTAGGAGTTGGGATGTACTCTTCGTTAATGGGTTTATTTGACCTTCCCCCTCCTACAACTAGAATCAATGCAATTTCATCTTCCAAATGGCCTTCATGGAAATATTTCTTTCGAACTCATTATTTTTCAGACCCTTGGACCTTTCCTTCATCTATGACCACATTAGATGGATGGTAGGTTGGTGGAATGGAATTTCCCAAGTTTGTAGCAGAGATTAGCTATAAATCTATCGTTAACTCTACAGACAACCATCCCACTCCTTTTTCACAGGAGGAGTTAGATGGTGATGTGGCTCCAGCTTGGACCTTTGACTCTAGTTCTGCTCTGGATTGCTTAGATATAGTTTTACCATCTGAAGAAGTAATTTTAGAAGCAATGATGGGCGTAGATCGACCATGGGAAGATTACATCATCATTCAGGTTTTCTTCCTCCATTGCATGAAGTTGAATCTAGGTTCTCCAATCTGCTTACTAGCGATGTTTGTACAGTTTCAAACCCTTTGGCTCCAACACAATTAGTTGTCAGAGGTAATATGTCAGTTATCTCAAAAATGTACCTATAAACATCTCTAGGAATCCTAACGTTATAGAAAATGTCTTGATCGGAGCCGATTGTTCCCCTAAAGAAATTCAAATTTACACCAACCTCTTTAAAGAGTTTTGAGATGTGTTCACTTGGTCTTATGAGGAAATGCCTAGAATTGATCCTTCTATAGTCCAGCATGAGATCAAGACGTATGAAAACGCTAAACCTATTCGTTAGAAGCTTCAACCTATTAATCCTCGGAAAGTAGCAGCTATTAAATATGAAGTTGAAAAGCTACTTAAGGTGGGTTTCATATACCCCATTCCGCTAATGAAGTGGGTTTCCAATCAAGTCCCAGTAGATAAAAAGCAAGGAACAATCCGAGTATGCATCGACTTTAGGGATTTGAATAAAGCTTGTCCAAAAGACAATTACCCTACGCCTTTTATTGATCAAATTGTTGATGAATGTGCGGGTAATCAAATTTTTTCCTTCATGGATGGATTCTTTGGTTACAATCAAATTACTATCCGTCCAGAGGACCAGCACAAGACAGCCTTTATTTGTTCCTGGGGCACGTTTGCATATAAGAAGATGCCTTTTGGTCTTAAAAATGCTGGAGCTATTGTTCAACGATCCATGTCTTATGCTTTTCATGACCTTAAACATGTTATCGAAGCATACTTGGATTACTTAGATGCTTGTTCTCGAAAGAGATCGATCATCCCAGCCACTTCGGTTAGTTTTTAAGAGATATCAATTTTATAAAATCCGGTTGAATCCTAATAAGTGTGTTTTTGCGGTCACATCTGGTTGGTTGTTAGAATTCATTGTATCGACTGAAGGGATTCGAGTTGATCCTTTCAAGGTTGAGGCAATAATTTAGTTGCCTCCCCCGTCTTCAATTCGTCAACTTCAAAGTCTCCAAGGAAAGGAAAACTTCTTAAGAATATTTATAGCAAATTATGCCGAGATTACTAAAGGATTTATCCATTTTCTTAAGAAAGGAGTTCCATTTTTATGGGATGACTTTGCGCAATGATATTTTGATGCCATCAAGCAGGCATTAATCACTCCTCCGTTGTTGAGTCCACCAGATTACGACAGAGATTTTCTTTTGTATCTCGCTGCAGCAAAATCAACCATAGGTTTGGTTCTGGTTCAGGAGGATGATGCTCTCACTGAGCATGTAATCTACTACTTGAGTCGAGGCTTAGTAGGTCTTGAACTACACTATTATCCTATCGAAAAATTGGCCTTGGCAGCTGTCCATGCTGTCCAACATCTTCGTCATTATATTCTGCTATGCAAAATTTTCGTCTTAGCGGCTATCAATCCTTTTTAGTTTTTCCTCAGTAGGCGAATGATTGGGGGAAAATACAATCGATGGATTGTTATTTTGCAAGAATTTGATCTCGATTTCTTATCAGCCAAGTCTAAGAATTCATTGGTTTTTGCAGAATTAATTTCCGAGCTGCCTTGTGAGGAAGACATTGTTTATGAGGAAAATTTCCCCGACGAACATTTATTCCTCATTTCTTCATAAGATCCTTGGTATGGAGATATCATCATATATCTCCAGACTTCGAAGTTCCCACCTGCTTCCTCCAAGGATGAGCATCGAAAGTTACGTCACCTTGCTAAAAACTATGTTATCATTGGTGATACATTATATCGCAAAGGGGTTTATTCAATCCTTAGGTGTTGCTTAACCTTGGAAGAAGCAGAGTATGTACTTAATGATTGCCACAGTGGAGCTTGTGGCGGTCATCTATTAGGGTTTTACAACAGCCCAGAATATTTGCTTGTCAACTAATTTTGGCCTTCAATTTTCAAAGATTGTATTGATGCGGTCAAACGTTAACACCCTTGTCAAATTTATACTCGAAAAATGCGTGCGCATCCAGCTCCACTTTTTCCTGTTATCATTGTTGGTCCATTTATGAAGTGGGGCATTGACTTTACTACTTGTAATTTGCCTCAGGTGATGAATAAAAAGTACATCATTATGGCCGTAGACTACCTTATGAAGTGGGTTGAGGCCATGCCTACTTACAAAAACGATAGTGAAACAACAACCTTGTTCCTCTTCAACCAAGTTATTTCCCAATTTGGTATCCCGAGAGAGATTGTCACTTCCAGAATCAACTGATGATCGAATTGGCTCTCAAGTTGGACTTCTGGCAGAAGCATTCGTCTCCATATTATCCTCAGGCCAATGGGCAAGTCGAAGCTGTGAATAAGTCCCTTAAAACTATCCTGCAAATGACAATTGACAAAAATTGCTCCAATTGGCACATCATGTTGTACCCGGATCTTTGGGCATACTAAACCTTGGTGAAGACTTCCACTGGTTTTACTCATTTTCAATTAGTTTATGGGCTGGAATCTATTTTTCTTATCGAATGTGAAATTCCGTCCCTTAAGCTAGTTGTAGAAATTCTCCCAGAGACGTCTAGTCTCGAAGAATGCCTCGTTCATTTGGAACATCTCGATGAATAGCATCGAGATGCCGCCATAAAACTCAGTATGATAAAGTTGTCCGTCCTCGGGTCTTTTTTGAAGGCGACCTTCTCTTAGTCTATGACCAAGATAAAGATGCCCTAAGGGCAAGAAAATTTAATTCTATGTGGTACGGTTCCTTTATAGTCAAACATGTTTTGGGAAAAGGGGCTTATGAATTAGTTGATTTTGAAGGGAACAAGCTGGCCGGAGACTCGAAATGGGCTCTACCTTAAAAAGTATTTTTCTTAGGTTCTGGCCGAGCAATTGCTTGTTTGTATATATTGTATTTTTGTACATATTTGTCGGGCATTTTGTGATATCGACATTCTTGGATCTTCTTTGGCAGGTGTTGATGGATGGTTTGATATATTTTGGATTCGTCAATGGTGCTAGTCAGCACACTCAAAATCTTTCTTCCGCGGCTTGGGTGATTTATTAACCATCTGGCTAGTTGATGGTGTCGAGGGGAGTATGTATTGGTCCTACTTCGAATAACATTGTTGAATATACTATCGTTATTAATTTACTACGCGAAGCAATTTCTTATGGGATTGATTCATTGGTAGTTTATCTTGACTCATAGTTGGTAGTGTCACAATTAAATAAAATTTATCGGGTTCGTGATCCTTATTTATATTGCCAATTTTTTACAGTGAGAGTGTTGCAACGATCATTTGTTTATATTACATACATTCACATTTCACAATCTAAGAATTCATTAGCAGACTCTATTGCTAATCAAGCACTAGATTGGCATATTGATAATTCATCAAATTAAACAAACATCAAAATTTGAATCTGTATATATATCATAAAATCACCTGTGTATAGATAAAGTGTTCAAAAAATAATATACAAAATTGGGATGAAATGCCCATAATCATGTCCAATCTGCCTATTGACCTAGCTCAGGATGAGTGGCTAAAAAGTTAACCACTACATTGGCTATACGTCGAAGTATGCAGACCCAGTCCCATGGTACTCCTACCACGCAGCGCTGCATCTCCTGAGGTAGATCCTCTATGGATATCATTGGTACCTGGTCAATAAGCCTCACCAAGTTTCTCTGAACTGCATATAGGACTCTCTATGTTTTAGTTGTTGCCTCTTCGGCACCTCTTCCATGACGCCTGTGTTTTAGAAATCCATCTGGTCTCATTGGACCCACATCTGGAACATGGTCATTTTTGTCAATATTTTGTCTCATCAAAAATATTTCTAAGTTCATTTCATATTTCAAAAAATAAAAAATCTTTAAATTTTACAAAAACTTAAAAAATTGTTACCTATGTCTTCCCATGTTGCGTTTGGTGGCAACACCAAGTCCGGATCTCCTCAGAAATCCATACCAGCATACGGGTAGTCATTGACTACGATGATCTGTTGGTCCCACCAGGTGAAAAACTCATCACTGAAAGTCATCCTAGGCACGTCCCAACCTCCAAGGTGTTTCATCAAGTCAGCCCATCTACCCGTCCAAGGATCTCAAGGACTACTGATGGAGAGAGATAATTTGGGACGTAGCCCCGGTACCTTCTCCAAGAAGAATGAGCATAAGATAGTTCCATATCCAAAGTTCTTTCTCTGACCCTTCTGAATAGAGGTCAGTTGGCTATTCATGTTGGTCAGAAGAGGCGTGCACCAGTTGGAAACCATGGTAAGGCACTCCACTGCCAAGCTCATGCACACTCGTGAAGCCTGATGCAGTGAAGCTGATCCGTTTATCCTCGCAATGGTAAACAGTAGAATCCCCAGAGATAAACTATCCACGTGTTTGATTGGAATCTGACTTCCAATGTTCTCCAGGTGTCCAGGATAGTATATATGTACATAGTCTTCTATTGAAAGACTACTTCTTGTCCTACCAGTCGAATACACGACCTCCCCTCTTCAGGAGAGACCTGTAATAAAGTAAATGTCTTCAACCTCAATCTGCAAAGGCATCTGATCTATCATAAAGGCATCATCCTCTACACTCCATAGTGGATCACCAGTTCGAGTAGGCATGTGTTGGCTTTCATGTTTGGCATTTTGAAAAGTTTCAATAAGTTACACCCTCTCAATGCATCTAGTGCATTTTGGTCATTGCTTACCTCATTGTAAATTGTGGTATGCTCTCTCTCTTCATGTGATGGTCATCCTGAAAAAATTGAGTTTCAACCATTAGTTTTTGTGTTTAAACTTCAACTTGCGTACACGTGGGTTCCCTTTACACATAGCCGCGTGTAGGGCCATCATATACATGGGTTGATCACACCCAACCTGCGTGTACACAGAGTTGGAATTTTTGGCATAAATTCCCATGGTCAAAACTTAATGAAAATTTCTAAAAACTATCTCAAAACATTGCAAGCATGATTTGAGGGTTACCTAATAACTTTGGTGCGATTTGAACGGTCCAATTGTTTAGAGGCAAGTTTGCTCCCTTTTGATCCACAACTCTTTGCTCCAAACAGAAATAAAAAAATTGTGAGTCCAAAAGTCATTATATAACTTGGAAATTGCAAAATATTTTTTCAAAAATTGATTTTTTGTCTCATGGATTTTTTGACCCGTGGGCTTCGATTGCCGAGAATGGGTTATTTTTCAGGATATTTTGGAGACTTCTTCGAGGCGTTATTTTGGTCCCATGACTGCTAACCCGTCATGGTAGGTATCGTTCACTCACTGGCATATAGGTTAGGGAAAACCATTTTTTCCATTGCATCTTGCATATTAGCCTCCATTCAGTGATACATTAGCCATAGGGTCGACCCCATCGTATCTTGCTTAGAAAACCATATTCACTCGCCAATTTTTAAATCATGATGTGATGGTAGAGCCATCCTTTACATGGGCATCTTAGTTAGAACCTTGCTGACATTGGTAGCCCACGCTGCTACATTGAGTAGGCTCGGGAGTCCTCTTCAGTCCTGCCATGACTTATGCGTTGAACACACATTCTCTTTTCTTCTACGCTTATTTATGGCCTTATACCCTAGAGGCTCCTTTGTGTTGAGTTGTACTGCTACATTGCATTTTGACTATTTCCACCTTTTGGCCTTGAGTCGAATTCACTTGGATTCGTGCTTAAGCCACATATTTGACCATGTCTTTGCAAAATCAACCATGCAATCACTTAGCTTCTGCAACTTGAACATCCTTTGACCCATGGAAGGAACATCCCTTTGAGTGTACCTGACCAGTTTTGCCTCCCTACATTGAGCATAGGTTTGTTCCCATCCCAGGAACTAGATCATCTATTTCTCTGACACTCTTCTTTCCACTGTATTATAGAATTCTTTTATTCTTTTTCCATCTTAAAGAAAAAGACAAAAAAATTATATATTCCAAAAAGAGCGGGAACGGGACAACATTTCCATATTTTGTTGGTAGCTAGAGTCAGTCGTGTCACTCTTCAACAAAGCACTCAAAATAAAGTCTCTCCTCCATTTTGGGCAGGATTTAGTTTGACTTAGGTACGCCTTAACCTTGTTATTGAGTCAGTTCTCCTCCGATTGGTTACCTCTTCCAATCTTATGGAGAGTTTGCTCGTGCCTCCTACATGAAAAAATTATATAGAGTTATCATATGCTACCATATAGTCATAATTGAGTTGTGCTTTTGTTCAAGGGAAGTAAGCCTGAGTTGGCCTCTCTGTGGTGTCTCTTGATGCATTTTTCAGTTGGCCATCCCTGGTTGTCAGTGTCATGTTGGTCATCACATCAGTTATATTGGTCCTTTTCTCGTGCCAGTTTTAGAAGGTCTCCATTGACTTCTTGCTGGTGGGTCTTGTCCTTATCAATGACGACATATTGCTCTGAGGGCAGGCCTAGAGCCACACCTTGGCCCTATTTTCATTATTGATAGGTCACCTTGTGCTCAACATCGATTAGTATTATGGGTCTTTGACTGAGTGGTTTCCCTTGTGTTCAACATCAACTTTCATTATCACACATTGGGATTCCTATAGTGCCTTGGTTTCCATTTGACCCTATTGGTGGATTCCTCACCTTTGTGTCAACTTTCATTATTGGTTGGTTTAGAGGGTTTCTATCATGTGCTAGCTACATCTTGTGTACACCAGAAACGTGGTTCGATTGGGGTTGCTACATCTTTTTCATCCGATTCCTTCCACATTATTGGCCTACAGGTTACACTCGCGCTAGATTGATGAAGGATGCCTTAATGCCTTCCTTCTAGCGGATCCTTTCCTATCGACTACGGCTCATTTGCTCTGGAACAAAGATATAGAGTCCATTTGGCAATACCTTGGGGTTTGCAGTCATCAGTGGTAGATTCTTTCACTATTGATAGTGGGAAACCATCATTGTCCCATGATTGATATATTCTTCTAGGTGCTCGACTTCAGCTCATTCATTCACACTTGTTAGATTGTACTGGGTACTTTGACTCTCATTATCATTATCGTTGAGTAGTCTCGCGTTTGTTAACGGTATACATCAATGAATGGTAATCAAACGATTTCTCACGTGGTCGACCTCAGATCATTTATTCCCATTGTGTAGAAATGTACCACGACGGTTGGTGAAGACCTCGGGTTGCATCAGCATGTTTTGGTTCACTTGTCAGTTGCTCCTGTTACTGCTAGTTGACACCATCTACCGTATATGTTGTAGTTCTTCACAACGACATTTTATATGCTGGTATCCGAGTTGTGATGTAGTATCATTTTATTTCATCATGTCCATTTGGTACTATTGGGATCTGTTTTTGACATCAGTGATCAGCTTCATTGATCATCTTCTTATATGTGATATTCAGACATGTACTTTTTCGATCACGATCAGATAATCCATTATGTACTTTCAGTTCTTTATAATTGTATACATATTGGATTCACTTGTACTTGATATGTAGACATGATTTACTTTCTCTGAGCATGGGTATGCTCGCTTCAGATAGCATTTTCTTTCTGATCATTTTTTGACGACTTGGCAGGCTGAATTTCGGTGAAGTCCTTCTCAGTCTCGATAGGTTTCTTTCCATATACTTAATACATTTCAGCCATCACGTACCCCTTCTGACCTTATATATTAGGGGGCATCTGTTATAGCACCATTTACCACCCTTGGTATTTGTGATGGTTGGTGTATGGCCTAGGGCAACCCCTCCTTCTAGACTTGGTCCAAATATTTTAAAAACAATGTTTTATTCCTTGTACGCTACTTTTCCCTGAGATAAAAGAATTTACACGCGGGTTAGTCAATACTAAACCCGTGTATATGTGTTAAAACACTTAAAAAAATTAAATTTCCTTAATTGTGGGTGGCGTTCACAGGTTTTACCTGTTGATTACCTCCTAGTGCCTGTGGCCCAACTATTTCCCAACTTTTTCCCAACTAAAAAACTAAATGGGAGAAGTATAAATAGACTTCTATGGGAAGGCTTAAGGAGGAGAAGAGATAGAATTATTATACTGAGATTATCCATGACTGAGTCTGAAGTATCCCTGTGCTTCATGCACTTCCCCAAGTTTCATGAAACCCTTGTTTCCTTGATGATATATATTCTCCCTCTTACTTGAGATATCATGGTATTGGTTATGGAAGGAGGTTGTTGAAGACTGAGACTAGGGATGCAGAGGACGATTCTGCTTGGGGCCGGAAGAAGAAGAATCATGTGAATTCTCTGTGTGTTATTTATAGTTTACTGCAATAAAAGAAATGTTGTCTTGTTTTCGAAAATAACTTTGTTTATGCATCAAATCCTGTTGTAATTCATGTATGAATGTTATTTCGATGTATAACTGATCATTAGTTTATATGATATAAAGTTAAAATTTTGTGAATATGCTTTACCTCTATACTACTATGTATGTTCGGATTGAATGATTTTCAGGTCTGAATAACATCGGGAGTTGCAGAGGGTCTGAACCCTGCGGGACCTAATTGAACGAAGGAAATCTGGGTATGGTCGCTCTTGCATAGTTTGTTTATATAATCATTTTTCCTGAGTTGTTTGTGTGTTTCTTACTGTAGTTTTCTCTTGCTCTATTGGGGTTCCAACCCAAAGCCCTAGGGTACTTATTCCCGTAACAAAAACTAAGCATGTTAGTTTGGATTACGCATTACATAATTCAAGTAGCAATCCAACCTCATGAAATTCCAGACTACCTTTTTTGTAGTTCCGATATATAGTCCCCCAGCATCCCAGTGAAAATTACACAATCCTTAGTAGTCAATCCGCAGGTATGTAGCATGTCATCACTCATGTTTGCTTTGGTTTTAGCTAATAGATTTCATTCCATGCATGTTGACATGTCGCCAGATATAGCAGGTGTTTGCCTGCTGCTTAGAAGTTCAGGATCAATGGCCTCAAAGAGAGCAAGATTAAAGAAAAACAACGGAAGCACAACTGGTGCAGTAGTTGAGCAAGTGTCTACAAGTTTGTCGATCTCTGAAGACATCAAGTTGAGTGTAGACAAATAAATCAACCTGAAATGGCAAGAGGTCAATGATGCATTCTTAGGCACATTTGGGGAAGATATTGAATACTGTCAAGTCTATGTGCACTTTCACAAGTCCCGCTTGTACAGGATTGCATGCAGGTATCCCGTGTTCCCATGCATGGACATGATAGACTGGATCGTCTCACACACTGATCCCAAGACGATGACATTGATCAGTGTCAGTGGGAGAGATATTTCTACCGTCAGGGCATACTATTATCAACATATGTGTCATTTGTCAAAGCTAGTGATCACCATGGAGACACCTTTCAACCTACCCAACAACAATGCCAACTCTAGGGATATCTTGAAGAACTGTGTAAAGGAGCCCGCCAAATTCAAGATGAAACCCAACCATATTTACACGACGAAGATAATGTGGAATGCGTATCAATACTTGGTCATATTTTCATGTCACTTGTATGGCCAAGAGAGCATGGAGACCTTCCCATAGAGTTGGGTTATTGCGTTGAACCAACTGGCTAGTGAAGGTAAAACATGCAACTGGTCTAACATGTTGGCTCACAGGCTGAAGGAATAGGTAGCAGGAGATCGACAGCCACCCAAAGGTTAGCAAGCATAAATCTACATGTTCGCTTATATATTGTATGCAATTTGTGCCCATCAGTAGTTCTTGGGCATGAAGCCTCTGTCAACACTTATTGTCATTTTTTTTTCCGAAGGCAGCTTCAGAGGAGTTATCACACAACTGTCAGATCATTTTGTCATCCTGGTGTACAAGATGATATTTGAATAGGATTCACTTTGCATGTCGAAAGCAACAATGGAGGCACTGATCGACATAGCGGGTTGGTATCCCTCACTGCCCATCACCTTCTTACAGATGTACAATGCTGAGAAGCCTCCGCATGTTTTGTCGAAGTTTGCCATGGACAAGATCGTCATCCAGGAAGTATCATATCACTTCTCGGCAAGACTTTCAGCTAGGCTACACTGGAAGAAGAAGGCACCTTGGCCCACTCTTCCATTGTGGATCGGGTTGTATGAGATTCGAAACCTCAAGCATGTAGATGTCGAAACATAGGATATCAATAAATATCCTTTCAACGTTTGAAGCTTCAATTCATATGACATGCATTATATTGTGAAAGATCACTGCACGATAGTACAGTTTTAGTGGATCCATGGGGCATGTCATTGGGCGGAGGAAGACCCATGGAGATATTGTTACAACTTCTCCAAGACCAATGAACCAGTTGGCATCACTGTGGAATGGTTAATGAAGTGGCATGAAGCAGCTTGTAGGAGAGTGCCAACACTAGCGCGAGTAGAGGTAAACATATTGGTGCAAAACAAAGGCAAGAGGAATATTATTGATAACGCAGAGGTAGAACAAAGTTGCAAGTTTAGAACAGACCCACTTGTGCAGGAAGCAACTTTGGCAATAGAGGCGAAGAGGAAACAATGCGACAGGAGGAACGCGCAAAGGCATAGAGAGAAATGGAGAATGGAGGAAAAAGAGAAGGAGTTGCATGAGTTGAAGGAGAAACCGTGAAAGGAAGAAGAGTTGCATAGACAAGAGAAGAAATTGCAAGAAGAAAGGTAAAACAAGGGGCGCAAGATCTACAGATAGATGAAATTGCACCTGTACAGGTGGTAGACTCATCCAAACAATTGGCACCAAGCAAATAGACTGTGCAGTCGCAGGATCAGGAGTTCACTCAAGAGATAGAACAAGCATTTGAACAGATGGATATGGATATGGAGAAACAAGAGTTAGAACAAGACATCGACCTCATGCCTTTCCACCAAGAGGTCGACCCACCTGTTTCACCAGCTCTGGAAGTAGAGCAAGTCCCAAGTGACCAAGGAGACACTAAGATCCTTCGAGACAATCCAGAAGGAGAGGTGCACACCATATCATTCAACGAGTCACAACATAGAGTTGTGAAATCTCGCAGAGTGTCTACTCTGGATGACAACACATCTCCACCATAGTTTGAGGAACAAGTGATTGTGTCTAACATGTAGAAGCATCCAATAGCATTAGCCGATGCTACCAAAGCATATGCCAAAACCACTAGCTTGAGTGTTCACTTCTGGATAGCTAAAGACAAGCGAATGGCTAAGGAGATATAGAAGCCCAAGAAAGGAGGAGAACTAGCTACAGTAAGTGCCCAAGTAGAGTTGAAGAAGGAAATACTGGATGAACTATTGTCCCTTGAGGCAGTCATGTGGGCCTTGTCTTCCAAGTTTTGCATCGTGCATAAGGCAGTTATCCATCTCAATAGGTGGCAATATTGATGTGCTAAGAGATCACATATCCTGTCAAAGGTGCATGCTACTGTTGAATACATGAAAACATGGACAACGAGATACAAGGGAGGCAAATTACACTTGCCCAAGGTGATGAAGCCCAGAGAAGTCGAGCTGAAGTTACACATCTAGAGTTAGATCTAGAACTATGAAGATCTATCGTAGCTCATCACTATCTTGCAGGCTTCACATGCATGGGTATTCAGGAGTATGGATGTTGTTGTGATTGCACATGTGATCCCATCTATTGGGAATCTCACTGAGGCAAAGACAAAGGCACAATTCCGACTCGAGCTTGACTCATAGTTTGACGAGTGGATGCGCATAGCCACTAGCTCACACTTGGTGATTAGTGCAGACACCATGCATGAGTATGTCGCTGGTATGGCCACATTTAAGACAATGATTCGCATGCTATCAGATGAGTTGGATAGAGGAGCTAGAGAAATGTACCCAAATGCTATAGAGGGAAGAGTTCAGTTCCAGAAAGATGTCATCATAGAGTACACTGACACCATCATAGACTACCGAGCTTGACATCACTTCACTACTATCAACCAACGTGGGGATGTTGAAGAGTTGGTCTTCTAGCAGTTGTCTAAGTCATAGTGATGTCTTGCATGGCTTGCTCAAGCTTATTTTGTCTCACATGGGTACATGTGGATATTGTATGTAATCTTGTCAAGTGGAAGTTCAAGTGTCGATAGTTGGATGTAACAGTCATAGAGTAGATGAAGAGTCATGAGGGTAGATGAACTGTCACAACGGGGAATGCCAAGGACCACCCCATTGTTTTCTATATATAGTCCCTCATAACTCATTGTAGAGGCTTTTTTTCATCCAAGCTTCCGATAAGAGTATCTTAATGAAAGTTTGGAGAGTATTGTAATGATCCCTGGCATCTCCACTTTGCAGAGCTAGTATATCTCTTTGGAGGAGCAGGCAACAGTGACTGTAACATTCCACTATCAGAACTAGTGGTTCGTCATGGTTGTATTGTATGAATGGAACTTTCACTTCTTAATATAACAAAGCCAACACGTTTCATGCATATGTCGTATTGTATTTTAGTTATCTTGTTTTCACTAAATTATATATGTATCTGTTTCCTTACGCATGCATGTGTAGCTATTTTATGTATATGTGTGTATGAATCTTACTGAAATGTGTTGTTGGTTTAACCATCACTTTGGATTTCTAGCTTACTTTCCTTGCATGTTGTGATGCATATTTTCTCATGTGTTCCCTTCTTAAGTCCATCATTTCACACATTTCCAAGGAGCACACTCACCTCACCCTCCGTGTGCTAGAACCACTCATGCTCCTTCCTTGACTTGTTTCAAGTGTCACACCCTTTCTACCGACAGGGACATCTTACTTTCCTCTATGCAAAACCATAGTCAAGGCGATACCATACAACCCACTGTTGGGACTCCTACACCAAACAATCTGAGGTCTAGTTGGGACTTCTTACCGGGGAGATCTTGTGACATGTTTGCAGGTCCAACACCATCAACACCTCCTTCAAAGTATATTTTATTTACTGATGAAGGTGAGCCTAATTGTTTTCAAGAGGCTCATAAAGTTGAGCACAATAAAGAATGGAAGAAAGCAATGAAGGAAGAAATGAACTCTTTGCTGAAAAATAAAAATTAGGAATTGGTAAAGCTCCCAAAAGGTAGAAAGGATCCACAAAACAAATGGGTTTACAGGATTAAATATGAAGGTGATAGAAACAGGGAGAGGTATAAAGTAAGGCTGGTGGTGAAGGGATTTTTCGAAAAAGAAGGTACTGAATTCATTGAGATTTTCTCACCTATTGTGAAATTGTCATCCATCAAAGTCATTCTTGGTCTTACAACTACCTTAGACTTAGAATGTGAAAAGTTGTATGTAAAGACTGGTTTCCTTCATGGAGAATTGGAGGAAGAAATTTCTATGAAGCAACTAGAAGGATTCATAAAAAAAGGAAGACCTTGTTTGTAGATTGAAGAAGAACCTCTATGGGTTGAAACAGGCACCTCAAAAATGGTACAAGAAATTTGATTCATTCATGTTGGAATATGGTTTTCACAGGTTGGAAGAAGACCATTTTGTATATATCAAGAGGCATGATCAACGAAAGTATATCATATTGTTGTTATATGTGGATGACATATTTATTGTTGGGCATGATAAGAATATGATCAATAGGTTGAAGAAGGATTTGGGCAACAAGTTTGCAATGAAGGATTTGGGTTTAGTATAACAAATATTAGGCATGAGGATCATGTGTGATAGGAAAAAGAAAAGGTTTTGGTTGTCACAACAAAAATAAATCAATAAGGTGCTTGATAGGATTAATATGAAGGATTCCAAGCCAGTTGGTACACCCCTTGCATCCCACTTCAAGTTGAGTACTGAGTTATGTCCTAGTGATGACAAGGAGAAGGAAGAAATGAGAAATATTGTTTATGCTTCAGCAGTTGGAAGCTTGATGTATTCCATGGAATTCACATGACCAGACATTTCATATTCAGTGGGAGTAATGACTAGGTTCTTTTCCAATCTAGGAAAACAACATTGACAAGTCGTAAAATGGATTTTGAGGTATCTAGAGGGTACTAGTAATTATTGTTTATGTTTTGGTCATAATGAGACTATGCTTGAAGGATTTACAAATGCAGATATGTTGGAGATATGGAAACCAGAAAGTCCACTACAGGTTATTTGTATACATTTGCAGGGGAAATAGTTTCTTGGGTACCAGGGCTACAAAGAATAGTAGCTCTCTCTATAATAGAGGAAAATTACATAGTTGCAACAGAAGCTTGTAAAGATATGTTTTGGTTGCAACGATTCTTATGATAGATAGGAATAAAGCAGGACAAGTATGTGCTATATTGTGATAGTCATAACGCAATTCACTTAGCAAAAAATTCAGTTTTCACTAAAAAACCAAGCACATTGACTTAAGGTACCATTAGATCCGGCATGTGTTGAATGAACGAAAATTATCCTTGGAAAAGATCCATACAAATAATAACCCCGCTGATATGCTCACTAATATTCTACCAAGAAATAAATATCAGTTGTGTAGAGGCATGCTAGGAATTGGTGTGACTTGATTCAAGGATATTCATTTGGTTTCAAGTGGCACAATCTTAAATGTGAAAACCAATGAATGCATCAGCACTGACAACCATTGACAAAGCCATCTAGTGTCGAACCTCCAACACTCCATCACCCCCAACATACCACACCATCCATTGACTTGACTATATAGTAACGCACTCCACATGAGACAATTAGATAATTTTATAGCTTGCCTCATCTATTAATTTGTAATATTTCTTCTGCATGAGAAATCCAAGCAAGACCATAGCCTGTGTGTAATATAAACCTGTGATTTTATTCTCCATTCTAATTTTTTCTCTCTTTAAATAATTCTTCCTATTCCTATTATCTATTGTTATGTCTGTGATGATTTTATTCTCTTTTGTGCTTCTCTGATATCAATAGAATAATGATACTCTAATCTAGAGCCCATTTTCTACAATTTACAAGATCCATATTCATAGATCCATAGGTCATTTTCACATAGAATAGAAACAAAATTGACTCAAATCTGGGGATCTAGCTAAGAGTGCAAACAAATTAGTCGCAAAATTTTTAGCACATGAAGCCAAAAAAATGCAGTGTGTATCAGCAAAGGAAGACCTTCACTAGGAGATGCAGACGAGGGGGGGTCTACTAGATGACATTGATATCTTGTAGACCATCCTCATTCTTTGTTACATAATACTTCCAACACAGCAAAATTTAAATTCATGTTTATTTGTTGCAATACATGTTGTTCCTCTTCACACATCTACTCAAAATCCTTCTCAAGTGAGGCTAAGAGATATGGGTTAAAAAAGGACAATCCCATTTCTCACTCTCTAGGTTTGAATCAGCAAAATCAAAATAAACATTGGATTGTCTGTTGATTGTTACTTCCCCATCAATACTCACACAAGGGAACACACAAGGTTTTTTTTTTCATGCAACCATTATTTCAAGTGTCCAACTACAGAAATCCTTGCTATGGCACTCTTTTCTATCTCCACGACTAGAAGAAAGTGTGTCTAAGAGTGCCTCAAACTTATTAGAAACCATACATATTTATCCATCATCTAGGAATTCCATAAGCTTCCATGTATTCATGATCTCATTTTTTTCCTCCTTTACAGGTTCATATTCATTTGATTCTCCTTTTGTATCTTTTTTTTCTTCCCAACATTTTCCTTTCAAAAGATTTCCTAGAACAAATGTTATTTTACTCTAGAATGAATTTCAAGACACATCATTTTTTCCCCTATGAATCTTTCACCCAATAAATTCCCTAGTTGCAGATCCAACTTTACTATAGTATGAGTTTGAGGACACATTCAGTATTTTCGCCTATGAATGTTTTAGAATTCCAATATTTTAAGATCAAATTATTCTCATGAGTGGCTGAAATTTTGAAGGCGACTCCTTAATATCAAAATTTTAGAAGCTAAAAATTACACTTCAATATTACAAAATTGAATGGTCACCCTTGTATATCTAATAACTCTTTATTTTAATACAAAACATGGATAAATTAGGCATGCCAAGAAAAAAATAAAAAAAAATGTTAATTTAAGAAAGAAAAATAATAACAATAACAATAATAATAATAAAGAAATACAATCCATCCATCCTTATTTCTATTGTAAACGATTCTCAAAATATTCAAAAAATTCACAGTCGGGGACCAGATCAAATAATTGACTTCATTCTTGTCCATAATATTTCATGATATTCTTGGCATCTGCAATCCAAGCATCAAGAAGAGAAAGGAACAATTGACTTCATTCATATCCATTAGATTTACGAAATGTGCAATTCAATTGAGGGTGGAAATAAACAAACCAAGAATGTCTTTGATTCAGATGGCTTACCTTCTTCCTCAAATACCCAAGAATATTCAAAATAGTTCCAAGTCCTATTTTGAATCTTCTTTTAACATCTTTGAATCAAATTCCATTGATTCATTTATGTTTAATACAACTATTGCATAAAATTTTCATTCCACCTTTCCATAATCCTCCCAATCAATTGTAAAAGAATGGATCCCCCCACTAATGATGTTGTGGCACTAGAACACACCAAAAGAGTCAAAATTCATTATCATAATGTAGATCTACCCCATCAAAGATTACTTGGGAACTAGTAATTATTTTTTACATAATTTCTTTGTAATGTCTCTATGGAGATGTATGCTGTGAATATGCTTTATTTTGAGTATATCTCATTGTTTACCTTTGGGGTACAATTTTGCATGAATTTAGAATGATCTCTTAAGGGTATTTGATTTCAAATTATACATAAAATGCATTTTTATTTGTATCATGGTAGCTTTGGATTATAGGCCTAGTAATAGAATGACATTCCCAATGATGTCACTCATAATTTTTTCTTTTATCAAATGTCTACACAGAAAAGGAAAACTACCTAGTTTCCCATTGCCAATTTAATATAAATATCATTTTTATTTTTAAAATAAGAACACTTCTATGGATATTTCACAATCTATATTGAGTCTTAGGAAGCATAGTCCCTACAATTATTCCTCTTTTACAACTAAGAATGGTATTTGTATTAAATTGATATTGAGAAGTTAGCATAGTTATGTAGAAAGATATTCATTTTCTAGGTGAATGTTGAATGAAAGAAACAAATATGAATGACATCAATGTTTTGTTAGTATGTTATTAGCCCTCTAATATAGAGCTTCAATGATGTAGAGATCACTACTCCATTATATGTAGAGATGGAGTTCAATATACTCTTAAGTGGTCATTCTAGTTTGTGAAATAATTGCATCAAAGATGTGAGCATGTGAGATATAATTCAAATGGAAGATGCTCGTGTGATAGAAATTGAGAGGGAAGATAGTCAAGGGTAGAGACTATCCAACCAACTCATAAGGGATTTTAATATCTAAAATATTAATATTAAGGAGAATTATACTCATTCTCAAGTAAGCTTCATAAGGCAGAGCTAAATGATGAGATTGACAAGAGGATCCTAAATGAGTGAAAATTGAATGGCTCGAAACATTTCTAGTATAATGTAGCTCTAATCGATCATCACCAGGAGGGTTGAGGCCCCACGCTTGAATAATTGGAATAATTCAGAGAATAACATGATGAGTGCAATGAAAATTTTGATTCATTAGTTGCAATACAAAAATGAATCAATGGTATTCAATGAGATAAAATAAGATTCAATATAAGTTTTGATTGTCACAAAATTTAAGAGGAGCAGTGAGAACATGGTAAAAATACTCTAACTCTATCATTGCATGGTTAGAGTTAGATCTTCCACCACTCCTCCCCACTAATACATTCGTAAAAATGTGCAGGTGCAAGCACGCTCGAGATTTAATAGAATCCCATAAATGGAAAGATCGACAAACTAGGTTAATTTCAGAATCCCCCCTCCCTCGCCCCACACTTTACCACCAAACTAGTAATGTGGGGGGGGGGGGGGGGGGGGTTGAAATTTCATTCGTGCTTTTACCATACACGAAAAGAATGAAGGACATGTGGACATCGGTAGACACCTAGAAAAATAGAAATGGAGTAAAGTAGAGAGGTGAAAACACAGGTGGAAGTGACATGTCCCATGTGATGTTAACATGATTTCATACCGAGGACATGTGGCATTTGTTTCCATACTTTTTGGGTGGCCAAATGGGCCATCTCTAAGTGACACATGCACCACTCATAAGAGGACACATGGATCAGATGATGCAAGCATGACATCAAAATCAAGGTCGTCAAGTTGGTAAGTCAACCAAGGGAAGTTGGGTCTTTGGGTCAGTTGAGCATCATAGAATAAGGCCCGACCTCATTAAATCCCTTGACATAATCAATAATTGGTCAAATCGCCTCGATCATATCATCTAGAGGGGCCAATGTACAAAGCACCAAGGGATTAAAGGGAAAATATGAAAAAATGGACATTATTGGTGGTATATTTTGCAATCTAGCCAAATATAGCAATCACAAAAATTGGAAAGTTTAAATAAACTACAACTAAACTCTGATAAAGTGTTGTAATAACTAGAAATGATAGTAAAACTCACACATTCTTATCTAAACAATAGAGAAGTGGTAAAATACTCAAAGATCATATTTAGAAGGGGCAGTTCAGGCATGAGAATGATAAAACTAAATATTTATGCAAGAAGGAATATCTTAAGATAACTAAAAGAAAAGTAACTAAGAATTAGTAGTCAAAATTAACTATAAGAATAATCGATTGAGAAAGAAGATAGGATTTTTTATTGTGCAAATTGGAATAATGTTGTTGGTGTGGATGGTGGATTGACCAATAATTAGATATTTCTGAAGGTGTTTGTCTTGAGTGATTGATTTATGAAAAATCTAATTGTTTATCTAAGGATTTGGCCTTCTCGATTTGGGTATGAAAATTGTATGAGAGATAAATCTTTAATGTTAAACAAGTTGTAGTTGGAAAGGAAGGGAATGTAGCTCCTTCCAATGGTTGTTGGTAAATATTTACAAAAACCTTTGTACCCAGGGAACTTTGTAACAATAAGTAATATCTTTCCTTGAGAAGAAATTGAAGAAAACTTTGAAGAATGTATGTGTTCTAGTTTTGCTAGTTTTTTAGATTCTTGGGATGCTCATCTAAGTTAATTTCTAAAGTATTTTTTAGTGTCCAATTATTCTTGCACAAGTGAAAGAAAAATTTAAAATTCCTGCAATATTGTTTCACTGCTCCTCTTAGTATTTTCCTAGTTTCTAACACATATGATTGAGTTGACCTTCCATTTCTTAAGTCAACTCATCTCAAATTAATATAAAAATATTAAATTCTTTCCTTGGGTGAAAAACACTAGAAATCACCCACACCTTGTGTGTAAATCTCGTTAACCAAACCAAAAATCCCCAATGTATTTTCCAACCAAAAGTACCTTCTGAGCTACCAAATTTCAACACTCCATGTTAGTGAGGAAGGTATTTCCACCCCCACTAAGAAGTGGCCCTGCCTTCAAATTTGAGATGAAACTATATGCTTTCGGAAGACTTGGACCTTCAAAGACACCATGATTCTAAAAGCCTCGCGCTTTAGAGCATCTATTATGGACATCCAAACTATGAATTCCCTTGTTCCTAGAAATCTCTAGTTACATGGATTTTCCTTGTATAGTTATGAATTCCTTGCATACACCATGAATTTCCTTGCATTATTGTCTCACATCATGACTTTCCTTACATAGTCCATGATTCCCTTAGATGGACCATTACCTTGCTTGCATACACCATGACTTTCCTTCTATGGTCCATGAATTTCCTTGAAAACACCATGAGTTCCTTGCATGGTTTATGACTTACCTTTCACAAAAATTGACTCACATGGTTCATTATTATCCCACTCTCTCACCTAAACTTAATGGTTAGACTTGGCCTAGGCCACTAACTCTCCCTCTGAAGCGAGACTCTCTTTGAGCCTACACAACCTACCTTTGGTTCACTCTAATTTCCCTCCCAGAAGGTAACCTCATGAAAACCTATGCACATGTTGCAACTGATCTTTTTCCATTTCAAGCTCATTCTCGAGCTACAATTGAAAACTTGGCCTAATCCATTCTAGACCACTCGAACTCAACTCTTCAAGTGTCCTCATTCTCCTACGTCAAAAATTTCATATGCACATGGATTGACTTTTAGATCTGTTACTTTGCAACCCAATGAACATACCATCTCTCGAAACTCATCAAACTAATATACCTATATAGCTACCTGATCCATGTCAAAGCACTCCCTACTAAGGCACTTGAACTATCACAACTTACTTTGATAAGTCACAATTTAATGGAATTCCATCAACGGTATCGACAACCTGCCACTCAATATACTACTTTGCACCAAGTTATCTTCCAATCCACCAAAACTCCCATTCTACATCCCCAAGATGCAATAATCCATAGCTCCTTAGCTGAACATTTTTCTTCATGTCTCAGAAGGAATACCTAGCCAAGTCTCTTGGGATCACTATTGTTTCCTGCAATAGTCCTCAAACTCGTTCTCAAAGTTCATAATTGTGCACATATGAAATCCATATTCTATTTGAAGATGCTATAATACAATGTTAGGATTCCATTTACTTCATGTCTCGTCTACGCTTTAGCTAGAAAATGTTGACACTGTGAAAATGCCTAACTTTAAAACAACTTACACAATGTAATATGCACCACCAATTAGATCATGCATAGTACACAAAAATCAATTCCCAAAACATGGGAGGACCCGCTCCTCAGCTTTGGCAGAAGATGCAAAAATACAAAACATCATATCTGCATTTAAGAGGCCTAGGTCACTGTAAATATTGGTCACTTCTATCACCGTAAATTTAGGGAAGATATAGAAATTGAAAGGAGGCCAAGAAATCTATGTAGAGATGATGGTTGAAAAATTAGCAGTTGTTGGGTCCCTGCCTTATCTTACTATTTTTTTTTTCACCCTTAATTAATTAACCTTTTTAACTTCTTTTATTCACTTCAATGGGTTAATTTTAATTTTAATCTCTTAATATTTACTAATTTATTTAGTCAAACTAAATAAAATATTTATTTACTTAGTCAGAACTAAATATTTTTTTATTTATTTAGTCCAAACATATTTATTTATTTATTCAATACTTAAATAAATAAATAAATAAAATAATTTTTTATTTAGTCGAAACACTTTATTTATTTATTCAGTCAAAACTAAATATTTATTTATTATTTTTCGTTCATATGACCTTGGTTTATTTAGTTTTGGACCTCAATGTGTTGTTTTAGTTATTTAAGTTTCACCAAAAATATTATTTTATTTAATTTTAGATAGTTTTATTTAATTCTGGATTTATAATTTATTAGAATTTTCCTTTGATTAAATATAAATTCTTGATTAAAATTAGCCATTATTTTCTAATGGTTAAATTCATTATATGAAAATATTCTTTATTACTAAATAATAATATTTAGTCAAAACTAGCTATTAGATTCTAATAGTCAAAAATTAATTCGCTACATTGCCATCCCTATTTAATATGATGCCATGATATGACTCTCCATCCTTTCTTGATGTTGAACCACACTAGATGGTGCGAAAAATGTCAACGAAATGTTCTTGATGTGATTTTTACCCAAAGATTTCCCACCATTCAACTTATTTCTTATTATTTATTCAATAAGAAAACTTAGGGGCTCGTACTAGGGAAAGTGTCCATTTACAATAATTCATAAAGACCAAATACAAAAGGAACAACTTATAATTATTTTTTCTTTTCAAACTATTGTGTTAAGGCACATTACGTTAGGTATTCTACTAGGTAATTTTGACATCTTTCTTAGGCCTAATGCTCGTCTCTACTCAGTTACCTAGCTTCTTTTAGGTTGTCGTTCACTACTGCACTAGCCACCACCCCTTTTAACATTATTCAACCATATTTGTACTACCCCCTAGTGACCTAGTAGCCCTCCTCGCATGCCTTTCTCACACAATAGTCCTGATTTCACCCTTTTATGACTCAGAATAAGCCTTAGTCCATGCTATTTTCACCTTAGGGCTTTCCCAACCCTTGCAAACACCACCACAAGATACTCCTTTAGTTATTAACTTGTGGCCTATGCTGCCATAGCTTGCCACAACCCACCCTTTGCAATAGCTAGTCAACAATCTACCATAAACTATTGCTTTATTCATGTGGCCTGTGCCTTTTTTGTGGCCTCCTCAGAATAGTATTGTGGCCCTTCACACAAGCCTATGGGCTCCTCCTATTCCTACGAGCAACCCTTAGGTCCCACTACTAGGCTTTAGGTCCTTCGACTAGGTCTTAGGCCCTACGACCTTCTTGTAACATGTTGGGACGTTCTGTTCAAGCTACAATAAATTTTCATTTAGCTTACAAATTCCTAAGAATTATAAACCAAAATTATTCTCCCAAAAATGCCTCTCAACACATACACATGTTGGTTTATTTATAATCGATGCAAGGCCATATGAACGGGTGTGACTCCCTGAACCATTGAGACTCGTTGACTCCAAGTCAACTCTTATATTTCTGATCCAGCCTTCCATTTCTTAAGTCAACTAATCTCAACTCAATATTAAAAGCATTAATTGTCTTTGTTTATGTGAAGAAACCTAGAAAACACCCACACCTTACTCAAAAATCTCATTAACCTAACCAAAAATCCCCAAGGGCTTTCCCAATTGAAAATACCTTTCAAGCTACCATATTCAAACATTGGGGAGTAGATATAGGTTCATTTAGTGGAAAAAAAACATATGTTGAGATGCATGGGTAGTACAGTGGACTTTGGATTGAGATATGTTTTAGTTGGTGGAGTAGAGTTGGAGGGACACACAATTTTTGATTGAGCTCGGAGTGTTGTTGACAAAAAATCCATGCTTGGATATTGTTTTAGCTTGGGATAAACCATGATCTAGTTGTATAGTAGGATGCAATAGTAAGTGGCACTTATCTTAATAGAGTTAGAGTACATGGAAACGAGTCTACTGAGTTATGAAGCCATATGGCTTTGCAATATGCTCAGGAGGTTTTTTGGTCTTGAGTTGGATCCCAGTGTGATTCACTGTAATAATCAGAGTTTCATTAAACTCTATGAAAATATTGTGTTTCATGGCAAATCCAAACATATAGAGTCATATATCACATCATCAAAGACATTGTCTAGTCTATATGTGCTATGAGAATGTAGTGCATTTCCACAGAATCTTAGGTGGTGATCCAGGTGGATGTTGGTGGCCACCCACATATCCCATTTGGACCCCCACAACTATCTCTTTCAGTTTTTCAGTTTCCGTAATTGTAGCACAATTTACTTTTTTTAGCAGTTTTTCAGGTCCTCAACTTCTGGAGTCGTTTTGAGGCCCTAAACGACATTTTTTTTGGAAATATAGGAGAAATATGGGTCCATGGAACAATGTTTTTCTTCCCAAAGTTGTAGTACTTGGATAGATCTTTCTAACGAGCTATTATACGTGTCAAACAGAGTTCGGGTGCCAAAGTTACGACCCCGGGAAGTTGATGTACCAACTTACCCAAAACAGGGCCCAAAATTTGGCGTTTCATCTTCTAGGGTTACGTTTTGGGATGTGAAGGGTTTTCCATTGTTTATCAACAATAAATAGGCCTTTGAGCCTCATTGTAACACAGTTCAGAGGCATGTAGCCGCCACATCTCTTCTCAGAGATAAGCTACCATTGCCTTAGCTGGTTTATTTCCATTTCTGTTTGTAAGCATATTTCAGTATTTTACATTAATGAAATGAAGTATTATTTCTATTGCATCTCTGTGTTTATGGTTATCTTTGTAATTTGTTGCATTCCTGTTTAAAGCCAGATCAGTGGTATCAGAGCGGTATGCTTTTTCTCTATTTTTCTTTGCATGTCCCCAACGAGGTCGGGATATAAGGAGTTAGGGCTTCCACTGGTCAAACCTTTTTAAGACCAACCTCGCAAATCTCGACGGCCTCCCATGGCAGATGAGAAGAAAGACGAGGGGGCAGGAGATCCTATCAAAATCTTGCTTGAAGAAGCCCTCAAGTGACAAAGGAACGCGATGATGGACAACTTTGCGCAGATCCTTTAGTGTCCACCCAGAGGCAACACATCAGCTTGCAGCAGCTACTCTGGAAACACCACACCCTTTAAGGTACAAGTTAATTTTGAAATCCCCATCTTTGAGGGTCAGATAGATGCGGATGCCGTAGACAAATGGTTAAATTTGCTAGAGGGTTATTTTTCTGTTCATGAATTTTTGAGTCAGGAAAAGATTGTTTTCGCTCTTCTCAAAGCAGGCCCCCACGTCAAGGACTGGTGGGAAACCTACTGCGAGCAGAAGGATGAAAGTACAGGATCACTATTTTCAGCCACACCCACTTGGGATTCATTTTGGTATGCTGTCAAGGAGCAGTACTACCCTATCAAAAGCTATGAGGACAAATACATCAAATGGACCACACTGCAGTAGGGAAGGGACCAAGATGTGCCAGAGTTCACAAACATTTTTCATACCCTTCGCACACAGTTGGGTATCAAGGACTCTGAGCTGCATCTGGTACTCAAATACCACGGCTACCTACACAGATACATCTAGGAAGAGATGGAGTTCCTGAACATCTCCTTGCTCGGCACGGCATACCGATACACTGTCAAAATCGAGAAAAAGTTCAAACAGAAGAAGCGAGACTTCGGATCTGCAAATCCGAATACCAAAGGACAGAGCCAAGTTGGGGTGACCCAAGACAACCTGTTGAAGCCGCAAGAAAATAACAACACCACGAAGTTGAAGAAGGACACAAGAAAGTGGTGTGAGTTACAGAAGAGTCCCACTCATAACACAAGTGAGTGTCAGACCAAGCAGTCCTTGGTGGCCGAGTTGAAGGCTTCAGAATTAAATGCATGTTCCGACCCTGAGTCAGAACCCAACAAGGGGAATGGCAAAGGGAATCAGATCATTGATGCAGAGCCCAGCATCACTATTGCCACCGCCAAGATCCAGAAGAATGAGCTCGAAGACCCAGAGGAGGGGGAGCATCTTTTCCACTCACAAATGTGGGTGAAGGGTTCATCGCTACAATTCATTGTCGACAGTGGCAGCCAAAAGAACCTCATTTCAACAGAGGTCATGAAGTAGTTGGGTCTACCGACTACACCACACTCGCAGCCATATAGTATCGGGTGGCTTCATGAAGGACGAGATCTCAAATTTCGCCAGTATTGCCGCCTTCCCTACAACATCAAGCCTTTCACAGATGAGGTATTGTGTGATGTTACACCTCTGGATTTTTGTGATGTAATATTAGGTCAGCCATACTTGTGGAGGCGACATGTTGTGTATGAGTCAATGCCTCATTCTATTATTATTACTTTGGGTAATTCATTATATAGGATACCGAAGGTAGCCCCACCTACCACCACCTCTTTTATCTCTCCTAAGAAATGCAGCAAGATCATCTCCCAAAATAGGAAATTCATCTGTTTGGTTCACTCCCAAAGTAAGGGGAAGGTCATTGCCACATCCATGACCCTCACGAAGGGTTCCTCCATGCCGCAGCAGCAACAGCAAAGAGATACAGTCATGACATAACACGGGAACAACTTCTCCTCACCCACAGGGGTACTACACAAGCTTCAAGTGGGCAACAAAGTCTGGTTGCATCTGCAGAAAGAACGCCTTATAAGAGCCCATTAGAAGCTCCGACCACACCAACATGGTCCTTACACCATTACTAATGTTGTGGGAAATAATACTTTGGATCATAGCATTCCTCCATTCCTTCACCTGCACCGAGTGTTCAATGTGGACCATCGTCGATCATGCTTCCCACCATTACTGGACACATTAGAGATTGCAGAATAGCTCACTAGGGACCAAGTTCAATAGCAGCTTCCTCATCTCATGGAGGAACTCAATGCAATGGGGACCATTGCTTCCTAAGGGGGGAGGGATGATCTAGGTGGATGTTGGTGGCCACCCACCTATCCCAATTGGAACCCCACAACTGTCTCTTTCAGTTTTTCAGTTTCCATAATTGTAGCACAATTTACTATTTTTAATAGTTTTTCAGGTCCTAAACTTCCATAGCCATTTTGAGGCCCTAAATGACGCTTTTTTGAAAATCTAGGAGAAACATGGGTCCATGGACCGATGTTTTCCTTTCTAAAGTTTTAGTGCTCGTATAGATCTTTCTAACAAGCTATTGTTTGCGTCAAATGGAGATCGGGTGCCAAAGTTACGACCCTGGGAAGTTGATGTACCAACTTACCCAAAACGAGGCCCACAATTTGGCGTTTCATCTTCTAGAGTTAGGTTTTGGGATGTGAAGGGTTTTCCATTGTTTCTCAACAATAAATAGGCCTTTAAGCCTCATTGTAACATAGTTCAGAGGCATGTAGCCGCCACATCTCTTCTCAGAGATAAGCTACCATCGCCCTAGCTGGTTTATTTCCATTTCTGTTTGTAAGCATATTTCAATATTTTACATTAATGAAATGAAGTATTATTTCCACTGCATATCTTTGTTTATGGTTATCTCTGTAATTTGTTGCATTCATGTTTAAATCCAAATCAGTGGTATTAGAGCAGTCTGCTTTTTCTCTATTTTTCTTTGCATGTCCCCAACGAGGTCGGGATATAAGGAGTTAGGGCTTGAACTGGTCGAACCTTTGCAAGACCAACCTCGCAAATCCCGACGGCCAGCCATGGCAGATGAGAAGAAAGATGAGGGGGCAGGAGATCCTATCAAAATCTTGCTCGAAGAGGCCCTAGAGCGACAAAGGAACGCGATGATGGACAAATTTGCGCAGATCCTTCAGCGGCTACCCACAGGCGACGCATCGGCTTGCAGCAACTACTCTGGAAACACCACACCCTTTAAGGTGCAAGTTAATTTTGAAATCCCCATCTTTGAGGGTCAAATAGATGCAGATGCCGCAGACAAATGGTTAAATCTGCTAGAGGGTTATTTTTCTGTTCATGAATTTTCGAGTCGGGAAAAGATTGTTTTCGCTCTTCTCAAAGCAGGCCCCAACATCAAGGACTGGTGGGAAACCTACTACGAGCAGAACGATGAAAGTACAGGCTCACTATTTTCAGCCACACCCACTTGGGATTCATTCTGGGATGTCGTCAAGGAGCAGTACTACCCTGTCAAAAGCTGTGAGGACAAATACATCAAATGGATGACTTTGTGGTAGGGAAGGGACCAAGATGTGCCAGAGTTCACAAACATTTTTCATACCCTTCACACACAGTTGGGTATCAAGGACTCTGAGTTGCATATGCTACTCAAATACCACGGCTGCCTACACAGATACATCTAGGAAGAGATGGAGTTCCTGAACATCTCCTTGCTCGACACAGCATACCGATATGCTGTCAAAATCGAGAAAAAGTTCAAACAGAAGAAGCGAGACTTCGGATCTGCAAATCCGAAGACCAAAGGATAGAGCCAAGTTGGGGCGACCCAAGACAACTCGTCGAAGCCGCAAGAAAAGAACAACACCATGAAGTTGAAGAAGGACACATAAAAGTGGTGTGAGTTCCACAAGAGTCTCACTCATAACACAAGTGAGTGTTGGACTAAGTAGTCATTGGTGACCGAGTTGAAGGCTTCAGAATCAGATGCATGTTCTGACCCTAAGTCAGAACCCAACAAGGGGAATGGCAAAGGGAAGCGGATTATTGATGCGGAGCCCAGCATCACTATTGCCATCGCCAAGATCCAGAAGAATGAGCTTGAAGACCCAAAGGAGGGGGAGCGTCTTTTCCACTCACAGATGTGGGTGAAGGGTTCGCCGTTGCAATTCATTGTCGACAGTGGCAGCCAAAAGAACCTCATTTCAGCAGAGGTTGTGAAGCGGTTGGTCCTACCGACTACACCACACCCGCAACTGTATAGTATCGGGTGGCTTCATGAAGGACGAGATCTCAAAGTTCACCAGCAGTGCCACCTTCCCTATAGCATTGAGCCTTTCACAGATGAGGTATTGTGTGATGTTACACCTCTGGATGTTTGTGATGTATTATTAGGCCAGCCATACTTGTGGAGGCGACATGTTGTGTATGAGTCAAGGCCTCGTTCTATTATTATTACATTGGGTAATTCATTATATAGGATATCGGAGGTAGCCCCACCTACCACCACCTCTTTTATCTCTACTAAGAAATGCAGCAAGATCATCTCCCAGACTAGGAAATTCATCTGTTTGGTTCACTCCCATAGTAAGGGGAATGTCGTTGCCACATCCATGACCCTCACGAAGGGTTCCTCCATGCAGCAGCAGCAGCAAAGAGATACGGTCATGACAGAACACGGGAACAACTTCTCCTCACCCATAGGGGTACAACACAAGCTTCAGGTGGCAACAAAGTCTGGTTGCATCTGCAGAAAGAACGCCTTACAAGAGCCCATCAGAAGCTCCGACCACGCCGACATGGTCCTTACACCATTACTAATGTTGTGGGAAATAATGCTTTGGAGCACAGAATTCCTCCATTCCTTCGCTTGCACCGAGTGTTCAATGTGGACCATTGTCGACCATGCTTCCCACTATTACTAGACACATCAGAGATTGCAGAACAACTCACTAGGGACCAAGTTCAGCAGCAACTTCCTCATCTCATGGAGGAACTCAACGCAATGGAGACCATTACTTCCTAAGGGGGGAGGAATGATCCAGGTGGATGTTGGTGGCCACCCACCTATCCCATTTGAAACCCCAAAACTGTCTCTTTCAATTTTTCAGTTTCCGTAATTGTAGCACAATTTACTATATTTAGCAGTTTTTCGGGTCCTGAACTTCCAGAGCCATTTTGAGGCCCTAAACGACGTTCTTTTGGAAATCTGGGAGCAAAATGGGTCCATGGCCTGATGTTTCTCTGCCCAAATTTGTATTGCTTGGATAGATCTTTATAACGAGCTATTGTATGCGTCAAACGGAGATCGGGTGCCAAAGTTACGACCTCGGGAATTTGATGTACCAACTTACCCAAAACGGGGCCCAAAATTTGGTGTTTCATCTTCTAGAGTTAGGTTTTGGGACATGAAGGGTTTTCCATTGTTTCTCAACAAAAAATAGGCCTTCAAGCCTCATTGTAACACAGTTCAGAGGCATGTAGCCGCCACATCTCTTCTCAGAGATAAGCTACCCTCGCCCTAGCTGGTTTATTTCCATTTTTGTTTGTAGGCATATTTCAGTATTTTACATTAATGAAATGAAGTATTATTTATGTTGCATCTTTGTGTTTATGGCTATCTCTGTAATTTGTTGCGTTCCTATTTAAATCCGGATCAGGTGGCATATATTCTCACCAAGCCTCTAGTGAAAGGGAAGTTCTTGTTTTATAGGGACATGCTGGTGGTGGTGAAGAATCCATTCCTTTCTAGGAGGGAGTGTTGAATTTCTTTGTAGCTTCAAAAGGTATTCTACATGGACTTGGTATCTTATTATATATGAGATGGTTGATTTACTGTTCGGGTACTTTCTTGGTGTTGTAAGTGATTTATGAATTCTTTCCTAATTCTAACTTTGGAAAGGTACAAAAATTTAAATTAATTAATTATTATGCATTATTAAGCCAAAGTACTAAGGATAATAATTTAATTACTTAAGTGACATAGATATGATCTCAAGTGAGGTGAGATCAAATCTTGACCATCAATCACTTAGGATGTTAGGGTTAGGGATTTGACTTAATGAAGTTATATAATAAGCCTAAGGAAGAGGTGGAGATACAAGTGGAGGAATCAATTTTTTGTAAAGAAATAGGCTTAGCTAAATTGAAGCGAAGGAATAGGGCAGGAAAATTTTGTGAGTATTTACAGGAGGTCACATTTAGGAAATCGAGAAGCTAAGTAGTTGAAGTCTAGAATAGATTGAGTTGTGGGGAGGGTGATTTATCTAGTGGATGATGTTTTGAGTGTGAAGGAGTCATACAATGAGTAAAGGAGATGCCAATTGGATTCTACAGGGTGTCAGGTTTCTCCAGGGCCAGTTTCTTCTAGTGGGTAATTTTTGGTGTGAATACTCTCTTGGGTTGATTTTTCCAATGGGGGTTGAGTTAGAGATTCCAATAGTCCATTTTTCTTTGTATTTTTCTCTATGGGTTTATTCCCAAATTTTATTGACTATTTTTAATGAATGAAAATTGTTATGGATGTATGATTACTATTGTGATGTGGTTTATCTCTTTGATTTTATTTTTCCCACTACAAATAATTTATTTCACAAGTTAAATACAAGTGATCTTATTTTAAAAATAATTCAAAATTTTATTTAATAATTTTTAGGGAATAAAAAATGTTGAGTTACAAATAAATCTGGATGGATATTGGACATTTAATAGATAACATATGACTAAAAAAAATCAAAAGTTTATTTAATGTTTACAAGGAATCATCTCCATATACATTTGCTAAAAGGATCACTATAATTATGGAAACAATTAAATTAAATGTTTTAGTCAAAATATCATAATGCAAATGATTTTTTTGGCAAATTTCCATTTTGTATTGGAAATGAGTAAATATTGAGCTACGTTAAATGATGTTTCTAAGGGACCCAAATTTCAACCTTGTTTTTGTATATGTGGTCATAATCATGAAAGATGACATGGAATCCATGACTAGTTGGGACAAATCCTATAAATAATTTAAGTATTAAATTATTTTCTTTAAAATAATAATAAAATGGAATGTTAGCCTGAAGGGAGTGACACAAACACATGTTTTAGGGTGATAATAGAAGTGGGAGAATGGAGAAGGGAGGATGTTGCCCTCACCCTCGAAGATGGAAGAGCTGGCATAACATATTGGACAACTACCTTCTAGATAGAAAAGATTTGATTGGACAAGGGAAAGTGTCCACATTTTCTTGTTCTACAACAAGATGTAATAGGAGAAGATCTAAATCTTTATAGGAACACAAATATATGCAAGGGAGAAAGGTAATAGAGGAAAAATGTGAAGGGAAGTAGGAAAACAAAAACACTAGGGAGAGCATGGCATGGTTGGAGAAAGATTTTCCTTTGACATTGACCATGGAGCTCATGGAGCAATGTCGAAGTTGAAAATTATTGGAAGGAATTTTTGGTTGCATAGAGGCCCATTGTGGATTATGAGAAATGGGATAATTTATAAACTTGGTTATATCTAGAAGATTTAGATACACTATAATGGGGATTCGGTTGGTATTATCCATCATAAAAATACTTTGAAATGAAGTGTTCAATGGAGTCGCTTGTGGGGAAGTATGAGTGGGACTACCTAGAGGGGTAGTATGTGAACTTCCCTAAGGGGTGTTGTTGAGTCTTGAAAATGTCATTCATTTGCATTACACTTTCACTATAATGTCCATTTTATCACCTCCATTTCACCTCCATTTCACTACTATGTCACCACATTCATCCCACTTTCATTATCATTGGGCCACCTTTATGTTTTTCCAATCTTTATTATTTCTAAGCCTTTTAAGTGAATTTGTGGTTAAACATTAGAAAATAATGTGCATATGCTTATACCTAACAAATGGGTTGAGGTTGTTGACATGTGTAGGTTGAAAGGAGACTTCTAGAAGACCCTTATGTGGCACCCCAAGGCCAAATTCGAATTTGAGTGGAAAGAATCATGGGATCATGAGGATATGTGTCACATCTCCTAATTGTATTGTAACTCTAAAAAGACATGTGTCTTATCAGTTCCTATTCTGATTAGGACTCTAGAGTTAGAGGGAGAGATTTATGGACTATCATTAATGAGATGGCTCTCATATTTTTGTATAAATAGGAGATCTCTCTCCTTCATTTGTTAGTCCTTTTTAGTCTTTTTAGTTTCTAGTTCTCAAGTTTGTAGTTCTTCCTTGATGGCTTTTGAAAGCTTTTGTACTTTGTACTTTTGAAGAAATTGAATAAAGCTTTGATGTTCTCAACATGGAAGGAGATGTGAAGTAGATGTCATGGAGCATATTAGGATGTAAGGTAGAGTAGATTTCATTTTGTAAATATTGCTTTGTAGAATGTAAGGTAGATTAGATTTTTCATTCATGCAATTTTAATTCATGCAAGTGTGTTTAATTTTGCTTTGATTTCATGACTAGTGGCATGTGTGATCATCTTGTCTATGTTGCTAACCTTTATTTTTCTGTAGTTTGATTTTCATTAGTATCATTTATTTAACTTGCACTTTACTTTCTGCTCTTAGATATCGAGTTGTTCATTTATTGATGGTTCTTTTTCCATAATCAAATAACTTTATTGGAGCCAAAATATCACTTAGTACAGCTTGGTTTAGTTTGCTTTAAGACTCACATTGCTGACTTGTTCATAACTGTTCTCACATGATAAATCTAGCTGAAAGGCAAAAAGGTTAAGAAAATGTTAAAGTAGTGTGATTTATATCCTTTAGGTAGTGTCACTTAGATTTCACATTTCATTTTCATTTTAAATCAGCAGCAGAGATACTGGGCCGATGTCATTAGTCCTTTATTTGATGTCTTTATTTTCCTTTAAGCATTTGATTTCATAGGTGGTAGGGGGCCCCTGCCTTGTATAGTTGTCATTTTATTTTTGCATTTTATTTCACCATGTATATTAGCTGTACATAAATTGCTTTCAAGTTGATTGTAGATTAGTGATGCATATAGCCTTTTAATGAACTAATGATGTGATAGAATCATCTTGTCCTTTTGCTGAAGCAGCAAGGATACTGGGTCTCATAGTCATTCTCTCGTTATTTGATTATTGCATTTTATTTCGATTGAACTAGTTGCTTTAAACACTTTAGAAAAGCAACAAGAACAAAACCCCAAAAACAACATAAACTATAAAACAACGAAGTAAGAGAAAGGTTAACTAAGCACATATGGTGCACCACACTTCATCAGTTTAT
This sequence comes from Pinus tabuliformis, assembly GCA_031772625.1. Taxonomy (NCBI): domain Eukaryota; kingdom Viridiplantae; phylum Streptophyta; class Pinopsida; order Pinales; family Pinaceae; genus Pinus; species Pinus tabuliformis. The sequence goes on along the minus strand of CM062806.1, from coordinate 68,781,725 downwards.
GATACCCGGATTGATAATTTATGTAGAGAAATTTAAGACATTAAATTGACTAGACATTTTGGCGCCGTTGCCGGGGAAGTGTAATTAGGAGACCTTATTTCTTACATCTGAAAAAAAAAGGTTAATAATTCTTGAGTATGCTCTCCTCTTGCACTTTGTGTGATCTAGAGGATCAGAAAAAGGATTGTTAAGTAAAAAAAAGAAAAAATAATAATTCTTGAGTATGCTCTCCTCCTGCACTTTGTGTGATCTGGAGGATCAGAAAAAGAATTGTTAAGAAAAAAATAGGAGACAAAATAAACTTCATCACTTCAATTGATTCAAGAAAAAAAAGAAGAAAAAAAAAGGAGAAGAGAAAAAATAAACTTCATTTCATTTCCATTTTCACTCCATGCCATCCTTTTCATCAATAAAATTTATTTCCCCATGATCATTTCCATTAAGATTGCCTAACTATCTCTATTTAGCTAAGTGGTTGCTGTGATACCGGTTTCCGCAGCTGACACCAGTTTCCGCAGCCACCACTTTGTTTTTCAAACTTACAGTCAAGATGTTAGTGCAATAAAATGAAAATGCATGTATGACTAAGCAATATAAAAATTCAAAAATTCAGAGAAAAAAAAAATGCATATAGAAGTGAGTTTATATCATAAGGATGAAGGGTTTCCAGATGGTGTCAACCTAGCTGTGGACTCTGCGCATGATTCAAATGTGCAAGAAGAGGGATCCGTTATTTCTGATAGAATTGAAATACATACTATGCAAATTGAGCCCCCAAACCATACTGAGGATATTTTCATTGTCATGGGGGAGTGGCGAAGAGGCATCCAAGATATATTCATAACTCGATGTTGTTCATCTGTTGTCATGTATCCCAAAGGCTTTCCCAAAATCTTCATGAATGGACTATTGCCTTTACTGTTGTCATCCAAGGAAGACTTTTTACTGTTATCTACAGAACGCATCCGTAATTGATTGTAAGAATCTTCTAAGACATATGTTCGGCGAACACAAATACGGAGTGGATTATAGTTGTGCTGCTCATTCTGTTGTCTAATCCGAGAGCGGAAAAATGATCGCTTGTTGTCAAAGTCAATTAGACGAGGTGTCTTGTGCATAAGAGAGTAATGTTGGTTGTTGCGTAGGAAAGGGAGAAGCAGCCTGGGTTCATATTCTGCATAAAGCTCCACCTGGAGGCCGTGAAAGTCTTTGCCTGCATGAGGATCTGTTTCAAACAGTGCATGCAAATATTCATGCAATAAATATCTGTAGGTGCTATTATTCTCAGCCTTCCGCAACTGTGAGACCACTTCAGATGGTTTAATAAACTCTCTTTGTTGGACTAGTAAGGCAACTGCCCTTTTTGGATCTAAAGTCATGAGTGCCAACGCCTTATCTTGCAAAGCATCATGTAGATTATGCTCCTCAATAAATTCAAATATGCCAGGTTTCCTCAGATCTGCATATATTGCAAAAGCTTTCTCGTACTGTTTATCAATGACATACAAGTCAGCTAGGGCCTCTTTCAAAGTTGGAGTCATGAAACTCATGTTTAGCTGATTATCGGATTTGCAGAAAACATGTGTGCAAACAGTACGGATTGTGAAGTACAGAGATGCAGGGGGTTGAATGATTTGGATGATTTGGATGTTTTGAACCTGTGTAACACACCTGCAGAACAGTAGATCAAACAAGAAAAACGAATGCAAATTCATAAAAGGCAGAACAGTGAGAACAGTAAAACTCAGAAAAACGTAAACACAGAAAAAACGTCAAACTTAAAACGTTCGATTTGCCCAAATGGAGATGAATTTCAAAAAACTAAAACATGGGTTTTTTTGCCAGGTGGGTTAATTAGATAACCCAGAAACCGTTTGAGGAAATTCATGGCGGTCTGGGAGAAATCTTCGGTTCTTTGGAGCCTCTTTTTTGCCGCCGCGTGAAAAAAAACTGGATTTGAATTGATTAACTGATAGTTTGATTAATTGATTAACTCCGCATGCCTGAGGGAAGGAATTCTAATTGGGATCAATTACATGCTGGCATATAAAACCAATTACACGCCTTCCCTCTTATTCAATTCAAACCTGTTTAGAGACGTGTTCCAATTGAACACGACTCTCTGCCATTAAATCCCATGAAGTCATTGTCGGTTAAATGTTGGGAGAAAATCATGTTTGAAGAACTCAGAGATTCTCTCGCATTTCAGATTACTCATCCTAAAAGTCCGGATCAGTATACACCACTTGTGTCAATTTCTTTATTGCATTTTGCGTTTATTGTGATTTAGGGGTGAAAATGTATGCTCCACCAAGTACTCAAGGAATGACTTACTATGAACATGTTCAGAAGCGCCATGAGGAGAAAGGCTGTTTGTATGCCTGCCTCTTCACCATGTGTTGTTGCTTTTGCTGTTACGAAACCTGCGAGTGCTGCATGGATATACTCTGCTGTTGCTGCCCTTGAGAGAGCAGAGAATGATGCGGTCATCTTCCCATATAGGAAATTCATGTCACAAAGAAAAAAAAAAACAACAAAACATTAGGATTTGGACTCCAAAGGATCAAAATAATTTTGTTATGGACTTTTTGTCATATGATCCTCTGATATGATCTGAGGTTTTTGTTGTAATTACTACACTCTATTTTAGCCATTTTCCGCAGCCAGCCCCACTTTCCGCAGCTAGCCCCACTTTCCGCAGCTCACACAGGGTTTCCGCAGCCAATCCCGGATTCCGCAGCTGTTTTGTTAAACTCTAGGTTGCAGGTGTCATCAAGCAAAACAAGTCACATGGGTAGCTGGGGGAATGTTGGTACATGGATGGTGTCCTATTCATTCGATCAAATTTGATGAAAAAGACCCCGGTCAAAGGGAAGTCAAATTGTGTGTTATCACAAAGTCGCCACACTGAGTCGCCACACTAAGTCGCTGCATGTCAAGAAACAAATAATAATTTTGAATCAATGAAATGAACAAGTTATTTTCTCACTTTTCTGAAGGTATTGATTAATTTTGGACTGATAATGAAATATGAATGGCTAACTTTTTATTTCAAGATTTTTAGCTACAGAACTGTGCACATTCCGCAGCTAAAGTCCAATTCCGCAGCCAAAAAAACCTCATTGTTCAAATCAGCCTATCTTTCTCATACAAAATCAGATTTTGATGATTTAAGTACCATTGGAAAGATCTCAACAAGATCTATACAATGAGAAATATATCATTAGAGTTTGAAATGGAAAATAATGAAATAAATTGCTGAAAAGAAGCAACATCAACTTGAGGCACTAATTCCAAAGCAGGTATAAATTCTTTTGATTTTTCCTTTGAGAACTTGTTTCATTAATACAAATTCTTAGTTTTGTGTGTAAATATCATAACTAGAGAGATTGATCACCTCTCTCCTTTGATAATCTTACATTTCATTGCAGAAGAAGTATTAGTTTTTTTGCAGGTTTCAGGAGGAAGGACAAATGACTACAAGAGAATGGTGTCTCTCTAAGAGACCAATTTGTTTCATAAGAGGATGATCAGCAACAAAGAGGAAATATGCTGATGCAAAATCAGATCCAAACACTTCAAAACTTTCAGATACTATTGTCTCCATCACATCCATCCATCACATCCATACTTCATAATAAACCATTCACCTCATTCCACTCCATACTTTTCACTTACATTCACATACACTTTCCATCTCTTTTTGTCCATTCATAACCCACAAATAAAAGCAAGAGGCTCATTCACATGCTTATTGCCATTGCCATTTCTGTTCTCCATTGCCATTTTCCATTTTCATTTTCCATTCCTTGTCATTTTCATTCCGCAAATAAGCCCTGCTTCAATGCAAATTATTGAGTCCATAGTCCTTTGAGTCTAAGTTCTTTGTAAAAACACTTTGAGGCTTGCATGCCTTAATGGCAAGTCCTCATGCTGACAAACAATGGGAATACATTAATGTCCCTTGTTCGTTAGATCTTCTAGGTGACTCGACATCAGCAAATTCATTCGTACCTAGCAAGATGTGTTTGGGCATCTTGACTCTCATTGTCATCAATGGTGAGAGTTCTCGTGTTGACTGGTGGCATCCATTAATGGCCACTAAGCCAACAATTTCCTACTATGTTCGACATCAGAACATCTTTTCACATAGTAGGAATTGTGCCAATGAGTTTTGAAGACATGAAGACTATTATTTTCAGCGTTTTGGAGCAGATTCAACAAGTTTTAGTAGAAGCAATAAAAAGTCATCTTATCTCTCTATCCATGACTCCTCTTGATCAGCCACTTGAAGAAGAATATGATAAGAAATTTTCAGCCACTACACATACAACTCATCCATTCCAAAGGGTAAGTGAAGGTACGTCATTTTCTAACTTTTGACCATAGAATTCCATAAAAAGCTAGAATGATAATTGTTGGAAAAACATTTCTCTTCCTCATCTCATAAAATTGCCAATACCATCAGTTGGGGGGGGGATACATTCATATTATACATTCATATTCATATCTTGCCATGTCCATATCATATTTAGGAGCTCACATTGTTGGGTCCCTATAATACTAGTGATTACCCCATTACTATTGTAGTTATACCCCTTATTTATATTGTTGTGCCCTATTACCCACATATTGTTATTTCTGTGCCCCATAGAATCCCTCTATTATTATTTTTGTGGCTTTATATTATTATTGTTAGGTCGGCTGGATTATATTGTGACTCCTTAGACTCCTATATATAGAAAGGATGTTTTGTCATTTGTATCATCCAAGAATTGTTCATTTATGTAATGTAAAGGAGGTTGCCCCCTCGAAGAGGCTGAATTCTAAGGCGTGGATCTCTCTTTTCTATCTTTTTGTGAGCTGGTTTCATAACATTTGGTATCAGAGCTTTGGATTCTAGGGTTTCGCTGCTCCAAACAGGTCATCGTGGCATTTTCACTATAACTATGTTTCTGTGACGTTTCAGAAGTCGCAAAAAAAACCCATTTGAGAAGAAATCGCGCTGAAACTTGGGTCCGAATTTCAGAGTTTTTCACGCGATATTTTTAGAGATATGATCTGAGGAAGTTGGTCTTTTTGCAGACTCCTGAATTACACTCAAAACAGGTGACCTGGGGAAAATCGTCATAACTTTCTTTCTGAGCATCGGATTGAAATTTCGTAAGAAGGTACAGAAAGAGGATGGACTGTAGTTTTCTTTTATATATTTTTCAGAGTCAAAGGTTGAAACAGTGACATGTGGCACGTCGTACAAGTTCGCTCTACTGAACTAGTCTATAGTCAAGTCACTGTGGGAGATTTCGCATAACGCTTCCTTGGAGAATCCAATTTGGGTCAGACTTGTGGCATTGGAAAGAGGACACAGAGGGCTACTACAGGTCACAAATTCAAAACTAGATAATCAGAAAGTACAGAGATACATCGGAGGCAATATCGAGCTCCTACAAAGTGAAAAAAGGTGTGTAGATTTTCTTTAATTTTTGCTTAAGCTTGGTTTGAAAATTTATTTTGAAGGAATTCAAAGGGCATATTAGAGAATTATTATCGGTAACTGATGCCCCGAGGAAAGAAAATGCAAACACCTAGTAAGGAGCCTGAAAGCTCTAGCATGACTCATGAAGAAGAAGAAGAAATGCTATATGATATATCAAAATTACAAGAACAAGTGCAACGAGTGTCACTTGCACAAAAAGCAACAGAATCTAAAATGGATGGTTTAAGAAAAGATGTAGAAGCTAAGATGGATGGTTTAAAGAAAGGTGTAGAAGCTAAGATGGATGGCATGGAAGCTAAGGTGAATGGCATGGACGCTAAAATTGATGGCATGGATGATAAGATGGATAAGTTGCTACAAGAAATAGTCACTAAGGGTGAAAGAGTACTAAAGGAAACTCATGATGAGAACAAAAGAAATGTTAATCATGATTCCATAGACTCTAATGTTGGATCGAAGACTCACCATGTTCCAAAAATCGATATGAGGAAGTTTGATGGCAAGGATCCTGCCACATGGATATTACAGATGGAGCAATTCTTCGATCTCAATAATGTGCAAAACACACAAAAGGTACGTATGGCAACTTTATATTTGGAACCAAATTAGTTTGTATGGTATCAATGGAGGTTTCAATGGATTTTATCACAGGTTTACCCAAGTCTGAGGGAAAGAGTGTCATCATGGTGGTAGTTGACAGACTTACCAAGTATGCACACTTTTGTGCATTATCACATCCATTTAAAGCCAGTACAGTTTCTACTGCATTTACGGAAACAGTTCAAAAGCTACATGGAAACCCAAAGATTATTGTAAGTGACAGAGATCCCATTTTCACTGGAAATTTTTGGACAGAATTATTTTCTTGTCTTGGTACTCAGTTAGCTCATAGCTCATCTTATCATCCTCAATATGATGGGCAAACTGAGATAGTAAACAAATGTTTGGAAGGATATCTTCGTTGCTTTGTATCTGATAAACAGGCACAATGGGTCAAATGGTTGCCTCTGGCTGAATGGTGGTATAACACTTCCTTCCATACAGCAACAAAAATGACCCCATTTATGGCACTTTATGGGTACCAACCACCATCAATCACATCATATTTAAGAGAAAATTCTAAGGTTCAGGCAGTGGAACATCACATCGAACATCAAAAACAAGTCCTCCAACTCTTAAAGGATAACCTCGTGTTGGCACAAAATAGAATGAAACAACAGGCAGATCAACATCGCAGTGAAAGAAGTTTTGATGTAGGTGATTGGGTATTCCTACGGCTACAACCATATAAGCAAATTTCCCTAAAGCAAGCTAAGAAGGATAATAAATTATCACCAAAGTATTATGGTCCATACAAGGTGTTGGAAAAGATTGGTACTGTGGCATACAAATTGGAGCTTCCTGCAGCTTCTCGATTGCACCCAGTTTTCCATGTTTCATGTTTAAAGAAGGTTATAGGCGACAAGCTCCCAGTTCAAACAATATTGCCAGAACTTGACGAGGAAGGAAAAATTATATTGGAACCGGAAGCAGTCACAGAAACAAGAACTCGACAGCTACGAAATCGATCAATTTCAGAGTATCTTATCAAGTGGAAGAACTTATCCGCTGAAGATTCCACATGGGAGGATGAGAATTTTATGCAGAAGTATCCATAACTGCTCAAGCATTGAGGACAACACTTTTTTGAAGGAGAGGGGCATGTTGGGTCCCTATAATACTAGTGATTACCCCATTACTATTGTAGTTATACCCCTTATTTATATTGTTGTGCCCCTATTACCCACATATTGTTATTTCTGTGCCCCATAGAATCCCTCTAATATTATTTTTGTGGCTTTATATTATTATTGTTAGGTCGGCTGGATTATATTGTGACTCCTTAGACTCCTATATATAGAAAGGAGGTTTTGTCATTTGTATCATCCAAGAATTATTTATTTATGTAATGTAAAGGAGGTTGCCCCCTCGAAGAGGCTGAATTCTAAGGCGTGGATCTCTCTTTTCTATCTTTTTGTGAGCTGGTTTCATAACACACATACTTCCAACATATATTAATTATTACATTGCTATTATGAGCATACAATGGCTTTTGAAAAAGTGCTTAAAGGATAAATTGGATACAAACAAAATCATGGTTGTCACACAAGAACCAACCATCATGCAATCCAATAAAGATATACTTTGCAACAATAATCAAAATATCATTATGCAAAGTTCAAAGATCAAAATAGAAGGCAACAAAAAAATGGTTGTAACACAAGAACCAACCATGTTGCAATTCAAGTGAAACACTTTGCAGAAATATGAAGTTATCAAATGATATCATGCAAAGTTAAGCCAAGGCTCAAGGATCAAAAGAGTTAATGTAATATATATATTGCATGAGGACATGCAATAGCTTCAGTTGGGGGGTATGTTGAGTCTTGAAAATGTCATTCATTTGCATTACACTTTCACTATAATGTCCATTTTATCACCTCCATTTCACCTCCATTTCACTACTATGTCACCACATTCATCCCACTTTCATTATCATTGGGCCACCTTTATGTTTTTCCAATCTTTATTATTTCTAAGCCTTTTAAGTGAATTTGTGGTTAAACATTAGAAAATAATGTGCATATGCTTATACCTAACAAATGGGTTGAGGTTGTTGACATGTGTAGGTTTTAGAGCCACATAAGCTACTAGAGCTAGATGGCAGAAAAATATTTATGATAGTATATAGAAGTATTAACAAGGGTAGATGGATCATAAGTTAGACCCTATTGAATAATTTATTGAAAAAATTAGAAAACAAGGAAAATGGCTAATTCTGAGGGAAGAATCATAATCGGGACCTGGGAGTTCCATTGAAATCGCATATCGACATAGGCGGGTCTAGTATCATAAAGAGCATTGGTGGAAGCAGAAATAGTGATCCATTGATCGCCGATATCGCATATCACCAATTAGTGGATCAAGGCTTAGTATTCATCGATGATTGACAGGGTTTTAAGTCCTGAAACTATGCAGACGGGGTCAAACATCATATAATGTTGTACCACAGGGAGGGACTGATTTCATAATACAAAGAAAATGCTTTAAAAAACAAGGGTCAAGCTATCCCTTTCTCTCTCCTCCACATCGCATTGGCGATCGACAAGGGTCGTAGCTCAGGAACAATGAAGAACTATCGATTTGTGATGCCTATGTTAAAGTCATGGGGAGAGTTGACTTTCAAATACAAAGGAATTCCCTCTAAAACCAAGGCCTGACTGACCTTTTTCTCTCTTCTCTAGGGGGCCACATGGCAGCCTCTGATTGGTCCATCAAGATGACATGGTAGTTGACATCATCAATGACGTGGTATAGATGATGACATTTGGGGTTAACACATCTCACTCATTTTTGGCACTTTCGGGGTCCTATGAAGCTATTTTAGGGTGCCACATGTCACCACTCACAGGGTGACACGTGGCAGTGATGACATCAACAAGTTTATTGGTGATCAATGGTTCTTTTTTTAAAGCTTATTAGTGATTGTGATTGTGATAAGGAAAGGCCCCAGATGGGATATATAAACAGCTGGGATTTATAAAGATTTCGTGTTCGGGAAATCAGCCGATGTGGGACTTCTGCGATATAAAGAAACCCCCCCCCCCCCCCCGCCCCCCACCCTGTGCAATTATTTAGAGCTTTAGCACCAAACACATGGGCCTTTGGTTCCAGCCCCCAGTTATTAAGGAAATTAATAAAAGGGGCTATAAATAAAGGGGCCTACAAGTTAATTGAAAATGCCCACCTCTTCGTCTATTTTAAATAATTTAAAGGCCCGTGGCATGGTACACTGATAGCAATGTACATAGGTTTAAATGGTTGGATGGGTTGGAAAAGGTGATATTAAATAAGACATGGTGTGACTGCAGATTGGTATGGGGAGGATTTAGGAAGTTTGAATGGAATGGAATGGTTCTCTACTTTGTCAAGCAGCAAAGGACCACTCGGGCACACACCTTTCCCACTCCACTCCCTACTCCACCGAACAGGTTACTTAGTCATTTGAAGGAGAATTGATAAAAGTCGGCCGAGAAACAGTGAACCACCTCAAGCTGCCAAAACGAGCTTGATGACAGCAGCAATGTGGCCCTATCCAAGGCCTCCATTGAAGCAGCAAGGGGACACCCCCTCTTTCCTCTCTCGATTTTCTTTCTTTGTGCATTTATTTCTGCATTTTTTCCAAGAAAGGGATTCAACCCATGTTGTAATCTTTAGGTAGGTGGTGGCAGCACCTTACAGAACTGAGACAACTAGTCTAGCATGATAGCAGGGGCTCGGGCTTAGATATTTTGATTGTAAATCAAAGATCTCCCCATCTTCTTATAAATAGGGGGATGATATCTATAGAAAGGGTTCCAGAATTTCTCACCTGCAAGGACTGAACTCTGTGATACCATATTTTGGCTCATAACTATGTAAGTGAATGATTGTTATCCTAGATTGTATTACTTTGCATAGGTATATTTTCAGACTTTCACAAAAATGGTGTGATTCCTACTTCTTAGCATTATAGTATGTGTTTCCTTCCATTATTTCCATTATGTTCATGTTCTTCTCTCCATGTGTGCTACAATAGCTACTAAAAATCATTTATGCTTCCTTACAGATCCATGTGTGTTGATTTATTAATGCATAATGCCTGTATGAAGGGCTACAATATGTCTTTAAACATCTCTATAAGAATCATAACACCCATCCTCTCTTCTAGGGGTGATTTTAGGGGCGAATGTTCGCCCTTTGGGGCAGTTAATGGGTTTTAAATTTTTAGTGGGCGATTATTTTGTATCATAGTACACTTTTACAAATCACCTCAAATAGCCCACCTTCTTTTAAGGGAGAGGGTAAAAAAGGTAAATTTAGCCCTTGAAATTAGGAGTTACAACCTTCCATTCGCCCATTTTCAAGAATAGGTTTTATTCAAGTGAATCCTATGGGCCAAAGGCCCAAATACCATATTTATAAAAGAGGTATGGTAAATTAATAAAAATATAAATAAATGAGAAGTATGGTAAATAAATAAAACATTTTTTATATTTACTCCATAAGTCACCTTATATAAATGCAAGGGTGTAAACAAATAAAAATATAAGTAAAGTGGAGGTATGGTAAATAAATAAAACGTTTTTTTATACTTACTCAAAAGGTATGGTAAATAAATAAAAATATAAATAAACTAGACGCATGGTAAATAAATAAAACCTCTTTTTATATTTAGTCCATAACCCTCGTTCTATTTATGAAGGCTCAAGAAAGAGGTTTTATTTAAGTGAATCCTGTGGGCCAAATACCATATTTGTAAAAGAGGTATGGTAAACTAATAAAAATATAAATAAATGAGAGGTATGGTAAACAAATAAAACATTTTTTTATATTTACTCCATAAGTCACCTTATATTTACGAACACTCAAAAACTGCGTTATATTTAGGTGAAACCTATGGGCAAAATACTATGGGACAAATACCATGGACTAGATTGTTATTAATACCATGCAAAAAAACATTATTAACCCTAATATTAGTATTAATAAAAATAAAAATGGCACATGGTATTGACCCATGGTATTCACCTGGAATGTAGTCTATTTAAATGGGGGAATTAAACCAGCATAGATCCATCTTTACTCTGGATCTACTAACCCCTACAAGGTATCAAATATCGTGATATGCAAACTAGCATAGAGTGAAAAAATATTTGATCCGATGAAGAGTAAAAATGGATGTTGTAATTTAATGTATGTTAAACATTTTAGCTTGGTTAAAATAAAAAATAAAATAAAAATCAACTATTAATTTTATTAATTTTTATAAATTACTAATAATAATTTTTAAGCTCCAGGTTTATGATAACCCATGGTATTGACCCATGGTAATACCATGGTATTCATGTGAGCATAGACTATTTAAATGGGAAATTCTATCATCTTAGATCCATCTTAATTCTGGGTCTACCAAGTGGTCAGAGGGATAAATAGATTTCATCCCCCCTAAGAGTGGTAGATGTGGAGTTAAGATGGATATAGGTTGGTTTTTATGATAATGAAGATATTAAATAGACTTAGGAAATTATATTGTAAGAACATCTTAAGGTGAATGGTTAAAGCATAGACATTGGACAAGTATATTTGTATACTTCTGTTTTAAACTGAAACAAATCCAGAGCTAAAAGGAATGGATTGATTACACTAGTCATCCTTCTATAACTTTCCAACATATGCTGGAGTAAACATATTGTAATTTGGGTAATTTTTCTAATTGCAAACAGGAACATACTTGTGTATTGGCAGGGTGGTTACGAGTTCCCTAGAAGTGATGAATTTGAATTTTTCTTGGTTTTATATATAGTATTAGGTTTTTTCTCATGCTTTCTATGAATGGCACGGGTGAATTTTATCCTACACCTACTAGGTTATCAATATGTAATTTCGGTAATTTTGATTTCAAAAGATATTTTAAAGAAATGCAATGATTTCATTTGTGTATTCAATAAACAAAAGAGTTTATAATTGAGTAAAATATTCGCCATGCCTGGTGAGAGATTCGCCAAAAAAATATATATACATATCATATTATTGATAAAATCGCCTTCCATTTTTCCGATATACCATGGAGATTCACCCATTTATTATACATGTAAATTTAGGGGGGCTTCTTAAAATTTTCCCTACTCTCTTCAGTCCATTATTTCTTCTTGTAACTCAAACAAATGAAGAATTTCCCATTGCTTGCAGCTCTGTGTTTTCAATATAGAATTCTGAATGTTTTGGGCTCTATATGATGAGTTATCCTCTCTCCTAATCATCTTTCATTTACTCATCAAAGCCTATTAAGTTGTAATCCCCTTTGAAGTAATTGGCTATCACTGTTCTGTGTGATACTACTGGGAACTGGCAGTGTGAGGTAATACCTTAAATGCATAAATCATACCTTTGGAGGAATGAACAAACCCCCCTCATACCTTTTTTATTTAGTTGACAATTGGAGTGATGCAACACCCTCACATATAACCTTACAATCACTCCTCTATTTAAGATGTCCTAGGCACTGGTCTACAATCAACCCATGCGTTGTCTCTAGGGAGCTTTCATTTCCTCCTACTGCACTTGTGCTGCAGGTGCAAGATTTAGTGACAACATCTTTTTGGTGTCGTTGTCGGGGAACAGTTTAGAATATTTTTCCCTGGGTACGACAAAGTTTTACATTCCCTCTGTTAGGCGAGCAAGGGAAGTGTGGGTTGAATATCTCTCACCTTGGTGACTCCATTGATCAATTTTATGGTAAACATCCTAGCGAATCCACTGTCTAAATATTAATTGTAAACTCTTTGGCTACTACATTTGTCAAGAAATGGAAGAGACGATGGAAGAGAACGTTAGCTTAATAAAGAACTCCTTATATAGAGTGATGAAATTGGAGTTAGAAAATAAAAACCTTCAACGATAGTATTCCTCTTTCTTTGACAAAGAGAAAGAATCCAAGACGCATGCAGAAGAGGAGGATGATCTCGATGATGATGAAATGGATGATTGATGCAGCCAGTTCATCGATTTAATGATTGTTTGGCTACAAAAGGGAAGTGCTCCTCATTTATCTATAAAGACATCAATGGGACATTACCAAAATGAAGACACGTCCTCTGAGGAGCCTCCTAGGCTAGTTGAAAAGGGAAAGGAACTTATAGATACAAATAGCTTTAAACCCAAAGTCCTCAAAAAAGAGAAGTCACCATCCCCTTCCTGGCTCATCTATGAAGAATCCAAAGAGCCAAGTGGTGTTTGTGGTTGCCATCACAAAAAAGACATCGGTGAGCAGACTGTATGTGAATAAGAGGTTGCTGCAAACATTCATTCTCTATTCCAGGACCCTGTGGCTGAGTACATAAGCATATTCTTCAGTCATCACCAGACGTCATTTCATGAGCATGTATCAGGTTCCATATTTGCAAATTTTTCATGTTGCATTCATGTTCTAATGTTTCTTTTCAGCGGTGTGAAGGCATGTGGTCTAGTAATCTTATGTTGGCCTAGCTATATTAGAGAGTTGAAAATACTTAGTTGAATTAATTATTGTGCATAAGTAGGATTGTACATAAATAAGCTCACCAACTGAGCATTTATTTTCAGTTGTTAGAATTTTTTTTATTTTTTATTTATTTTTATTTTTTTGAATTTTAGATTCGGGAGGAAAGTTCCATGGAGATTTCGTTGATTACAAAGTTCATATATTACTGACTCCATGCCCAGTGGTGAATGATATTGGTTTGCAGGTTCTTAGCACCTTGCCTACAAGGCATTGTCCATAGTGGGAGCCAATGTTGTCACTCGCTACTTTTTTATTTACCTGTTGCTTCATATACCCAATAGTAGTGAAGTTTGATGTGAAATTCTGAACCACAGAAGCCACCAGAGCTAGACAGGACCTTTTCCATTCCGTAGTTCTTGGAAAAATATTTCCAGTGCTATATAGAAGTCTAAAAAAGAGTTCCTGGATAAGAAGTTAGACCCTATTGAAGAATTCCTTTGTAAAACTCAGAAATAAGAAAAATGGCTAAGTCTAAGGGAAAAATCACAATCGAGACCTGGGAGGTTCATCACAATCGCATATTGGCGTCAGTGAGTCCAGGTAGGTAAAGAGCATTGGCAGAAGTAGAAATAATGATCCGCTGATTGCCGATATCTCGTATTGGCAATCGATGGATCAGGGATCAGTATTCATCGACGATCGACGGGGTTTTAAGTAATTAAATTGTGTAGAGGAGGCTGAATGTGATATCATGTTGTACTGTTGGGAGGGGCTGATTTCGGAATACAAAGGAAATTATTTACAAAACAAGGGTCAGACTCTCCCTTTCTCTCTCCTTCACGTGGCATTGACGATCGGTAGGGGTCGTAGCTTTGGAACAATGAAAAAATGTTGATTTTCGATACCTGTGTTAAAGTTCTAGGGAGAGCCAAATTTCAACTACAAAGGAATTCCTTGCAAAACCAAGACATGGTCGGCGTTTTTTCTCTCTCCTCGAGGGGGGAACGTGGTAGCCTCTGATTGGTACACTGAGCTGACATGGAAAGTACCGTCAGCAATGATGTGGCATGTACAGATGATGACATGGTAGGAGGACACATGTCACTCGTTCTTGGCATTTTCCGAGGTCCTATGAGGCTGTTTCTGGGTGCCACATGTCACTACTCACAGGTTGACATGTGGGAGTGATGACGTCAGCAGGTTTATCAGTGATCGGCAATCAGCGGTTCTTGGTTTCCGGGTTATTGGCGATTGCGATTGCAATAAGGAAAGGCCCCAGATGCAATATATAATGAGGTGGGATTTATAAAGAATTCGAGTCCAGGAAATCGACTAATGTTGGACTTCTGTGATATAAAGAAAAAGCCCTTGTTACACAGTAATTTGTCACTGTCCTCATCTCAGTCCCTCTGCTGTGTCATGTGTCAAATAAACATATTCATATCTTCCCACTAATATAAGAAGATTAAGCAAATGCTCTCTGATGCTACAAATTGACCCTCATTCCCTAAGTTTCTGCCTTGTTGCGAGTAAATCCTTAATATACGTGACGATCCCATGTCATAAACAGTCTCATCGCGACTCCATCGCAGGTGTACATCTGTTTCCCACGATGGTCGGATTTCTAGACCCGGCGCAAGGTTATGAGCTATATATAGTGACGATGGGTCTGCGTGCATTGCCTCCTAGCGATGTCGTCACAAAGACTTAGTTTACGGCTAGCGACGATCCAGATTGGGTGAATTTGTTCCAACAGTCGGCCTTCTGGATGTCTCTAGACCTAGTTGTTGGGTCAGTTTGGGTCGCCCTTCCCCCTCTGGAATGGTAGTTCCGTCATTTGTGCTACCTTCCTTGAGGATGAGCTCCTCCCTCATTTCATGGAGACTCCTTATCCTATTAAAGCACTCACCTTTGCTATGATCTGCTAGTTCTTTTGGTTGGGTAGTGCTGCTAGTGCTTTTGAGTTTGATAGATAACTGGTGTGAGTGTGACAAGTGTGGGATTGTTAATAGCTTGTGAGAGGTTGTGGAGTGCCCTTAACTTTGTATTAAAGCTTATGAGTGAGAGAGAGACATTGTATGTTGGGAGACCCACCCTTGAAGAGTGAATGCTTGGAGAAACATACTGGGTGGACTCTCCGAGAAGGCTTGTGACGTCAAGACTTGGTTGTAAGCTTTGCTCTTTATTCATTATTAATACAATCAATGATGATTTCCTATGTCTTGTATGTAATTTACTTGATAGCTCATGATTTCTTGACTTTATGAGTAAATAGATCATTGTTGTTTCCTGGTTATGTGCGTTGTTGTTTTCTTGTGTTGTTCCAGGTTAATTGCTCGTTAAGGAGAAGAAAACGGAAGCTGGGGTAGTGCAATGGAACGTCGTCAACCACCGGTTTGAGGTAGGCCTCCAACGATGATCATTTAAGGGAATCAATTGTTGTTTTGTCCTTGCTGTGACTAGACCCACTCTAGGGCTAGAGGGGTTGCCTCTGTCCACAAAGGGAACACTTTCCTACATTACAAGTTGCCAACTTGTGATGCAGGAAAGTGTTGCCTCTGCGGACAGAGGCAACCCCTCTAGCCCTAGAGTGGGTCTAATCACAGCAAGGACAAAACAACAATTGATTCCCTTAAATGATCATCGTTGGAGGCCTGCCTCAAACCGATGGTTGACGAAGTTCCATTGCACTGCTCTAGCTTTCGTTTCCTTCTCCTTAACGAGCAATTAACTTGAAACAACACAAGAAAACAACAAAGCATGTAACTGGGAAACAACAATGATCTATTTACTCATAAAGTCAAGAAATCATGAGCTATCAAGTAAATTACATACAAGACATAAGAAATCATCATTGATTGTATTAATAATGAATCAAGAGCAAAGCTTACAACCAAGTCTTGACGTCGCAAGCCTTCTCAGAGGGTTCAGCCAGTATGTTTCTCCAAGCATTCACTCTTCAAGGATGGGTCTCTCAACATACAATGTCTCTCTCTCACTCATAAGCTTTAATACAAAGTTAAGGGCACTCCACAACCTCTCACAAGCTATTAACAATCCCACACTTGTCACACTCACACCAACTATCTATAAAACTCAAAAGCACTAGCAGCATTGCCCAACTAAAAGAACTAGTAGATCATAGCAAAGGTGAGTGCTTTAATAGGAGAAGGAGTCTCCATGAAATGAGGGAGGAGGAGCTCATCCTCAAGGAAGGTAGCACAAATGAAGGAACTACCATTCCAGAGGGGGAAGGGTGACCCAAATCGACCCAACAACTAGGTCTAGAGACATCCAGAAGGCTGACTGTTGGAACAAATTTGCCCAATTTGGATCGTTGCTAGCCGTAAACTAAGTCTCTGCGACGACATCGCTAGGAGGCAATTCACGCAGACCCATCGTCGCTATATATAGCTCATAACCTCGTGTTGGGTCTAGAAATCCGACCATCATGGGAAACAAATGTACACTTGCGACGGAGTCGTGATGAGACCGTTCATGACATGGGATTGTCGCGTATATTAAGGATTTACTCGCGACGAGGCAGAAACGTAGGGAATGAAGGTCAGTTTGCAGCATTAGAGAGCATTTGCTTAATCTTCTTATATTAGTGGGAAGATATGAACATGTTTATTTGACACATGACGCAGCAGAGGGACTAAGATGAGGACAGTGACAAATTACTATGTAACATATGCCCCCTAAAGCATGAAGCCCGAGAGAGTGGGAGGGGTGAAATGCTTTACAAATCTGTCTAAACTGGAAAACCGCCTTGAAGATCCTGCAGGCGCAAGTACAACTGATATCTGTGATAGCGAAATAAATATAGTCTAGGCATGGGTGCAGCCATCCAAAAGACATATGAAAATAGGTCTATGGTATGGACAAAGCCATCCAGTTGACAAGACCGTGACAATGACAAAGGTATGGTTGCAGCCATCCATGAAGACTCAGGCATGGTCGCAGCCATCCATCAAAGAGTCATATATGTAATCATGAACCAATCCACGTAGCCCGAACATATGTAATCTTAGTTTGGGGTCTTGAAACCTGACCAATTTATAGTACAAATTTTAGTATGCGAACAAATATGTTGAGGTCGAGCATGATAGAAAGTCGCTTGATTACCGGTCAATTATGAAAACCGTTAACAAGAGTGAGAGAAACCACCAATAATGCCAATGGTTCTCAAGGTAATGTCCAGTACAATCCACTAAGTGCGAAAAAATGAGCTGAAGTCGAACACTCGTGGAATCACCCAATCGAAGACCAATGATGAAAGTCTATCGTCAGGTGCGAAGAACTTGCCATTGAGGCATGAAAGCTCTAAAGTACCAAAGGGGATATCTAGATCAATCTCTTGGATAATGAGCTGGCATTGACAGGAGATGACACGTCGCAGGAGGGTCATAATGTTTCCCCCATCAACGACACGAGATAAGGAACAAGTGGTAGATGGTGAAATAGAGTATCAGAGGAGGAGGTAAGGGTGTGAACTGCAGAAGGATTATACTCTTGAACATATCGGCAACACGACTCCGGAATGTGGCAGCATTTTGGTACCAAGGGATCAGAGGCTTGATGGAGACAACATGGATCAGATGGAATGAGGCAAAATGGCTACCCAGAACCCCGGAAAGCCAACTGACAATGTGTGGATATCCCAACCCGACAAGAAGCAAAAGTGTCGATGTTCAAGAGTGACTAGCTGCCGTAGGTAACCAATGATGACTTCCAAATTTTCCCCCACCATTGCTAGCGAGTACCCCAATTATTTTTGAAAACAAGCTTGAAGGGGATAGCATATGCTTGTAATATAAGTTCGATCTTCGGAGGAATCCAACCTAGTGATAGTTTAATGAGCCCTAGGGAGGGGAAGCTTGAGTCTCGTCATGGTGACAAGTTCAATGTTTTCAGGGTTTAACGAGTCCGACATATGTAAAACTCAGAGTCTTTTTCATGTTTAGAGAGTTTGAAAAAGGCACGAAAAATAAAACTCAGGGGGGGTCCTTTTTCGTAAATTTGTGTTCCTCGAGCCCGGAAAAGCATAAAATAATGCTCAAGAGAACCGCTTGACCATAACGATCAAGGAGTACTTTTCACAATTAGTGGCCTCAATCTGAAAAGGTAGGAAAGCGATTGATGACATGACGTTTTGTAACCAATATTGAACTTGAAACGAAAAAAGTCCGGCAATCTTTTCATATTTTAAGTCGGAAAAGAGCTTAAAGAGGACTTTGCAAAAAATACGGACCAAGTGTATACGGATCATGACACATTCCGACCATTTCTGGTTCTGCACAAAAACATTACACCATAAGATTCATTCGACATAAATACATTATACATGTGGAAATTAGGTCAAAACTCAAAACCCTAATTAAAACCCCAAAATAAATGGAAAGAACCCTAAACCCTATAGTGTAAAACTCTAATTTTTTGGAAAACACTATAAAAGGAGGGTATGGTAATTTTATTTTTACATTTAGATTGTGAGTTTTTACCTTTGGTGTTTTGGTGTGCAAACATGAGCGAAGTTCCGAGCTCGATTCCAGCACCAACGATCCACAATTTCGCCCGAGACCTTCACCAAGTAAGTAATCTTCCCTTTGTGCTGCATTTCAGTAGTTTTTTCGTTCAATTTGGTATTAGGTAGGTGGTTTTAGGTGGATTTTCAAATTCAAATCCGCCTCTCAGTCGTCGCGGAAGATCCGCTCGGGTTAGCGACGGCTGAGCGTGGTAACACATACCACCATTGGGATCGTCATGAGAGATAGATGTACTCTCGCGACGATCTCGGGAAAAATGAACTATTGACCTTGAGCCATCACCGTTGTTTGGAAAACAATCGCGACAGTGCCGTGAAGTTGAAATTTTTTATAATTTATAGATTTAAGCTCATGAAAAGGGTTTTAATCCATTTTTTCTTTGACGCAGGGCAACATGGCATTTGTGTGGCAGGAAAGAACTCACGATAACAATGACGAAGAAGCATTTAACGATCCCAGGTGTAGAAGAGCTTTACTTGCATGTGGATTGTTGAAATTCTTCCTCACTCCACATCTTCGAGCACAACCTGATTTGCTAGAGTTATTAATTCGCTCTTGGAACCTGATGGACGGGAAGTTCGTCATCCGAGGCAAAGACATTGAATTTGATGCTACAGATATATATTTCCTGACTAGGTTGTCTCGTCGCGGCAAGAGGCCAATCTTAGAGGGTCAACGGGTCGCCGACGAGACACTAGACATGTTGATAGCACGGGTGTGCCCAGGGGCATGCAAATCAAACACTAGCGGGAAATTACAGATCCCAATAGTGGAAGACTTGACTCTTCACTCAGTATTATTCATGGTGACAAGAACAGTGGGCTCTCAAGCCCAACATGAGGTGACGAAGACTCACCTTCGGTTAGCTCTTGATTGCCTTAACCCAACCATGTACAACTGGGCCGAAGCATTGGCCATTAACATGAAGAGGCAGCTCACAAAAGTGTCGTCGCGGGGAAGTGAAGTACTTTGGATACGGGTTTGTTTTGATTCCACTCATGCTAGAGTGGTGTCGTATCTTCAATTGTAGGACATGGACTTATACAGGCCTAGACCACGAGAGACCCGCATCACCCGTTGGGCACATGTTATGCCGCGAGGGGGCGGCAGTCGACCGGTATCATGGGGGATGCTATTCCGAGAGCAGCTAGATTGCCAGATGATCTTTGTCGAGGATTGGCCATATGCAGGCATGGACTTTCGCGGAGACCCCGACATGATGCTTCCTACTGGTGAGCAGTGGGATGATGGAGGTAAAACACTTAATCGAAACAACACACTATTTTTGTGTTTTATTTTTATGATGTTTTTGGATTTTATCATGCATATGTCTTAATGATGTCTCTTATGTTACTTGCAGATGTGGGACTAGCTCCCGAGGCATGGAGGGATCCACAAGGCAACAAAGAGCTTGCCTTGGTTCCCCTAGCTAGCAACGCAGTGGAAGAGATAGTCTGTAACCTTGAGGTCCTGACGAACGAGATCCCGGATTACAGGGGGATCGAAGGGGTCCCAGTAGATACCAGAGACATACAGTCAGAGTGATACCTAGGGTGCATAGACTCTTGAGACGAGTCACGCGGGCAGTGGTATGCTATAGAGAGAATAGCCCACCGCAGTAGATACCTAAGCTTTACTTTTTGCTCATTTTTTTGAGAGACATGTGTCTTGGATGTATTGGACACAGACTCTATTTTTGACATATACACTTATTTTATGAGCGCCTTGGTGTGCCACACGACATACACACACACACACACACACACACACACACACACATATACATGCTATCTTATGGTTCATTATTGTGTCTAAATGCTTCTATACAATGTTTGATTACATGTTGCGTAAATGTTTGTCTAATACATGGTTTGCTAATGCATCAGTTAATGTGTTTAATCTTCTTGGAATGTGCTGATATGTAATCAAATCAAAACCTCTTTCCAATAATTTAACACGTAAATACAACCTTAAAATCCAATGATCTCTGATGGAATAATGCCCGTTAAGTTGGTGGACAACAAGTTGGGAATCCAGATTCATAACCAATGCATGAATATCGAGGTTAACAGCCTCAGTCAGTAATTCAATGACAGTGCTATATTCAGCAACATTGTTTGTGGTACAACCCAGACAAACGCCTTGAAGGTCTACTAACTCACCGTGAGGATCGTAGATTACCCATTCCACAGAGAAAAGGTTCTGGGTACTACGGCAGGCACCATCAGTGAAACCAACGTAAGGTGTAGCAGACATATGCAAAAAGAAGTAAAAAGACACAATGAGCGGCAATTACGCCTACACACCAAGCCATACAAGTAAACACACACTGAAAACACACATGCTGAAGAGACACGTATGTACAAATTAGATGCACGAGATTCATGCATAATAATTTTTCAGATAAAGCCCGTTTCGGGGCTTATCTAGAGGGTTCCCTTCATAATCGATCAGCTCATAGGCCCATTTTTGCAAAACACATTTCACAATATAAGGCCCATGCCACATAGGCTTGAATTTGCCTACCCCCAGCTTATCATTCGCTTGATCATAGAGCATGACTAAATCTCCTTCAACAAAAGAATGAGGATGAACAGCTTGGTCGAAGTGAGTTTTCACTCTCTTCTTCTGTGCTTCAATGACTAGAGAGGCTAGTCGACGGGTCTCGTCCAACCGCTCTAGGTAAAGAAGACGTTCTTCTACCGAAGTAGTGTTTGGGAGAAATTCGATGGCTAATTTAAGCGAAGGGATCTCACACTCAATTGGAAGGGTAGCCTCTATACCGTAAACCAATTGGAACGGGGTGAACCCGGTGGCATCCTTCATGGAAGTTTGGTAGGCCCATAAGGCAGAAAACAACATCAAATGCCAGTTGGACTTGTGCATGCCAATGGTGCATTGAAGCATCGTGACCAAAACTTTGTTGACAGCTTCTACCTGGCCATTGGCCTGAGGATAATATGGCGTTGAACTATCATGCCGCAAGCCCAGCTAGGTTGTTAACTCAGTCATCATATGATTACAGAAATGAGAACCATGATCAGTGATGATAGCCTAAGGGAATCCAAAACATGAAATGACATGATTAAATAAAAATTGTGCCACCATTTTACCATCATTAGATAGCATAGGCATCACCTCAGCCCATTTCGTGAAATAATCAATGGCAATGATGATATACCCATGCCACCCAGCCGAGCGAGGTTTATAGGTCATATAATCAATGCCCCATTTGGCAAAAGGGCTGACGGTAATGACAGGGTGCAAAGGAGCAGGGGGCGCACGCATCTTCCGTTGGTAGATTTGGCACGCATGACAAGAGCGAACAGCGAGAATGCAATCCTTGAAAATAGACAGCCAAAAATAACCAGTACGGAGGATCTTCTGAGTAGTAGCATACCCAGACATGTGACGAGCACAGGTGCCAGAGTGGCAATCATTCAAGACTCGTTTGGCTTCCTCGAATGTAAGACAATGATGGAGAATAGATTCAGTGCCGACATGGTACAGGGTGTCCCTGATAATGTGATAGGGTTGAGAATGATGGTGAATATGTCACCGAGCATCCTTAGATAAATCAAGATGAAAGGAGGATGTCTGAAGGTAGACAATAATATCCCTATACCATGGATTGAGGGTGCTAATCAAGAAAAGAGACTCATCGGGTGAAGCACCATCTCCAAGCCAAGGGGATTGGACGTACGAGTCGAGAGCCCTACTCAAAGGAGTAGGTTCAGGAAATGAAGCCGAGGCAGAAACAATTTCGACGTATTTGAGCTCGGCAGGACTCAACGGCATGACATTGCCCCAAGATTCTACCCGATCAGTGGGAGGAAGAACCCACAGATCAAAATGAATAGAAATCATATTAATGGGAGCGATGTTTGGAGGTGGGAGTGAAAAAACACCCATGAGGGCAGGATCTTTAAAAATTCCAGCACCCACACTCTCATACAGAACGGAGGTATGCTCCATGAAAGGCACGTTGCCATCGGAAGAAGAGGAAGCGAAGAAGGACAACAGGTCTACCATGACAATCTTCCCTTGATGGGGAAAACGAAGGACACGAAATAGAGATGAAGCCACGGCTCACATGGCATAGGTCCAGCTTCGTCCTAAGAGGAGGTTGTAAGTCAAATTGGCATCAACAACTTCGAACTCATCTTCGACAGTCGTCCCTTCAAGAGTAATAGGTAGACATGGGAGTATACCACAAGGAAAGGAATCTCTCCCATCGAAGGCTTCCAAGGAATTAGGAGACTGGTTTAGGGTTGGAGAACTGATAGACTTCCAACAAGCAATAGACATGATGCAAGTAGAAGTACCTTCATCAATAACAGTGCGGTGAATAGTTTTAGAATTGATGACGACTTGAATAAGGAAGGTTATTTGGTGAGGTAGTCTCGGTACATGATTTTCCAGGTAAAAAGTGATCAAATCCAAGTCAGCCTGGCCAATGCCACCGATGGCCGATAGCAATGAATTCCACTGGGAGGGACAGCTCTGAAGGACCTCTAATGTGGACATAACTGAAGGAGCTTGGTCTAAGTCCTCAATGATGCTATAATGCTGGGCAGCATGAGCATTAGGGTTGTAAGAAGACTTCTGGAGCACTCCTTTAGGAGGAGGTTGAATGACCGACTCAGTACTAGGCCGCTTGATATGGAGTGGACCCGAACTGAACAGAGGAACACTAGAGGGGACCTCAGTTTCTTTCCCGCCGGATGGAGGATACTCTTTTGACCGTGTACTGATATGGACGGGAATTGTCCCAGCCATAAAAGCTTGAGAGCCAAAGGGGGAAGAGGATTGAGACGGATCGGCCACCATTTGAGTTTTCTACAAGGGAAAAGGCTCTCTGAGCATAGCAGGAGTCCCAGGGGCACCTTTTAACAAACAACCAACTTCAGACCATCTTGGGCAGTCTTTAGTATAGTGATCCTCATCGCAAATAAGACAAAGATACTTAGGTTTGTGCTTGGCACCTTTCTCGGCCAGAGGCTTAGGGGGATCCTGCTTCGATTGATCGGCTTTATTCTTTCATTTTTCCTTCTTCTTACCTTTCAAGGGTTTATCTGCTGCGGTGGACTAAACGGTGTTAACCTCGGAAGTTTTACCAGAATTGGATGAAGCTTGAGAAGCATTTTCATTTGGAGCATTATATTTTTGCTTCACAGGGATGGCAGGAGCTTTTCTAGAGGACGCGTTAATGGAACCAATGACACCATCAACAGATGGCGTTGACGGAGCTTGGGAAGTTCCAGGTCGCGAGGCGTCTGGAAAATAATCATATAGTGTACCAGACTGGGAGTAAACCAAGTCGAGGTACTGAGCACGCATAATGGCCTGCTCTTCAGTTACACATGCCCCCATAGCAATGTCCTGGGCTATCGAACTGACGAACGAGGTTGTAAACCAGTCGGTCAGAAGTTGGTCGGGGATCCAGAACTTAATTAAACGACGACACTGCCTCCATTCATGAATGTGATCAGAGATATGCATAGCCGTGTTCTGTTTCAAAGATGTTAGGAGGTGTGTGCCTGTTTCATATCGAATCGGCAACTGAAAATGAGTTAAAAATGCCATAGCCAGCGAGTTAAAGTCCTGAAAAGTTCTGCGAGCCAACTCAATATACCATTTTGCAGCAGAGCCAGTGAGAGTCTGTTGGAATAGGCGGAGCCGGATTGAATCATCAAGCCATGAATTCGATGAACACCATAGGTGATAGGTCATGACATGAGCTTGGGGATCTTCTCCGGCTTTACCATCGAATTTGGGACAATCACCAGGAATCTTAGTTGGAACCGGTGGCCAATACGGATTATGAAGGATAGGATCATTTTTCAGTTTAAACACATCCGGTAATTCCAATGTCACCAAAAAGGGTAATCGAGGATTGAAGGACATTTGAGGCCGCAGGTAAGAAACAACACTAGAGTTCCATCCAGTTCCGAGTTGCCCCCATTGATTTTGTCTGGACGGAGTTGGCCCATAAGGGTTTTGTCTGTAGGGATTTTGTCCATAGGGGTTATAGTTGTAACTAGATGGTTGACCCTGGATTTGACCCCCTACGTTCCACTGATTACCAACCTGACCCACAGGAGCAACGTATGGTTGCTGAAAATTCTGATAAGGGTTAACCTATGGTTGTTGATAATTTTGGTATGGGGCAAATTGAGTTTGCCCTTGGGGCTACTGGAAACCATAAGGCGGCTGGTCTCCAAATTGAGCTTGGGGACCAGGCTACACTTGATGAGTAGGTTGGGTTTGAAGTCCAACTTAAGTTTGAAGACCGGATTGGGTCTGGGGGCCAGACTGGGGTTGAAAACCAGGTGGAGTTTGAGAAGCAATGATCTTTTGAGTGCCTGGTTGAGTAGGCCCAGAGGGATGTCCTTAGGAGAACTGAGGCTCAACGATCTGGCTAGAAGGTGGACCTGGTTGAGATTGAGGTTGATCCATTTGCCCAGAAGGTTGAGCTTGCTGGGTACTGGGTTGACCTTGCACAACCGAGGGTTGCCCTGACTGACCAGATGGTTGAGCAGACTGGACAGTTGGTTGGCCTTGTTGGATTTGAGGCTGACCAATTTGTCTAGAAGGTTGACTAGGCTGGACAATGGGTTGGCCTTGCTGAACGTGAGGCTGACCGACTTACCCAGAAGGGTAGCCTTGCTGGATACCGGGTTGGCCTTGTTGCATGTAAGGTTGTCCCGGATTACCATAAGGTTGCCCAAAGTATGTGAAAGATGAACCACTGAAGGCCAAAGGTTGTCCCTGGAAGGGTTGTCCTTGTGGGCCGACAGGTTGCCCTGGATAAGGTTGTCTATAATACGGCTGTCCGTGAGGCGACTGCCCGTAAGACAACTGACCTTGATAGGGTGGTCCTTGAATATTTGAAGGTTGTGCTTGGCCACCATGATAAGTGGTGGTACCCCAAGCAACAGATAACGAGACCGAGACCTCAACCGCAGGTTGAGATGGTATAGGTCTGAGGTGATACATATGAGTTCCTCGAGAATCATAATAATGAAACGGATTTTGTGGATCCGGATTCTAAAGAGCTTGGAAATATTGATCATATGCCCCCCTGCTGGAATGGAACCAGAAGAAGGTGGGGCACTCAGGGTAGGATTAACAACTCCAGATGTGGATGCTGACGGACCACTATTTGTAGGACCAGCTGAAGGTCCAGCAACAGTGGTCACAACTGAAGATGTAGTGACGACACTGACAATAGGGGCTGAAGAAACCACACAAACAGTTGGAATAGTCAGAACCGATGTGACAGTCACACTGTGAATCTGGGGTGTAAAAGGCTCCGAAGTCAAAGTGACAGTACGAGACCACATGGAACTCGTAAGGGGAGATCTAGAACCCATGATATCTGCCAAAGCATTGTAGCGTAAAGGAAATGTGATACCAAGAGGGGTGACATGGAAAGGTGAAGTTTTTGTAGGTATAGGGATTTCATCGCTTGCCATAAAGGTTTCTTCACCCGGGACGGGGTTCATCTCATCCATGTCGGAGGAAGACATTGGGATCGAAACACCAGAAGGAGTAACGGAAATGTCTTCTTCGGAAGGCTCCCAAATGGGGTTCCAATGGATATCATAAGATTCGTCCTCTGCAGTGCGAGAGTTAAGCGGTTGGATACTTAGAATGACAGGGAGAGTATCACTAACAACCGGTACCTCAGAAGCAACAAAAGATGGAGATCCTTGGTCACTTGGAATGGGAGATGGGATTGGTGATTCCACCAGGATGATTTATTTCAAAAAACCTAGGGAAATCTAACGAGTAAGGAAAGAACCCTACAAAAACTAAAACGCAAACAAGATCTAACAAGGTAAATGTGAACGTGGCCGATAAATTTTAAGACACAGGAACATAACTTGACCTTTTTATCTTTAGAGAGTCGAGAAAAGGACGAAAAGATGACTCTAGTCGCCTTCGAATATTTAATGAGACTAAAAGGACAAGTGCTCAGATGGACCTTTTCTTTTAAGGAGTCTGAAAAGGAACGAAAGTGACTACTCTGGAAAAACTAGGCAAAAGGTTTACCAAACAACCCGTAAAACTGCATATATACATTGGTGATCATATGAAAACCAAGGACTTTCCATACGGTAGTCAATCTTCATGAATGTTGTGTTCAGTGCATTACGGTTTGCAAGGCGGCAGACACGGCTTCCTAAGGATATAGGATGATAACCTAGTGGGGTCTCCCAACATATACTCGACGGTACTGGGAGCGCAAATCCATACTAGCAGCTATTGAGTCACAAAAGGAGGAACCACCCAACCTTAAGTGAAAGCAATAGTGACTAGGTTTAACGACGTTGGAGCACATCTCTAGCCTAGACCTCTAAATAAGGTGCGTTATGTTCCAATGCGTTGTTAATTTCATTCAGTTCATTTTAGAGTTGATCTTGAATTATGTTTCAATTTCCAGGCCTTACCGTATGTATATCAAAACCTAGGATGCAGCTAGAATGAATAAAGCATCTTTCATTTCGATGAACCCCTACTTACAGAAAGGTAGAGAGATCATTCCCAGACCAAGACAAAATGAAGATCAGCAAATGCAGTCACTAAGAGACACAATGCATAAACACATCAATCCCTACAGTGCATCGATACTACTAATGAGAGATTTAAATTTTGCCTTCTAATTTTTCAAACATGAAAAATTTGAAATGCAAATGTACTTTCACGTTCGCATACTAATGAATGCAATCTTTTGATTTTGATAGCTTTGAATTTTAAAGAAACAAACAAGCAAGCATGAAACCGATTGATCCAAACAATTGTAATCTATGTCTGGTAGTGAAAAAAAAAACGAATCAATATTAAAATTGGTTCAATAATTAACACTAAACACCAATCAGCAAAAAACAAGCAATGGAAAAAATTTCAAGCAAACCAATAGGACGACTGCGGATGAACCTTGGACAGACAGGAAACCAACCCAAATAATTCAAAATTTGAAAAAACTAGGTCACAAAGTCAAAAATACAATATTCACTTCAATGAAACCAAAGAGTAAGCACTTTAACTAGAAGCAATTAAAACAAACTAATAGTTAAGAGAAAGACAGTAAGGGATTAACCAGACTGATGAATTTAGGAGGTAGAATTGAAAAAAAAAATTTACAGGAATCATCACGGGTGTAACACCAACAACTAGTGACGATCAGCCACTAGCCGTAGCAACAGAGCGACGTCGTCGCAAAAGTACACGTCTTTCCCGCAATGGGCCGATCTCAGGAATCGTCGCGACTGTACGACATGATTCAGTGACGCACAAACTTTTAAAACAGAGACAAGGCGATGTCAGCGTGACTATTAAGTTCAACTAGGTCTAGAGACATCCAGAAGGCCGACTGCTGGAACAAATTTGCCCAATCTAGATCGTCGCTAGCCGTAAACTAAGTCTCCGCGACGACATCGCTAGGAGGCAATGCACGCAGACCCATCGTCGCTATATATAGCTCATAACCTCGCGCCGGGTCTAGAAATCCGATCATCGCGGGAAACAGATGTACACCTGTGACGGAGTTACGATGAGACCGTTTATGACATGGGATCGTCATGTTTATTAAGGATTTACTCGCAATGAGGCAGAAACTTAGGGAATGAAGGTCAATTTGCAGCATCAAAGAGCATTTGCTTAATCTTATCTTCTTATATCAGTGGAAAGATATGAACATGTTTATTTGACACATGACACAGTAGAGGGACTGAGATGAGGACAACGACA
Source organism: Pinus tabuliformis (assembly GCA_031772625.1). Taxonomy (NCBI): domain Eukaryota; kingdom Viridiplantae; phylum Streptophyta; class Pinopsida; order Pinales; family Pinaceae; genus Pinus; species Pinus tabuliformis. The sequence continues at coordinate 68,752,861 of CM062806.1, read as the reverse complement.
AATTACTATGTAACAGCCCTCGCTCCCTCGTGCAGTTATTAAGAGCTTTAGCGCCAAATACATGAGCCTTTGGTTCCATACCCTAGTTGTATAAGGAAATTAATAAAAGGGGCTATAAATAAAGGGGGCCTAAGAGTTAATTGAAAATGGATGCCTGTTTTAAATAATTTAAAGGCCGGCGACACGGTACACCGATAACACTATACAAATATTTAAATGGGCAGATGGGTCAGTTGTGGTGATATTAAATAAGGCGTGGCATGGTTGCAGATTAGTATGGGGAGGATTCAGGAAGTTTTAATGGCACGGCATGGTGATCTACTTCATCACATAGCAAAGGACCACTCGGGCACATGCCTTTCCCACTCCACTCACTACTCCATTGCATAGATCACTCAATAATTTAAAGGAGAATTGACAGAAGCCGGCCGAGCAACAGTAAACCGCTTGAAGCAGCCAAAAAGAGCTAGATGACAGCAGGGATGTGGCTCTAACCAAGGCCTCCACTGAAGCAAAAAGGGGACATCTCCTCTTTTCTCTCTCGATTTTCTTTCTCTATGCATTTATTTTTGCATGTTTTTCTAAGAAAGGGATTTGATCCCTATTGTAATCTTTAGGTGGATGGTAGCAGAGCCTTACAGAGCCGAGACAACTATTCTAGCATGACAGTTGGGGATCGAGCTCAGATATTTTGATTTTAACTCAAATCTCTCCGCCTCTTCTTATTAATGGGGGGATGAAATCTATAACAAGGGTTCTGGAATTTCTCACATGCAAGGTGTCAACTCTGTGATACCATATTTTGGCTCATGAATCTATAAGTGAATGATTGTTATATTAAATTGTATTAATTTACACAGGACGATCTTCAAGCTATCACAAAAAGGGTGGCGATTCCTCCTTCTTAGCATTACTGTATGTTTTTCCTTCCATTAATTCCATTATGTTCATACTCTTCTTTGCATGTCTGCTACAATAGCTGCTAGAAATTATTTCATGCTTCCTTATAGAGCCATGTGTGTTTATTTATTAATGCATAATGTTTGTATGAAGGTCTGAAGTATATATTTAAACTTCTATATAATAATCATAGCACCCATCCTATCTTCAATCCATTATTTATGCTTGTAACTCAAACAAGTGTAGAATTTCCCATTTCTTTAAGCTCTATGTTTTCAACATAGAATTCTAAATGTTTTGGGCTCTCTATGATGAGTTATGCTCTCTCCTAATCCTCTCGCATTTACTCAACAAAGCCTATTAAGCTATAATCCCCTTTTAAGTAATTGGCTTCCGCTATTCTATGTGATACTACTGGGAACTATGAGTGTGAGGCAATACTTGAAATGCATAACGCATACCTTTGGAGGAATGAACCAAACCCCCTCATATGTTTTTTATTTATTTGATAATTGGAGTGTTGCAAGCCCCTCACATATAACCTTACAAGAACTTCTCTATTTAATATTTCCTAGGCACTAGTCTACAATCAACCCATGGGATGTCTCTAGGGAGATTTACTTGCCTCTTACTACACTTGTCTTGCAGGTGCAAAATTTAGTGACAACAATCCGGATCAATGTTGCCCCAGGAAAGGAGAAGCCAATAAAAGTGGATGGATGTTGCCTCAGGCACTGAAATGGCGAGAGACCTAGAATGCCTCCTAGTAATCAGGGAAAATTTTGGATGCATCTAGAGTGAGGAGCGACTTGTGGGTCTCCTATGGCACCCTAAAAAGTGTGTATTACTTATGTATGGCAATGGAGGATTTTCTAGAAAACCAAATGAATCACATACAAAAATCAAAGTGAAAAAAATGAATACTTTTCCCTTCAGATAGCTGATATGTGAAACAATAAAAAAAATGTGTTCTGAGGTTTTTTCATATGATAAAATCGTAAAATACCTAAAATTCCTTTTCTCTCAAATAGTAACTAGGTCACATGCAGGATATTGGGTAGCAGTTGAATTGGAGCAGACATGAGGGTTTTGCAGTCTAGGGTTTCGACGAAGGAAGGATAGAGGGGGTGCCGAACGCTGTAGCAGCGTACAAGGGCAGAACACGGGCAAGAGGATCAGAGTACAGAAACTAGATTAGGAAAAGCTGAAAAACCAGAAGCCTGGGGGTAAAAAAGAATTGCAAGAACTGAAGGAAAAGCAATGGAAACGGCGCAGGGGAGGGGAGAGATCCCCTCCTACAAAGCAGTGACAACAGGGGAAGCGCGGAAGGAACGGCAGAAGGAAGAAGAAAAAACAAGCGAAGGAGAGACTTCAGCAGCAGGATCGAAAAGGAAAACGGGATCAACAAGCAAATGTCTGTCGAGGGCAACGAATAAACCCAGGTTCGTAATACCTAATAACATATTAGAGGAATATAGAAGTTATATGAAGGATTATGCTTTGATCTGTAAATTTGTAGCGTTCTAGCCAGCAGAGAGAGATCTTTGCATATGGATCCAACAAAGGTGGAAACCAAAAGGACATGTGGAAATAAAGCTGGGAGCGAAGGGCTTTTTTACAGTAATATTCTCAAATATAGAGGACAAGGAAAGGATCTTTGAGACAGGACCTTACTTCATGAATAATGCTGGATTATTTATGAGACCTTGGGTAGACTGTTACAACCCAGAAAAAGAAAAAATGCTACAAGTTCCAGTATGGATCAGACTCTTTGGTTTACCAATAGAATTCTGGGACCCAGAAATCCTTGAGGGTATAGGGAACGCAGTAGGATCTTTTGTGAAAGTGGCAGAATCGACAAAGAGGGGAAGATATACAACATACGCAAGAATCTGTGTGTATATGAATATAACAGAGCCACTTCCAGACACAATAGAGTTGGAATACCATGACGAGATCTGGCACCAACCAATTGATTATGAACATATCCCTTTTCACTGCAGAAGATGCCATGAGTATGGACACCTATACCGAGAATGCCCTATCACGTTATCAGAAAAGGAAAAGGAAGTAGACAATGAAAGGAGAAACATGACGAAGGAATCAGGACAGGAGGATGAGAACTTCAGAGAAGTGCAGAGAAAGAAAAAAGGAGGGAACAACAAGACACAGCCAGAAAAACAAAAAGGAATCAATATTATAGAATCCCAAAACAAATTCCAAGTCTTACAGGAAGAAGAAGTGGAAGCAGAGGAGAAATAAGATGAGGAAATAGAAGGAATGGAGGTCATAAAGGACAATGCAGATAAAGGGGTAGGTCAAGTAGATAAAGGTCTAGAGGTAACAGAGGAATCAATAGAAAACCAAGAGGATCAATGAAGAATGGAAATAGATCCATAGAGAACAAAAGGCGAGGAAGAAGAACAAGTAATGAGGAAGCTTCTGCAGGAATGGAAGACGCTCGATGAAAGATTTATTCCAGAGGAACAGAAGCAGATGTATAAAGAAGCCTTTCAAAGATACAAAGAGAAAAAAGGAATAACTGAAGACAGAAGAATTGGGAAGATGGAGATGCAGGAAACCCAAAATATAGGAATGAGCAGTACTGGCAAAGGAGGGAGAAAAAGAGGTAGAAGAACACTGAGTGAAACAATTCAAGAAGTGGGAGAAATGTTGGTGAATTCAGGAAGAGTTATACCTCTCTCAGAGGTATTTCAATCCCCCCCAAAACTATTGAGATGATCATCACAAGCTGGAACATAAGAGGCCTCAACAGTAGAGGCAAGCAGAGGTATTTAAATGACAGACTGAAAAAAGATAAGCCTAGCATAATGATAGTACAAGAAACAAAAATAAGTACAGAGAAAATGAGAGATATTTTGAATAGAAACAAGAATAGATATGAAATGATGGGACAGGATGCGATTGGGAGTGCGGGAGGATTGGTAATAATTTGGAACCCAGAAGAAATACAAATAGACAATTGGATAAGTTTCCCAAGAATCCTAACAGGAACTGCAAAGATTATAGGAACAACAGAGGAGGTTATTGTAACAGGTGTTTATGGACCTCATACCCAAAGAGAATGGGAAAATTTTCTGCAAAATCTAAAAGCAATGAGGACTCTAATCCCTGAAAAACCGTGGATAGTAGGAGGGGATTTCAATCTGATTCGAAGCTTAGAGGAGAAAAGAGGAGGCCTAAGAAGAATGGATACAACTATGGAATAGTTTGGAGATATGATAAGGGAGCAGGGATTGGTTGATATTCAAACTATAAATGGAAATCATGCTTGGAACAACCGATGAGGGGGAGCTAACCAAATTGCATCACGACTTGACAGATTCTTAATTTCTGAACAAATAATGATGAAAGATGTTTTCATAGAAGCCACAATTCTACCGGTTGCAGGATCTGATCACTGGCCGATTAAGATGGAAATAGATCTCAAGCAAAGACCTAATAATAGACCATTTAGATTTGAAGCATTTTGGCTCAGAAACGAGGGGCTGATAGAGAAAATAGAAGAGTGGTGGAAAAAGAGAGAACAAAAAGGAAAAAATAAAATGCATACCTTCCAACTCAAATTATAAGAGTTGAGGGGAAAAATAAAAAAGTGGAATAAAGAAGAATTTGGAAATATTTTGAAAGAGAAACAGCGCCTAGAGCAAAGAATGAATGAGTTGCAACAGATGGATATATTAGAAGGTTTACAGGAAGATAGAATAAAGGAAGAAGGAATTATAATAAATCAACTAGAAGAGAGAAGAAAACAAGAAGAGATCTTATGGAGACAGAAGTCAAGAGTTCAGTGGCTTAGAGAAGGAGAAAGGAATACTAAGTTCTTCCATAAAGCAATGATATAGCATAGACAAAGAAACATAATTTTCTCCATTAAGAACCAAGAAGGTCAGCGTATACTTCAGCATGATGAAATAGAAAAAGTATTGGTTAATCATTTCAAAAATCTTCTAAGTGAAACTCAGGAAAACAGAACAGAGGCTATAATGAAGATAAGCAAGGAGATCCCTAAACTGGTAACTAGAGATCAGAATTTGGCATTGATGAGGAAAATTACTATGGAAGAAGTGGAGGAAACAGTTAGGAATATGAAAAGGAACAAAGCCCCTGGGCCAGATGGGTATACGGTAGAATTCTACCAAGCAGGATGGCACTTCCTTGCTGAAGAAGTCCTAGAAGTGGTGGAGGAAGCTCGAATTCATCAAAGAATATGGCTAGGTATAAAATCTACTCTGTTAACTCTCATTCCTAAAATTACCCACTCGGATCAAGCTGAAGGCTTTCGCCCTATAGCTTTATGTAATGTTATCTACAAGATAGTGGCATCAGTGATGGCCCAGAGGCTGAAATCCATCCTCCCGAACATAATATCCCCAGAACAAACTGGGTTCGTAGAAGGAAGACAGATTTTGGATGGATTAGTGGTGGCCCAGGAAGTAATCCACACCTTAAAGGTGAAAAAGGAAAAAGGAATGCTGATTAAATTAGATCTGTCAAAAGCCTATGATAGATTAAATTGGAAATATTTAGAAGCCATCCTTCAAGCCTTTGGATTCTGTGATATATGAGTGAAATGGGTCTTAAGTATGATCTCAACACCAAATTTTTCCATCCTGCTAAATGGAGCCCCATCTGCTACTTTTAATGCTTCAAGAGGCCTTCGACAGGGTGATCCCTTATCCCCCTTTCTCTTCATAATAGCAGTAGAAGGATTAGGCAGATATTTCAAAAAAGAATTAAGAGAAAGAAAAATCCAAGGTCTAAGGTTATGGGGCAATCACACTATAGTCACCCACCAACAGTTCGTGGACGATATCATGATATACTGTAAAGTATCCCTGAAAGAGGTGAGACGGATAAGGAGAATACTAGAGGTGTTTATGGAAGGTTCAGGTATGGAGATAAATAATGAAAAATCAAGAACGTTCTTTTTTAATACAGTGGATCCCATCAAAAATCACTTAACCCTGGGTTATAGAAAAGAGGAGCTCCCAACAAAGTATCTAGGAACCATGCTGGACTCATCATCCCTAAAAATAGGAAACTGGAGATCCATAATAGAAAAGATCATGAAAAGATTAGAAAATTGGTCTTTCCGCACCCTGAATCTTGCTGCAAGAGTCGTACTGCTCAAATCAACCATACAGGCGATCCCAATATATCCACTATCAGTAATGGCAGCACCAAAAGGGATATGCAACAAGCTGATAGAGATTTATAGAAAATTCCTATGGGGAGGGCCTAAGCAACAAAAGAAATGGGCACTTTGCTCCTGGGATAGCCTAACTAAACCAAAAGAAAAAGGCGGATTAGGTCTAAGGGACCCGTCTGTACTAAATCAAGTTCTAGCAGCAAAACTAAGATGGAGATGGATGCAAGGAGGAAAGGACCTTTGGAAAGAAATATGGACAACAAAATATAATATGCCATCAACACCTGAAGGAATATTAAGGAAACAAGAAATACCAAGAGGATCAGCTATATGGGAACTGGCCAATCAAAACAGAGAAATAGTAGATGGAAATACATTTTGGGAAATCAAAGGGGGCCAGACAGCGAGATTTTGGGAAGAAGCATGGCAACAAAGGGAGAAAATGGCGAATATACAGGGAATGCAGGATATTTACAGAATAGGGATAGACAAAGGACTCATCTCGGTCAAAGATTATTGGATAGAAGGAAGAGAAAATGAAGAATGGAGAGAATGGAAAAAAATAGAAGATTGGAACAGGAATTCAACGGAGGACCAAAAAATCTTGTTTAGTAAGGAATTAGAATCCAAGAAAATAAAAATCAGAGGAGGTAATGATATCCTACGATGGGGAAAAGAAACTAAAGGAACTTTCACTATTAAGGAAGCATATAATACAAAAGTCCAACAAGACCAGAGGGAAGAGGAGCAGAAATGGAGAAAACTTTGGAAAAATAAATGGTGGCCGAAGATAAAGATGTTCGTGTGGTTGGTAGGAAGGAAACGAATTCTAACATGGGACCAAATCCAAAAAAGAGGATTTTCAGGCCCATCAAGATGTTGTCTCTGCAACCAAGATGGAGAAGACCAGGAACATTTACTAAATGGTTGCAGAGTAGCACAATACCAATGGGATAAGACTAGAGATCTCTTTTAAAAAACTGAACGAAATCCGCAAGATATCATACAAACTCTGTGTAATTGGGGAGAAGGAAAATTTAAAAGCTCGGTGGTGAGAAGAGCCTGGAACATGGTGGCAGGATTCAATGTGTGGAATATTTGGAAAGAAAGAAATGGAAGAATTTTCCAAAAGAAAATATCAAATCCAAAAGAAGTTTGGCAAAGGACCCTGAGACAAATCAGAGAATCAATTCTTGCAGAAGTATGGACAGAGGAAGATTGGAAAACCTCTGAAGAAGAAGCAGAAATCCTAAGAAGGTTGAACTTGGAACAAGGGATGGTCTTTCAACAAAAAACAAAGCAACAACAACCTATTGGTATCCAAAGTCTCGCAGTCTTCCGAAGGCCACAGGAAGGGTTTATCAAGCTCAACTTCGACGGAGCGGCAAAGGGGAATCCAGGTCCAGCAGGATACGGAGGAATTTTTAGAGACAGTCAAGGAAATACAGAATGGATTTATGCAGAACATGGAGGAACTATGAGTAATAATGAAGCGGAATTCATGGCAGCTTACCAGGGCCTCAAAATTGCGATAAGAAATGGATATAGGAAGGTAGAGATCGAAGGCGACTCAGCCTTGGTTATAAGCACCATAAAAAAACTAATACAAGGGAAACAATGGGAGCAGGTAGCCAAAAGCTGGAGAACGGCGAGCTTGGTCCAAGAAATTGAAGAAATACTGAAAGGCATAGAATACAAGACCACCTCTCACGTTAAACGAGAAGGAAATAAACCTGCGGATTTCTTGGCCAATTAGGGAAGCAAGGAATTAATAGGGAAAGTGGATGATAGTTGGACAAACCAAATGGAGATGACAAGATGGGAAAGTTTAAGAACTCATAGATCACGATACCCATGAAACAATATAATTGCAATCAAAAAATCGAGGAGATCCTGAGCGGGATGATAAGGAAAGAGCATTCGGAAGCCAAGACAGGACAGAAGGATGGCGGCCACACCCCCCTGACCACAGTGATTAATGATAACTCAAAGCAGCAGGTACAGAAATCAAATCAAAACTCGAGAAACATCGCAGAGAGTATCATGCAAGTAATAAGGGAAAAAGGAAAATGAGGACAAACGCATCATAAACAGAAAGGTGGCGATAAAACTATAAGGTGGAACAAGAGAAGGGTGATACACAGCAAGATGTTGAAGAAGGTGGCAAGGAAAGGAGAGACCTGGCAGAGGAATAATAACCAACGACTTAAGCGAGTTAAGATGGCAGCGAGCTGGGATAAAGAAGTTCAGTCAGAGCGGGAAGATTACAGAGACAAACAATTTGATTGGAGCAGAATCAAAATTGAGATCGAAAGCTCAGAAGACATGGAGATTAACCAGGAGGATGGTTTCCTGAGGGGGACCTTTGAAATAGGACAGAGCAGTAAAAATGTTAAACGAGGCAAAACAGGCGGAAGAGGGAGAGGATGCGGACGAAGAGGTAAGGGCCGACCTCGGCAAGAAAACAATGGAGAGGAGGGAAACCTGACACGGGAAAAACAAAAAAGGGGGAGGAAATCTATCCATAGGACGGCTCATGAGGCAGAGCAGGCTTACAATCAGGAAACAAATGAAGACATCCAAAAAATCATAGACGTCATGGAAAACAAAGTCCTGGAAGAACCATCAGACCCAGAGATGGAGGAGTGGAAATCTCAATTGCCAGACCCAAGCAATACCAGGGGTAGATTAACCCTATACCGTCAAGCTCTCCACATTTACTGGGTCCTGAAGCACCTTTTGGCCAAGGCAATGGAACAGGTCGCTGTAGAAATGGTGGAGATGGCCCAGGAAACGCAGGCAGCAAGGAAGGAGATGGCTAATGTCGAGGTTATAATGCGTCAACAGAATGAGTAGATCAAGGATATACAAGGGACGCTGAAGGAACTGATAAATACCAAGGACAATAATGAAACCAAAAAGGGAAGCGCGGAGGCTTGAGAGGCTAGTTAACTCTCTCTTTTTTATTTTTGTTGCTAGATCTGTTTTGGGAATTTGATTGCATGATACATCAATCAGTAGTGAAGATAGGTCTTTGAGTAGATCTTAGAAAAAAGATTCTTTGAAAACAATCTGATTATGAAGGTTTAATGTCTTGTAAGTTTTTTCTGACAGTATGATAAAAGAAAAACAGTACCGAATGCATGATGAAGAGGAACCAACAGATCCGGTTTCCATATGGGCGGATTGAGGTTCCTTAGTATGTAATTTTTCAGTTTTCTGTAGATAATAGAAATTCCTTAGCTTACAAAAAAAAAAAATAGTAACTAGGTCTTCAGAATATTCCATAGTAGGATATTAGAGCCATGTCCCAAAAGTATGGACTATGCTTCCATCAACCAAGAACTAACCAAGGTGTGAGAGGGATATAGTGGGGTGTAATTAGGCTACGTCCTGGAATCACTGGTGATGCATCAACATCTTTACCAAAATTTCTTCAAGTCAGAGTACTCCTACACCCATAACATATAGGTAATATGCCCTAAGTTTTTGTCACTAAGTTAACTACGTTCAATAGGAACAAGTGAATCTCAACTTCTAGTTCTCAGTTTTGGACCTAATACCTATACCATGTTTTGGGAGACAACAAGGAGGTATGTGATAATTCGCCACCTAGGCCTTACCCCCCTTCACATGTTTCTTTTAATTATCATATTTATCACTGGCTCGTGCAAGATTTAAAGCTCCCTAGAAGACACCTTCTATGTTTCAAGATGTAAAACAACCATGGCAAATTTTACGTTGCATATCTACGCAGTCGTAAACTAAACTATAAATTATCTTGTGACCCCTGTGGAAAATTTAATATGTTCATGTTACGGTTACCTTTAGAGAGTCTTTTCTTCACTCAAGGTGTGCAGAATATTGTAAGCTAAAACAAATTGAGTAAAGAGTTTCCAAAAGGAGGATACCCTTTTTACAAAGTTTAAGTTAGCTTAATGTGTGGAGTGAAAGTGTATTCAAGTGAAATTGTGAGCATACAAATTTTCAAGTGATTTGGATATGCGGTAATCTTTTACAACTCCCCTAATTACATTATGTTATGCATGTTCCTTGCAAGAAAATAAAGAATGTATGGATAATGGGCCACTTAGATCATTCCTAATTACACAATGTGAGCATATAAGGAGATGAAAGCCTTAGTGGTTTGAGAAATATTTCATATGCCATCAAAGCTTCACCACAAAGATGCGAGGGAGATAGGGGATACTCTCTCTCCTTATTAACGCCTAGTTAGGGTCCCAATCATAACTGAAATGAAATAAGATATTTGGTTAACAAAACAAGAAAAATTTGATGTATGGATTTAAGGGCACTTACTTTCCTCCTAGTTAATCCAAGTGTGATGTGATCTTTCGTAATGAGAAAAAAAAAGGTAAAAAGATATGTGGATTAGGGCCATGTACTTATCTCTTAGCTAAGGTATGTATTGATGCATAATTTCTAAAGTAAAAGATAAGCAATTTCCCTACTTATGGTGGTTAGCAGAGAAAATTGAAAGCATATATGAACTATAAAAAGTTGCAGGAGTGTAGAGATGTCACTAAAGGTTGTCACAACACTTTAGAAAAGGGAATTACAATGAAATTTTAAGCTTTTTGTATTTCTTGTGATTTATGATTTGCAGTTTTTTTCCTAGATAGGTCCAAGGGAGTTATGGATAGGCCCAAAAAAATTATGTGATAGATGAAATCAAAGAGAAGAAAGACCTTCAAAACAACCAATTTGACTAAAAAGGGGAAAAAGGTGGAGATGCCATTTTGTATGGTGTGTTTGGTTACATATGAGTCTCAAAAACACCTTCCTTGCTGTTGGTTTCTTCCTACAAGGAGAATACAAACAAATGAGTGATGTTAGTAAGTGAAGGTGGAATAAAAAACATTAAATGTAATGGGAACAATGCATGAACAAAATTACAAATGATGTATCAAAGACACTTGAAGAAAGTTTCTTGAGCAATGGTGTTCAATAGATCTCAACAACAATTTCCCCTTTTCAAACTCTTTTGCAAACTCTTTCTCTATTAAAGAATCATAAAAAACTCTCTACAATGGTGGAAATTTCCTCACAAATGGTATGTTAGATTTCTTTGGAGAAATTTTGGAAGCATAACAATGCACAACTTCTTCTTTTTAGCTATCAGTGAACTTATTGTAATAGAAATTTTGAACACTCCTTCCCCACTATAGCTCATCAATGAGGTTGTTTTCATCATAAATGAGATGAGAGCTAGCATCCTCTTGCCATTAAGGCTTGTTGGGGCTCAAGGCTTGAATGGTTAATCCATCTTGTGAATAGGCTAAATGTTTTTCAAGAAAGTTCACGTGGTGAGGTGCATATTGGACTTCTCGCAACCCTCATGTATATTGAAGAAAAGGACTTGTTGTAGTGAATTTCCGACTTTGGAGAACCCATGAGGGTTGATTTTTTAATTCCCTTTGAAAGAAACCACGACACACTGAAAAATAAATTACGCAACATAAACTCAAATCACATTTCATTAACATATGCATATATTTATACATGAGGAGAGGTCTCGGGAGAGGTTATTTAGGATATGTTATTAAGGAGAGGTTTCAATCAATAACTCCACAAATCACTCAATAATTTTCTCTATCAATCTGTTCACAATTCACACAAACTCAAATCACATTTCATTAAATATGCATATATTTAGACATAAGGAGAGGTCTCTGAGAGGTTATTTAGGATATGTTATTGAGGACAGGTCTCAATCAATAACTCCACAAATCACTCAATAATTTTTTTTATCAATCAGTTTACAATTCTCTCACAGAAAATAACAACTTTACAATAACAGTAACAATTAAACAATTTTTTCGATCAATCAGTCTACAATTCTCTCACAGAAAATAACAACTTTACAATAATAGTAACAATTAAACAATGGATCGTTATTCCAAAATTTCTTCCCCGTAATTATTATTTGGAAATATTCCAAATCATCTCTGAATTTGTAGAAATTTTCCTCAGATAGTGCTTTGGTGAATATATCAGCTACCTATTCATCTGCTCTGCAATATTCAATCTCGATCACTCCTTGTTGAACCAAATCTTACACCAAATGATACTAAATATCAATATGCTTAATGTTCTTATGAAAAACTAAATTTTTCGTCATTAAAATAAACTTTAATTTCACAAATCGATTAAGTAAGTTGCTATTGTTGTTTATGCAGATACTCTAAAATTCTTCTTAACCACACTGTTGTCATTTTCACTTTATGGTGATAGAAAAAGGACGAAGGCACACAGTGACACCACCCTCTTCGGAGTCCGATTGTACCTCATTATTCATTGTCTACCGTATCAAGTTCAATGCTTGGATGATGCGAATATTGATGGTGATATTTATATCCTAAATTAATAATATTAATTATTTTTTTTAAATTTTGCTTAGCTCAATTAGGATATTTATGTTATAAAGTATTATATAAATCATGAAATCAAATTTTAAATTCCTTATGAATCAAACCAGTGGTATATATATTAAAATATCACTTGAGCCTATAACTTCTTAAACTATTCATGTTCACATGTTGGATTTCATTATGTTAAATTAATTTTCTAGAAAAATGTTATTACCTATGGTTTCACCCATGGTTTTGTTATAGCCTTGGTTTTGTATTTTATATTTTATTAATTAATTAGTTTTTAGTTGTTATATTTTTTTATTGCCCTGAGAAATGCTCTTTAACATAGTATGGGATAAATGTTGTGATGTATCGTAATTTTCTCCAAACATTTTGAGTGAGTAAAAATAAATATAAAATAAATAATGTTAAAATAAATTAAAACAAAGATAAAAGTTATACGTTATTATTTTTAAATTATTTTTTCTTGACTTGGTCAAGTCACTAGTGGTTTTAGCCTTCACTTTTATGAGAACCCATGGTATTGAAGTGAAATATAACTTACTTAAAGGGGAAATTAGACCAGACTAGATCCATCTTAACTCTAGATCTACTAAGTGCAAGGGATCCTTCTAGCTGCTTCGCAGATATAGAGTTATGATAGATCTACACTAAAATATTGAGGTAAAGCCTTGCAATCTAGGTTTTTTATTTCAAACTACTTAATATGTTTTGTGATGTTACATTTTATTTTATAAAATAAAAGTATTTAAATGTTTAGTAGCTAGATTTGATTATGCTAAACTAATTTTTGTGAAAAAGTGTTATTCCTATGCTCAAAAAGCTTGGAGAGAAGCCTCTTGAGCTCACTATAATTTTGACATCGTAAAAGGCTAGGAAGTTCAGTACCATAGGTTGTTTAATAACTTTCATTTATATTAGTTATTAAATTTTTGTTTTTAACTTTATTTCCTTTTTATTTAACTTTTTTATTTTTCTATTATTTCCATTTTCACGAATTATAGTTTTTCTTTATATTTTCAATTTAAGATCATTTATTATTATATTAAAAACAGATTTTAATAAATTTAACAATATTTTTTTATATATATTAATAATGAATAAAAGTATATATATGTTAGTATAAACAATATTAAATAATCATATTTCTTCTTTTTTGTGATGAAATTTTTATGTTTTAGTTTAATTAAGGCATATTTAAGCTAAGGCTACTAACTAATATGTAAGCTTTATTTTTAAAGAAATAGATCATAATTGATTACTTTTTGTGTTATAAATATATTAAATCAATAAAATTTTCTATTTAAATTTATTATTACAAATTGATTAAAATAATTTTCCATATTAATTATAGTTGTTAAAACCATTAAAAGATATATATATATATATATATATATATATGCTTTTGGTGGTTAATTATTAATATTGTAGATAGTTTAATTGATGAGCTTTATTTAATTATTTATTTATAGTGTGTTTCATTATTTATTGTTATCTTGACATTTTAAGTCATTTTTTAAGGAAGAAATTTTATAATTTTCATTACTAGAACTAAAAATTAGGATTTTGTATATGCATAATGTGCATTAGTAAAAATTATATTAAAAATATCTATATAACAAAAATAGTATTTTAATCATAACATTGTTTGGAAACATAGCTAGTATAAATACAGAGTTAAATAAGATGCACAATTGCCTTCCAAAAAGTTCTTATAAAAGAATCAAAGTCAATTTAAATAAAACATACTCTAAAAATATCAAAGGTTTGGCTCCAGACCTTTTACGAAAGGCCTGTGAAGGTACTCATAGTAAGTATCTCCATTCTATTCCATAATCGTCCATGCACCTAAGTTTTGCTCCCCACCCACTTTGGAAAGAATATTGGAAATGGATATTGGCGTCCTAAATCAATATTAACTTAGCTACATATCATGTTTCTCCTTTAACAAATTATTAGTTCAAATCTAAAGGGGATATGTTAGGTAGTAATCAAATCTTTGTAAAGGAGGTTGGATCCTTGTCACAAAATTTAGATATGTTACATAGTAATCAAATCTTTCTAAGGAGGTTGGATCCTTGTCACAAAATTTAGAGTTAGCTATATTCTTCTTTATATTATTATTTATTGTAAGGTGTAACAATAGTAATAGAGTGATTTTACTATTGCAATTTCATATGTGTTTTGTCAAATATATGTGAATATTGTGTTTATGTGTGACATATTAAGTGACTTTGATGGTTTAGAAGCCTTTGGTAGTAGCACCTCATGCCACAGGTCAAGCCTTGAGGATCACAAACAACTTAACAAGATTCAAAGAAAGAGAAAAATAATGTTTCTATTTGTATTATTCTCCACTTGAAATCATTAATAAATTGAATGAAAATAATATGTTAATATAAGAAATGTTTAAGCCTATGTTTATCTAATTAAAAAGTACTTTACATTCATTATTTTTAAAATGGTACTAAGGATAAAACATAAACTCCAAATAATAATAAAATCAAATATATTATAACACTAAAAAATACTCACTATAATATTAAATTTAGAAAAATGTAATATATGTTTTTAATATTTTCTAGTAAATATTTTGTATATTCAAAATAACAAATTTCTCTAATTTTTGGTAGGAATTCACTGAAATCACAAGCTTGATAGGTAACCCTGCACAATCCAAGTTCCATAGGGGTTTTTTAGGGTGCTCAATCCATATATACAGTCAAAAAACAAGTTTAAATAACACAAATCAAGATTTCACCTCAAAATTTTCCACCAAATTCAAACACCAAAAAATCAAAAAATTCCATTAAAAACAACTACATAATTTAATCTCAATCCCAACGGAGGAGTCAACAAACGTATAACATGTTTTTTATAAAAATATAATTGCAATTCCTTAATTAATATTGAATTTTGTAAATCAAAATTGGTTTTACACTAAGCTCTCAAATCAATTTTTGATTGTTTCCACATATTGTTGTATTTTTAATTCCGGGTATTATTGCATAATATAGTTTTGTGTCACTCGGTAACCGTAATCATAGTTTTGTGTCACTCGATAACTGTAATCATAATTCTAGGAATTATCCCATAACAATTGTGAGGCTAATTTGCGAACATATTCATTCAAAACCTTCAAAAACTAAATTTTGAGAAAATATATATGATGCGCACATAAATAAAATATGGAAAGTGTACATAGTATATGATTATTGATCGTGTCATGGCCACTCTGCCCCAAGATATAGGTAGAGAGTGTGACTTTTTTGCCCCCGCTATGATGTTCATGTTCTTGTGTTTGTTTGCAAATTTGGTGGGAACTTCTAACTATTCTGAAATTTTTTTGGGCATTGATGAGGAAGGTAACCTATTTGAATTGTTTGTTTCTATTCTCATTTGGATTATAGATTTTTAAAATTTAAGGACTATGAATGTAGATAATTGTTTTTGGTTTTGTTGTAGTATAAATTACAGAATTTAAGAATGTCACTAATAGATAGGAAAGAAGTCAATTATTTGATTTAATTATTGTCGGTCAAATTTTTTAATATTTTGAGAATCTTTTGCAATAGAAAGAAAGATTGTCTGATTGTTTTTTTTTACTATTATCATTATTATTGTTTTCCATTTTTCTATTTTATTATTATTATTATTATTATTATTATTATTATTATTATGTTGCATTTATCTTCTTTCTCTAGATTGGAAATTCCACAGTGTTGTAATTTTACCAAGATTGCATATTTGAGGCCTCTGATCTAAAGCTATAAAACCCTGATGTTTTTTATATTAAGACTTAATTGGCGATTAATATGGATTTTGTTTACATCAAAAAGATTGTGACAAAGAGATCACAAAGATGGAACACATGACTAATGCAGAAATGGTGGGAAAGCTGAGGAGGTAGCAAAGAAGTCACATATATAAGTTTAGATAAGTGACCTTTTTCCACCTCCTTACCTTTCTCACCACTTCTTCAATAATCATGGATTCCATCGCTTTGATCTCTTTTTCATAATCTTTCAACCATAAACAAAATCCATATAAATCTTGGTGCCAATTAAATCCAATTAAATCTTAATATAAAAACCAACCAGACTTTACAACTTTAGATCAAAGGCTTGGAATATGCAATCTAGATAAAAAAGACAATGCTTTGGAATTTGTAATTTAGAAAGAAAATTAATGGAATATCTAATCTTATTGCAAGTTAATTACAAATTTAAACATTTTTAAAATCTATAAATAAAAATGAAAACAAACTCTTATTTATCAAATTTTTAAAAGATTTTCACATCTACACTACCCTAAAAGTAAAAGATTAAAAAAATATCAAAATTTTAATATATTAAAACTTAAACAAGAACATTGAATACAATGAACACATGAAGGGAGTCATATTGGAAAGTTTGCAACATCATGAACTCTTGCTGCACTTAATGTAGAATCATATCTACTGGATATAGTAATATAATTACAAACCCAAATTTTAAAAAAAAAGAAGATAAAAATAAAAATAAAATAAGAAAAAAGAAAATTATACCACTCCATTAACACTATTTTAGAAGGAAAATTCTACTCAGCCAAGTCAGCCAAGTAGACTGCAATATTGGACTATGTGTGGCAAAGTTAAAGTGGTAGATGTCACACATATATATGCTCAAATTCAGAAGATGGACCAGTTATACATCGCAATTGAAATTTTCCGAATGGGGAGGAGGAATATACTATCAAAGTAAACACACCATATTATTATTACGAGAATAGATCCAAGAGCCTTTGGGTGCAAACTTTTTTATGGTAAAAAATACAATTTTTTATTTTTTATTGTTTAAATTGTATTTATGAATGCTTAATTGAATGTATAGAGGACCCAATAAAAATTTTAATCATAGAAATCTTATTGTTTTCATGATATATACATAATTTTTTAAATGATTCATAATTGACATTAACAAATTTTACATAAGATGTACATGGAGACATTTTTACATGCAAATTAAAAAAAATTATTATTATTAATATATTTTTAAGTATATGTGAATATTAATCCGCATTAAAATACTTTATTGATAACGCACATTGAATATTTTTTTATATACAACATTAAATATTCATTTTAACAATTTTTTCTATATATATAGAGATATATGAAGTTCATATCTACATTAATTAGTTAACATAGATCTTCAAATAGTCTATTTAAATTTCTTGTTGAATAATTTTGAAAAGTATAAGATTTAGACATCTTACTCAAATTTTTTTACTTGATTACTTTACACTATATTAATTTTTTTATTGAGCCAGTATGAAGGGGTGAAAATAATTTTTTTTTTTTATTTTTATTTTAAAAGGAAGTAATTGACAAAAAAATTACACATTTCCTCATACCTCATACTTGGCTGTAGAATAAGTCTTTGAGCTCATTGAGCTTCATGCAACAACTCATTATGAGGGGATGTATAATTTTTCCGTCCATAAGTTCCCTTTAAAATAAAAATAAAAATTATAAATTATAAACTAAAACTAACAACTATTTAATAATGAAATTTTATAGAAATAATATAAGATATGTATCAATATTCTAAATATTTAAAGACAAGATTAGAAATATATTTAACTAAACTTATATACAAACTCAAAATTTACTCTCCTCACTTTACTCAACTATTTAATATTATTATAAATATTTAAAAATAAGATTATAACTATATTTAACTAAATTAATGAAGACATGCATACTCTAAAATTTTTGAATATTTAAACATTATATTATAGATATTAACTTTTTAAAATACACATACTCTAACCGTCTGAATATCTAAATACGAAATTCCATATATTTAAGAAAAATAAAAGTAAAAAATGAACATGAATCTTGTTTACCATTTCCTTTAGCACGCTGCTTTTTCCTGGTACGGTCCCATAGACGGGATTTGTATTGGTCAGTACATCTACGTCTGCGACCATGACCATTAAAAATTCATAAATCTGGTCGCATTAGCATGTGCAAAAACAGAACAAACACAAAATGGTTATAAATATTACTCACTTTGCCACCCGCAAAACTTAGAATGTGTAGGAGCATCACTACTCTTCTCGGGAATATGTTAAATTTGACGCCCAATGAATATGTTGGTGTTGATTGACATTGACAACACCATCCTCGGCAGACCATCCAATAGTCCATCAACCCCGACCTACCACACCATCCATTGAGTTCATTGTGTAGTTCAGTATTCCACATGAGGGAATTAGAGAATTTTAAAGCTTTCTTTGTTTGAGAATTAGAGAATTTTAGAATCATAGGTCTTCCAACACAAATGAAGATGCTACTACTTCTATAGTCACATATGGTGATGTTTCATTTAATTTTTCAGTAGAGGATGCATGCTTATATACATCTAGCAGTGTATTTGTTTGGATCTTTGACTTTGGGGCATCTCACCATGTAACCCCATGCGAATATAGTTTCGTTGCATACAATCCTGGTGATTATGGTAGGGCACATTTGGGGAATAATCATTTTTGCAGTATTGTTGGAGTGGGAGATGTCCAAATCAAGATGAAGGATGGAAAATGTATATTGTTGAAACATGTTAGGCATGTGCCATAACTGTGCATGAGTTTAATCTCTATGGGATGATGGGATGATGAAGGCTATTGCATAGGCTTTGTAAAAGGAGGATGGAAAATTAGCAAAGGAGCATTGGTCGTGGCCAGAGAACCCAAGATAGGAAAATTATATACATTGAAATAAATGATAGGAAAATAAGATTTCTTTGTTGTCACAACAGAAGGAAATTCAACAGATATGTGGCATAAGTGCTTGGGTCACATTAGCGAGAAGGGCTTCAAAATCCTTGTTGGTAAAAATGTATTGCTAGGATTGAAATATTATAATCTTGGTAGTGTGAGCATTGGATATAAGATAGACAAAGAATGGTTTCATTCCTTAGAGGTGGCCATGACAAACAGAAAAAAAAAAATATTAGAATTGATACACTCAAATGTGTTTGGGTCTGTCAACGTTAAGTCATTAGGAGGAGAATCATATCTTGTAAGATTTATAGATGATGCATCTAGGAAGGTTTGGGCCTACCCTATAAAAAGTAAAGGTGAAGTGTTTGAAATATTTCAAAAATTCCATGTTGTTATTGAAAGAGAGACTAACAAATTTCTCAGTGGTTGAGAATATATAATGGTAGATAATATTGCTCAAATGCATTCAATGAATATTGTAACAAGTTTCGCATAAACCATGAGAACACTGTGCTTGTTACTCCTCAACAAAATGGTCTTGTAGAAAGGATGAATTGCACCATTATGGAGAAAGTGAGGAGTATGTTGTCCAATTCTAGTTTGCGGAAGCATTTTTGGGTAGAAGTTTTAAGGACAAATTCCTATCTTATAAACAGATCTCCAACTACATCCTTGGATGGCGGCATTCCTAAAGAAGTTTGGACTGATAAGAATTTGAATTATTCTCATTTTAAAATATTTGGATGTGAATAATTTGAAAATAGAAATAAACTAGATGATAAATCTATGAAATGCATTTTCATGGGATATGCGGATGAAGAATTTGGTTATCGTATATGGGAACTAGTAAAAAATAAAATTATTAGTAGGGGTGATATATTTAATGAGTCAAAAATATTTAAGAGGACTATAGGTGAGTTGGAGGTCAAGAAAGTTATTGACATGTTTGAATAAAAGCAACAACACATGTCACTAATGCAAGAAAATGGAAAGTGAATTAAAGAGCGGGAAGGAAATGAAGTGGAAATTGATTAACATCAAGAAAAATGAACCTTGCAAGAACCTTCATAGGAGATACAACTTGATAATGCACCACCACCGTTGGTTCACAAATCTTCTAGGCCTCATAAGCCTTCACAAAGGTATCTCCTTCAAACTATATTTTATTCACTGATGAAGGTGAGCCTAATTGTTTTCAAGAGGCTTGTAAAGTTGAGAATGGTAAATAATGGAAGAAAGAAATGAACTCTTTGTTGGAAAATAAAACTTGGGAATTTCTAAAGCTCCCATAAGGTATAAAGGTTGTACAAAACAAATGAGTTTACATGATTAAACATGAAGGTGATAGAAACAAGGAGAGGTATAAAGCAAGGCTGGTCGTGAAGGGATTTTCCCAAAAAGAAGGTATTGGCTTCACTAAACGTTTATCACCTATTGTCAAATTGTCATCCATCATAGTCATTCTTGGTCTTGTTGTTGCTTTAGACTTAGAATGTGAACAAATAGATGTAAATAATGCTTTCCTTCATGGATAATGGGAGGAAGAAATTTATATGCAGCAACCATTAGACTTCATAGAAAGAGGAAAGGAAGACCTAGTTTGTAGGTCAAAGAAGAGACTCTATGGGTTGAAACAGGCACCTCAAAAATGGTACAAGAAATTTGATTCATTCATGTTGGAACATGGTTTTCACAGGTTGGAAGTTGAACATTGTAATTATATCAAGAGGTGTGGTCAAGGAAATTATATCATATTATTGTTATATGTCGATGGCATGTTGATTGTTGTGCATGATAAGAATATAATCAATAGGTCGGAGAAGGATCTGGGAAGAAAGTTTGCAACGAAGGATTTCAGTCCAACACAACAAATATTAGGCATGAGGATCATGCGTGAAAGGAAAAACAAAAGTCTGTGGTTGTCACAAGAAAAAACAATTAAGAAGGTGCTTGACAGGTTTAATATGAAGGATGCCAAGCCACTTGGTACACCCCTTCCAACCCACTTCAAGTTGAGTAATAAGTTATGTCCCAGTGATTACAAGGAGAAGGAAGAAATGAGCAAGATTCCTTATGCTTCAGTAGTTGGAATCTTGATATATGACGTGGTATTAACACAACCAGATATTCCATATTCAGTGGGAGTAGTGAGAAGGCTCCTTTCTAATCCAGGAAAAAAACATTAACAAGCAATAAAATGGATTTTGAGTTATCTCAAGGGTACCAATAATTATTGTTTATGTTCTGGTGGTAATTAGACTCTTCTTGAAGGATTTATAGATGCATATATGGTTGGAGATATGGACACTAGAAAGTCCACTATAGGTTATTTGTATACATTTGAAAGGGCAACAGTTTCGTGGGTATCAAGGCCACAACAAATAGTAGCTCTCTCTACAACAGAGGCAGAGAACATAGGTGCAACAGAAGCTTGTGAAGAGATGTTGTTGATGTATTGATGCCTATGAGAGCTAGGAATAAAGTACAACAAGTATGTGCTATTTTGTGATAGTCAGAGTGTCATTCACATAACAGAAAACCCAATATTTCGCTCAAAAACCAAGCACATTGAATTAAGTTACCATTAGATACGACATGTGTTGGAGGAAGGACAATTATACTTCGAAAAGATCCATATAGATAATAACCCTTCTCATATGCTCACTAAGATTCTACAAAGAAATAAACATGAGTTATGTAGAGGCATAGTAGGACTTGGTGTGCCTTGATTCAAGGCTCTTCATTTGATTTCAAATTGGGTAATGTCAAATGTGAAAACCAATGAATATGTTGGTGCCAACTACCACATTGTCACCCTCCAACACTCCATCACCCCGAACCTACCACACCGTCCATTAACTTCACTGTGCAGTCATGCATTCCACATGAGAGAATCAGATAGTTATGGAGCTTCTTTCATCTATAAATTTGTAATATTTCCTCTGCCTGAGAAATCCAAGAAAGGCCAACGCCTGTGTGTAATAGAAATCTGTGATTTTGTTCTCCATTGTAGTTATTTCTCTCTTTAATTAATTCTTCCTATTCTTGTTATCTCTTGTTGTGTCTGTGATCATTTTATTCTCTTTTGTGCTTCTTTGATATCAACAGAATAGTGATACTCTGATCTAGAGCCCATTTTCTACAGTTTACAAGATCCATATTCATAGATCCAGAGGTCATTTTCACAGAGAATAGATACAATTTTGGCTCAAATATGGGGAGCTAGCTGAGAGTGAAAACCAATTAGTCAAAAAAATTTAATAATATGAAGCCAAAAAAATGTAGTGTTTATTGGCAAAGGAATACCTTCACTAGGATATGCAAACAAGGTGGGTGTATGAGATGACATCGATATCTTGTTGACCATCTACATTCCTTGTTACATAATACTTCTTGCATAGTAAATTTAAATTCATGTTTATTTGTTTCCATACATGTTTTTCCTCTTCAAAAATCTACTCAAGCTCATTCTCAAGTGAGGTTAAGAGCTCGAGGTCAAAAAATGGGTAGTCCCATTATTCACTCTCTAGGTTCGAATCAACATAATCAGAATAAACATTGGACTATATATTTTTTTTTACTTCCCCATCAATACTCAAAATGGGGAACAAAAAATGATATTTTTTTCATGCATTCATTATTTCAAGTGTCCAATTGTGGAAATCCTTGCCATGACACTCTTTTCTATCTCCACAACTAGAATAAATTATGTGTAAGATAGTCTCAAACTTATTAGAAACCATACATATTTTTCCATCGTCCAGGCCTTCCCTAAGCTCCCATGTATTAATAATCTCATTTTTCTCCTCCTTTATAGGTTCATACTCATTTGGTTCTCCTTCTGCAGCTTTGTGTTCTTCCCAAATTTTTTCTTAAAAACAATTCTAGTTCCAAATCCTATTTTACTCTAGTATGAATTTCGGGACAAATCATTTTTCCCCTACTTCACCAAAAAAGTTCCCTAGTTTCAAATCCAACTTTACTCTAGTATGAGTTTTAGGACACATTGTCTTTTCACCTATGAATGTTTTAGAATGCCAATATTTTAAGATCAAATTATGCTTATGACCAGATGAAATTTCGAAGGCTACTCATTAATATCAAAATTTGAGCAGTTAAAAATGACACTTCAATATTTCAAAAATGAATGGTCACCCTTGTATATATAATAGCTCTAAATTTTGATACAAAACATGTATAACTTAGTAATGACAAGAAAACAATAAAAAAATATCAATTTAAGATATAATAATAATAATAAAATAATAAAAAATAAAGACAATCTGAACATCCTTCTTTCTATTGTAGTAGATTCTCAAAAGATTCAAAAATTTGATGGACGAGGACTAGATCAAATAATTGACTTCATTCTTGTCCATGAGATTTCAAGATATTATTGGAATCTTCAATCAAAGAAACAAGAAGAGCAAGAAACAATTGGCTGGTACGTGCTAGTCCCATCTCTAGTTGGTTTCTACATTCATTAGTGAGAAATTCATTTCCTTGGTTTTCATATGTAAATGTATTAGTTTATATGTGGATTTTATGGTTGATCTATTTATGATATTTCTTTTGTTACTATGATGGTTATGTGTATGCTTTATGATAGCAGGTATGTATGGCTCTTATCATGCTTTCACTTGTAAATGAATGGAAAATGTATATATGACCTAATAGATGATAATGCAGTAAATGACATGAGCGAACAATCCTTCTTAGTGATTCTTAGATAAGTATGATATCCATATGCTTAATTATGTTATTTACACATGTAGATTACATGTTTATGATATGTTTGACGAAATTCTTGTCATGGCTAGTAGGGGTCTAGTTAAGGGCTTGCTTAACTAATTCCTTTTGCATCATTGTTTCCCCGTTAAGATGTAATTAAATTATGGGCAGTGACCTAGACTTTGGGTCTGAAAAAGTGGCTCCAATCGTGGAGACAATGGCAACAAACCAGACAAATTGGTCTGTGGACACTGGCTTGGAGGCCTGTGAGAGTGTCCAAAGGTCCATAGACGTTGGCATTCCCATAGCATGATAGTGTCCAGAGGGAAAGTGATAAAAATATTCAGTGAGACCCAAGGGCAAGCTGCCTAAAGTGATGGAATGGTTTTCAAGAGTCCTATAGCTGACATGGAATATTCGTGTGTTGTGTTTCCATTGATTCCATTTCCTTGAGGTCACATAGGAGGTCGAATCCAACCATAATAGATTGTCATCGCATGTTTACCCTAGTTGGTTGGTTACATGGGTAGATGTGGGAGGAGGGTGTTATAGAGTGGTATCAAAGCATGGTAACTTCACCCCTCAGACTGCATGGGTAATGTGTTGGTCATTCATGCATTTCAGTTGCATGTGTGTCTTTTACACTTCCATTCCATGTTATTTTTTCATTTTCATGTTGTTGATCATGGTTGTAGTGATGTCGCCATGTAGAGATTGATGTTGTTATTGTAGATGTTTTTATCTTGAGAATATGATTGGTTACATGTTATTATATGTCACTTACATGTATCATTTTGCATGATTGGTTACATTTTCATATGTTTGACTACATTCTTATATGCATGGTTACATAGGTTTGGTCACAAGTATTGTTCACTTATGCTTGATGACATGTGTCCATGTGTGTATGTGGTTTCTTGCACATTTATTATGCATGTTGATGTTTGCAAGTGGCCATGTGTATAGTGGCGTAATGGTTGTTGTTGTCATGCATGATGTTATTGTATGTGTAGTCGATATGGTTGTGCATTGATGATTGGAATCTAATTAGAATGATGTTTATGTGTTGATGCACTTATTTATATATGTCTATATGTTATTATGATTATGTTATACATGTATCACGCTGATTTGGATGATCTTGCAGATGAGGTAACCTCCCCAAATTATACTAAGGTACGTTGGTTTGTTATGATTTGGTTTATCTAACATATTATGCCTTGTAGGAAAAAGTTCAAAATGAATAGCAATATGGTAGACTACAAGGACTCTCCCTATGAATCAGATGAGAAGCGTGGTGGTAACTCTTTTGATTTGGCAGATATCTTGAGAAGATTGAAGGAATAAATAAGGAGTTGTAAGGTAGATAATGACAAGATCATACATGCATAAGAGAAACAAGTGAAGGTTAATGCTATACTTCTTCAGAGTTTCTCATAATTGCAACGACAAGGGCCACTTCAGATCAACCATTGACAGTAGGACAAAACTAATGGAGCATATGGAAATAGGTATCCTAGTAGACATAGGTTGGATAGATGACACGGTGAGAGATGGAAGGCTGTTGGACACTCCAAGTAAGAGGGGTGAGTACAGGTATTGTTTTAGTTCTCTTTCTCATAGGCATCATGATTTTCAATGTTTTCATCCTTACAGGAGGAGTAATAGGGGGTACTTTCCAAATGAATTTAAGAAATTAAGGCCACCTACTTTGGATGGAAATGTGAAGAATCTTGAAGATGCAAAGGATTGGATACATTGGATGAACGAATTCCTTGAGTTGCATGAGTACATAGATAACATGAAGTCCCAAATCAATATCTTTAGCTTGAAAGGTAAAACATATATTTGGTGGGAATACGTGATGCAGGTCAGCGACATTAGGACGGTTGACTTGAGTTTTCATGAGTTCAAGAGGATTTTCCAGAAGCAATACTTGTCATAAAGATCTCAAGGAAGAAAGTCCAAATAATTCTATGAGTTAAATATGGGATCAATGATAGATTAAGAGTACATGACCAAGTTTCTAGATCTATTTAGGTATGTACCATATCTTACAAATGAGAAGGCTAAAGTTAAAAAATTCGTCAGTGGCTTTCCATTAGCAGGTAGAGAGCGAATTGAGTATGTTGAACCTTAGTCAGTTGAGGAAGTCATTGGGAAATTGAAGCATTGATATGAACAATCAAAGTGTAAAAATGAATCTCAACAAGGATATAAAGGGAACGACAAACGTAAAGGTAAATGGAAGCCTAAGAGAGAAAGGCCTCAAAATGAAGGGAAGAAGGAAAATATGGCACCGCAAAAGAAATTTGATACAGATAGATAGGGACATGGGTCACGACAACAACATAGAGGTGAGGGCACTGTTTGGTTCGAGTATTGGAAATGTGGTGAGGAACACCTTAGGAGAGATTGTCTGTAGAATTAGTGTGGTGTAATACCCTCCTCCCACATCTACCCAAGTAGCTGTCAGCGAGAGTAAACATACGACGAGAGGCCACTATGATATGATTTGACCTCCTAATTCATGCTAAGGAAGTGGAACCGATTGAAACACACCATACATACAATCAACATTAGCTTGGGACCCTCATGAACCAATACAACACTTTAGACAGCTTGCCCTTGGGTCGAACTAAACTTTTGGACAACTTAAGCCTCAGTCGCTCTTATGCTACAGGCATGACAACATCCAGAAACCCAGAGTTGCTCTCACATTCTTGCCTTCCAGTGTCCAAAGACTCATTTAGTCAGTGTTATGCCAGTTTCCCTGGGATTTGAGCCACTTTTTCAGGCCCAGAGCCCAGGTCACTACCCATAATTGAGCCATCTCTTCAGATCAGTAAAATAACATGGAAATGAAAATAATAAAGAAAATACTTTTTCAATACCTTGACTGGACCCCTACTAGCCATGATAGGAATTTCTTCAAACATATCACGAATATGTAATCTACAGGCGTAAATAACAACTCTGAGCATAGGGGTCTCATACATAACTAAGAATAGTTAGGAACCATTGATGCCTCAAAACATGTACTTCCATTCCATCCATTAGGTAATAGATACATTGGCCATTCAATTACAAGTAAAAACATGATGAGAGCCACACATGGTTGTTGTCATAAAATACATACATAACTAGCATAATAGTAGCAAAAATATTAATGAAAGCATAATCATATAAACCACATATAATCCATCAAAAATTCTCATAGAAATAAAAGGAGAAATAACCTTTCATTAATGATGCAAAATCAAAGCTCGGGATGGGACTTCCATGTTGCACCCAACCATAGAATGGTTGAGCCAAATCTCTCTTCAACCATTCAGCCCTGTTGTTTGGGTAATCCTCTCTGTAGATAGAGATGATCCCTCTAGCCCAATGAGTCGGACTACCAACCTACATGACAATCTACTAGACACTTTCCTAAGTTACAATCGAAATAGGAGAAGAGGAGGATGTCCTACCTCGTTCTGATGCTATAATGCCCTCCTTTGTTGAAGACCTCAAATCACTTGTGTCACGAGCTTGGTCCTACTGATTAGAGTGTTTGAATGGCTACAAAAGAGATAAAGACACAACAATAGCCAAAGACCAACAATTTGGGAATGGGAGAGGATGAATACATAAGCAGGGAAAGGGACTTTGGATCTCTCAAAAGATAGGAGAAGGCCAAAGAACAAAGGGCCAAGTTTAGAGAACTCAACCTCATCCACGCCAAACAACCTCTAGCTCGTTGTTATGGAAGCCTATAGATCACAAATCTTCTTGTCCTCTTTCAAAAAAAATCCTTTTAGTGATCATCACTAGTATCCAAGCCAAAAGCATGCTGCCATGGCAGGGCTAGAATAGTGCAACTAGTGACCATCGGGATTTTCAGTGTCAGGGGACCGATGATCCTCAAATTAGGGTTTTAGAGCCATTTCCTTCAAGGGAAGCTCAAGGCATTTTTCCATCAGTGTTTTAGGGTGGATATGAGCTCCATATATGGATGAGTACACTTTATGATGGTAATTTTTAGGTAACTTCAGGGTATGTCACAAGGATGTGCAAGAGGTGTGACAAAATACTGTGTAACAAATGCCCCCTAAAGAATGAAGGAAAAACAAGGAGCGATGACTAAGATGCTTTACAAGCTTTTTCAAGGAGAAGAACAAACATGATCTGGTGACCTACAAATCAAGGATGCATATACATATACATATCTGATATCAAAACATGAATCCATGGAATGGACGCAACCATTCAGATAGTAAGGAATATGTAAAATATACACAACATGGGCATAACCATCCAAATGAGAAGGATCATTTGTAAATCTAAGATCCAAGGTATGAACGCAACCACCCGATATGGAAGGATCATCATAAATGTAAAGTCCCATGGTATGGTCACATCCATCCGTACAGAAGAAACATGTCTACAATCATGAGAAATACATAACTCCATGTAGCCTGAGTCATATAAGAAAAAACTCAGGTTCTTGCACTCCATCCCAACCCGATCATAGTAGGAATTCTAACATGTGAATGAATGTGTCGAAGTCAAACATGATAGAAAATCACCTGTTTATCAACCAATGATGTGGACCATTAACAGGTATGAGAGAAAGCACCTATAACGACAATGGCTCTCAAGCTACGACAGTACAATTCGTGAATGTGGAAATCAGGCTGAAGTCGAATACTTGTGGAATCATTAGATCAAAGGCCAATGATGAAAATATGTCATTGGATGCGAAGAACTTTCCATTAAGGCATGGAAGCTCTAAGGTACTAAAAAGGAAGTCTTTAAGTCATCTTCCTGGATAATGAGCTGAAGTCGACAGGAAGTGACCCATCGAAGGAGGGACATGGTGAGTACCCCATCATCGACATGAAATAAGGAACAAAGTGGAATGAAATGAATAATATCTAAGACTGTAGCAAAGGGTCAGATAATGTATAGGTAATAGATTGCAGATAGGACTTCTCTTGAAAATCGACGATTGTTACAAGTAGAATCACCCTAGGGTCTTGGGTTTGGAACCCCAATAGAGCAAAGAGCATACAACATATAGAGACACACAAACAAGCAGTCCTAATAATTAAACAATTAAACTTGGTATGGAAGGACTTACCTGTAGGTACTATGTTTGAAGTCCTTCCCACAGGTTACAAACCCTCTGCCTCATCGTTATGCTTTAATACCTACAATTCATTCAAGCATATACATCAAAAATAGCAGAAATAATGTTCATGATATCACACTTAGATCATATAAGAATGTAAGAAAATAAGCATTAAAGTGAGATTTTATAAGAAAGTCATGACATAAATTAATGCAGAAAGACCATAATCATCAGGACCAAGACACTGCCTCTTTATTGATGTAAGCTAAAGAAAATATGGAAGAAATAAAACCCGAGTCATCCACCTGCTCCAAGCAAAACCATACTCTAGATCTATCTTTCCCAGGCCCCAGAAATCCTCCTCCATAAGTATACACAAGGATGTCATGAAGGGATGATGAACATATCAAGAAGGAAGCACGGTTTTCCTATGAATTGGGAATGCAGAAGGCACATGGATATCTTCAAACTTGATCAGGGATGTAATCAACTATAATATCGATATCTAATCTTTCCTCCTCCCTTAGTCCTTCCCATGCAGATGTATTTATACTTCTCCAAATTAGTTTTTTTAGTTGGGAAACAGTTGGACCACGGGCTATAGTATGTGGGTATCAGATCAAACTCATAAACCTTGACTGAATTAAGGGAGATTATAAATTTTTTAATTTATTAAGACATATATGCAGGTTGGGTATATGTTGAACCATGTGTAGATGTGCTTTAGATAGGGAAAAATCATGTATGGGTTTTAAAACATTGTTTTTTAGAAAATAGACCAAGTCTGGTAGGGAAGGGTTTCCCTAGGCCATATCATAGAGAATAAAATCTATAAAGGGTGGTAAATGGTGCTATAATAGATGCCCCCTAATATATGAGGTCATAAGGGGTACATGATGGCGGAATATATTAAGTTTACAAAATGAATCATGCAAGAACTTGAGAGGATTTCACCAGATTTCAACATGCTAAGCCAATGGAAAAGATTAGAAAGAAAGTTGATGTTTGAGGCGGCCATACCCATGCTCATAGATAATAAAGCATGTCCGCATATCAAATACAAAATCAGACCCAATATGTATACAAGTATAAAATAACTAAAAATACATAGTGGATCATCTGATCATATCCATAGAAGTACATGTTACAATATCACATATAAAGAACTTATCAATGATGCTGAAGTAGAAAGTCGATCACTAAAGTCATAAAGCTGATTCAAAAAGTACCAAGTCAAACAGTGGAACAAATGGTACTATACACAACTCAGGTGCCAACTTATAGGATGTCATTGTGATGAATTACAGCATATAAGGTAAACGGTGTCACTAGCAGAAACAAGAGGAACTGGAAGAACCAACAAATGTTGATGCAAACCTGAGGTCTTCATCGACCGTCGTGGTACATTTCTACACAATGGGAATAAATGATCTAAGGTCGAACATGTGAGAAATTGTTTGATTACCAGTCATTGATGTATACCATTAAAAAACACGAGACTACTCACCGATAATGATGATGAGAGCCAAGGTACCCAATACAATCTAACAATTGTGAATAAATGATCTGAAGTCAAACACTTAGAAGAATCTATCAATTAGGAGACAGTGATGTATTCTAATTGTTGATAGTGAAGGAATCTGCCACTGATGACTACAAACCCTAAGGTACTCCCAAATGGACTCTAGACCTTGTTCCCAGAGCAATGAGTTTAAGTTGATGGGAAATGATTTGTTGGAAGGAAGGAATTAAGGCATCCTTCATCAATCCAGCACGAATGTAACCACAAGCCAATAATGTGGAAGGAATCAGACGAAGAAAGATGTAGTAACCAAACTTAAGCAAATTTCTAGCATACACAAGCTGATAGAAACCCTTTGAACCAACCAATATTGAAAGTTGACACAAAGGCGAGGAGTCCAGCAATGGGGTCAAATGGAAACTAAGGTAATGCACAAATCCCAATGTGTGATAATGAACGCTGATGTCGAACACAATAGAAATCACTTAGTCCAAGACCCATGATACTGATCGATGCTGAGCACAAGGTCACTTATCAATGATGGAAATAGGGCCAGGGTGTAGCTCTAGGTCTACTCTTAGAGGAATTTGTCATAGTCGATAAGATCAAGACCCACCAACAATAAGTCAATGGAGACCTTCTCAAACCAGCATGAGCAAAGGACCGAATAAATGATGTGATAGTGAAC
Organism: Pinus tabuliformis; assembly: GCA_031772625.1. Lineage (NCBI taxonomy): Eukaryota > Viridiplantae > Streptophyta > Pinopsida > Pinales > Pinaceae > Pinus > Pinus tabuliformis. The sequence continues at coordinate 68,721,571 of CM062806.1, read as the reverse complement.
ATGACTCTGAAAACCAAGGATGGTTGACTAAAAATAAGTCAATATACACCGCAAAAAGGTCGAGTCAGGTTTACTTCCCTTGAACAAAAGCATGACTCAAATGTGGCAATATGGAAACATATGGTAACTTTGTATAACTTTGTCATGCAAGAGGCACAAACAAACTCTCCATGCAATTGGAAGAAATAACCAACCGGTGGAGTACTGATTGAATAACAAGGTTAAGGCTCTCCTAAGTCAAACTAAAGACCATCCCAATGGAGGAAAGACTGAATTTGAGTTCTTTGTTCAAGGGTGACACAACTGACTCTAGTTGCGACAATCATGGAAGTAATGTCCTGTTCTTGCTCTTTTTTGGAATATTTAATTTTTTTTGTCTTTTTCATGTTTAGAAAGCCTAGAAAAGAATTAAAAAAATGGCTATAATACAGTGGAAATAACAAGTGTCGAAGTACAGATGTTCTAGTTCATGGGAGTGGAACATTCCTATTCTCAATGCAAGGTGAAGAAACTAGTCAATGACACTCAAAGGAATGTTCTTTCCACGGATAAGCAAGGTGTCAAGTAGATAGGAGTAAATGATTGCGGGGTTGATTTCACATAAAGGTCTAGCCAAAAAAGAGGCTTAAATATGAGTCCAAATGAAGCGGGCTTGAGGACAAAAAGAGGAAAATAATCAACATGCAATGTAGTGGTACAACTTAACACAAAGGAACCTCTAGGGTATAAAGCAGAAAAATAGTGAAGAAGTAAGAGAATGAAGCTTCAAGGAACAATTCATGGCGACACTAAAGAGGACTCCCGAGCCTATGCAGTATAGCAGCATGGGAAACATATGTTAGCGAGAATCTAACTAAGATTCCCATGTAAAGGTTGGATCTACCATCACGTCGTGATTTTATAAGCCGATGAGTGAAAATGGCTTAAGAACCAAGACATGATGGGGTCGACCCTATGGCCAATATATTACAGTATGGAGGCTAGTATGAAAAATGCAATGGAAAATTATATCCCCTAACCTACATGCTAGTGAAAAAAGATACCTTCCATGATGGGACTGCGGTCATGGAATCAAAGCGGTCTCTCAAAATATCCAAAGTGTCTTGAAAAAATGACCCATCCCAACACTTCAAGACAAAAGGTCAAAAAGCTCATAACGTTTTTGCAAAGAAAATAAGAACTTTTGAAAAAAAATAATTTTAAATGTTAACCTATATAAATAACTTTTGACTTATAGTTTTTCATTTGTATTGTGAAAAAGTCAGTGAAGGAGCTCTGGAGAAAAAACTCAAGCAACCTCAATCCATCCAATTCATCCGTTAGTTCAGCCTTCAACTATTTAGGTAATCTCCTAAATTATTCTTAGATAAATTTTATTTATTTTCTAATGTCTTTTTCGAAAATTTCATTGTAGAAAAATAGTTTAAAAATTTTTCCCTACACACACGCAGGTTAGACACGGTAGACCCGCGTATAAAATGACCCTATATGTGACTGTGTGTATAGTGGACCCACGTGTGCGTAGTTTGAAAATTTAAAACATGGTTTGCAATGATCCAAAAACATTTGTTTTGCAGGATGTCTATCATATGGAGAGAAAAGGAACATAGTCCAGTTGACAATGCAGTGATGGATGATGAAATGGTGTTAGATGCCTTAAAAGGTTGTGGTTTATTAAAAAAATTCAAGATGCCAAACATGAAGGAAAATGCAAGATTAGTAGAGATGTTGATCGATTATTGGGATCTCGAAGAAGATACCTTCATCATTGTCCAAATTCCTCTAAGAATATAAATAGAGGATGTCTATTTTATCACTGGTCTTTCCCGAAGAGGAGAGAAGCTCAATTCGACAGGAAGAACTAGAGGGAGCCTCAGTGTAGAGGACTATGTATGTATCTATTACCTAGTGAACATAGAGAAGATTGGAACTCAAATTCCAATTAAACATGTAGAGAGCTTAGCCTTGAGAATAATTCTCTTTACCATTTCTAGAGTGAATGGGTCAGCCTCTCTGCACCAAGATTCTCGAGTTTTGATGGATCTAGTGGTAGAGTATCTTACAATAGTTTTTTATTGTTGTACACCCCTCTTATCTAACAGGAAAAAGAAACTTACATCCATAAGAAAAGGTCAAACAAAAAACTTTAGATATGGAACTATTTTATGCTCCTTTTTCTTTGAGAGAGTAATAGGGCTTCAACCCAAGGTATTGTCCACCATTAGCAGCCTGAGGGACCCTCAAATGGGTAGATGGGTTGATCTGATGAAGGGACTAGGGGGCGGTGAGGTCCCTAGAAACACCTTCGATGACGAGTTCTTGTCCTGGTGGGACCAACAAGTCATAGTTGTTGAAGACTACCAAATAAGCACCAATATTGCAGAAAGAATGTTGCAACTCCTGTGTCTACCAACTTTACTTTATCAACCCGGGGTTCGTACAAACTTGGAGGTGACAATGTTGTATACACAAGTAAATTTGATGGGTCCTCTCTTTGTCACTACTAAGCTAGCGATATACCACTACGGCTTTTAAAACCAGACTTCTCATGATTCCAAATAATCTTGAATACTAATGAGGAAAAGAGAAATCTTGTCTACTGCAGTAAGGAAAACGACTGAAATCAAATTCTTAAATAGACCATTTTTCTAACTAACTGCTAAGAGGATTTGCTTCAAAAGAATGCTAATTTAACATGCATGCCATCCTGTTGTCCTATGCATGCAAATTGAAACATCAAACATTCTACTATTGTGCATGTAAATGAACAAAATAGCTCTATTTTTCTTGTTGTCCTTCTTTTTGCATGAAAGTGGGAAATCTAAATTATTTTGGTGATGTGGCAGGTGGCTTAGGGATGACAGTGAATGGTCACAAGGCTTGGGAGGAAAGTAGATGTCATTTTCTAGCTTCCTAGGGGCTTTATCCACAATTCGGCCTCAAAAAAAGCCACTATAGGTCAACCTACAAGATGTCCTAATGCGTTCTATAGGATGTCCTGAATTCCTACATGATCCCCTGTATTCCTACAGGATACATCTGAGAGCAAAAGGAGGGATGATGAAGGTGATGTAAAGGTTAGGAAGGGTGGATGGTGGATGGAATGAGGCAAGGGCATGGCCAGGAGTCCTTCAAAGCTCAAAACCAGAGTTGTGAGATGGTTGAATTTTTCTCAACAAGCTTGGAGAAGTAGTATTCTTGTGAAATGATGAAATCAGTGAGGGTTTTAGTGAAAGAAAGTGATGACCATGGATGTATGAGGTTATTATGGGGTTTTTGAACACGAAATCTATATTTACTACTGAAACTCCTGCATTGCATCAACCATTGACATTTATCCATAAATTATGTAAACAAGAAGGATTTTAATTAACTAAGGAAAACATAATTTCATGAGCTAGCTGCCTATTTCATGCATGGGAAGAACTTGTAGAATAATATGAAACATTGATGAGATATAATGTAAGGCTGAATATAGAATAAATAATAACTAAATCCTATTCCTGCAAACTAATCAAATGTTGGCCTAAGTAACAGAAAACCCTAAATTCCATGAGAAATCAGAATTCTATCTTTTTGGGGCTGCATAGGAGTTCTTTCCTCAAACCATGATCCCTGAAGGGAGAAGTGAGGCCAAATCCACCTACTGACATCTTTTTGATATTCCTTTATCTCTTCTAAGCTACTACTGAAGTAAGACACAAATGGAAGAGAACTAATCAAATCCACAACTACTTGTAATGAAATAATGCTAAAGACAATTCAACCATTAATCTACAAAATCAACTAAGCATACAAATACAAGAAGAGGAGAACTTGTTGCCAGGGTTGGGCCCTAATCGAAGAGCTTCAGCCTAGTTGTAACTTGTATCTTTTTGTTTCATTCAAAAAATCACTTGAAAATTATTTTGAAAAAACATAAGGCAAAAGGGAGATGTAATAAATTGTATATCGGAATCAGAAACACAAAGGAAACAAAGTAATATATCTCAATCGCAAAGATGCAGCAAGCAGTTATAAAGTTACCACGGGAATCACCGATCGCTAATTGTGATAAAGGTGTATCTTGGAAACTGTGCAAAGACTTTGGAAAGGCGGAAAAAGGTATTGTTACACATTTTATATGTATCTCTATTATAAAAGATTATAAGCGTTGAACAGGCTAGACCTGAAACTTATATATATATTACGTTTTAAAGTTTTGGCGGGTCCGTGATCATCGCATAATTTTTTATATATGTGTATGTGGTATGTCGATTAAGATTGCGACAAGATGGACCCGATAGTTTATATATGATGTGTTTTATAAGTTTGGCGGGTCCGCAATATTGCAAGGTTTGAGTTCAAGCACCAGTGGAAAGCGTCGATTGCGATTGCGATGACGGACCCGAAAAACTCTACATTGCTTTTTATAATTCTTGTGGGTCCGCTATATCATAAGCCCTTCATATATATTTTGTTTATGTGGCTTTATATGTATTTCTATTATAAAGGATTATAATAGATAGGCCAGACCCGAAGCACATACATGTTATGATTTATAAGCTCGGCGGGTCCGCAAGGCATACGAAAAAGAAAATTTCAAGTTATAAGGCAGGTTTTCTGGCGGAGAAAAAAATGGTAAATGGTTTTATTATAGCTCACCTGATCCCACTCAGCATTCAACATGTAGCAGTCGGGTGGAGAGAGGAAACCTCCCATTTCGGGCGGGTATTCTCCGAGCTTATGTCCCACCCGAAACCTTTATAGACCGTCTGATCTGAAAAGCGTAGATCTACGGTGGGGATGAATCAGCGGGAAAGTATGCATTGAAAATTGTGTAGAGCCCGTACTGAAAGTGGAAAAAGCATGTTTTATAATATATTTTCATTATAAAAGGTTTACAATAGAAAAGTGCAGGTATAAAGGATTTACACATAATTCCAACACTTCCATAGTTATGTGACCTAAGGGTGCATAAGTTAAGTTTTATAGTGATTATCAGGATGATTGTGATTTGCGATGGAATTTAATGGAGCACTGATGTTCAGGAGGATTTGACAGGTTTATAAAGCAGAATTAACTCTTTTGAGTTCCGTATTAATCAGAGGTTCGCGTTAATTTCACTATGTAAAGTGGAAAATCAGGGTTAGAGCCGTAGTTGAAGAGGAATACAATCTGGTATGTTTATTTGCATTTTGGCCAATCAGAATGCCCATGTAAGCCCAGGATTATACAAAGTAAACGCATTTCATTACAGCTAAAATGAATTAAGCATCGTTAGGGAATTTACAGAGGAATTCGACAGCGGATCAATAAAGCAAGCTAGCAGATATCATCCCCTTCTGAATCCAGTTATGTTCTTGGAAGTGTATTTTACCCTCTGTAAAATTTTGTAATAGTTTTTACCTCATATAGTTAGAAAATCAATTAGATAATTTGGGCAGTTTCAGAAATCAACAACTGTTCCACAATGTATACAAAGAGGAAAATTTAGTAAGAAAGGGTTAGAATTTTAGAGAACCCGAAGACTAGGCCACTGTATTACTAATATCATCATTGATTAATGAAAGAATCAGAAATTTCCATGAGTTGTTGCATATAATTTTGTAAGCTTCTCTATCATGTGTCATGTTATGTTTTCTTCTTTTCAAGTATAGTAATGAAGCTACAGGTCTTTATTTTCTTACGTAGATAAAGTTAAACTTCCTTAAAAGAGTGCTCCTATACTTGAAGTCCTCACTTCCTTTCTAAGTTATAGATAATAGTTTCTATGAAAGACCAGCATATTGTCTATGATTCAGTTCTTGTTGGACACCTAATCCTCTATGGATTAGTGTGGAAGAGAAATAGACTAAGGATGTCCAAGAGACCTTGGGATCTAGAACCCAATGGTCACACCATGAACTATAAATGTATATCATTTGTTAATAAAAATTGTACTCTCATGTTTTATCTTTCAAACTCTTTCTGCCATGTGTGTGTTTAACATGGTATCAGAGTAGGCGTATTCCTGCCTTGCATAATTACTTTGATCCATTTGTATTATGGCCTTTCTGTGCAGGTCATTTCTGCCATCAGTTCTGCATTTCATGAATATTTTCTCAGCTAAATTTTAGCTGCAACCTCTGTCATTTCTCCACCTCCATTTTTGGCATTGCAGTCTGCCATTGTAACTCCAGCTATTTTCTTGCCATTGTACGTTGTCCCTATGCGTTATATCCATCTGTGCATGAATATAACACTCCTTCCCTCGGGAATATCAGCGCCATTCTCGCTGCCATTCTGCTGAGCACAGTACCCAACAACCAAAACATGTGAGTTACTTCTCCTTTGGGTGTCAGATACGATCTTTACACGCAACCTTCTGGCCCCTTCGAAGATTTCAAAGCGAGCAATACATTTCAACTTGGAATTTCATTTCAAATATGTTTCAGGTTCAAGTTCTATCCAACAACCAATCCAAGTAAAAATTATCTCCATTCTTTGAGCTTTGGTAGATACATTTGGTCTCAAATGCGACCTCAATTCTACTGTCAGGTTTTGGGGCCTTCCCAGCATCTAAAGAAAAGGAAAACTTGTAAACTATTGGTTGTTTAGGATGTATTGGCATTTTAAATCCGATGGGAGTGGGATTTTGTGCAATTTATCCAAGACTGTGGTTGCATTTCCAATTTATATCTATGTGGATAAATAAGCTTTTTGGGATATACATAGAAGATATTTGGTTGGGTTGTAATTAGGCTGTAGGGATATACACAAAGGGTCTGCCCAGCTGTTGGTGTTTGGATAGATTGCATCTGTGTTATTTGCAATTGCAACTGCATTTACCTAGAGGCATTATTTGGCATGTTAGCTGAGTGAAATATAAGGACATGTATCTACTGGGGACAATGACAAAGTATTGTGGGTATTGCATCACCTAGATGGTGTGTAGCAAGAGCTACAATTATTCTGCCTGTCGGAATTGTTTAATTTCCTGTGCATAAGTTGTTTTCCCATATGAACCACATGATTTTCTTAAAATTTGTTGGTTTGTTTAAGTTCTATCAGAAGCACTGACAACCTAAAGGCATAGCCAGTAATATACATGAGTGAGTGAGCATAACCATCCTAGCAGCTACAAATATTCCAGTATTTTCACAGTGAGTGGCTTCCCTGTTACTTGAAGTTTGGTGCAAGTTGTGATTTTATAGCTTAATCAGGTACTTGAAACGGGGTTAAGTGTATGAGGACATAACATTTGAATGTAAAGAAATGAAAAAAAAGTCATTCTCACATGGGTAGGGGAGTGGAAAGAAGGTGGCTTCTTCCACTCATTGCCAGCTCCATGGTATCTTTAATTGTTATTAGATCATATTCACTTGATTGAATCATTCTAAGGATATATATAACCATATACTAGCTCTCGTAATACATGAAAATTTGGGCAAGTGCGTTAATCTGGTTGGCAATCTTATAATTTCTCCTTCAAAAAAAAAACTTGCGATGAACCTAAGAAGCTCACCATTTATGGACTCTGTATTGACTAAACATGCCTCAATAAGTTGTTTGATTCGACAGCTACTCTTTCAGCCAGAGATAGTTTTGATGAGCTAACGAGATTGGGTGCTAGAACTTGGTCTATTGTAGATGCTATTACTGAGATTATATGACTATATGTGTGCTGGTTATACTTTGGAGTTAAATATGTGATTTGGTTTCAATAAATTTTATATGTGCATTGAAGACAAATTTATGTCAGTAGAAGAGTCACAGTTGTAGGAGCGACTCTGAGTTTAAACAAATTTATGCCATTCAAAGAGTGAAGTCATCAAATAAAAAGATATTCCAGTGGGAACTCATATTGGTATTTTGGCATTCTTTTATTTTTGGCAGGTGTTGAGATATAAAATTTTTCAATAAGAACCAATCTGCATTGTCTAGTTTGTTGGCTCCTTGCAAGTTTTGAGAAAGGAAGAATTATAGTGTTGAATGAATACTTAAGTTGCTTCATGGTGTGCTTCAAGACTCTCTTGAACTCCTATAAAGCAATTCAAGTTGATCCAGTTGCAACATCTTTGAATTCTACCTGTTGCTTCTTGTTGCACATTGGTTAATTGGTGCACATTTATAGAGGATATTGTTGTGTCATTGTATTGTGAGTGGGTGTTACTTTTCCACATTGGGTCATAGTTGTGATCAGTTTTTAAAAGGTGTAATTTTGACAATGGAGAATATGGCTCAAATTACTAAAGTATTATCATTCTTGAAAACTTTGATGCATTCTACTTATCATGATACAGTGAAAACCAGCAAGAACTATCTCTGTGATATTAAAACCTGTTGCAGTACACACAAGAAAAGATAGAATTTTTGGAGCTTGAATCTCAGCTACAACAAGAAGAATTAAAACAATGGAGTCGTCATTCTGAACCTGTTTCTGTTCAGAACATTGAAACAACAACCCATCAGTAGCAAGTCAATAATGTTACAGTTCATTCAAATTTAGTACCCAATAAAGTAGCAAAGTTAAAGGATGCAGAAGTTCAGTTTGCATTTCCCAAGACCATCATCAGACCTTGGGAAGAGCTTGTCCATAAAAGGAACAAAACTAGTCTTGGATATGACAAGGAATTGTCCTTTCATATTCCAGACTACTCCAAACCAATCCAATTTCAAAGTGTTGGATTTCTTCAAGACAGTTCACCTTCACCTACTCCTCATGACAGTTCACCTTCAATTGTTTCAGATTCTAGTTATCTTCCACAACAACAACAGATTGTGAAATGCCAACACTGTGACTAAGTTGGCCACATGAAAGATCACTATTTTGATATTCATCCATGTAAGCACTGTCATAAAACTATTCATCCTTCAAACAGGTGCTTCAAAAACAAACATCCTGCAAGAACAAAGATTCATCTTGGCTGGGTCACTTCTTGGCAATGGGCATCAACAACCAAGAAGATATTTCAGTCACATATTAGAACTTGTTCAAGAGTATTGAACAGTCTTGCAGTTGAGTTTTCTCCATCATCTCACCTTGTATCTGACAGGGGGGGAAATGATGGTCATCTACAAGCTTCAAAGTCACATCATGCGAGCCTGAGCCACAACCTGCCACACCAATTTTAGAGTTGTAGCCAGAGAAAAAGATGCCCTTTAGCATGCCTTCAATTGGTAATGCCTCTTCAAAGAATTTGGGACACTTCCTCTAGCAGAAGACTACAACTTCTTGCCGTTTTGAAAGAATTCTAGGAATAAAATTCGAGACACTTCCTCTAGCAAAAGACTTCCACTTCTTGCCAGTTTCGGAAGAATTCTAGGAATAGAATTGGGGACACTTCCTCTAGTAGAAGACTTCATCTTATTGCCAGTTTTGGAAGAGTTCCAAGAATTTCATTAAGCATTCCAGAGTTGTTGGTCATCCTTAAACCATCACAGGTTGAGACCTCCCTTTTCAGGTTGAGGTTCTCCTTTTATGCGAGGTGAGACCTCCCTTTACTGGTTGAAGGTTTCCCTCTTAAAAACATCAGGAGCACTTCCTCTAGTAGAAGACTTGAGCATCATGCTAGACTTGGAAGAGTTCTGGGAACTTCACTAAGCATTCCAGTGTTGGTGGTCATCCTTAAACTACCACCCTTTATACCAACATTTCAGAAAGCACATTCAGCCTAGTGCTGCCATGCATTTTTGCACATTTTGTATTACAACTCTCCTCTTGGACTCATACATAACCCTTCGGATTAAGGGGGGAATGTTGGACACCCAATCCTCTATGGGTTAGTGTGGAAGTGGAATATACTAAGTCCAAGAGACCTTGGGATGTGGAACCCAACGGTCACACCATGTACTATAAATGTATATCATTTTTATTAAAAAATGCACTCTCATGTTTTATCTTCCATACTCTTTCTGCCATGTGTGTGTTTAACAATTATCATAATCATAGTTCCTCTAAGTTACAGATAGTAGTTTCTATGAAAGATCAACATATTATCTTTAACTTCTCCTTCAAAATTTCTTCATTCATCCTTTATATCTAGCAACAAATGGCATTCTGAGATGTTCTGGTCATACATGTATTAAGATTTAAAGACCACGTTTTCCAGGTCCTCCATTTGAGAACACAACAAACAATAAGTGATAGTAAATAATATTTATTAGTGTCTTAAGCACAATTTCCCCACAGCCAGGAAATTGGTTTCTTAAGGAACAACATTAATTGGCGTCGTTGTCGGGGAGAGAAGATAAGAATATTTTCCCTAGGTTTCAATATTTTCCTCTAGTTGTTTAGCGAGGAGGAAATATTTGGTTGTTTTGAATCAAAGCAATAACTCTAGCTTCAAGAAGGCCCCATACAAGATTAGACACTTCACAAAGTAAGGTTCAAGCTCTTTCAGATCCTGAAAGGCTGTTTTTTAAGAGGGTTGGAAGGTCTAAGATTCCAATTACACCAATTCCTACTTTATCTGCATCAGGTAGCAATTCACTTGAACAATCATCTGATAAAGAGTCATCTTTTTCATCATCTTCATTTCAGGAACCTAACTTTCAAGAGAAACCTTTAGAATCTGTTACTTTTCATTTATTTGCTATAATCATTCAACCTCAACCAATAGCCACATTACCACCTCTGCATACTCCATTTACTTCTAAATCAAGTTCCACATCTGTGGTAATCAAAGTTCAATAAACATGACAACACCTACATTCTTAGTGAATAGGTATGAACCTCTTCAACTACCACAACCATTCAATCAAATGCCACAGGATTACCTCAAAACTCTTCCTTGTTTTCAAGAGAAGATGACCAGACAGTAGAGAATCATGTAGTAGTATTTTGTAATTTTGCAGAAAGCCTAAATGTTGAACATTTAGATGTTGTTCTAAGACTCTTTGTTCAGTCCTTGGATGGAGAAGTAACAAAATGGTTCAAAGGAATTCCCAATAATACCATTCCTTCTTGGGAAGAGATGGAACATGTGTTTGTTCAGAGATGGGGAGAAAAAAGATACCATGGATATTCATTAACAGAGTTTAATGCCATAAATAAGAAGTCTGATGAAACTATGGCTGAATTTGTCAGAAGATTTAACAAATTGTACAATAGTCTCCCAGCAGAGATTAAGCCTCCTCCTGCTGGTGCAAAAATAACTTTTGCAGGGGCTTTTGAATCAAATTTTGGATTCTCATTAAGGGAAAGAAGAGCTCCAACCCTTGACCAAATCCAAACATATGATTTAGAGATAGAAGCAAATTTGGTGGCTGTAGGAAAAGCACCAGAAACATAGCCTACCCAAGACAAGGGTAAGGCAAAGATAGAATCCTCTCAAAATCAAGCATTGGAGGATATGTTTAAAACATTTTCAGATTAGGTAAATAAAATGGAGTTAGAAAATAAGATTTTGTAGAAGCAAACACAGCATAATAAGAACTTTAATCCCCAATACAGAAGACAACCTTTGCAAATCCTGCAAAGGGAAAGGAAAGATCAAAATCAAATTCAAGCACCATTATATATAGAAGCAGATCATGGTGAAGAACAACCTGAAGATCAAATTTCTACATTATATGCATTACACAAAGATGAAATTGGCATTGAAGGAGAAGAGTATGTGTATGATGAAGCTTATGCTATTCACGATGAAAATGAAATTGATGAATATTGGAAACAATTCTCTGATTTTATGCAGGTTGAACTACATAATAAAAATGACCTGAGAACTAGGAAAAGATCAAGAAATCAAGAAAATGAATGTGAGCAGCAAGTTTCAACTTCCTCACCAAAGGCGACTCCACAAGAATCTCAGTCTGTAAAACAAGTAAATAAAGGAAAGTAGCAACAGAATGTAAATGGTAGGACATAGATACTTCGAGGTGAGTTTTCTTAAGATCAAATAAGAAAAATTCCTTTGGAGAAACTTGTTTCAATTCCTCAAGTTATTCCAGTCATGAAGAAAGGCAAAGATGAGAATGAAAAGACTGCTAAACAGGGTCACTTTTTTAGTCTACTAAGGAGTTGGAAAAGGTAAGATTACAAGTTCCCCTTACAGAATTGGTAAAAACACCTACTTATCAAAAGGAGATTGCTGAGTTTATTAATTTAAAAGAAAATGACAGTATAAATGACACTATAAATCTGCACGAAGATAAACCAGTAGTGGCTCTTGGTCCACATGTAGAGGAAGTAGATTCTTCAATACCTCCGTTTTATATTTCCCTATTGGTTCATGATTTCCTCCTACATAATTGTATGTTTGATTTGGGAGCTTCACATAATCTTATGCCTCTGTCAGTGATGAAGCAACTAAATCTACAAGTGACCAAACCTTATAGAGATTTGTATTCTTCTGATTCGAATAATGTCAAGTGTCTGGGGGTTATTAAGGATCTGGCAGTGTCAGTAACCCAAATTCCAGCTAGAAGCTTGGTCATGGATGTTGTAGTAGCAAATATTCCTGCTAGATTTGGAATGCTTCTATATAGGTCGTGGGGGGGCTAAATCGAGAGGTGTTTGGAAACTATATTTTACATATGCTGTTATACAAATTTTTGGTGGGGAGGAGAGGAGATTGTATAGAGAAATTAGGTTTGTAAAAACAATTACAAAAAATGGAGCAAGAAATTCACCTATATATAGTCAGGAGAAGGATGACTTTTCTTGTTTCACACTGCATGATAATGCAGGGCTGAAAATAATGAGAAGCAGCTTGCTTCAACCAATGTAATTATGGAGCTACAAACTAAAGAAGTGTGGAAATGTTTCTTTACGGAGCTTGTTCCAAGGAAGGAAAAGGTGTTGGTTTTCTTCTAATTGCACCTGGAGGTAATATGTTCCCTTTTTCTTTCAAATTAGAGTTCGAGGCAACTAACAATGTGGCAGAATATGAGTCCTAGAATATTGCTCTACAAACAGCCAAACAGATGGAAGTCAAGTCAATTTCTGCTTTTGGAGATTTAGAGCTAATTATTAAGCAGATAAAAGATCACTGCCAAACAAAGCATCCTAGGCTCTAGGCATACAGAAATGAGGTATGGGATTTGATTGAAAACTTCTTTGAATATTTTAACATTCAATTCATTCCAAGAGATGAGAATAGGTTGGTAGATTCATTGGTCGTGGCTACTAGCACTTTCAAGTCTCCTATTAATCCAAGACTAAGATATGAGGTAGAAATGAGACACAGACCTTCTGTTCCCGATAATGTTAAGAACTGGCAAATTTTTGAAGATGACCAGCAGATTAAGGAGTTTTTGGCTATGGTTGAAGAGTTCCATGGTACAAAAATTGATCAGGACGAAGAAGAGACAACATAAATTGCAGGAGCTAGTGGTTTAAAAGATTCAATAGCAAATCAGAAGATCTTTCAATTAAAAGATAATATTATGCCAAAGGGACTTGTTCCTCTTGAAAGGATTTTTAATTCCAATGATGTGGCTTATGGACACAGGGAAAATATCACAGGATGAACATATTCAGGATCACAACATTGGAACTCAGGAGAATCCCAGGTTAGTCAAATTATATGTTGGAGTTTCACCTAATTTTCAAGAAATATATATTAAACTTTTCAAGAATTATGTTGATGTCTTTGCATGGTCCTATGAAGATCTCAAAACCTATGATGTAAATATTATTCAGCATAAGATTCCTTTGAAGGAGGGGATTAAACCCTACAAACAGAAGCTTAGACAGATAAATCCTTTGCTTCTACCATCAATTGAAAAGGAGGTCAAGAAGTTGCTTGATGCCAAAATCATAGTCCCACTCAGGTATTCTAATTGGGTGGCTAATCTAGTACCTGTGAGAAAGAAAAATGGAGAAATAAGGTTGTGTGTGGACTTCAGAAATATCAACAGGGCTTCTTTGAAAGATAACTATCCATTGCCTAAGATGGATCATGTGCTACAAAAGGTAACGAGATCTTTTAGAATGTCAATGCTAGATGGATTTTCTGGTTATAACTAGGTGGTTGTGGATAAGGAGGATTAGAAGAAAACAATGTTCACAACCCCCTGGGGAACATTTATGTATGCCAGAATGCCTTTCGGATTGATGAATGCAGGTGCTACATTTCAAAGGGCTATGGACATTACTTTTATTGGAGATAAGTTTGTAGTAATATATTTGGATGATATAACTATTTTCTCAAATTCTGATGAAGAACATTTGGATCATTTGAAGAGGAATTTTGATAAATGTAGAAGATTTGGACTTTCCTTAAATCCCAAGAAATCCATTTTTGCTCTGGAAGAAGGAAAACTATTGGGACACATTGCTTCTAGAGAAGGAGTGAAGATAGATTGATCCAGAGTACAAGTTGTGCAGAAAATACCATTGCTGGAGAGTAAAAAGGATATTCAAAAGTTTATGGGAAAGATAAACTTCGTGAGAAGATTTGTATCCAACTATGCAGAAAATTTAAAAGAAATTACTAATATGCTAAAAAAAGAGAATGAAGTGAGTTGCACCAAAGAAGTTAGAGAATCATTTTCCATGATTAAAGAGGCATTACAGGTAGCTCTGGTCTTAATCATTCCTGATTACCAAAATCCTTTCCAATTTTTTTCATTTGTATCATCAAGTTCAATAGTTGTTGTCTTATTGCAAAAGAATGACGAAGAGAGAGAGCAGCCAGTTGCATTCTTTAGTAAGATTCTTAGGGATTCTGAGTTGAAATATAATATTCTTAAGAAACAGGTGTATGATTTGGTAAAAACCCTGAAAGCTTTTCGAAATTATGTGCTGCAGTCCAAAATCATTGCTTATGTGCCAAACGCTGTAGGGAAATATGTATTACTATAGGGAGATGTAGAAGGTAGAAGAGGACAGTGGATTGCCAAGATCCAAGAATATGATTTGGACATAAAACCCACAAAGTTGGTGAAGGGACAAGGATTGGAAAAAATGTTAATAGAATCAAACTTTCAGGCAATGGCAATTAACTTGTTGGCACCTGTAGAGGAAAAAGCAGCTGAAGAAAGTGAAGGAGAGCAAGATCCAGGTATGAAGATCAGGTATAATTTTTTTGTTCAGAATGGTATAAGCATAGAATTCATTATTTGTGCTTTCTTTCTTGTCCCCAATCCTTAGATAGAACAAAGTATAGGGCACTAAAGATCAAAGCACAACCATATGTGATTGTGGAAGGCAGATTCTACTGGAAGGATCCTGCTGGAATTTTATTGCTATGTTTAACAGAAGATGAATTTACAGAAGCAATCAAAGATTAACATGAGGGGCTTTGTGGAGGATATTACAGTTGGAAAGTAACTGCACATAAGATCCTTTAGGCACGATTTTGTTGGCCTACTTTATTTGGTGATACATATAAGTTTGTTAGAAGTTGTCAGAAATGCCAGCGTTTTGCTGAGAAAAAGAGATTAGCTCCTTTACCTTTGATTCCAATTTTCATAGAGTAACCATTTAGGCAATCGGGATTGGACTTTGTTGGAGAAATCAATCCACCTTCAAGAAGACAACACAGGTGGGTTCTCACAACAACTGATTACTTCCCCAAATGGGTAGAGGCAATTCCTACTAAGAAAGAAAATGATCAAATAGTAATGAAGTTCCTGGAAGAAAATATTTTCAGTAGATTTGGATGCCCCGTTAGAATTATAACAGACAATGCTCAAGTCTTCAACTCAAGTAGGTTCATTTCTTTTTGTCACAAGTATAATGTTATTTTGTCCCACTCAATAGCTTACCACCCTCAGGGAAATGGATTAGCTGAATCTACTAACAAAACTTTTATGAAGATCTTTAAGAAAACCATTGCAGAAAATCAAAGAGATTGGGATTCTAAGTTAAAGTTTTCTCTGTGGGCTGCTATAGTAACTACAAGAATATCTACAGGGAAATCACCTTTTGAATTAGTATATGGACCTCGGGCTTTGTTTCCAAGTAAACTTGTAAAGCTAGTGATTGCAATGATTCAAGAGGCAAAAGAGAACCAAATGCTTTGATAAGAAGAATGAACAAAGTGGTGGAGCTAAGTGAGAACAGGGACAAGGTAAGAGACAATTTGATTATGTATCAATCCAAGATGAAACATATTTTTGAGAGGAAAGCCAAGGAAATTGATTTCAAAGTTGCAGATTTAGTATTGAGATGGGATACCAGAAGAGAAGATAAGGGTAAACATGGGAAGTTTGATCCTCTCTGGTATGGTCCTTTTAGAATTTCTGAAGTGAGATCCAATAATACCTTCATCCTTGAGAATCTTGATGGTGAAACTCTACAACTGTCTATTAATGGGAAATACTTAAAACACTACTTCCAGTTCTAAAGAATAAGCATCATTTCATTGTGAATACCAGAGTGAAATCATTGTACAAATGCCATAGTATTTCAATTTATGCAAAGCAATATATGACTCCATGCCCGAAGTGAAGGCACTAATCTGCGGTTCTTAGTGCTTCTGTGGCAAAAGCATTATCCCCAGGTGGAGCGAGATGTTGTAACTTGTATCTTTTTGTTTCATTCAAAAAATCACTTGAAAAATATTTTGAAAAAAGATAAGACAAGAGGGAGATGTAATAAATTGTATATCGGAATCAGAAACACAAAGGAAACAAAGTAATATATCACAATCGCAAAGATGCAGCGGGCAGTTATAAATTTACCACGAGAATCACTGATCGCCGATTGCGATAAAGGTGTATCTTGAGAACTGTGCAAAGACTTTGGAAAAGGCGGAAAAAGGTATCGTTACACATTTTATATGTATTTATATTATAAAATATTATAAGCGTTGAACAGGCTGGACCCAAAACTTATATATATTACATTTTAAAGCTTCGGCGGGTCCGTGATCATCGCATAATGTTTTATATATGTGTATGTGGTATGCCGATTTCGATTGCGACAAGCCAGAACCGATAGTTTATATATGATGTGTTTTATAAGTCTGGCGGGTCTGCAATATCGCAAGATTTGAGTTCAAGCACCAGTTGAAAGCGCTGATTGCGATTGCAATGACAGACCCAAAAAACTCTACATTGTTTTTTATAATTCTTCCAAGTCCGCTATATCATAAGCCCTTCATATATAGTTTGTTTATGCAGCTTTATGTATTTCTATTATAAAGGATTATAATAGAAAGGCCAAACCCGAAACACATACATGTTATGATTTATAAGCTCGGTGGGTCCGCAAGGCATATGAAAAAGCAGATTTCAAGTTATAAGGTAGGTTTTTGCGCAGAGCAAAAAACGGTAAATGGTTTTATTCGAGCTCACCTGATCCCACTCAACATTCAACACGTAGCAGTCAGGTGGAGAGAGGAAACCACCCATTTTGGGCAGGTATTCTCCGGGCTTATGTCCCACTCGAAACCTTTATAGACCGTCTGATCTGAGAAGCACAGATCTATGGTGGGGATGAATTTGCAGGAATGTATGCTCGTACTGAAAGCGGAAAAAGCATGTTTTATAATATATTTTCGTTATAAAACGTTTACAATAGAAAAGCGTGGGTATAAAGGATTTATGCATAAGTCCAACACTTCCATAGGTATGCGACCTAAGGGTGCATAGGTTAAGCTCTACAGTGATTATCGGGTCAATTGCGATTTGTGATGGAAGTCAATGGAGCACTGAAAGGGTGGATTTGACACGTTTATAAAGCAAAATTAACTCTTTTGATTTTCGTATTAATAAGAGGTTTGCGTTAATTTCACTGTGTAAAGTGGAAAATCAGGGTTAGAGCCATAGCTAAAGAGGAAGACAATCTGGTATGTTTCTTTGCATTTTGGCCAATCAGAATGCCCATGTAAGCCTAGGATTATACAAACTAAACGTGTTTCATTATGGCTAAAATGAATTAAGCATCATTAGGGCATTTACAGAGGAATTCGGTAGCGATCAACAGAGCAATCCAGCAGTTATCATCCCCTTCTGAATCCAGTTATGTTCTTGTTATTTCATGTTCTTGGAGGTGTCTTTTACCCTCTGTAAAATTCTGTAATAGTTTTTACTTCATATAGTTAGAAAAGTAGTTAAATAATTTGGGCAGTTTTAGAAATCAACAATTGTTCCATAATGTATAAAGAGAGGAAAATTTACTAAGAAAGGGTTGGAAGTTTGGAGAACCCGGAGACTAGGCCATTGTATTCTTGATATCATTGTTGATTAATGAAAGAATCAAAAGTTTATGATATCATTCTTACTAGGTGTTTCCATTTTCTTTATTTAAGGCATAAATTAATGATTATTATGCTTCACTATGCCCTTTGAATCACTTCAAACTAAATTTTCAAACCAAATTTATGCAAAATTTTAATAAGAGTACGCACTTTTGTTTTTCTTTGTAGGAGCTCGATATTGAATCTTCTGTATCTCTGTAATTTTAGATCTCCAAGGTATGAAATTTATACTTGTGGTAGCCCTCTAAGTCCTATTTCTAGTACCATAGGTCTAATCAAGATTTGAGTCTTCAATAAATATTTAGGCCAAATCTCCCACGATGACCTGTTTATAGACTAGTTTAGTATAGAGAACTTGTACGAAGGGCCACGTGTCATTGTTTCAGCCTTCGGACATGAGAAAGATACAAAGACAACTACAATCTATTATCTTATTGTCCCTTCTTATGAAATTTGAATCTAATACTCAGAGAGAAAGTTATGATGATTTTCCCAAGGTCACATGTTTGGGATGTAATTCGAGATCCTGCAAAAAACCAACTTCCTTGGATCATATCTCCGAAAATATAGCGGGACAAGATATGAAATTTGGACCCAAGTTTCATAAATATTTAGGCACAAATGGGTTGTTTTTCCACTTATGAAAATTCATAGAAAAAACATTAGAGATAAATTTCCACAATTACCTGTTTGCAGCAATGAAACCCTAGAATCCAAAGTTGTGATACCAAATGTTATGGAACCAGCTCACAAAATAAAATAAAATATAGATCAATGACTTAAAAATAAGCCTCTTTGAGGGGGAAAGCTCCTTTACTTTACAAAAATGAACAATTCTTGGATGATACAAATGACAAGACCTCCTTTCTATATATAGGGGTCTAAGGGGTCACAAAAATATAATAAGGGGGTACACTAAGAATAGCAATGAGGGAGTACACTAGTATTATAGGGACCTAATAGTGTGACTTGTGAACTGTACTAAGGATAATAATTTAATTATTTAAGTGACTTGGATATGATCTCAATTGTTGATCTCAAGTGAGCTGAGATCTAATCTCAACCATCAATCACTTAGGACATTAGCGTAAGGGATTTGACTTAATGAAGATATATAATAAGCATAAATGAGAGGTGAATATACAATTGGAGGAATCGATTTTCTCTAAGGTAAGACATTCACCTAAATTCAAGTGAAGGAAGAGTGCAGGAAAATTTTGTGATTATTTACAGGAGGTCAAGTTTAGGAAATCAAGAAGCCAAGTAGTTGAAGTTTAGAAGACATTGAGTTGTCGGGAGGCTGATTTATCTAGTGGGCCAATGTTTTGAGTGCGCGGGGGTCATACGAGAAGGAGAGGCAAGGCCAATTGGATGATACCAAGAGCTGAGTTTCTCGATGGTCAAATTCTTCTAGTAGCTAATGTTTTGGTGGGCATAGTTTCTTGGGTTGAGTTTTCCAATGGGGGTTGAGTTATAGGTTCTAATAGTCCATTTTTTCTATGTATTTTTCTCTATTGGTCAAGGCACATATTTTATTGAGTTCTTTTAATGAATGAAAATTTTTATGGATGTATAGTGATTATTTTGATGTGATTTATCTCTCTGATTCTATTTTTTCCACTACAAATATTTTATTTCATAAGTTAAATACGAGTGATCTTATTTTCACAACAATTCAAAATTTTATTTAATAATTTTTAGTGAATAAAAAATGTTGAGCTACAAATAAATCTAGAATGGTATTGGAAATTTAACATATAACATATGAATAAAAAAACTCAAATGTCTATTTAATGTTTATAGGGATTCATTTCCATGTAGATTTGCTAAAAGGCTCACTATATGTATGGAAACAATTAAATAAAATATTTTAGTCAAAATATCATAATGCAAATGATATTTTTTGTAAAATACTATTTTGTATTTGAAATGAGTAAATATTGAGCTATGTTAAATGATATTTGTAAGAGACCCACCTTTTTGAGCTTAATTTTGTATATGTGGTCATAATCGTGAATGACAATGTGGAAGCCATGACTAGTTGGGACAAATCCTGTACATAATTTAAGTATTAGTTTTTTTCTTAAAAATAATAATAAAATGGAATGTTGGCATGAAGGGAGTGACACAAAATCATGTTTTAGGGTGGTCATATAAGTGGGAGTGTGGAAAATTGAGGATGATTCCTTCACCCTCGAAGATGGAAGAGATGGCATAACATATTGAACTACCACCTTCTAGATTGAAAAGAAATGATTGGACAAGGGAAAGTATCCACATTTTCTTGTTCTAAAACAAGATGGAAGAGGAGAAGATATAAATATTTGTAGGAACACAAATACCTGAAAGGGAAAATAGTAATGGAAGAAAACTGTGAAGGGAAGTAGAAAAATAAAGACTTTTGGGAAATCATGACATGGTGGGAGAAATATTTCTGTTTGAAATTGACCATGGATCTCATGGAGAAATGATGAAGTTGCAATTGATCCCCATGCATCTAAATTGGGGTGTTATCCCTTGTATTGATGTCATTGATTCCAATGAACTATGTGTTTCCAAACCTGACTGATCAATGGGAGGCTCAGTGGAAGACAAAATAGCCATGGTCCTAGATGTATAGATATTAGCTAGTTAGAAAAGGAAATATGAGTCACTGTCATGTTTGTTGGAGAGAGTTATTAACATACTAGACAATGGACTATAATAATTTTGTGGTGCTTCCTATGAAAAGACAACTAAGAGATCACCCGAACAATGGTTTCAACCTCTTGGACTCAGAAATTCCCCATTTAGATTTTGGGTGAATCCTTGTAAATGGACTTAGGGTAAGTGAGTCAATGTGTTGTATACTACCAGAGGGTAGTTGAGAAACCACCTAGACAATGGAATCCATCTCTTGAATGTATTATAATCTTGGTATGAATTTTCCTTGAGTAAGCATCCCCTCAGAATTTAGATATACCTCGAGGTTGGTTACTTTTAAGAAAGTTGCAGTGCAGTTGGCCTATGGTTGGGTGGAAAGTTAAAGTTCCTCCTTCAGTTAAAATCCAGCTTTGCACATTTAGATTAGTCAAATTTAATGATATATTAAGTTATTGGTGGTGATGATCCATGAATTTAATTTCCTTTAGTTGGATTGGTGTAGTTAAATTTGGAGGTCTAAACCATCTCTATGATGTTGAAATTTCTTGATCTTGGCTCTAGGTTAGAGTCTTAAATCACTGACGCTAGCAAACCAAGAGTATTAACCATAAACTACTTTTCATAGAAGAAAATTATAAAGTAGTAAATCATACATGCACAATGTACACATTGTTAAACAAAATTGTACAATGATGTACAATCACCAATCTTCGTTATATTAATCCATACTAATAAACACAATAGCCTATGGTTACAAGATACAATGACAAACTTGCTTCATTGCTTCTATGTTGTATCTTTTCCTGTTGGTCCGTCGCACCCATTCTGCTCAACTTCAGGAGGGCTTCCCTCTAACACTGCTGCACGTCCTTCTGCACGATGTACTTGGGCTGATCCAACCTACTCCTCTAGGCTAGCCAATAACCGAGTTCCAATCAGCCAGGCTAGCAAAAAAATTCATCCATCAAAGTGTTGCATGTTGGCACCGTCCTTCACCCAACTTTCGACTGCTCTTTGTCCTTCAAGATAGGTTTTCAAGGGCTACTTTGGGTGGTCAACTTGCTGCCATCCAACAAATATATGACACCCAATCCTCCACTGTTGAATCTGATCCTAGGAAGAAACCTTTCCTCCTTAGTATATCCTCCACATGGCGAAAACATGTTGCTATACTCACGATCCAAACTAGTCAACTCCTTTGACCGACAATCCTCCACAAAACATTGTTGTCACTACTGTCTGCATTGCTGCTCCTGCAATTCTGGTTAGGGCACACAATACAACCCTCAATCCTCCATGCAGTCAGCAAATAAGCCCTTCTAGGGTTGTGGTCTACCTTGGAGAAGGCCCTACCATGCCACGCTACCTTGTTAAGGGACTGTCCTTCCTAACGCAGCCCTTAAACTCCTCCAGTTGCCTTCAATGGCTTGCGGTCTAGGAAAGTAGCTTGTTGTAGTTGTGGATCCCCTCCAAAACTAACCCAAACAGCTACCTAACAGCCCTGTCTTGTCCCAACAATTACAACGCTAGAATGGCCTTCTTCGGACCTGTATTTATCCCTAAGACATTCCCAAATATATCTGTGATCAACCCAAATATTTGGCCTTCAAACAAACCTCTACCACACTACTCCTCGGACTTCACTTCATACTTTTTCCCACGTTGTCCTTCACCCTTTCTTGCTGCTGCTAGGGCATCCAAATTTCAGAGCTAATTCTTAGAGGAATGTCTCACAAATGGATGCCCAAATAGCCTCCCACAAAATCAAATTGAACCAACATGTCTTTTGAATTTCTAATGTCAGCCTATTTGATAAACTCATGTCAGTCGACATGAAGAAATTCATAATTCATATGTCAACTTCAAAGATTAATATCTCTAAAATGAAAAATCAAATTCAAATGATCTTCAATGCGTTGGAATCGTCTTTCCGAGCACTATCATCCTCATCCATCACATTCTGTGTATCCATCACATGGTTAACGTTTTCATAGTTTAATTAAGCACATATTGTGCACCACACTTCATCATTTTACTAACCCCGATCAATAATTTATGTTAGCAATTTAAGACATTAAATTGACTGAACACTAATGTCTGCTTCTTTTATTTTCATCATAGTTCTTGATATGTCTTTTTCGATTGAGGGAAAAAGTGATTTCAAAAAGAAATTGAGACCAAGAGCTTTTGTGACATCAATCTTACATAAACTACGATGTTCCTTCCATTGATGGACATGGTCAAAGATGTGGGTAGAAGTAGCTTGTTATAAGTGTGTCAATAATTACAGCCTCGTGTCATTGCATAATAGGAGCTAGAAGAAGGTGATGAATGATATAGCTAAATATTCAAACGTTCTATCGGAATGAATTGCCTCATTTACATACCATTTCGTTGTAGGGCCAGTGAGGGTACATTGAAACAATCTCATATGAAATGTTTCCTTTATGATGATATTGGGTGAGCACCATAAATGAGAAGTCATGATGTGGTTGACAGGGTCCTCCCCTATTTTCCTTCAAACTTAGGGATTCTTGAAGGCAATTTGGTTGGCAGAGAGGGCCATTGTGGATGATGATAAATGGGATAGTTTGTATGCTTGGTTAGATCTGGAAGATTTAAAGAAGCTATAAAGGGATTCAGTAGGTATTTTGCATCATAAAAAGACTTTGAAATGAAGTGTTCAATGGAGTCCCTTGTAGGGAAGTATGAGTGGGACTACTTAGCGGCATAGTATGTGGACATCCCTGAGGGTTGTTAGAAGGAATATCTATAGGGAATACGCCTTAGGGTTTTTTCACTAACTTACCCGCGTCCAGTGAGAACGAGTGAATCTCAAATTTTGGTTCTCGGTTTCATACCTAATACCTCTACCATGTTTTGGGGGCCAACAAGGAGGTATGTGATAATCCTCCACCTAGGCCTTACCCCATTCACAAGTTTCTTCTAATTACCAGATTTTTCATTGGATGATGCATGATTTAAATCTCCCTATAAGAAAAATTCTATGTTTCGATATGTAAAACAAACATGGAAACTTTTATGTTGCCTACTCGCGTAGTCATAAACTAAACTATAGATTATTGTGACGACTATGGGAAATTTAATATGTTCATGGTAAGGCTACTTTTAGAGAGCCTTTTCTTCAATTAGGGTGTGCAAAAAAATTGTAGGTTAAAAGAAACAAGTACAAAGTTTCTAAAGGGAGGATACCCTTTATTCAAAGTTTAAGTTAGCTTAATGTGTGGAGTAAAAGTGTGTGCAAATGAAATTGTGAGCATATAAATTATGAAGTGATTTAGATATGTGGTGATCCTTTACTACTCCCCTAATTACACTATGTTCCTTGCAATAAGAGAAAGGGTGTGTGGATCATGGACCACTTACATCCTACATAATTACACTATGTGAGCATATAGGGAGATGAAAGCTTTAGTGGTTTGAGAAATATTTCATATTCCACCACAGGTTCACCACAAGGACACAAATGAGAGAGGGGCTACTCTCTTTATTTATTAACACCTAGATATGGTCCCTATAATAATGAAATGAAATAAAATCTTTGGTTAACAAAACAAGTCAAAATTGATGTGTGGATTTTAAGGGTGCATATTTTCCTCCTAGTTAAGCTAAGTGTGATGTGAGCTTTCGTAATGAGAAAAAAAGGTAAAATGATATGTGGATTAGGGCCATATACGTTCCTCCTAGTTAAGAAATGTTTTGATGAAAAATTTCCGAGGTAAAAGATAAGTAATTTCCCTACATATGGTGGTTAGAAAAGAAAATTGAAAGCATATATGAACTATAAAAATTTGTGGGAGTGTAGGCAGGTCACTAAAGGCTTCCATGGCACTTTAGAAAAGGGAATTACAATGAAATTTTAAGCTCTTTGTCTTGCAAGTTATGTACTGCATATTCATGAGACTTGCGTGACCGTCTATGCAAAAAGTTGCGAGGCCAGATTGAAAAAATAAATAGGGGTACTTTTTGGACTGGATTCAAAGTGGTGGTTTTTGCAAAGTTGAATTTTGATGGTGCTTCCAAAAGGAAATCTTGGTTAAGCCAATTACAAAGGAAATTTTCACCACTAGGTCAAACCTTAAATTTTTATGTTGCAAATTGTGACTTCACAAGTAATATTTTTTCCAATTTCCTAGCCATCGAAGGACGTATGGTGTTGGTGGTGAATGAAGGCTATTCAAAACTGTAGGTGGATAATGACTCTAAGTTGGTCATCTCAACTATCATGAGAATCATCAACAAGACACCTATAGAAAAACTATCCAAGAGATGGTAACTAGAATATATTATCCCGAATATTCTCAAGTTTATCCACTCTATTCATTATGTTATCGTTTCACATTCTTTCTAAATGAGAAGAAAAGTTGGAAACTTTGCATCACACTTGGGGTGCGAGGATTATAACATTTGTCTAATATAATCATAGCCTAAAGGGGTGTTAGCTAGATTTAAGGAACCTCTACAACTCATTATAGATGTTGATAACAATTCCTAGATCATGGTGTTAGTCAACGAAACATTATAGGTCAAGGTGTATCTCTCCACTCCACTCCCTCCAAAACATTTAATAGGGGTGGATGGCATGGCCATCCCTCCCCATGCAACACACATGAAAATTGCACACATTATCCTTATTTAAATATTCGATATTTTCTTCATTAATCTATTATGCAACGAGAGACTCCCTGTTTTTTCTTGCATGCCCATACCTTTCCCCCACTACATGTGGGACAATTTCCTTGGGCGTCTGAAAGCCTGAAGGTATGTGTGAGTGGAAAATTCTTAGAGTTATTTCATAATTTGTGGGATTTTAACCAACCATGGATGTTGGCATTCTCCTATGGATTAGAATCAACCTAAACTTGCATTATATATATACCGATATCTAGGTTTGGAGGTCCATGAAATATAATTTGTTTCCTAAGAAACGATCAAGAGTGAGACTTTAAGAAGGAAAATATTTCAAATTTCAGGACTTTGCTAGCTACGCTGCACTTGGAGTCTATAAGAGCCTAGGACATCTGCCTTCATTTAAAGCACACAAGTTCAATAGTCTAGGTTCAATTTGCTTGAAAATTCAACGTATTTTCTTATCCCTATGGCATATTAGTCTTATTTTGTAGTTTCGTTTCTCATTATTGGATTATTATTTTCTTATTTTTGAGTTCAATTGGGTTGGTTTGTGGCCATAATTTTGGTCTCTCCAAGCATGTTCCATGCGTTGATAGAATACTTTCATCCACCATATCTTTTGTTTTCTCTTCTCTATATATTGGACTTGCTCACCCTGGTTTCATATAATCCCTTCGTTTTTGCATTTAGTGAGTTTTCTCAGTCTTAATCCTATAAGTTTTGGACTATTGTGGGTAAGCTATTTCACCTGTAAATTTATTTTTGGTGCAATATTCCTTGGTAGAAAATGCAGAATCACTGTGGAGATGGGAGTAGAAGCCTCATGCCTAAGCTAGTGCTTAGGAAGCTATAGTCATCTTCCATTCTTCCACACCCCCTGAAATCCATGAAGAAATCTGTCAACTTGAAGCCCTCACAAGCAATTACTGACAAGATTATTTAGATTCAAAAATCCAAGAGGAGGAAGCTAATTGGGTTCCTTACCCTGGTCATGTCAGGGGAAGATGAAGCTAGTACGTGAACTCCATAACCTTGCATTTTTAGATGAAAACTCTTATGGGAAAGCTCTTGAAAGAAATCATGAAGACCATAATGATATCATATATTCTTTGAACGAAATCAAGTAGGTGCAGCAATATCAACACTCTTATCTTGCTAGTTTCGATGTATGACTAGCTCACCTAGAAATCCACCTTCAGTGTAGCATAACACCTCATGCTCCATCTAGTAACAATTTTAAGGATTCAACTTTATTTACCTTTTCAGAGTCTTCATATCATGTTATGCCTATTAGAAATTGTGTTGTTTCTTTTTGTAGTCTAATATAGTTTTAGTAGTTTTTAAGTATCAAATGTTTTTACTTGACATATATTGAACCTTCATTGTGGCATAACACCTCATGCTCCATCTAGTACCAATGTTAAGGATTCAACTTTATTTACTCTAATCACATATTGAGGTTGAGCTTTGAATGAACAATGTAATTTGATCTACCCACTGGGATTGTATTCTCCTCCCCTCGGGAAAGTTCTAATTATTTCCCCCCAATAGTGGCTTCCACCCTTCTCACTCTCTATGAGAATTGAACCTATGGCTTGGTGCACACTAAAACCCACACAAGACAATTGGTTACACCTCAAGGTTTATATGGATTAAAGTTACAAATAATTATTTAAATTCAAAGTTAGAATTCCAAAACATCATTAAACTATGAACTTGCTATGCTTACAACTCATTATGGAAGAGATATTGTAATGTCATGTCCTGTTATGTAAACATTTTAACTCGGTCAAATTACATAAAAATATAGAAATATAATAATGATAATAATTATTGTTAATATAAGTATAATAATTATAATTATAATTATAATTATAATTATTAATTAAAATATTTTGACTTTGTGAAATTACATTAAAAAAATTAATAATTATAATAGCAATTGATATAATAAAAATTAAACAATCCTAGATCCATCTTAACTCGCGATCTACCAAGAATAGAGAAGGATCAAATATTTTTATCATAGTTTACTCTTCTCACTAGGAATCAAGTATCTTGAGGTGCAAACCACTTTTAGAGTAAAAAGGGATTTGATCCATCTAAGTGCTTGATAGATTTGGATTTAAGATGGATCTAAACTGGTTGTAAAAGAGATCACAATAATAAAATTAATCGTCTTTATTATTTCATAACAAAAAATAAAAGTTCTTTAATTCAATTTTATATTACTAAATTAGCAATTTTATTTTTAATAAAATAATAATGTTTTTTATTAATTTAAATGAGTTTTAAATTTCTCTAAATCATTGTTTTAATTCATTAGTTTTTTTTAATGCTCTACTGTATATTACTTTTGGAACATTACATTAAGTTGATGGCCACCGTGAATGGAAACCAACCCAAAATCACAGATTAAGTTCCTTCAAATTCCAAATGTTTTTTATGATGTGTTCTTTGCACAAACTAAAAGAGTAACCAAAATGTTTATTGTTATGAGATGAGGCATAACCAATCTATCTCTATTTTGGAGTGCCTCTTATACAATACCAAAAATCCCAAACACTACTCATTTCCAACTAAAATAGAATAACACAACATACAATAAGCTGGTTCTCTAGAGATGCCATGAAGCTAATGTGCCACAGTGAGCGTCTAGAGAGGAACCTCAATCCAACCTTCAAAAATGGAGCCCAAACTTTTAACCCGTCAGTGATTTTTGGAGCCACCCTGGGGCAGGGCCGTGAACCTTAAGAAACATGCTCGTTCGCTTGGTAGCCACCAGTTCTGAGCCATGAATACCACCAGAGTCGACACCATTAGTGCCTTACCACATTTCCCATGGCGTTCCAAGAGGCCACCTACTCTTCACCATGGAGAAGTTGATAATTAAGTCATTGAAATGCCTACCTAATACCTGAGTTTACATGCACTAGGAAATAGAGGTCTCAGCCCATCATCATCATTTTATGCCCGTGGGTTGATCTATGGGTTGAAAAGGGCCAGCATTTCGCCTTGTCTTTTCAACATTCTAATGCAGTCAAACTGCATCTTTTAAGATTCTCTCATGGACCTATGTGTTATGGCCCATGTATCCTTCCTTCATGAAGTGAAACTACACCCTTTACACAAATCCGGACTTAAACTAATTAAATCCTTGTTTAATTTGACTTAACAAACCCTGATTGATTTATCGGAACTCAAAACAATATAAAACCCATTTTAAACCTTCACTTTCGCTATCTTGCTAAAATAGCTGAATTCCTTCAATTAACCGAAATATGGTGAAACCCCAAATTTTACACGGAACCCAAAAAATAAAACCACAACTCATAATCTTATCAGGTCCGATTCTTGAATTAATTCATGTGCACCTTACCCATGCGATCACTGTCGGATCATGCCCTTCACAACGAACGGTTACGATCAACCCAGAATCGAACTGTATTAACTCACAGTTGATAATTCATTGGTTCCGAATTTTCCACCGATTTTGACCACTCTTACGGAGCCAATAAGGAATATAAATCCTTGATGTATAGATTTTTGGGTCCGTTTTTTAAATTAAAGTTCGATCACTTTATGACCCGATATTTGTTGGATCTCGCTCCTTTAATCGGACGGTCACGATTGACTGGCCTGTTAACTCAATTTAATAAAATATCGCGTCTGGTTTTTAAATACTGCTTATGGTATTGAAGGCACACGAGAAACAACTTTCACCTACAAAAATCACCTTTCCATTGGTTTTAACGCCCTCGCATCTTGGCATGCGATGACCATGGATCTAACGAATTTGCTTGATCGAACGATTCTGACTACTTCGGGTTCTTCACAAGTTTATTAGTCTACTCGGTAGTATGATGTTTCAGGTCCATTTTCTTGTGTTCAGGTGAGTGCACCTTCATCAGTGAACACTGTCGATCTTCTCATAAATAGATCATCATTGATCCAACCTGTGATCAATGATGATTCACCAGTTCATTCGATCTCTATCTGCGTTCAATCGGCGATCAACAAAACTAGTATTTAATAGAGGATTCAATCTACATTTAAACAATCAACTCACATAATAAAAACACATAGAAATAAGTTTTTCACACAACTCCTTTCATTAATAACAGTATTTAGATAATGTATAGAACATCTCGTGTTTTGATCAACTTCAACACTCTATAACACTTTGCCTACTCTAACTCTCTACCTCAGACTCTATCTATCCTCTAACTCTCTCCTTTTCCTCTCTCTCTCTCTCTAACCTTTAATTATTCAAAAGATCACAATTTATACAAATACAGATTGATGAACCAATTTAGTTCAGATCCAACAATCTCTCACTTTCTCCTAAAGTATCTCTTCAGCTCCACCTTTATCTCAACAAATCCTAAATGAAGCTTTTTAAATCCCTCAAATCCTCACTCTTCCTAGGATTACTCAACTATCTCTAAAATATCTACATTCACGACATATTCCCAAAATTTAAATTTACAATTTAAACTCTCCTCAAATTCAACTAAACTTAGGAAAATAAATAAAATGATTAAGGGAACCCACTCCCATTAGTAAATGTAAAAATAACACTAATGGGTCTTATAAGATTGGATGAATGCTCCTGCATAAAACTCCCCAAGTTGAAAAATATTCATGGACTCTTGTTCATGAGTCACCCAACTGCTCCTATTGCAAACTTCATCAATTTTCATCTTCCCATTGGCTGTCTGACCTTTTCCAATTGCAGGTGCATTCAGTGCCTCCTCTCCTTCTCCTGGATGCCAAACCTTACTTTGTAACTTGCCATCTCTTTCATCATGTTGCTGCTCCATTTTTCCTGCCACTGTTGCTTTAGTCATTCCAGGTTTCCAGATCTTATGTTGTTGTTGTGCTCTCTCTTTGTTGATATAGTTTCCTTTTGTTAATTTCTCTTCTTTGTTCGTTCTCTTCTTACCTGATTTCTTCATCCACAATTTCTCAATTTTCTCTTTACACTTTGCAACCTTTCTGAAACACATGAACCTTAGTTGAACTCCACTATCAACTAACTGTTGTACATTCTCTTTTTCCATAGTAAATATGAAATTTATGTCCAATTTTACTTCATCTTTGTCCTTTATAATCCATTGGTTGCACTTTACAGCCTCCCCTTCATTGCTATGAAAGACAATCGTTTCCTCTATGTCATAAGGTTCACTTAATAATTTTTCCAGAAAATTAAATCTTCTTTCATATTCAATAAGCATGTCATTTACATATGGCTCCTCTTTCCTGTTTAAAACAGAATTTCCATCACAAATGTCAGATTCAAAATTACTATGCTTTCCACTCTCGATAGAGAATTTTGTCATCATGTCTTTATGCTGATTTTCTGCAAAATTTATGAAACTGTCAGCAAATTTTATTTCAACACTTTCCTCTGCATTACACAGTGTTCCTTGTTTTGACACAAGACTATCATTCAACAATTCAATAGCTATAATTTCTTGGAGCATATCATCATTAAGTATCCTCTCATCCTTTGTACTTATACCATTGCAACAACATGATGTTGTTTCATCTTCATGTTAACATAAACAAAACTCTGTTTTTCTAAAGGTTCTTCATGCTTTACATACTCATAAAAATAATCAATTTCAAAATCATAGATTTCCTAATCTTATGTATTTGTAAACATCATCATACATTCTTTCACATTTTCCATAGTAATTCTATCTTGATCCTCCGGTGAAGATGCTTCATTCTGGTTACAAATTCTCATTTGGTTTTCTCTAGCTTCTTGAATTATGACAAATTCCTTGTCAATGTCATTATTCTCAAAATTATTAAATACATGCTCAAAATAATTTTCTAATCCAACCATTTCTTCCAGTAATCTCACTTCTTCATCAACATGCATAAGCACATTGTCCAATTGTTGTTTGTCACGTGTCAAATCTAAAAACATACACAACATATCAGTTTAAAAAATACAAGGCTCTTCATTTGAAGCCTTAATGATCAGATATTCATGCTTATTTGAACTATTCTGATAGTTCACTAAGTTATTGAGGAATTTTTCCTCAACATCTCTTATTTCTTTTTCATCAAAGAATACTTCTTGGACTGCAGCTTCTTGACTATGCTTGGCAACTTCATCATAGGTTTGTAGAATTCCTTTCTACTCTACACAATTCTCTCCATCACTTAGTTTATCCAAGTAAGACAATAATGTCTTTCTCTCTTCTATGATAAGACTTTGATCCTTCAAATTTTCCTTTGCCTTAACTTTTTGAGCTGACTTCTCCGTGTCAGCTTCTCTTCTCTTCACTTCACAAATCTGTAATGCATTTATTTCCTTTTCTTTGTCCATTTCCCATTGGGTTTCTGTCCATGTTAATATTCCTTTAAACATGATCCAATAAGTTTTTAATAAGAGAAGACACAACCATTCACTTATACCTTTCAGTTTTCTCCACCAGTTGAAGTCTTCAAATTCTTTACGAATCTCCTTTTGTGTTTTTCTTGTCCCTGCCTCTTTCACTTTTTCATGCAAAGGCTCAAATTCATTAGGTGTCATACCTACAAATTTATATTCACACAAATAATTAATTCCAAAATTATGAGACCCTCTTGTCTGTGAAGATGCTACCAGTACCTTTCTCTTCTATTGATATGTATAGATCATCTCTTCATCACTGTCTCACTCCCCAAGGAGAGGTACTTTCTCTGGTTCACAAATGTATTCTATTCTTTCATTCTCAACTGTTTGAAGTATTAATTTCTAAGAAAATAATTCCCTGATGGGCCACTTAACTCTTTTTCCCACATAAAATCCTTGTTCCATTCTTCTTTGATTCTCTTTTGTATCAACTTCTTCAAACGACTGAGTTTTTTCTTCATCTCAACCAACTCTATGTCCATTTCTTCCTTACTCATTCTTTTGATTCCAACTGCTTTGGAACTCTTTTTTCTCTGTCTGTGACTTTTCTTTGTACCCCTATTATGACTAACAATATTCAAATTCATTGTTTCCTTTGGTGAAGCTCCCTTGTTCACTGGTGAGTTGCAACTAGCCCTTCTCTCTTCTGTAACAAGTTTATTAGTTGTTACACATAACAAATCATCCTTTTGGTATCCTCTTTGTTCCAGGTTCTCTGCACTAGAACCCTTTCTTCTCCTTGAGCACTCCAGCTCAGCTTCCAAAGATGTTGGCTGCTACATCTTCCATTGCTCACTTCTCTTTACCTTTAGTAATTTCATTTTACTATTGGGTACTGCCACCTTTTTTTCATCTGAGAGTTCTTCTTGCTCCACATTCTTTAACATAGCTCATGTGCTATGATGCTACTATAGCTCATTCTATATTTCAACAATTTTATTGCTTCCCTTGGCCTGCATGATCTTACCTTATGATTCATTAAGTATCCTTCCAAACCTGCCAATTTTCTTCAAATATATCTTAAAACTAATTCCATCTTACTTTTCATAATGAACACTTCAGCTTTTAAAATCAATTAAGATTCTATATGAACTTCAACAATATTTATAAAATTCATGACAGACACTACAAATTCCTTCTGACAATGTTTTTGTAAGAAAATCTTGTCTTGCTTCTACAAATTCCAAATTTAAATCCTTGTAGTGGCTCTTCTTTCAGATCTATCAAATCCAGTCTTTAGTCTAACTATTCCTTCACCATCAAGATCATTGTCTTTAACAATACTTAAACAATCTTCATTCATTCTTCAATTTTCCACAAAATTCTTCAAACCATTTAAATGAATTCAGTGCCACAACAAACCACTCTTTTATTTGTCTTTAAATTCAAAACCAATAATTCAATCAACTTACATTTAAACACTACTAAGCACTAACTTCAAATATGGAAATTTCACTGCCTACAAGGAAAACATATTCTCTTATGAAATTTCACTCCCTTGTTGTTCTTCGAACATTCAAACAAGTCTCTGTAAATATGATCAAAATAAATATTCTTTCCAGACGTTCGCCAAAGGATTCACTATTTTCCTATTCTCATCTCAGTATCCTTTGTTCTTTGATTTTTCTTATCCTATGCTTCTTGTCTCTCTAACAACTTTAACTTGTGAGTGGCAATCAACCCCTACAGTAACAAGTCCCCTTCTTGCTACACATGCTTCACCAAGTTTTTATCCACTGAGCTCAGTCTATTATCATTTCTCTGGTTCTTTCTTATGGAACCATATGAGAACTCTTTTCTCTAGGCTGCTACAAATCTCCTCACCTTCCTCTATTGTTACTCGCACAAAAATACAAAGTTCACACACTTACCAAGTCACAACATAATTGTACCTCTACACAGAATCTCCTTCTGCTCTGATACCACTTTGATGTAGTCAAACTGCAACTTTTAAGATTCTCTCGTGGACCTATGTGTTATGGCCCACGTATCCTTCCTTCATGAAGTGAAACAACACCATTTTCACAAATCCAGACTTAAAATAATTAAATCCCTTTAATTTGACGTGACAAACCTTGATCGATTTATCAGAACTCAAAACAATATAAAACCCATTTTAAACCTTCACTTTCGCTATCTTGCTAAAATAGCTGAATTCCTTCAATTAACTGAAATATGGCAAAACCCAAAATTTTACATGGAACCCAAAAGATAAAACCATAACTCATAATCTTATCGGGTTTGATTCTTGAATTAATTCATGTGCACCTTACCCATGCCATCACCATCGGATCGTGCCCTTCACAACGAATGGTCACGATCAACCCGGAATTCAACTAGATTAAACTACAATTGATAATTCATTGGTTCCGACTTTTCCACCGACTTTGACCACTCCTACGGAGCCGATAAGGAATATAAATCCTTGATGTATAATATTTTTGGGTCCGTTTTTAAAATTAAAGTTCGATCACTTTATGACCTGATATCCATTGGATATCGCTCCTTTAATCGGACGGTCACACTTGACTGGCCTGTTAACTCAATTTAATAAAATATCTCGTCTGGTGTTTAAAGACTGCTTATGGTATTGAAGACATGGGAGAAATCGCTTCCACCTACAAAAACCACCTTTCCATTGGTTTTAACGCCCGAGCATCTTGGCATGCGATGACCGTGGATCTAATAGATCTGCTTGATCAGACAGTTCTAACTACTTCAGGTTATTCACAAATTTATCAGTCTAATCGGTCTTATGATGTTTTGGGTCCATTTTCTTGTGTTTAGGTGAGTGCACCTTCATCAGTGAACACCGTCAATCTTCTCATAAACAAATCATCATTGATCGAACCTGTTGATCCAAGTCCGGGTGTGAAGAAGGACCCTTTCAAGACCTTTTACTTTTGTGATGTGTTAAAATTGCATTTTAAAAGAACATTAATGAATACATCTGCATGCTGTAAAGAAGAGGAACATAACAATCATCAACACATGAGAACAAAAGTCATTGATAACGGAGTTCGTCCAGGAGGGACTATGTCTCTGGGCCCCGGTGTTAAGATGGTGTAGCCCGATGCATCAAGTGCTGTCAATACTATTGATGTACACAAGAGATTATGTCTCGATCATACAAGGAAGAATGCCCTCACGCAGGAGTGGCTCTAAGAGATGTTCCACAACTAGAACTCTCAATCAAAAGACTCCTATCAGTATGACACAAAAACATGCATGGTGCGCATCCCACCAACATGGCACAAAAGGGATGTCAAAGAAAAACACATGCATGACGACAACAAGAGTATCCCAGCAACATACAACAAGGGATCTCAAAGCATAACATAAAGAGTTATGACAACAAGTACATCACATAGAAGATTCCACATAACATGAAGCAAGGAATCATGACAACATGAAATAAACAAGATCCTACATCAATATCAATCAAGGATCCATGCAGCATAATGTAAAAGAAGAAGTACATGGACAATAACCATATACCTCACACCACGGGCCATCTAAAGAAGTGGATGTCTCACTGCTGAAGCTTCTTAGACCATCGATCTCAAGGCGTCGATGAAAGAAGATGGTTGCTCGCACAAGAATGTGGACATCTAACACATAGTTGTTCAATAAAAAGCCGAAGCTTGTTGAACATCAATTTCTCAGCATTGATTGCAATAAGAAGAATCAATCAAAGAAGAATCATCGATCAAAAGAAGCTGAATCGATCATAAAAGAATAACTGCTCTGGACTTCTCACTCTGCACCTCTATGGCTATCTAGCCCTATAGAGCTCTGACTTATCACTGCAACTCTACGATCTGCCAGAATTTCAAGCGTTGTGACTCTATGGCTATATGCGCTCTGGATTGATCAAGCTCTGTGGCTCTACGGGGTTTAAGCACTGCACTGGCTATCAAGCTCTCTCTGGCACGTAGGCTCCCGGACCTCTTCCTCGCAACCTTTCCATGTAGCCTCTTGGGATTTCTGTCATACTGCTCTTGCCCACTATTACACAACCTTCCCACACTCCCCTTGGCTCTCTGTCACCATCATGTGTTATAACACGTTTGGATCAAATCCGTGCTTACAAATCGGAGGTTGGTTTTGTTCAAAATAGAAGCCGTTTGCTTAGAAGCATCAGCTTGTGTAACAAATAGCCTTCCTTCTGTTTAAAATAGGAATACACTAAAAGTTGATAAATCCGACCAAAATCCTTGAAAGCCGAACTTCAAAACATTTTAAATTGGCCCCACAAACCCTATCGGGTCCGCCTTTAGACGCTTATCACAATCGGCAGTCGCAATTGGTATTGGTAATTAGTGCAGTCGTCGGCATATATTTCAGTGCAATCCTCAAAGTATTGCCAATATATATATTGGCAATTGGCGCCAATAATATCGACGTGTTTATGGTGTCGGGGTGATACGTATATCAGTGATCGTTGTTGATCAACGCCAATAAAATCGGCGCGATAAAAGGTGTTGGGCAATATATTACATGCGCATATATAAATTGACACATATATATGGTTGGACCGTTGGGGTTTGGGCTAGGTCCACCATCGATGGCCTGCGCCCACCCGTTAATACATTGTTTTAACCACACACACACACACACACGCACACACACATACACACACACACACATATATATATATGGTCTAACATATATGGGGGATATGTGGAGGAGGGTTTGTAGGTTTTAACCCTGTACATAAATTACCTACATACGAATTCTAAAACACAGAAAATAAACAATGCGAGAACATAACACATATACACAGAGATTTCCCCTAGATCCCAAAACTGGGACTACCAACTTGATTTTTCATTATATTCCTTTCAATATTACAATAAATATGTATACATGCCGAAGCATCCAATACCATGGACCGAAAACCATCGCGTCCAAAACCATGGACCAAAAACCATAGGTAGGTTTGCCCTACCTAATATAGGGTCCAAAAGAAATTTTCCCGGGGCGTTGCCCTCGACCCCATAGAGGGGGGCTACCCGCCCTCCTCAAACCCCCTCGGTTCACTACGTAGGTTAGTTGTGGAAAGAATATAACACAACCCAACATTCTCCCACTTGTTTTTTTCATTGCACAGGGGGCCTGTTATGAAACCAGGTCAAGAAAAGATAGAAAAGATAGATCAACACCTTAGAATTCAGCCTCTTCGAGGGGGCAACCTCCTTTACATTACATAAATGAACAATTCTTCGATGATACAAATGAAAATACCTCCTTTTATATATAGGAGTCTAAGTGGTCCCAATACAATCAAAGCCTACATAACAATAATATTGTAGGGCACAACAATAACAATAGAGGGCTTCTATGTGGCACAATAGTAACAATATGGGCACTACATGGGTACATCAATATAATAAGGGGTTATACTACAATAATAAGGGGTTACACTAGTATTATAGGGACCCAACATGCCCCTCTCCTTCAAAAAGTGTTGTCCTCAACGCTTGAGTAGTTCTGGATACTTCTGCATAAAATTCTCATCCTCCCATGTGGAATCTTCAGCGGATAAGTTCTTCCACTTGATAAGATACTCTGAAATTGATCGATTTCGTAGCTGTCGAGTTCTTGTTTCTGTGACTGCTTCCGGTTCCAATATAATTTTTCCTTCCTCGTCAAGTTCTGGCAATATTGTTTGAACTGGGAGCTTGTCACCTATAACCTTCTTTAAACATGAAACATGGAAAACTGGGTGCAATCGAGAAGCTGCAGGAAGCTCCAATTTGTATGCCATAGTACCAATCTTTTGCAACACCTTGTACGGACCATAATACTTTGGTGATAATTTATTATCCTTCTTAGCTTGCTTGAGGGACATTTGCTTATATGGTTGTAGCCGTAGGAATACCCAATCACCTACATCAAAACTTCTTTCACTGCGATGTTGATCTGCCTGTTGTTTCATTCTATTTTGTGCCAACACGAGGTTATCCTTTAAGAGTTGGAGGACTTGTTGTTGATGTTCGATGTGATGTTCCACTGCCTGAACCTTAGAATTTTCTCTTAAATATGATGTGATGGATGGTGGTTGATACCCATAAAGTGCCATAAATGGGGTCATTTTTGTTGCTGTATGGAAGGAAGTGTTATACCACCATTCAGCCAGAGGCAACCATTTGACCCATTGTGTCTGTTTATCAGATACAAAGCAACGAAGATATCCTTCCAAACATTTGTTTACTATCTCAGTTTGCCCATCAGATTGAGGATGATAAGATGAGCTATGAGCTAACTGAGTACCAAGACAAGAAAATAATTCTGTCCAAAAATTTCCAGTGAAAATGGGATCTCTGTCACTTACAATAATCTTTGGGTTTCCATGTAGCTTTTGAATTGTTTCCATAAATGCAGTAGAAACTGTACTGGCTTTAAATGGATGTGATAATGCACAAAAGTGTGCATACTTGGTAAGTCTGTCAACTACCACCATGATGACACTCTTTCCCTCAGACTTGGGTAAACCTGTGATAAAATCCATTGAAACCTCCTCCCAACGTTGGCTTGGAATGGATAAAGGTTGTAATAGACCTGGTGTCTTAATTGTTTCAACTTTATTTTGTTGGCAAACCAAACATTCTGCCACAAACTTTTGAATATCTGATTTAAGGCCATCCCAAAAAAATTCCTTCTTAACCCTGTGGTAAGTTTTTAAAAATCCTGAGTGCCCTCCTAAGGGAGAAGTGTGCAATTCCATAAGAATCTTTTGTTTTAGCTGGGAATTCTTACAGAGGTATAAGCGATCTTTGTACCATAACGAATCATTTTTCCAGCTAAATGTATCAGACGTACTGGAATCTTGTTGTAGCTTTCGAATAAGTGCCCACACTTCTTCGTCATTCTTCCATTCCTCCCTTGCTTCGTTTATCCAATCTGGTTGGATAATAGAAATGGCGCACAACAATGCTTCCACATCCTCATCCTTTCTTGAGAGTGCATCTGCCACCACATTTTGCTTCCCTTTTTTGTAGATGATTTCAAAGTCATAACCCAACATCTTTGTGACCCACTTTTGTTGCTCTTCAGAGGATAATCTTTGTTCTAAAAAGTATTTAAGGCTATCATGATCCGTTTTTACCTTGAAGTGTCTTCCCATTAGGTAGGGTCGCCATTTCTTAAGTGCATGGAGTATTGCCAACATTTCCTTCTCATAAATAGCTTTGCTTAAAAACTTTCCCTTGATTGGACGACTTTCAAAAGCAATGGGTCTTTCATCTTGCATTAGAACAGCACCAATTCCATTTCCTGAAGCATCACATTCCACAATAAAGGTTTTTGTGAAGTCCGGTGTAGCTAAGACCGGTGCTTGGCACATTGCCTCTTTAAGATGTTCAAAGGCCTTTGTTGCTTCCGGAGTCCATGAAAATGCATCTTTCTTCAATAATGTTGTTAGAGGTGCTGCTATTCTCCCATAATTCTTAACAAACTTGCGATAATACCCTGTCAACCCAAGAAATCCTCGCAGATGCTTTATGGATGTGGGGATTTTCCATTCCTTAATGGCTTTAATTTTGCTAGGGTCTACCTTAACTCCTTCATGAGATACAATATGACCCAAATATTCCACCTCCTGGACTCCAAAGAAACATTTGGATCTTTTTGCATATAATTGTTTCTCCTCCAATAGTTGTAGCACCCTGTCAACATGTTCAACATGATCCTTCCAAGACTTGCTGTAGATTAGTATATCATCAAAAAATACTAACACAAATTTTCTAAGGAATGGTTTGAAAATTGAATTCATCAAACCTTGAAATGTTGAAGGTGCATTGGTAAGGCCAAAAGGCATGACCAAAAATTCATAATGACCCTCATGAGTTCTAAATGCCGTTTTCGGAATGTCTTCAATCTTCATTCTGATTTGATGATATCCTGAACGAAGATCCAACTTGGTGAAGTAAATTGATCCATGCAATTCATCCAGTAATTCATCAATGACAGGAATGGGGAACTTATCTTTAATAGTGAGCTTGTTGAGCTCCCTATAATCTGGACACATGCGCCATGATCCATCCTTCTTGTGCACCAATACTACTGGAGCAGAGAAAGA
Organism: Pinus tabuliformis; assembly: GCA_031772625.1. Classification (NCBI taxonomy): domain Eukaryota; kingdom Viridiplantae; phylum Streptophyta; class Pinopsida; order Pinales; family Pinaceae; genus Pinus; species Pinus tabuliformis. The sequence continues at coordinate 68,681,667 of CM062806.1, read as the reverse complement.
ACTTTGACTTGGTTGAATTATACCAGCCTCTAGCATTTCTGCAACCATACGTTCAATTTCACTTTTTTGGACATAGGGATATCTGTACGGCCTGATGTTTGGAGGAACACTTCCTGGAATCAGATGAATAGCATGATCATGATCACGCATAGGTGGGAGACCTTTGGGAGTCTCAAATACCTTGGAATGATTGTCCAGGACTTTTTGGAGATCTGGAGAAATAGATGATTCCAATGTGGAAACATCTAGCGAACATAATTGTGCAATTACACCTCTTTGCTCCTTTTTTAGAAGCTTTGTCATGCCATTAGAGCTGATTATCTTTCCTGGTTTCCCTGCAATACCCCTTAATTCAACTTCCTTTCCTTCCACAGAAAATTTCATGAAAAGTTCTTGAAAATTAAAAGCTATTGTACCCAAGGATTGTAGCCATTGGACTCCTAGTACAACATCAGCACCTCCCATTGGAATGGAAAGCATTGGGCTAGTCAATACATATTCTCCCATGGATAGCTTGATATTATGGCACTTTCCAGAACAATTTATTGTTCCTCCATTTGCAATCATCACTTGACACTCTGGTGCTGGATATAGGAAGCAATTCAATTCTTTTGCTACCCTACAATGAATAAAATTGTGGGTGCTTCCTGAATCAATCAACACTATTACCTTTTTCTTCTTGATTTGTCCTTCTATCTTGATGGTTTGAGGAGTGGTAATTCCCGCCAATGCATTACAAGATATGGTCGGATTTATTTTTCTTCATCTAGGCTTTGTTCCTGGAATATATCCTCTTCTTTTGACCTTTCTTGCTCCTTTTCTTCTTCCTCTTCACAATCTATGTAGAATAATTTCTTCTCAGCACACTTATGACCTTTTGTGTATTTGCTATCACAATTGTAACAAAGCCCTTTTGCTCTTTTTTCTTCCAATTGTTGTGGTGTCAACCTTGTAGGTTGTGGAAGACTATGGGCAACAACACTTCCGTCTTTATAGTTGTGAATGGTATGCTTCCTAGTTGCCATAATTTTGCTTTCCATTTTTCTTGCTAACCTGAATGCCTTCTCTAATGAATCAGGTTCCCAAAGGCGCACATCATGTTGGATATTATCCTTTAAAGACCCTATGAACACATCAATCCTATGCTCCTCTGGAATATCTTTTACCCTTATGTTCAATTTTTGGAACTCCTCAATGTGCTCCATTATTGAACCCTTTTGTTTGAGACTTATCAATTGGCTAAAAAAAGTGTTGCTTTTTGTATCCTCATAATGTGCTATCAATTCTTCCGTAAAAATTGCCCAAGTGATAAACTGTTTACGAGAACAAAGCCATTGATACCATACAAACTGATTTGGTTCCAAATATAAAGTTGCCATACGTACCTTTTGTGTGTTTTGCACATTATTGAGATCGAAGAATTGCTCCATCTGTAATATCCATGTGGCGGGATCCTTGCCATCAAACTTCCTCATATCGATTTTTGGAACATGGTGAGTCTTCGATCCAACATTAGAGTCTATGGAATCATGATTAACATTTCTTTTGTTCTCATCATGAGTTTCCTTTGGAACATGGTGAGTCTTCGATCCAACATTAGAGTCTATGGAATCATGATTAACATTTCTTTCACCCTTAGTGACCATTTCTTGTAGCAACTTATTCATATTTATCTTCAATTCTTCCATCTTATCATCCATGCCATCAATTTTACCGTCCATTCCATTCACCTTAGCTTCCATGCCATCCATCTTAGCTTCCATGCCCTTTATCTTAGATTCCACGCCACTTATCTTAGCATCTGTTAGCTTTTGTGAGCGTGACATTTGTTGCACTTGTTCTTGTAATTTTGATATATCATGTAGCATTTCTTCCTCTTCTTCATGAGTCATGCTAGAGCTTTCAGGTTCCTTACTAGGTGTTTGCATTTTCTTTCCTCGGGGCATCAGTTACCGATAATAATGCTTTACTATGCCCTTTGAATTCCTTCAAACCAAGCTTATGCAAAAATCTAAAAAAAAACTACACACCTTTTTTTCACTTTGTAGAAGCCTGATATTGAATCTGATGTATCTCTGTAATTTCGAATCATCCAGTTCTGAAATTTTGACCTGTAGTAGCCTTCTATGTCCTCTTTCCAGTGCCACTAGTCTGATCCAAATTGAATTCTCCAAGAAAGAGTTATGCACAATCTCCTGCAGTGACTTGATTATAGACTAGTTTAGAAGAGCAAACTTGTACGAAGTGCCACGTGTCACTGTTTCCACCTTTGACTCTGAAAAATATATAAAATAAAACTAAAGTCCGTCCTCTTTCTGTACCTTCTTACGAAATTTCAATCCGATCCCCAGAGAGAAAGTTATGATGATTTTCCCCAGGTCACCTGTTTTGAATGTAATTCAGGAGTCTGCAAAAAGACCAACTTCCTCATATCATATGTTCGAAAATATCAAGTGAAAAGCTCTGAAATTAGGACCCAAGGTTCAGCGCGATTTCTTCTCAAATGGGTTTTTTTTGTGACTTCTGAAACGTCACAGAAAAAAGTTATAGCGAAAATTCCACGATGACCTGTTTGGAGCAGCGAAACCCTAGAATCCAAAGCTCCGATACCAAATGTTATGAAACCAGCTCAAGAAAAGATAGAAAAGATAGATCAACGCCTTAGAATTCAGCCTCTTCGAGGGGGAAACCTCCTTTACATTACATAAATGAACAATTCTTCGATGATACAAATGAAAATACCTCCTTTTATATATAGGAGTCTAAGTGGTCCCAATACAATCAAAGCCTACATAACAATAATATTGTAGGGCACAACAGTAACAATAGTGGGCTTCTATGTGGCACAATAGTAACAATATGGGCACTACATGGGTACATCAATATAATAAGTGGGTTGTACTAGTAACAATAAGGGGTTACACTAGTAGTCTAGGGGCCTAACAGGACCACAAGAGAGTTTAGTCATTTTTCCAGCCCTGAAACGCCCATTTTTATCTACACCAGGAGAACTTCTTAGAGCTCATAGATTTTGTCAATGCATCTGCAATATTCTTCAAAGTGTCCACCTTTACCAGTAACACCTTTTCGTCTTCTATCATATCCCTCACAAAATGATACTGAACATCAATGTGCTTTGTCTTTGAATGATAAGTAGGGTTCTTTGCCAAGAAAATTGCACTTTAGCTATCATAGTCTATCCTTATAGCTCCCTGTACTAACCCCATACTTGAACACAATCTCTGCAACCAAACTGCTTCCTTTCTTGCATGAGTGGCTGCCATGTATTCTGCATCTGTAGTTGATAGTGCCACTATAGATTGTTTCTTACTCATCCAACTGACTGCACCTCCAAATAGGTTAAACACATACCCACTTGTAGATCTTCTTTGATCCAAATCTCCAGCCCAGTCTGCATCAACAAAGCCACAAATATCCAAAACTTTGTCCATTCCTAGTCTTCCTTGGTAGCACAAACCATAATCAGTAGTGCCAAGCAAATACTTGAAAACCAGTTTCACTGTTGTCCAATGCTCCTTCTATGGTTTTGACATAAACCTGCTCAATACTCCCATTGCATGTGAAATGTCTGGGTCTTCAAATCCTGGATAATTTCTTTGTCATTTCCAACTAGCAACATATCATCCACATACAAGACCAGATAAATAACACGATCACCAATTAATTTAAAATACACACAGTGATCTGCTTTGTTTCTGGTGAAGCCAAGTCCCCATATAAATATATCAAATTTTTGATACCACATCCTTGGTCACTGTTTTAACCCATACAGAGACTTCTTTAACTTGCATACCAATTCTTTCTTACCCTTCACCGCAAAGCCTTCAGGTTGCTTCATGTAGATCTCTTCTTCCATATCCCAATGAAGAAATGTTGTCTTCACATCCATCTGTTCTACCTTAAAATCAAAAGCAGTAACAACAGATAAAAGTAATCTAATAGAAGTTACCTTGGCAACAAGAGAAAAAATATCACCAAAATCAATTCCCAGCACCTGGGAATAACCTGTTGCTACCAGCCACGCTTTGTATTTCTCCACCTTTCCTTCTGCATTTGTCTTCTTCTTGAACACCCATTTGCTGCCAATGGGTTTCCTTCCAGCCGGCAACTCCACTAGATCCCAAACCTCATTTTTGTGTAAAGATGCCATTTCATCAACCATGGCCTCTTTCCAGAGTTTTCCATCCTTTGAATCTATTGATTCCTTCATAGTTATGGGATCATCAACAGTAATAGATAAAGCAAAATTTGAACAGAAAGCAGATGGACTATACCTTTCTAGCTGCCTTCTTTCTCGAACTGATCTTCTCACACCCGAAGTTTGTGGCTCTTCATCTTCTGATTCCTCCTCTATTGTAGAGTTTGATTCTTCCTCCTTTAGCTCAAACTCTATCTTCTCAGTTTCTTTTGGATGGACTTCATGTTTAATAACATATTTCACCTCTCTGAACACCACATCTTGGCTGTACACAACCTTCCTTGTTGATACGTTTAATAACATATTTCACCTCTATGAACACCACATCTTGGTTGTACACAACCTTCCTTGTTGTTAGGTTCCAAAGATTATAACCCTTTAAACCATCCTTATACCCAATAAAGATGCACTTTTCATATTTACTATCCAACTTGCTTCGTTTCTCCTTTGGAACATGTACATATGCATCACATCCAAATACCCTCAGATGTGAAAGAGAGGTTTTCTTACCAGTCCATACCTTTTGTGGAGTCTTATCCTCCAACGTTGATGAAGGTGATCTGTTGACCAGGTAAAATGCTGTCTCCACCGCCTCTACCTAGAATTCTTGTCCTAACCCAACACCACTGAGCATGCTTCTTGCCCTTTCCATCAATGTCTTGTTCATTCTTTCTGTAACTCCATTTTGTTGAGGTGTATATGAAGTAGTATTCTGTCGTGCTATACCACACTTCTTACAGAATTCTTCAAATTCCTTACTGCAAAACTCTCCACCGTTATCTGTCCTCAGCACCTTTATCTTCTTCTCTATCTCGTTTTCCACCAGAGCCTTAAATTCTTTAAACCTGCCAAAGACTGCAGATTTCTTCTTAAGGAAATATATCCATGTATTCCTTGAGAAGTCATCTATAAATGATACATAGTACACAAAATTACCCAGTGATGGAACCTTCTCAGGTCCAAACACATCATTGTGCACAAGCTCTAATATCTATTTCACCCTCTTACCACCAGAAGGGAAACTCACATGATTCTGCTTCCCGTATACACAATTTTCACAAAAATCAAAATCCATAGAGCTATTACTCATACCTTCTACCATAACTTTACCATGAAGTATTTGAAGGCCCTTCTCTCCAATATGTCCAAGCCTTTGATGCCGTAGCATGGTCTTCTCTCTAGAGACCACTAGATTTTTAGCTCCACTTTCAGGAACAACAGAACTGTTGCACCCATCAACAATAGTGCTACCTTGCAGCTTGTATAGAGTTCCAATCCAAACTCCCCGCATCAATACCAGTGCTCCCCGAACCATCTTGCAGGTATCTTTCTTAAACACTGTCTTTACACCTGCATCATCCAGCTTGCTTACAGAAATCAGATTTCTAGCCAATGCAAGAATATGTAGAACACCTAGAAGTGTTCTAACCCTTCCACCTTGAAACTTCAACTTTACTTTTCTGTGACCAACGATTCTAGCCTTCCTATCATACCCCAAGAAGACATCACCACCATCATATTACTGATACTCACAGAACCACTCTCTATGGGGAGTGAAGTGAAAGGATACACCCGAGTCAATCAACCATGCCTCATGATTTACATGTGTACTTGAAGAAGCCAAGTACACATCCCCACCTTCATCTGAGGTGGTTTTCGCCTCTACAAAAGGAGCATTATTAGATCCATTTCCTTTATCAGGAGCTTTAGATTTACAGTCCCTTTTGAAGTGCCCTTCCTTTCTGCATTTCCAACACACCAACTTTACGAGTTTTCTTGGAGATTTAGATCTCCCTCTAGATTTAGATCTCCCACTCGATGACTTATTTTTGTTTCTGTTCTGGGACTGTCCTCATACAGACAAGGCATCACCATTCTAGCTCCCCATATTTTTCCATCTCATCTCCTTCGTCGGCAAGGCTGAAACTATTTCATCAAACTGCAAGGCAGTTGCATTGCTACCTATTGCAATAAATAGACTGTCCCACGAATTTGGTAGAGAACACAAAAAACTGATGCACTTATCTTCATCTAAAATTTTAATATCAACAGATGCTAACTGACTTACCCCAGTATTAAATGCGTTCAGATGCTCTATCACCGAGTCTCCATCTTTCATCCTCAGGTTATATAGCTTTTTCCGTAAGAACAGTTTATTCACCAGAGACTTAGATTCGTACAAAGTCCCTAACTTGTCCCACAAAGCCTTTGTTGTAGCTTCCCCTAATACATTCAACAATATTGAATCTGAGACACACAATCGTATTGTGCTCTTTTCCTTCCGATCCAACTTCTTCCATTCTTCATCGGACACTCCCGTTGGTTTAGTACTTGGATCTACCGCGATCCACTGATCTTTATCCACCAACAGATCCTCCATCTTGAGTTTCCAAAACTCAAAACTCTGACCATTAAATTTCTCAATCTCAATCTTTCCACTGCTCACCATCTTCTTTTACCACCAGAATCGATCTTGCATATCTCCCACTGAACAGGGTCTACCATAGGCCCGAATGAAACCCCTCAGCAACAAAGGCATCCTCTTGAAGCTAAAACAACTCTGATACCGAATGCATGATTTAACCCTATACAGAAATTACCTGCATACGAATTCTAAAACACAGAAAATAAATAATGCGAGAGCATAACACATAAAACACATATACACAGAGATTTTCCCCTGGATCCCAAAACCGGGACTACCAACTTGATTTTTCATTATATTCCTTTCAATGTTACAATATATATTTATACATGCCGAAGCATCCAATACCATAGACCGAAAACCATTGCGTCCAAAACCATAGACCGAAAACCATAGGTAGGTTCACCCAATAACACAACCCAACAGGGTTTGACGGGGGTTATTGTCACTGATCCCGAAACCATATTATTAATACGATAAGTTTTTTTAAAGGGTTCAGCGGGGTTTGTTGCTGCTGATCCCGAAACCATGTGTTTATTGTTTTGTCGTATTATATAGTTATTTTAATAACTATATTGAAACATTTCGTTATATGGTTATTTATTAACCATTTAAAAATGATTTTGTCTCTTATGCAGGTTTAGGAGACAAATGAGAGAATGCCAAGTGTCAATGGCTGATGGGCTGCCATGTGGGTCCCACGTGCTTACTAGGATTCCATGTGGCACATGGTGTGCCCCACTTTCTCCTGTCATGTCAAACTTTGAAGAGCTCTATCTTTCGCATACGAGCTCGGTTTGACGAATCGTTCACACCACCACAATCATGATGAAGAGGTCTTCGATTTGGTCTTGGTTTGAGCATAATCCAAACACTTTGATTTTTGAGCCATATTTGTCCTGTGTGTCTTTCTAAACCCACTTGGATCACCTGTGATCAATGATGATTTGCTATTTCATTCGATCTCTATCTGCGTTCAATAGGATATTAACAAAACTAATATTTAATAGACGATTCAGTCTACATTTCAACAATCAACTCACATAATAAAAACACGTAGAAACAAGTTTTTCACACAACTCCTTTCATTAATAACAGTATTTACATAATATATAGAACATCTCGTGTTCTGATCAACTCCAACACTCTGCCTACTCTAACTCTCTGTCTCAAACTCTATCTAACCTCTAACTCTCTCCTTTTCCTCTCTCTCTCTCTCTAACCTTTAATTATTCAAAAGATAACAATTTATACAAATATGGATTCATGAACCAATTTAGTTCAGATCCAACAATCTCTCACTTTCTCCTAAAGTATCTCTTCAGCTCCACCTTTATCTCAACAAATCCTAAATGAAGCTTTTTAAATCCCTCAAATCCTCACTCTTCCTAGGATTACTCGACTATCTCTAAAATCTCTACATTCACAATGTTATGAAACCAGCTCAAGAAAAGATAGATCAACGCCTTAGAATTCAGCCTCTTCGAGGGGGCAACCTCCTTTACATTACATAAATGAACAATTCTTGGATGATACAAATGAAAATACCTCCTTTCTATATATAGGAGTCTAAGGGGTTATAACATAATCAGAGCCGACATAACAATAATAATGTAAGGGCACAATAATAACAATAGTGGGCTTCTATGGGGCACAATAGTAACAATATGGGCACTACATGGGTACATCAATATAATAAGTGGGTTATACTAATAAAAATAAGGGGTTACACTAGTAGTATAGGGGCCTAACATGCCCCTCTTCTTCAAAAAGCGTTGTCCTCAACGCTTGAGTAGTTCTTGATGCTTCTGTATAAAATTCTTGTCCTCCCATGTGGAATATTCAGCGGGTAAGTTCTTCCACTTGATGAGATACTCTGAAATTGATCGATTTCGTAGCTGTCGGGTTCTTGTTTCTGTGACTGCTCCAGGTTCCAATATGATTTTTCCTTCCTCTTCAATTTCTGGCAATATTGCTTGAATTGGGATCTTTTGCAACTTTTGAATAAGTGGCCATACTTCTTCGTCCTTCTTCCATTCATCCCTTACTTCGTTTATCCAATCTGGTTGGATAATATAAATAGCACAAAACAATGCTTCCACATCCTCATCCTTGAAGAGTCTTCCCATTCGGTAAGGTCGCCATTTTTTAAGTGCATGTAGTATTGCCAACATTTCCTTCTCATAAATAGGTTGCTTGAGATGTAGCAGTAAAAATACCCAATCACCTACATCAAAACATTTTTCACTACGATGTTGATCTACCTGTTGTTTCGTTTGATTGTGCATCGAAGTGGCATTATCCTTTAAAAGTTGGAGAACTTGTTGTTGATGCTCGATGTGATATGTCTCTGCTTGAACCTTTTTCTTCTTGATATGTCCTTCTACCTTTTGAGGAGTGGTAATTTCTTCCAGTCCTTTACAAGATATGGTCGGATTCATTTCTTGATGCTCGATTTGATCTTTCACTTCTTGAACATTTTTCTTCTTGATGTGTCCTTCTATCTTGATAGTTTGAGGAGTGGTAATTTCGTCCATTGAATTACAAGATATGGTTGGATTCATTTCTTCTTTCTCGATGTGATCTTTCACTTCTTGCACCTTTTTCTTCTTGATATGTCCTTCTATCTTGAGAGTTTGAGGAGTGGTAATTCTTGCCAATGCTTTACAAGATATGGTCTGATTCATTTCTTCTTTCTCTGGGGTGGTGTCCTGGCGTATATCCTCTTCTTTTGATGTTTCTTGATCCTTTTCTTCCTCCTCTTCATATTCTATGTAAAATAATTTCTTCTCAGCACACCTATGACCTTTAGTGCATTTGCTATCACAATTGTAACAAAGCCCTTTTTCTCTTTTTTCTTCCAATTGTTGTGGTGTAACCCTTGTAGGTTGTGGAAGGCTGGGAGAAACAACACTTCCATCTTTATAGTTGTGAGGGGTATGCTTCCTGGTTTCCATAATTTTGCTTTCCATTATGTCACAAAGCCCTTTTACTCTTTCCAATTGTTGTGGTGTTGCTCTAAAGAAGGTGTTTCTCTTTGTATCCTCATAATGTGCTATCATTTCCTCCGTGAAAATTGACCACGTAACAAGTTTTTTACGAGAACAAAACCCTTCATACCATAAAAATTGATCTGGTTCTAAATATGAAGATGCAATACATACCTTTTGTAACAGTTGTACACCATGTAGATCAAAATATTGCTCCATCTGAAGTATCCAATTTATCGGATTCTTGCCATCAAACTTCCTCATCTTGCTTTTTCTTGATTTTAGGAGCTCGACCTTGAAACAACTGTAACTCTGTACTTTCATATCTTTAAGTTTTGAAATTGTGAACTATAGTAGCCCTCTGTGTCCTCTTTCCAATGCCACCAGTCTGATCCAAATTGGATTCTCTAAGAAAGAGTTATGCACAATCTCCCAAGATGACCTGATTATAGACCTTTCCAGAAGAGTGAAATTGTATGAAGTGCCACGTGTCACTGTTTCAACCTTTGGATCTGAAAAATGCATACAAGAAACTACAGTCCGTCCTCTTTCTGTACCTTCTTACAAAATTTCAATCTGATCCCCAGAGAGAAAGTTATGATGATTTTCCCCAGGTCACCTGTTTTGAATGTAATTCAGGAGTCTGCAAAAAGACCAACTTCCTCATATCATATGTTCACAAATATCAAGTGAAAAGCTCTGAAATTAGGACCCAAGGTTCAGCGCGATTTATTCTCAAATGGGTTTTTTTTGTGACTTCTGAAACGTCACAGAAAAAAGTTATAGCGAAAATGCCACGATGACCTGTTTGGAGCAGCGAAACCCTAGAATCCAAAGCTCTGATACCAAATGTTATGAAACCAGCTCAAGAAAAGATAGAAAAGATAGATCAACGCCTTAGAATTCAGCCTCTTCGAGGGGGCAACCTCCTTTACATTACATAAATGAACAATTCTTGGATGATACAAATGAAAAGACCTCCTTTCTATATATAGGAGTCTAAGGGGTTATAACATAATCAGAGCCGACATAACAATAATAATGTAAGGGCACAATAATAACAATAGTGGGCTTCTCTGGGGCACAATAGTAACAATATGGGCACTACATGGGTACATCAATATAATAAGTGGGTTATACTAATAAAAATAAGGGGTTACACTAGTAGTATAAGGGCCTAACACACAACATATTCTCCGCAATTTAAATTTACAATTTAAAATCTCCTCAAACTCAACTAAACTTAGGAAAATAAATAAAATGATTAAGGGAACCCACTCCATTTAGTAAATGTGAAATAATACTCATGGGTCTTATAAGATTGGATGAATGCTCCTGCATCACATTCAAAACTGAGCTCAACCTGAAGACGTGACTGCCCAACCAGAGATGACAAGTCCTAGAAGTACCCTTACTTTGCATTATGATTAGAGAAGTGTGATGGGCATGGTGATTCCTGGAGTACAACGCTGATACTATATTTTCTAGTAACGAACAATGAATAGATATGGGAGATAAAATTGTGCTAGACAGAGGATGTATTCATGCAGTGACCCCACCTTCTTCCGAGTCAGCAAGGAGCGACTGTACCCCATCATTCACCGTCATCTAGCTAGATCTGCAGTATCAAGCTCAATGCTTGGATGGCGTAAATATCATTTCATAGTTGAACATGTTTTCACTCCACTATGGTCGCCTTACGATAGACCTCAGATCTAGACATTAAGAAACATTTACTATATTAATGTTGGTTTTGGTGATTCATTTTAATAACTTTATGTTGGTTAGATTTATTAATTTTAAAAACATTTCTGTCGTTTAGTTTAATTATTAAACTTTGAAAAATATGAATTGACTGTCACATTTGAACAAGGGCTATATTATAAATATTATTGCTTAATTTAAATATAGTTAAATTATAGTAAAAAATAATAAATACATGTATGAATAAATGAACATGTGTTTTCCTGTAGCCATATAATATTGTTAATAGTAATGGATTTATATTATATGGACTTTCGAATCAAAATCCTATAATTATACTTCCAAACCAAAAAATGTTTTTACCTTATTATACCTGCCTACTTAGTAGAGTGGGGAAGACATTGTTACATGGACAAAAAGGGATTAAACCCAATGCCAAAATTGTCTTTGCTTGAGTGCCCCACCAAAGGATTAACGCAAAAGCATGATTAAAAAAATCCAAACTAGAAAAGGGTCAAGCCAAATGACACAAAACAATTAACACTATAAAAACATTGATAATCCACCACAAGTCTATTATTTTTATAGACATTTGAAAGAAAGTAGTAACCCATTTATATGTGTGATTTTTTATTATGAAAAATAATAAAAAGTATCCCTTTGTAAAATTTGAAAAACAATGAAATTTTATGTATAACCTAGAAGAAGGCTAAACATTAATTTTTTTTTTACTTTTTTTTCATAGTGAGAGACTATTTGCAAAATCGTATTTTTGGACAGAGGAAATTGTTGTTTTTAATGTAAAAATGAATTCAACAACTTCAAAAAGTCAAGTTAGCATCTAATATTTGTTATGATGATGATGATAATGATGGTTAACATCCATTGAGACCAAACTTTGGTTTATCGGAACTAAAGAAACGAATTATTTAGTTTGATTTAAGATTTTATTCCTATGCTCAAAAAGATTGGAGAGAAGCCTCCCAAGCTCACTGTAATTTTGACATCATAAAAGGCTAGGAAGGTCAATATTGCAACAAATTTTGAAAGTGAGATCTAATGTGGTTGTATGCAGGGCACTCTAAGAGGAAGTGATTTTCATCCGTGATGTTCGTATTCTCACAGAGATGGCAAAAGCTTTCCATCCATGGTGTTTTAGGAACTGCCCAACAACCCGTTTCACCATGGACCTCATGAGATTTCATTATAATCTTGCCTATATTAATTTTCTTCTTTGAGCTAGCTAAAACAAAGAGATATTTTTGATCTTCTAGGGTGGGGTTGATGGCCTCCTTATAATATCTTAATTTTCTTTTAACTGCTAAATCTTTCTCACACCACATTTTCTCTTTGAACTTAGAAGTAACAATATTTTTAATGTTATTAATGTTTTGCAATGCAACATTCTCGTCGATCTCCCAATGGTTTAACTAGACCTTGGTGTCTTTACACCAACCTCGTTTGAGCCTTAGGTGGTTTTGGCTAGAATTTAAAGCTAGCTTAGGAAGTCTATGGTCTCCTATGTTATTGAGTTTGTGCTTGTACAAAAGAAGCATAGTCATAGCTAGGGTCTCGATAAGGGAAAGACCCACTTCAATAAGGAGAATAGGATAGGGTATGTTACTTTTAATTTTGGGGTTACACATTATAAAACGCTTCTGGATTTGCTCAATCTTTCTCTAGGATTCTCTAGAGATGCTACAACCCCAAACCTCACATCCATATAAGATAACCGGAGTGACTAAAGTTTCAAAGAGAAACTTCTTTCTATCCCACATTACGAGGCTTGTCATTTTACAATTATTTTCAAGACAAAAATAAGCTTTCTATCCCCCATTAATCCTTTTCTCAATGCTATAGTTCCAGTTGAACTTGTGATGAATATCAATTCCTAAGTACTTGTACGAAGACAGTTCCTCCAAGTTACTATTGTCACACATAAAATTAGCGTAAGTGTCCTTCTTGGATTTGATAATCATAACTTTTGTTTTGTCAGTGTTAACAATCATACCCATGGTAGAGCAGAAATCCATAAGAAGTCTGAGATGCTTATCAAGATCAGATGGGCACCTTGCGAGAAGAACATTATCGTCAACGTAGAGAAGAAGGATGATGACTATCCCAGCTAAGATCGTGCTAGCACATCCTACTTCCTCTAAACAACCTTCTAGCTTGTCGATGTAAATGCCAAATAAGGTAGGGGAGAGGGGGCAACCTTGTTTAACTCCGATATTACACTTAATATCTTTCGACCACCCCTCATTGCTCCTTAACTTGGAAATTACATTCTCGTATAACCCTATAGCAGCAACTCTCAACTCAAAAGGAACCTTTATCTCTTCTAATCCCAAAGGTTGTTTCTAGGAACTGAATCGAAAGCCTTTCTAAAGTCCACAAAGCAACAAAATATATTGGATTTATCATTGCGGCATTTCTCCACAATGATCCTAAGTGTAACGAGGTGGCCTGTTGTTGAGTGCTGCTTTCTAAAACCTGCTTGGCCTTTAGCCCGCTTACCTTCACTTTCAAGCCATATGCTCAACTTCCTTTCCAAAATAATACCATATAACTTGGCTAGGAGAGGGTTGATTATAATTGTCCGATAATTAGAGGGGTTATTTGTATCCCCACTTTTAAAAAAAGGGGATAATGAGGCTTTGAGTCCATGGTTTAGGGAACCCTTGCTTGACCACTTGATTGAAAAGCTTGTGAATGTGGGGGATGAGGACAGGACCTCCAATTGTTAAGATTTCCGCTTGGTAACCTTCAATGTCCTTGGCTTTCCCATTAGCCAAGAAGATTTCCGCTTGGTAACCTTCAATGTCCTTAGCTTTCCCATTAGCCAAGCGATTAACCCCAAAATCATTGTCTTCTAATGAGAAAAAAATTTCCGTTGTGAGCAAGGTTTCAAAGTTATCCATAACATTTGGAGATTCATAAAGCTTTTTAAGATAGGAATTCCAGTTGTGTAAAGCAATTTTGTTATTATCTTTAGTGTAATTCCGTTAATCCAAAATTATTCTTCTTAAATTTCAAGCTAAAAATAATAAATTTCCCTTTTCATTATTTATTTTCACTAACTATAACAAAAATAAACTCTTTAAGCATTTAAACTATAATTATATAAATAATCAATTATTATTGTAAATATAAACTTAAATATAAAATATTTCACCAACCATTTATATTTTAATGTTTAATATCCAACTTTAACCTTTTGTGAAAGTTTAAAAATATTAATGAATAAAAATTTAATAATAAACGTATTGTGAAATTTTAAAAATATTATTATGAAATATAGAATATTTTAGCTATAATTTAAACTTTAACTTCTAATGTGTTGCTGAAATTTACAAATAATTTAGATAGAAATAGAATTTTGTATTTAAAATTTTAAATAATGTGTCCAACAAACTAAGAAAAACAAATTTCCATACCACTAAAAAAAATAGATATACTCTAATGTAGAATAACCCTCACCATCCAAAAAAGAATACTAATACTTGGCCAATCGATTTCGGCAAAATATTGGAATAAACATAAATATAGGCCATCCAATGCGATATAACGGATTTCAGTCATCGATATGGACCATGGTTATTAAATGGACGGTCGGACCATGGTTATTAAATGGATGGTCACATGGATGAGAGAGTTGATTCCTTTTTCTACCTTTAGTGATGATATGTATGATAATAACCCAGTCTGCAGAACAATTATTACCAAAACTGGCGTGCCAATCGACCCTATTCACGTTTTTCAATCGTTGGACTTTGGATTATGGGATAATATTGAAATTGGTAGTGAGGGATGTACGAAAGAGATATCAGGATATCTCGTGGCACTGTAAATGCACTGACAGACACAATAACAGCCAAGCTCACGTAGTTTTAAAAGTTAGTTTAATTGGTCAAATCAAGTGCCTCGCTAATGGGAGGTTAAAGGATCGAATCCCGAAAGCTCTTGGGGTCAGGTCAGTAAATAGGTCAAGGGGTGTTGATGCCTTCCCGATGATGTCCACTCAGTATTAAACAACCTTGAACGTAGCGGCTACCCACTGATCCGAATATCTATGAACCAGTATGTGAAAAAAGAACAATCAAGCTCACGTAGATTGACAAAAATTTTCAGCGATTCTTACTCGAAAAATTAGTCCACTATTATCCGTTATATTTTGGCCCCCAAAAACCATGTTACTTCCACCAATTTTCCAGGAAATTAAGTGCACCGTCAGGCCATTGCCCTAGGAGGAGGACGAAGACAAATGAGTAATGATAACAGAATAAGCAAAATAAAGCCATATCCAATAGAATTCATGATAAATATAATAAAATATATTTAAAAATCAATTGAATAGTTTTCTTTATAAATTTTAGACATAATATTTCAATTTTTAGGGCTTTCTCCCTTTTCTTCTCCTTCTACAGGTACAATTGAGTTTCGTTTTTAAAATTTCCATATATATAAACTGATGAGCGGGAGGAGCGAACGGAGCGAGGGAGAAGCGGACGGACTGTCGGCAGACCAGAGCGAGAGGAGTGGACGGAGCGAGGGAGAGAAGCGGACGGAGCGAGGGAGGAGCGGGAGGAGGAGCTTGCAGGTGCGAAGGAGGAGGAGCCTGCAGTCTGAGGGCTTTTGGGGTTTTTGGCAGGAGCGGGAGGACGAGCCTGCGCTGATAGTGGATCGAACCTGGGGCTTTTGGCAGGAGCGGGGGGAGCGGAAGGAGCGACGGTGCTTCGACGCTGTTTCGTGAATCCAGAGCGAAGGAGGAGGAGCATCTGTGGTTAGATCTGAGGGCTTTGGGGTTTTTGGCAGGAGCAGGAGGAGAGGATGGAGCGAGGGAGGAGCGGTCAGAGCGAGGGATCATTCGAGATTTTTTGGAGGGGAGGTTGTGTGCGCAGGTGTAAGGGAGCAGGAACAGGAGCAGGAGCGAGAGGAAACAGGAGCAGGAGCGAGAGGAAACAGGAGCAGGAGCAGGAGTTGGAGCGGGTGAACTGAGAGGAACAGGAACAGGGGATCCGGCAGGCGCAGGGGAGCGAAAGGGAATAGGATCAGGAGCAGCGAGCAAGAGCAGGTGCAGCGAGCAGGAGATCCGGGAGGTGCTGGAGATCCGGGAGGAGCAGGAGCGGGTCGTGAGGAGCGGGCTCCCCTGAGTAGGGCAGCGAGAGGCTAGCAGAGCGGTTTCGTCCTACAGGCTTCTTTTCTTCTTCTGGTCTCTTAGTCTTCTCCGAGCGGGGGCGAGGTGGCTTCCCATGTCGCCTCTGCCCCCGGTTCTCGCCTCTGCTCCGGTGGGTCTTCACCTTCTCGACGGCAGTTAGGCTTGTTCTGGCCGCGGAATATCCTTTGGAGCGTTGAGGGAACAATGGGCTTTGCTCTGTTTCGTGCCGCTTCTAAGGATTTTTCCATTGATCTTTTCTGCCGGCAGATGCGGTTGATTGTGGCAGTGATCTTGTTTCTCGTCTGATTTCGAGTGGAGAGTTTGAGGGGGCGGGGAAGGAGTGGCTTCTTGTGCTGCTCTCTTCCTCATTTCGTGCCTCTCCTTATTGTATTGGGCGGTCAGATCCTGCGCTGTCTTCCGTTGCTTTTCTGCTTTGTGCTTTGGTGCCATTTCTGCACCTTATAGATGTGTTTGCCATGTTCTGGGCATATTTGGTCTTTCGGGGCTATATTTGGTGATCTGTTTATACATATTTGTATGTGGCTCGGTCCACGTTATTGCATATGCTTCTTGCATTTTGCATCATGTAATCTCTTTTTATATGAATATATTATGCTTTTTTCTTCTGAAAAATATTTCAATTTTTAGTCAATTCGTTAGTCAACCTAATATCGATTGCGTTTCTCCACTGCCATGCGACAGCGATAATAAGACATCTGAAGAATATGTTGAAGACAGACGCATTCTATTCCATTAATTCTCCTTTTAGAGGCAAACACAATCACAGGAAGATGGCTCTACCCATACTTGTCCACGAGTGCGTGATGGCTGGATTCGTCTGTCAGTCGTCCCTTTTTTGTTGGTGACTTCAACTACCCACGAGATACATTACGAACAAGCAAAATCATTACAAGCTGGTTACAGTTTAGTCTATTAGTTACTTATGTGAAAAAAGTTGGAAATCAATCAGACGAAAAAGGCTCGGTAATATAACTTAATTTATTAAACGTATATAATAGATTATGAGATACACAAAACCTGCTAAAAAGACAAGAAGTTTAGATTGGCAAGGGTACAAGAAAAGAGATAGGGGAGATGAATTACCAGTCTCTATGGATGATCCAAAAATTATAGTAGGACTAGTAAAACCTAGGGCATGATATATAACATATCAAAGGTCAAAGGCCTGTCCCATGTCCTATCTAGAACTGATTCTAGCTATGCCTGAATACAGCTTGAAACTTCTTTACTTCAGTGCTAGCTAAGAAAACAAGTGCTCCAATCCTTGCAAGTAGATAAGCAGATATAAAGAAATTTAACTCTGGCTTATGGGGGTGTTTGAACCTAAAAGAGAGTCGAAACATCCATATCTGGGGAGGTATTTGTTATGTTCCCTTTCATTGTCATCACACATATATACTTACAAACATATGCATAATTCTGTACTTACACAGAATTGACCATAATTCTGTACTTATAAAGAATTGAACATAGATCATGTGTCGCTAAAAAAATATTAAAGAGTTATGTTAATAACCAATCAAGTGGCTAAAGTCAAGAAGGATTTATTATAATATTGTTGCTCAAACCGAAATGTGAAGAATCATCCCAAAACCTAATGTCAATGTAGAAGAACAAAATTCACCTAAAAGTTGTATACTTCATATTTCTCAATCTTGAATTGAATTGCACTGCTTTTATTAATAACCAAAATCCAGTCGGTTGACTAAATTCAAAATCTCTCCATGCAAAGTACTCATTTTTCAGCCTAGTTTCAGATCTCTTTGTTGGAATATCTAATTCCTACTTGTCTCTAGTTGTGATTCTCACTAAGTAAAGGAGTCTGTTCCTAGTAGTTAGGATCCATTTCCTAGTTTGGTGTGTGGTTGAGAGATTTCTCCAACCAACAGATTATGCATCCAAGATACTGTACTTATCTTGAGACAAGACTTCTTGTATATATGTAATTGCATTTGATTAATAAAACGAATCTGGATTCTCAGTTTTTAAGTTGGTATCAAAGCCCCTGAGGGCTAGCCCCTTGTGGGCTTGCCCCTGGCATAGGGAAATAAAATAGTATATTTTTTCTAGTTTCTTGTTTGTCCATCAATACGCTTGATGGAAAAGGCCTGTGAGGGAAATCTAAGTATGGCTCTGATGTGGTGATCGGTGTCTTGGACTTCGGCATCTGGCCGGAGCAAGCATAACAGCGCTTTAGGAATTTGGAGAGGAGGGCACGATGTGTTCTCTAGATCCTCCAAGAGTAGAGATAACAAAGATGATGAAGAGGCCTTGAAGTGGGCGGCCTTGGAGAAAGTGCCCACTTACGATCGCATCCACAAGGGGATTCTCCAGAATGTGGGTGGTCATGAGGAAGTGGAGGTGGCCAGGATTGGCATTGTAGATCGCTAGCTTCTCATCGATATATTGCTCAAAACTGCAGCCAAAGATAACGAGTGGTTTCTGCTCAAGCTCGATCGACAAAGTGGGTATCGACATGCCCAAGATCGAAGTCCGGTTCGAGCACTTGAATGTGGATGCAGATGTATATGTTGGTAGTAGATCGTTGGCAAGTATTCTGAACTTTACCATGAATATGCTGGAGGCGGTTTTAGGATTTCTGAAGATCTTCCCGGATAGAAGGAGACCCATTTCAATCCTTCATGATGTTAGCGGAATCATAAAACCATGCAGAATGACTTTGTTTTTGGGACCGCTAGGGTCAGGCAAAACAACTTTACTCTTGGCTTTGGCGGGCAAGCTCGATTCAGAATTAAGAGTAAGCGGCTCTATAACATACAATAGTTCGTGCCCCAGAGAACATCAGCTTACATTAGCCAGCATGATTTCATATTGGTGAAATGATTGTGCGAGAAGCTATGGACTTCTCTGGTCGATGTGAAGGGGTTGGAACCAAATATGACATGTTGGTTGAACTTTCGAGAAGAGAAAAACAAGCTGGCATCAATCTTGATCCAAATATTGATGTTTTTATGAAGGAAATCACTGTGGAGGGGCAAGAAATGAGCCTTGTTACAGATTACATACTTAAGATAGTAGGGTTGGACTTTTGTGGAGATACAATATTTGGAGATGAGATGCATAGAGGGATTTCCGGGGGCCATAGGAAACGTGTAACTACAGCTGAGATGCTGGTTGGTCCTGCCCGGGCTCTATGGTACAATGAGCATGAAGCCTCACCCAGGTGGAGAGGTGGAGAGCTCACTGCGGTGTGATTGTATTTTTTTCTCTTTTCTTTTTAGTGATCTAAAAGTCATGTTGGGCAGAGATAGAGAAATTTGATGTTTTGTCAAATTGAAACTTTATTTTTTATGTTTTGGATAAAATTATTGTGCCTTATTGAGCCTAGCTAACTCAATTTAGGTAAAGTTATTTTGTTAGAATTCACGACTCTAACAAATGATGACAGATTAAGCATGAAGTCCCAAAATTTAATTGATAAATAAAGATATGCCCAAGATGTGAAATCTGCAACAACAACGATCAAATTATGATGGACAGCAAGATGAAAGTGTGAATTTGTTCGTGTTTGTGGAATAGACTCTATTATGTTGTAATGTGAATCACAGTGGTAATGTAAGCAAGTCTAGGATGTTTTATTGTGGTTTTTTTTTTTAACTATGTACCTGGTAACTCAAAAATTGGTGTGTTGTAAGCCTTGTAAGGCATGTGTATCCCACACAGTTCGTGGTAATCTAAAAACCACTAACAGAGCCCTTGGTGGTATGGTTGGGGGTGATCCATTAAAACACAGAACATGGTTACGGGTAATCCGACAAAACCAGGTTAACAATGATGGAGGGGGATTTACAGGTATAAGTACATAAGTGTAGTTATAATGGTTAGAAGAACCATGTATGCGAAGGACATCCTACAAGACTTGCGGTTGCAGCGATTAGTAGCCATGTAATTCTGGTGGATGGTTACTCCTTTATATGGACATCAACATATTCTTTTTGGTATATTTGACCACAGCTAGATTTTGCAAACTGATATTGAAACAAGTACTTATTAAGGGGGAGTGTTGGAATATATAATTCCTACTTGTCTATATTTGTAATTCTCACTAAGTAAAAGAGTCTGTTCCTAGTAGTTAGGATCCATTTTCTAGTTTGGTGTTTGGTTGAGAGATTTCCTCAACCAATAGATTATGTGTCCACGGTAATGTACCTATCTTGAGACAAGACTTCTTATATATATGTAATTGCATTTGATTAATAAAACGAATCTGAATTCTCAATTTTTAAGTCTCTTAAACAAGCATCTTTTTTTAAACATGAACAACTTTTCAAGATAATCCTAAAGACTAATATATATATTAAGAAGTAGCAAGCCATAAGCTGGAGCCAAAAAAAAG
This sequence comes from Pinus tabuliformis, assembly GCA_031772625.1. Lineage (NCBI taxonomy): Eukaryota > Viridiplantae > Streptophyta > Pinopsida > Pinales > Pinaceae > Pinus > Pinus tabuliformis. The sequence goes on along the minus strand of CM062806.1, from coordinate 68,660,793 downwards.
TTCTTTAAAATTGCAGAAAACACATGAATATCTCACACATTGATAAGAACAGATCCAACGTTCATTAGATTTGAGACTATACCTGAAGCAGGACGTTGTTGTTTTGATTTCGTTAGAGCTTTCACATATTCCAATTCTGCCTCTCTTTGGGGAGGAGCATTTAAATCAGCAGTTCTAAAAATAAGTGAATTTGTTGACGTTGGAGCGGCAGATGCTTCATCTTTGACACTTCCCAGCAACCTAGACTTCGGCTTGGGCTTCTTGCCAGTTTCTAGGTACGATTTAACTTCCCGCTTAGATCGGAATCGATAGCCAGTAGCTTCTTCGTAATAATACTACAGAAAACAACCATTTTATTGGTGTAAATTAAAATGAGACATTTTTTAATCCATTATGAGCTAGGTTTTCTTACAAAAGGCATCACAACCCTAAAATATACCTTATCAGTTGAACCTGCTGTCGCCCCAGATTTTCGGTATTTTATCTCTGTTTTCCATCCTTTAGGAAGCAAATCGAGGGACTCAGCTTCAGCAGTTTTCTTTTTACTCCTCACCTGCTTCCTGATGGAAGCCACTTCATTCCCTTGGGCTGGAATCGTCGTATCGGCCTGCATTTCTGCATGGGATGGACTTGTTGGAAGAAACTAAGTAATTCCAACTACCCGCTACCAATGTTCAACAACGATTTAAATGTTGATTCTAGAAATCGTTGAAAATAGGCAAGCTTCTCCAGGAAGCCACCGATTGAATTGATCTCCAAAAACTTCTCCAGCTTGTATATATACCTGTTAATCGATGAATGGAAGCATGTTTTTGTGTTCAGTGTTTGTGTGTTGAGTTCAAGAGCTGTGCGCCTCTGATCTCTGTCATGGTATCAGAGCGGGTGTGAGGTCGAGCGTTGTGTGAGGCTCGGTGGTGTGTATAAGGAGGTGAGATATTGCTGTGTGTTGCAGAAGAGCAGTGAGCTGCATACTGTGAGATGTGAGCTGTTTATCCGCTAAACGTTTCATTTTTAGTAAGGCCTTCTGTGGATTCTTTTGAGGGATTTCTTGTTCCTGTTTTTTTTGTCGTCGACTACTATGCAAATATTTGAGCAAGAAATAAATATTATAATGTACGAGTGCCTGCAGCCAGACTTGTTTTGAATGCAAGGGTTTGGAAGTGGTAATTTTCAGGGGAAGATGCTGAAAGCTTCTTGTGTTTGTTGGACTCTCCCGAAGTTCGTGAGGTGTACATCTTAATGTATGAGTGCCAGCCGCAAACAGAGGTGGAAGGCTGTGCGCATAAGGAGGCCGAGAAGCCTATGAATGCTTCTCTGCTAAACTCTCTGCTAAAGTTGAAGGATAATCTGCTGATGAAGCTGCCATGTGATACTATTTACCCTGTAAGTCCAATACTGATAAAGTTGTAGTTTCGGCAGTATTACTTGTATGCGTGGAATGGTACCAAGTTTCTCCTTTCCATTGTCTTTGCAAGATTACAGGAATTAATTCAATACGCTGGATAAACTGAGAGAGCTGTGATTTGCCACAATTTTTTGTAAGATTTGTGCTGATTAATGTGATTTAGGAAGTACTTAATTGTTCTTAAATAAAAAAAAAGGAAGGAAGAGAGTTGTTATTATTGAGTAAGGAAACATTGAAATTGTGAAAGACAAATTTTTGTGCATGTGTGAGATTTAGTGAAATTTGGTGCATTTGGATTTAGATTTGGTGGCATTTTGGTGATTAGAGAAAGTTTCTCATCGTGGCAAATTTGTTGTTTGATAATTATATGAATGAATCCACCAAACTTGATGGAGAAAATTATGTGAATTGGAAATTCAAGTTAATGACTATTTTAGAAGGAAATAATTTGTGGTCCATTGTAAGTGGGGATGAGCGCAAACCCACTGTTGCAGGTTCTATTCTAGATTGAGAGAGAAGGGAGACAAAAGCAAAGGTATTGCTACATATGTTCGTAAAGGACAACATTATTCCTCACATCAGAGATTGCAAGACATCAAAAGAGACATGGGATATGTTGAAGGGTTTGTATGAAACAACATATAAAAATTGAATCTTGTTTTTGAAGACTAAGCTTTTATCTCTAAAAATGGAAGCAAATGAAAACATAAGCAATTTCATATCTTGTGTCAAAGATTTAAGTGATAAGTTTGGAGATATTGGTGAAGAGGTGTTTAATGCTAACTTAGTCACCATCATATTAAATGGCTTAGTGCAAGATTATCAAATTTTTGTTTCAAGTCTTGCAACCAGAGAGAAACCCCCTTCATTTGATGAATTGATAGGAATTCTTCTACAAGAGGAGGAGAGGATAAAGAGCTTTAATTTGGGCTCTAGCAGTTCATATTTGGCATTGGTGGCTAAGGGCAAATATCCATACAGAGGCAAGCCATGGGACAAGAACAAAGGAGGAAAGTTTCAAGCAAAACAAAAAGGTATGACACAGTCTAAATTTCCAAAGAGAAATGATGAGTGTTATTATTGTGGCATACCTGGGCATCATTCTAAAGATTATTATAAAAGGAAATATAATGAGTCTAGGCAAAGAAACAGAAGGCGTATTGGAAATTTTTTAGACAAAGATACCTCAATCAGTGATAGATTTAAAAATCTTAAATTGTTTGTTTCTGATGCTGCATTGTCTGTGGAAAATGATGATAAGAATGCTTGGTTCATTGATTCTGGTGCATCACTACATATTTCTTGTAATAAGGAGTGGTTTGATGGATATCATGAAAACATTGATGGAACATATGTTTGCCTAGGAGATAACAGATCACTTAAAGTTCAAGGTTATGGAGTAATAGGTGTGAATTTGCCTAATGGACAAGAAAAACAGATCCGTAATGTGATATATGTTCCTCATATCAAAAAGAATTTAATTTCTGTTTCTACTATTACTGACCAAGATTTGAAGGTGGAATTTGTTAAATCATAGTGTGTAGTGAAAGACATTCAAGATAAGTACAAGATTATTGCGACAGGGACCAAAGTTGGAGGCTTGTATAAACTGGATGTGACCATGAAAAGTCATCAAACATTGGCATCTATAGCAATATCAATAGTAGATTTATGGCATCAAAGGTATGGACACCTAAATCACAAAGATTTAGTGCTACTTCAAAAGAACGCAATGGTTGAAGGTCTTCCTGTCTTGAATAATGATCATGTTGAATGTGAAGCATGTGTACTTGGCAAGCAACATAGGGAGGAATTCCCTATACATAAAGAAAAAATGCAAAGGGAAATACTTGAATTAATTCATATTGATGTATGTGGACCTATGCAAACTAGGTTTATTGGTGGAGCATGGTATTTTCTTATTTTTGTGGATGATAGATCTAGGTATACATGGGTTTATTTCATAAGAAAGAAGAGTGTTGTTTTTAAGTATTTTAAAGAATTTAAGAATATGGTAGAAAAACAAACTGGTAATTACATCAAAATCTTGAGATCTGATCAAGGGGGAGAATTCAAATCAAGAGAATTTAATCAATATTGTAAAAGCAATGGGCTTCTGCAACAATTTACAGTGCCACATACACCTCAGCAAAATGGAGTTGCTAAGAGGAAAAACAGAACACTAGCTGAATGTGCACGTAGTATGCTTGAAGGTAAAAATATCTCTAATGTTTTTTGGGCTGAAGCCATTAATACTGCTGTTTATTTGAAAAATAGGAGTCCAACCAAAAGTTTAGAGCTTAAAACACATTTTGAAGCATTTTATGGGTACAAACCAAAAGTGAGTCATGTAAGAGTTTTTGGTTGCAAGGCATTTGCTCATATTCCAAAAGATGAAAGAAGAAAACTTGATGCAAAGTCAATTAAGTGCATATTTGTTGGTTATTGTGATGATCAAAAAGCATACAAGTTGTTTGATCCCAACACTCAAAGATTGCTTGCAAGTAGGGACGTGGTGTTTCATGAGAATGCAAATGAAGGTGATAAAATAAATAATACTAGTGTATGGCATGCTATTGATGATTATGTCAAAATAGATACAAGTGTTGAACAAGAGCAAGAACAATCACAGGAACAGATACAAGCTGAAGAGCAAGGAGCATCAAGTAGTCATGATACTCCAAGAAGAGGAGAGGGGACTCCACAAAACAAAAAGAAAGATGAAAGCAGTAAAACTCCAAGAAGGTAATCACGTCAAAATCGGGTACCTGTAAAGTATAAAGATTGCATTAATGTCTCAGGTTATGAATGTTGTAGAACCTTCAAGCTATGATGAAGCTAAAGAATATGAAGAATGGAGAAATGCAATGAATGAAGAATAGAACTCTATAATGAAGAATGACACATGGGAATTAACATAATTGCCTAAAAACAAAGTTCCCATAGGATGCAAATGGCTTTATAAATCTAAATTTAATGCTGATGGAAGTATTGATAAACATAAAGCTAGATTGGTTGCAAAAGGATATTCACAAAAGGAGGGAATTGATTATGAAGCTACCTTTGCACCTGTAGCTAAGTTGAACACAATTAGAATCATGATTGCATTAGCTAAAAAATATAATTGGAAAATGCATCAGTTAGATGTCAAATCTACATTTTTAAATGGTGAGTTAAAAGAAGAATTTTATTTAGTTCAGCCTGAAGGGTTTGTAAAACAGAGATAGGAGCATCCGGTTTGCAGGTTAAAGAAAGCTTTATATGGCTTGAAACAATCACCAAGAACATGGTATGTGAAAATTGATTCTTTCTTTTATGAGAAAGGTTTTATGAGAAGCAAGAATGATCCTAATTTATACATCAAGGAAGATGAAGACAATAATGTTGCTTTCGTATCTGTATATGTTGATGATCCTATCATAACAGGAAATGCATGCAAGTTAATTAAAGAAATTAAAAATCAGTTGTCACATGTATTTGAGATGAAGGATCCTGGTGAATTGCATTATTGTTTAGGTCTTGAAGTTTGGAGGGAGCCTGGTAAGACACTGATCCTAGAAAGAAAATATACAAGGGAAATCCTTAAAATATTAAATATGATTGACTGCAAGGCAACATCTACTCCTTTAGAACAGAATGTCAAATTGCGCAGTGATGATGGAACGAAAGAGGTGAATGGAACTATGTACCGTCAACTGGTGGGAAGTCTGAACTATCTCACCACTACCAGGCCAGATATAGCATATTCTGTCAGCATACTTAGTCAGTTCATGGCTAAGCCTTGTGAAAGCCACTGGAAAGCAGCAAAGAGAGTCCTTCGATATCTAAAAGGAACACTTAATTTTGGTATTATGTATACTGATGAATTTGATGTTGAATTGGCAGGTTATTCTAATTCTGACAATGTAGGAAATCCAGATGATAGGAAATCTACTACTGGATACGTGTTCAATATTGGTTCAGGACCAATATCATGGAGCAATAAGAAGCAACCAACTGTTTCATTGTCATCCACTGAAGCTGAGTATAAAGCATTATGCAGTGCAACCTGTGAAGCAATATGGCTTGGGAGGATACTTGAAGATGTTGGAGAAACACAACAAGCACCTACAGAAATCAGATATGACAATCAAAGCACCATCAAATTGGAAAACAATCCTATATATCATGCAAGGAAAAAACACATTGAGACACAACATCATTTTGTAAGAGAAAAAATGTGATCAAAAGAAATTGACTTATCATATTGTAATACAAATGAAAATGTGGTTGACATATTCACCAAGCCTCTTCGAAAGGCTAAATTTGAAATGTGTAGAAATAAGTTGTACATTGTAGAAAATCCAAATTATGTTGTAAGCCTAGCTGAGACTTAGACCAGCAGGCATGACAATTAAGAGTATAATGTCTTGTTTATTATATCTAGTTGGAATTAAAGGGGAGTGTTGGAAGAAACTAAGTAATTCCAACTATCCACTACCAATGTTCAACATCGATTTAAATGCTGATTCTAGAAATTGTTGAAAATAGGAAAGCTTCTCTAGGAAGCCACTAACTGAATTGATCTCCAGAAACTTCTCCAGCTTGTATATATACCTGTTAATCGATGAATGGAAGCATGTTTTTTTGTTCAGTGTTTTGTGTTGAGTTCAAGAGCTGTGCGCCTCTGATCTCTGTCAGGACTCTGCTCAAGCTTTATATAAGTTAAGTTTTCCATTTTAAGGGCCTGAAACTAGGAACAATCGGGTGAACCTTTTTCAGTTGTTTCAAACATCACCCCAACAAATAAATTTGTGGGGAATGGTCGAGTACAAGAGTCAAAACTCTTTGAAATCTGCACAGAAAAATAATTAAATGACTTAACCTGCGATACAAGAAAAGAAATGTCTGAGCTATTTAAATGAACCTATCTGAACTCATTTCTAACGTCCTGTAACTGAAATTCAAGATTTTACAAAATAATAAATTTATACATTTCGTTGTAAAATTATTTGTTTTCACTCGTTCAAAGAATTTTGTATACTGAACATACAATATTTAGAATTTCGTTCGGACATCAGAAATCTGGAATAGATTCTGAGCGACATTTTATCAAGTTCTTTAGACTTTTCATTTTTAAGCGAGAGTCTTCTACCAGATGAACTATATTTCATTGCCTCACTTTCTATACTTCGTCATTTTAAAAAATACATACCCCGAGCATACTTTAACATTTTTTCTAAATGCATTTCTATGGAGATTTAAATGATCCACATCTGCCAGATTTTGATTATTTTATGGATTCTCAATGCATAGCCCGAGCATAATTTAAATTTCCTGGTATTGACACAATCCGTACTTTAAACTTTTGGTACTGACAAAATCGTGCCAAATAAAACACCGGAGGAAATAATAATTTTTAAACAAATATTGCCTTTGTTAAAAGGATAAAGCTTAAAACAGAGATTGCCTCTATTAACAAATATTTGAAGCAAATCTCAATCTTGAAACAAAAACCATAAAAGAAACCAACATACTATGGACATTTGAATTGTTAAGTGTAAAGCCAAATTTATGAATCACATGAAGTATTCTAGATTCTTCTACATTACCATTAGTTTCTAGATCTCCAGGATTCTAGATCTTTCTACACTACCATTAGTTTCTAGATCATTCCAGATCTCCATCTGAATCACATAGAGGATTCTAGATCCTTCTTTTGCCCCTATAAATTTGTAATTTCTCTGGCAAGGGATTGCAAGCCAAGGCCCAAGCCTTTTATGTAATGCTAGGTGATTTCTGTTCTCCAATGATTGTTTTATCTAATCCGTTGTTTCTGACTGAGTAATCTTGTTGTTTCTCCATTTGTCTGTCTCTGTGAATTATTCTCTGTTATTGCCATCTAAGTCTCTGAGTATAAATCTATTGTTTGTTATGTATGCTTTGATCTAACAATTGGTATCAATATGCTGTGTGTTATGTATACTCTGATCTAACAATTGGTATTGGAGCTAGGTTCGAATATCCACTGTGCAAGCTTCTTAGTGGCATCGCCTTACTCTGGTAGCGTTCGTTAAAACGTTGGTTGTTACCTTTGGAGCTGTTGAAGGATTTGTCCAGGAAATCAGAAATCCCTCCAAAGAAGAGAGTCCAAGAAAGGGATTTGTCCAGGAAATAGCTGAGGAATGCTGGAACTAAAAGACAGTTGCTACAAGAAAAACAAGGTCGTGGACCTACGTTGAAACATGTTGCTCGAGTTTGAAACGTGGAGATTGGAGTTGAAACATGGTGTTTGTAAGTTTTTTTACATCAAGCTTGTAGGTATACGTCAAGTTTTTTCCAAACCAACATATGTATGTGTGAAATGTGAAAATGTTAAAACATTATATATGTTTTTTATATTTATTATGAACCATATATAATTATATGTTGGAATTTTGAAATGTATATTTTAAAAAAGAGTAGGAATTTTGAAAAGGGTACTTTAAAAGGAGGAATGTCATAATTAAAGTTTTATTTTTAAGTGGAGCTTTTGTTTTTGGGCATCAATATATTAAAAATGGAGACAGCAGTTACACATATGGAAAAGTTGAGTGGGGTTAATTTTTCCCTATGGAAATCACAGATGGAGGATATACTGATTTTGAAGGATCAATATTTGCCGATTGAGGGCACAACAAAGAAACCCTCATCAATGACAAATGAAGAATGAAACAAGCTATATAGAAAGGCGATTGCAACAATTTGCCAATATCTAGCAAAGTATGTGTATTTGAATGTGTCCGGAGAAAAGACGGCAGAAGGATTATGGAAGAAGCTCCATGATCTATATGAAAAGAACATGACATCAAACAAAGTGTTCTTGATGAAGAAGCTTTATAATCTCAAAATGAAGGAGGGTGCTTTAGTTGCTGAGCACTTGGATGCATTTAATATTATTACTAATCAGCTTACCTCTGTTAAAATCATTTTAGATGATGAAATTAGAGCCATTTTGCTAATGTGTTTTATGCCAGACAACTGGGAGAATTTAATTGTAGCTATGAGCACTTTAGCAACTATAGGGGCCCTGAAGTTTGATGTTGTTAGTAGCAGTTTAATGAATGAGGAGTTGTGACGCAAGTCAATTGCGGAACACTAGGGCAGAGAAGCTCTAGCTCTAGCTGCTCATGGTAGGAGAATGGATCGAGGCCGGTAAGGGAGATCGAGATCGAGAGGCTGATCAAAATCAAGCAAAGGAAGGATCATCTTCTTTTATTGTGGCAAACCAGGGCACATGAAGAAAGAATGTTGATTTTGGAAGAAAGGACAAAAGGATCAAAGACCATCTAATACAAATCACAAGTCATCCAACACAAATGAAGGTGAGATTACTGTTGTAGCCACATATGATGATGTGTTATTTACTGTTTCAGCAGAGGATGCATGTGTATATACATCTAACAGTAGCTTTGATTGGATCCTTGACTCTGGGGCATCTCACCATGTGACCCCATGCAAAGATAGTTTTGTTTCATATAATCCTGGTGATTATGGTAGAGTGCATTTGGGGAATAATCATTTTTGCAGTATTGTTGGAGTGGGGAATTTCCAGATCAAGATGAAAAATGGACAAGATATATTGTTGAAACAGGTTAGGCATGTACTAGAAATGCGCATGAGTTTAATCTCTATGGGACGACTGGATGATGAAGGCTATTCCACAAGCTTTGGAAAAGGAGGCTGGAAAATTAGCAAAGGAGCATTGGTCGTGGCCAAAGGACCCAAGACATGAACATTATACACATTGAAGACATTGATAGGAAAATCAGATTTGGTTGCTGTCACAAAAGAAGGAAATTCAGCAGATCTGTGGCATAAGCGCTTGGGTCACATGAGCGAGAAGGGATTAAAAATCCTTGTTGGTAAAAATTTATTGCCAGGTTTGAAATCCTACAATCTTGATCTTTGTGAGCATTGTATATATGGTAGACAAAGAAGGGTTTCATTCCTTAGAGGTGGCCATGACAGAAAGAAAAATGTGTTAGAATTGGTACACTCATATGTGTTTGGGCCTGTTAACATCAAATCATTAGGAGGAGCATCATATTTTGTAACATTTATAGATGATGCATCTAGGAAGGTTTGGGCATATCCTATGAAAAGTAAAAGTGAAGTGTTTGGAATATTTCAAAAATTCCATGTTGTTGTTGAAAGAGAGACTAACAAATCACTGAATTGTTTAAGAACATATAATGGTGGAGAATATTGCTCAAATGCATTTAAGGAATATTGTAACAGGTTTGGCATAAAGCATGAGAAGACTATGCCTGGTACTCCTCAATAGAATTGTGTCACAAAAAGCATGAATCACACCATTATGGAAAAGGTGCGAAGTATGTTGTCCAATTTTGCTTTGGAGAAGAATTTTTGCGCTGAATCAGTCAGGACCGCTTGCTACCTCATAAATAGATCTCCAACGATAGCCTTGGATGGTGGTATCCCTGAAGAAGTTTGGACTGGTAAGAATTTGAATTATTCTCATTTGAAAATCTTTGGATGTGAAGAATTCGTACATATTCCAAAAGAAAATAGAACTAAGCTAGATGATAAATCTGTAAAATGCATTTTTTTGGGATATGCAGATGAAGATTTTGGTTATCATCTATGGGATCTAGTCAAACATAAAATTATTAGAAGCATAGATGTTATATTTGATGAGTTAGAAATATTCAAGAGGACTGTAGGTGAGTTGGAGGTCAAGAAGGTTATTAATAGATTTGAAGGATAGCAAGAAAACATACCACCAATACAAGAAAATGAATAACAAATTTAGGAGCATGAAGAACAAAATGATGAACAACAAGTAGAAGGAATCTTGCAGGAACCTTTACAGGAGATTCAACCTAATAATACACCACCACAGTTGGTCTGCAGATCTTTTAGGCCTCATAAGCCTTCACAAAGGTATCCTCCTTCAAACTATATTTTGTTGACTGATGAAGATGAGCCTAATTAATTTCAAGAACCCTGTAAAGTTGATCATAGTGAAGAATGGAAGAAAGAAAAGGAAGAAGAAATGAACTCTTTGTTGGAAAATAAAACTTGGAAGTTGGTAAACCTCCCAAAAGCAGAAAGGCTCTACAAAACAAATGGGTTTACAGGATTAAGCCTGAAGGTGACGAAAAGAATGAGAGGTATAAAGCAAGGCTGGTGGTGAAAGCTTTTGCCCAAAAAGAAGGTATTGACTTCACTGAATTTTTCTCACCTGTTGTTAAAATGTCATCCATTAGAGTCATTCTTGCTCTAGTTGCTGCTTTAGACTTAGAATGTGAATAGTTAGATGTAAAAAATACTTTCCTTCATGGTGAATTGGAGGAAGAAATTTATATGGAGCAGCCATAAGGCTTCATAGAAAAAGGTAAAGAAGGCCTTGTTTGTAGGTTGAAGAAGAGTCTCTATGTGTTGAAACAGGCACCTCGACAATGGTACAAGAAATTTGATTCATTCATGTTGGAACATGGTTTTTAGAGGTTAGAAGTTGACCATTGTGTCTATATCAAGAGGTATGATCAAGGAAAGTATATCATATTATTGTTATATGTGGATGACATGTTTATTGTTGGGCATGATAAGAACAAGATCAATAGGTTGAAGAAAGATTTGGGTAGCAAATTTGCAAAGAAGGATTTGGGACCAGCACAACAGATATTGGGCATGCGGATTATGCGTGACATGAAAAACAAAAGGTTGTGGCTGTCACAAGAAAAATATATCAAAAGATGCTTGATAAATTTAATATGAAGGATGCCAAGCCAGTTGATACACCCCTTGCAGCCCACTTCAAGCTGAGTACTAAATTATGTCCTAGTGATGACAAGGAGAAAGAAGAGATGAAGAAGATTCCTTATGCTTCAACAGTTGGCAGCTTAATGTATGCCATGGTATGCACATGACCAAACATTGCATATTCAGTGGGAGTAGTGAGTAGGTTTCTTGCCAATCTAGGCAAACAACATTGGCAAGTAGTAAAATGGATTTTGAGGTATCTCAAGGGTACTAGTCATTGTTGTTTATGTTTTGGTCATGATGAGACTGTGCTTGAATGATTTACAGATGTGGATATGGCTGGAGATATGGATGCCAAAAAGTCCACTATAGGTTATTTGTATACATTTGCAGGTGGAGCAGTATCTTAGGTGTCAAGGCTACAAAGAATAGTAGCCCTTTCTACAACAGAAGCAGAGTACATAACTGCAACAGAAGCTTGTAAAGAGATGTTGTGGATGCAACGATTCTTAGGAGATATAGGAATAAAGCAAGACAAGTATGTGTTATATTGTGATAGTCAGAGTGCCATTCACTTGGCGAAAAACCCAAGATTTCATTCAAAAACCAAGCACATTGACTTAAAGTACCATTGGATTCGGCATGTGTTGGAGGAAGAACAGTTATCCTTGGAAAAGATCCATACAGATAAGAACCCTACTGATATGCTCACTAAGATTCTACCACGAAATAAACATGACTTATGTAAAGGCATTGTAGGACTCGGTGTGACTTGATGACTCTTATTTGGCTTCAAGTGGGAGAATGTTAAGTGTGAAGCCAAATTCATGAATCACATGCAGGATTCTAGATTCTTCTACACTGCCATTAGTTTCTAGATCATTCCAGATCTCCATTTGAATCGCATGCATGATTCTAGATCCTTCTTTTGCCTCTATAATTTGTAATTTCTTTAGCCAGAGATTGGAAACCAAGGCCCAAGACTGTTAAATAACACTAAGTGATTTATGTTCTCCAGTGATTGTTTTATGTATTCCGTTGTTTCTCACTGAGTAATCTTGTTGTTTCTCCATTTTTATGTCTCTATGAATTATTCTCTGCTATTGCCATATAAGTCTCTGAGTATAAATCTGTTGTGTATTATGTATGCTCTGATGTAACATGAACCAAATGACACCGATCTAATCAAACTGAGGTAAAACTCCCTAAAACATGAAATTTCATGGTAGGGCGAAAAATCCTGTACCAAAATTTTCCAACAGCTTTTCCAAAGTGAAATTCCAGTCCAATATTTAGCCAAAACTTCAAGAAAAACTCGGAAAGTAAGAAGATGGAAAACTGCAACAAAAACAGGCACAGAAATTTGATTCTTACATTTTCCTTTCACCAAATCTAGAGTCCGACCGAAACAAAGTTCCCTGTGGCGTAGAAAAGGCACTCCCAATCTTGTTTTTCTTCCTGTCCCAACAGCAGCCGTTTGATGGGTTAGCGCCTTTGTTCAAAAGGTTCAACGTAGCACTTCGACTCGTTTGATGTGATGAAGCATCGTGACTGTCCAGAAGGTTCCGCTTCGATACCTAAGTGTTGTCTCTCCCGTGCCCTACCTCTCCACTTTTCACACCTTTTCTAATTGTTTTTTCTACATGGAATGGAGCAAGCAATGGAACCCTCCTGTCTCGGATCTAAATAGACACCATCGTTTATTATTAAAAAATAATAATATATTGCAACTTCGATTACTGTGAGAGCGATGATTGTCTTTTCTCTGTCATGTCATTAGCGATCGCTTCCCAAATAAATGTTATTGGAGTTGTCTATAATGCGACTTTTTGGAGATTCCGGTGACGGAATCCGGCGGAAGCAATTGAGGTTAAATCTTGATTGGTTGCAGTTAAAATGGTTTTTTAACTGCATATTTGGAGTCCGCACCCTGAAAAACCCCTGGGACGCTTTGATTGTGCAGAAACTAGCTATCAAACTTGCGATTCCAATAAATTGCTGCCGGATTTTGACCGGAAAAACCCACCGGAAAAACTTCTAAAAAGTCGCATTATAGACAACTGCAATGTTATTAGCTCCACAATCGACGACGCATGTAATGATTGCCTAATAAGATTCCCAACCTCTACACCAATCAAAACCGGAATAAATAAACTATTTCTTTTTCCTAATATCCACTTTATGCATGGCTGAACTAATTTTTATTCAACCAAAACTAATTGAGAGGTCAACGCGGAGGGTAATAATATAATTTATGGTTTGTATTTGGTTCCATAAATTTATTAATACAGGAATAAATAAACTATTTCTTTTTCCTAATATCCACTTCATGCATGGCTGAAATAATTTTTATTCAACCAAAACTAATGAGAGGTCAACGCGGAGGGTTAATAATATAATTTATGGTTTGTATTTGGTTCCATAAATTTATTAATAATACTAGTAGTATACTACTAATGGTAGTTTGTTAAATATTATTAAAAGTTATAATGTATTAGTAGCAATTTATATTGATTAATTTGGAAAGGAATTTATAATAAATATTTATTTATTTAATTTTATGAAAGTGTTTAATGTGGTATATATATAGTTTATGAGGTAATGTGAGTTTTAAGATGATTGATATGTTTAAAGCGTAGTTTGAGTTATGGTGATCAAGGGGTATTTAATTGGATACTTATTTTGGGTCACACCATCCCTTAGTATGACTAGATTTTTTCCCACTTTATTTTAATAACCTTTTCACCATGGAGTGCCTTAATAGTTTATATTATATTTTATATTAACTATATTAATGTAAATATACATGGCTCTTTATAATAAATTTATTATTATCGTAAATTTTGATAGTGACATTTCTATCATAAATTAATAATCCTTATGTTATAAAGTATTATGTAAACCATGAAATCAAAGTTTAAATTCCTTACTAGTAAAACCAATAAAAAAAATTAATATATTATTATATTATGAATATTTTAATTTCTATTGGATGATAATACTATATGAAAATGTCACTTGAGCTTATAACTTCTTAAACAATTCATGCTTACATGTTGGATTTCATTGTGTTAAAGTAGTTTTTTAGAAAAATTGTTATTCCCTATGGTTTTACCCATGGTTTTGTTATAGCCCATTGTTTTTTACTTTATATTTAATTCATTAATTGGTTTTTGGTTGTTATATGCTCTCCAACCTAGTATGGTAGATATGTTGTAATGTAATATAGTGTCCTCTAAACACTTTGACTAGGTAAAAATACAAATAAAAATAATTTATGTTAAAATAAAAATAGCTTTAAACTAAAAATCAAAAAAGATAAAAATTATATGTTATTATTTTTTTAAATTAATTTTTTTCAGGTAGTTAATGTAAACATGACTTGGTCAAGTCATTGGTGGTTCTAAGGTCCAGGTTTATGAGAAATCATGGTATTGACCTACGGTATTCAAGTGCAATATAACTTATTTAAATGGGAAATTAAACAAGCCTAAATGCATCTTAATTCTAGATCTACTAAGTGCATAAAGGGATCCTTGTAGGAGCTTGGTAGATCTAGAGTTATGGATTTATGTTGAAAGTGTTGAAATGAAGTGTCTCAATGAGCTAGAATAGATCTTGACGTAGATTGAATTATTAGATTTTCTCTTGTAAATTAATAGGACGGAAATTAACTCCAGATCTACTAAGTGCACAAAGGGACCTATGCAGGAGCTTGGTAGATCTGGAGTTACGAATTTATGTTGAAGTCTTGAGATGAAGTGCCTCAATGAGCTAGAATAGATCTTGACATAGATTGAATTATTAGAGAAGTCTTGAGATGAAGTGCCTTAATGAACTAGAATAAATCTTAACGTAGATTGAATTATTAGATTTTCTCTTCTAAATTAATAGGAATGATATATATCTTGATCTTTTAATGGATTTTTGGTTAGTTTTTTTTTTTTTTTTTTAATTAACTTTTTTTACTTAAGATTTATTATGTGGTGAATTTCTATTCTGTTATTTGTTTTTTGAGGTTTTTTCTCATAAACTGAATTCAATAATTTCACTTAGAGATTTCAAATCATAACGAATTATGTATCTTATATTTTTTTAATAAATATTTTCTTGGTTATTGGGTTTTAACATAATTATGATTTAGTCATTTTTTTTTTGCCTATCAGTTTGTTTTTGACAAAGATATTATACTGTTTATCCATAATTTAATATTGGGAATTCTTTGTCTATTATTTATTATTATTATTATTTAAGATTATTTATTTGTAAAGTTATTGGTTGAGGTCTTATTATGAGTTGTTTAATAACTTATGTTTCTATTAGTTACTAAATTTTTGTTCTTAGCTTTATTTCCTTTTTGAATTTTCTATTATTTCCATTTTCATGAGTTATAGTTTTTCTATATTTTTTCAATTTAGAATGTATGTTATTATATACAATACATATTTTAATAAATTTAGTTATAGTTTTTTTATATATTAATAAAAGTAAAGTATATATATTTTAATATAAACAATTTTAGTTAATCATATTTCTTAATTTTTTTGTGATTTTTTTATGTTTTTATTGATTTTTAGTTTAACTAAGTTATATTTATGCTACGTGTACTAACTACTATGTAGCTCTTGTTTTTAAATAAATAGATCATAGTTAATTATTTTTGTATTATAGATATATTAATCAATAAATTTTGTTATTAAAAATTATTATTGTAAATTGCTTAAAATAACCTTCTATATTTATTATAGTAGCCAAAAATATTTAAGGGTTAAAGTTATTAATGAAATGGATAATATCTAACTAGTGTATGTTATAAATATAAAAATGTGTTAGGTATATATCAAAATTCCTTATTTATTGCTATCTTGACATCTTAAATCTTCTTTTAGGAAGAAAATTTGTAATTTTAATTACTAAAGCTAAAAATTACATTTTTGTATATGCATTGGTGTACATTCACAAAAGTTGTTTTATATATATATATATATATATATATATAGGAATGATATATATTTTGATCTTTTAATTGGTTTTTGGTCCAATAAACCATTGTTTGGTCTCCGCGGACGTTAAACATCATCATCACCATCATCATCATAACAAAAATAGTAAGACAATCATAGCATTGTTTGGAAACATAGCTAGTATAAATACACAAGTCTATCTTGACACATTAAATCTTTTTTTAGGAAGAAAAATTGTAATTTTCATTACTAAAACTAAAAATTACATTTTTGTATATCTATTGGTGCGCATTAAGAAGAAGTGTTTTAAAAAATTTATACAACAAAAGTAGTAGGTCAATCATAGCACTATTTGGAAACATTGCTAATATAAATACACAAGTCAAAAATAGATAGGACTGCCCTCCAGAAAGTTCTTATAAAAGACTCAAAGGATCCTCCTCTAAAAGGATGAAAGGTTTGGCTATAGGCCTTCTAGTAAAGACCTGTGGAGGTACTCATAGTAAATATCTCCAACATGTTCCATAATCTTCCATATACCTAAGGTTTGCTCCACACCCACCATGGAAATACTATTGGAAATGTATATTGACTACTTAAATAAATATTAGCTTAGCAACTTATCATTTTCCTTCTTGTAAGAAGTCATTAGTTGAAATCTAAAGGGGATATAGTACTTCGTAATCAAATCTTTCTAAGGAGGTTCGACCCTTGTCACAATTTTTTTAATGATAATTTAGAGTTGGGTAATCAAACATCATATTCTTCTTTATATTATTATTTATTGTAAGGTGTAATAATTGTAATGGAGTGATTTCCTTATTGCAATTTCATATTTGTTTTGTCAAATATATGTGAATATTGTGTTTAGGTATGAGATTTATATACTATTTATTGATAACTATTAATTATTTATTGAGAACTATTAATTATTAGGCTCCCATTACCATTTAAGAGTATATGAAAGTTTAAAAATGATAATTGATAACTATTAAAATTTTATGTTATCAAACATTTGTGGAGGTTATATTAAGTATCATATTAAGTGATTTCGATGACTTAGATGCTCATGGGTGGGGATTCCTCAAGCCACAAATAAAGCCCAGAAAATCAGAAATAACTTTAAAAAATTAAAAAAAAAAATCTTATTTCTATTTGTATTATTATCCACTGTAAATAAAAATAATAAATTAATGTAAAAAATATTTAACTATCTATTTAATTAAAAAAAAATAAAAAATACTTTACCTTCCTTATTTTGAAAAACTTAAACTCTAAATAATAATAACTTAAACTCTAAATAATAATAAAAATAAAATATATTAAATACTAAAAGAATATTCATTATAATAATAATAATAATAAAATATATTGAACGCTAAAAAAATACTCATTATAATAATAAATTTAGAAAAATATAATTTAACTCTAAATAATAATAAAAATAAAATATATTAAACACTAAAAAAATACTCATTATAATAATAAATTTAGAAAAATATAATATAAGTTTTTAAATATTTTCTAGTAATATTTTGTATATTCAAGATAACAAATTAATCCAGCGAAAACGTAATTTAACCTCAACCCCAACCGGCGGTCAACAAGCGTCTGACATCTTAATTTTTTTTAATTGCAATTCCTTAGTTAATATTCAATTCTGTAAATTAAAGTTGTTTTTACATAACCTCTCAAATCAA
The DNA here is from genome assembly GCA_031772625.1 of Pinus tabuliformis. NCBI lineage: Eukaryota > Viridiplantae > Streptophyta > Pinopsida > Pinales > Pinaceae > Pinus > Pinus tabuliformis. The sequence continues at coordinate 68,642,977 of CM062806.1, read as the reverse complement.
TTTTTTATTCTTTCCACATATTGTTGTATTTCTAATTCCGGGCATTATTGCATAATACAGTTTAGGGTCGGTTGTAAACGTAATTATAATTCTAGGAATTATCCCATAGCATACTTTTGGGTCAATTTGTGAACATGTTCATTTTTCGAAAACTAAAATTTGAGAAAAGATATATGATAATAAAATATGGAAAGTGTACCTAGTATATGATAATTGATTATTTTATGCCAACTCTGTCACAACACATATAAAGAGAGTGATTTTTTTGTCTCACTCTAATGTTCATGTTTTTCTTTTTGTTTGAAAATTTGGTGAGGACTTCGAATTATTTTGAATTCCTTAAGGGTACTTAAAGGAATAAGGTAAGTTATTTGAATCAATGATATTTTTGGTTTGTTGGTTGTTAGTTCTATTTGGATTATAGATTTTTTAAATTTAATGGAATGGATATGAATGAAGTTAATTACTCTTTTTGCTTGTTGCTTGAACTGCAGATTTCAAGAATGTCTTGAAATCTGATGGATAGGAATAAAGTCAATTACGTCAAATTTTTGAATATTTTGAGAATAATAATCAATAGAAAGAAAGATATCCTGATTGTCTTTTATTATTATTATTATTATTATTATTATGTTTTTCTATCTTAAAATGACAATTTTTTTATTGTTTGCTTGACATGCAGGAGTTATCCATGTTTTGTATCAAAATGCATAGCTATTAGATATACAAGGGTGAATCAAATGAATATGAAGTTGTAGATGAAGAGAAAACTATAATAATTAATACATGGGAGCTTATGGAAGGCTTGGACTATGGAGAAATATGTAATGTCTAGACACACTTTCTTCTGTTGGGGTTATGACACAACAAGCAGCCTTGTGTTTAGTCTCATTCTGATGATTAAAACCTAGGGTGTGAACAATGGGCCTGTCCATTTTTTGACCAACGCTCTTTGCCTCACTTGAGAAAGATATTGAGGTTATGTGTGAAAAGGGAAAACATGTATTGCAACAAATAAATATGAATTTAAATTTAGTGTGCGAGAAGTAATGTGTAACAAATAATGAAGATGATCTACAAGATATCAGTGTCATCTCTTAGACCCACCTTGTCTGTATATCCCAATGAAGGTCTTCATGTGCTTAAAATTTTGCGACTAATTAGATTGCACTCTTAGTTAGCTCCTGAGATAACGACCTCTGGATCCGTGAATCTGCATCTTGTAAACAGTAGAAAGCGGGTTCTAGATCAGAGTATCACTATTCCAGAGAAGAGTAGCACTTTTCAGGAGAAAAGTAGCAATGCTCCTTCACATTCTAATTTTTGTGGGATCACCAAGTGAATAATATTTATAACTATTTTGTGTTTTCTCTGTTTTTCCACATTGTCCCAATTATGAATTTTTAATGGCCATGGTTGTAGACATAGATTGAATGACAACCTATTTTGTGTTTGCTCTGTTTTTCCACATTATCCCAATGCTAGTTGTTTTATGAATTTTTAATGGCCATGGTTGCAGACATGGATTGAAGTACAACCACTCTATGGGGTCGTACCTAGAAAAAGTAGGGTGCCTAGGGAAATGGTAAACAAGTTTGTGCTTATTTTTTATTTATATTTTTGTTAAATATTTCAATTACATATTTAGATGTTCAGAGGGTTAGATTATGTATGTATTTTAATAAATTTTAATAAGTTAATATTTATAATATAATGTTTAAATATTCATAAATTTTGGAGTATATATATCTCTATAAATTTTCACAGTTAAATAGTTTAACAAAGTGAGAAGAGTAAATCTTTAGAATATATATCTTTATTAATTTAGTTAAATATATTTAGAATCTTATCCTTAAATATTCAAAATATTAATACATATTTTATCTTATCTCCATTAACTTTCACAGTTAAATAGTTGAGTAGAGTGAGAAGCGTAAACCTTTAGAATATATATATCTTCATCAATTGAGTTAGATATATTTATAATCTTATCTGTAAATATTCAAAATATTGATACATATTTGATCTTATTTCCATTAATTTCCACCGTTAAATGGTTGAGCAAAGTGAGAAGAATACAACTTTCTTTCAAAGCAAAGATCTCAAGCACTAGGCATCAATTAATGTTGAACTTAAAATTTTAGTTTTAGTTTCTCTTATAATAATAATATGGTGTGCTTACTTTGATATTATATTCCTCATTTGGAAAAACTGAATTGTTATGTATAATTGTTCCACTTCAGCTCTCCACACTATGTCCAATATTGGAGTTTACTTAGGTAAGTAAAATTTTCCTTTTGACATAGAGTTAATGGAGTTGTGTACTTTTTTTTCTCTTCTCTTTCTTATAACTTTGAGGTTTTGTAATTATATTTACTATATTAGGTGGATATGATTTGTCATAAAGTGTAGCAAGAGTTTATGATGTTGCAGCTCTAAAATTTTGGTATTTAATTGCTAGACTAAACTTTCCAGTATGACTCTCTTCATCATTTCATTGTGTTCAATGTTCTTGTTTAAGATTTAATATATTAAAATTTTGGTATTTTTTTTGTAACCATCTTTTATTTAAAAAATATAATAAATAAGAGTTAAGGGTTTAATTAAATTTTTATTTATAAAATTTTAAAATACTTTAAAATGTGCAATCAGCGTACAATCAGATCAATTTGCATATTCCAAGTCTCTGATCTAAAGCAATAAAGCAAATATTAATATAGATTTTGTTTACCTAAGCCATGCTATGAAAAAGAGATCACATAGATGGAATGCATGACTAATGAAAAAGTTAGGGGAAATCTCAAGAGGTAGCCAAGAAGTCACATATCTGAACTTTAAATTATATTTACAAAGGGTCTAAGATTCTAGTGTTTGTTCTGTCACGAAACACTCAAATCTTAGACCGTGTGCACATAATTTAAAAGTTTAAATATATGACCTCTTTTCTACCTCCTTTGCTTTCTTACCAATTTTCCATTACTCATGTGTTCTATATCTTTGATCTCTTTTTCATAGTCACTCCATTGTAAACCAAAATCCATATTAATCCATTGTCAACAAAATCCATATTAATCATATTGTCAATTAAATACTAATATAAAAACCAATCTGGCTTTCGAACTTTAGATTAGAGGCTTAGAATATGTAATCTAGAAGACAATGCTTTGGAACTTTCAATCTAGAGAAAGAAAATTCATGAAACATCTAATGTGATTGTAAGTTGATTCCAGATTCTAAAGTATTTTAAAAATTCATAAATAAAATTGGAGCCAAACCCTATACTCTTATTTATAATTATTTTTAAATATTTTCATATTTACGCTAAAAAAAAGTTAAAAATGATTAAATAAAAAATATCAAAATTTAAATATTTTAAAGCTTAAACAAGAATACAATGAAATGATGAAGGGAGCCATATTGGAAAGTTTGGTCCAACTTTAGATCAGAGGCTTGGACTATGTAATCTAGAAGACAATGCTTTGGAACTTTCAATCTAGAGAAAGAAAATTAATGCAACATCTAATGTGATTGTAAGTTGATTGCAGATTTTAAAGTATTTTAAAAAATTATAAATAAAAATTAAGCCAAACCCTATACTCTTATTTATAATTATTTTTAAATATTTTCATATTTACACTACACAAAAAGTTAAAAATGATTACATAAAAATTATCAAAATTTGAATATTTTAAAGCTTAAACAAGAATACAATGAAATGATGAAGGGAGTCATATTGGAAAGTTTGGTCTTTGATTTAAACTCCAAAAATTCAAAGTTGTAACATCATATGCTGGGCTTTTTGTTGAATCATATCCACTTGATAAAGTAAATATAATTACAAAACCCCAAATTTACAAAAAATGGAAGAGAAAAGAAAATTACACAGCTTCGTTCACATTGTTTTTGAAGGAAAATTTTACTCACCCAAGTAGATGGACCAATTATATATCACATTTGAACTTTTCCAAATGATGAGGACGAATATAATATCAAAGTAAACACACCATATTATTATTACCAGCATAAATCCATCTTAAGTATTGATCTAAGATCAAATTTCTTCACGTGCAAACTTCTTTAGAGTACAAAATACAATGTGTTATTTTTCATTGTTTAAATTGTATTTGTGAATGCAAAATAGAGTATATATAAGATAAGCAATTAAAAATTTCTTATATAAAAGATAAGCAATTTCCCTACTGATGTTGTTTAGCAAAGAATATTGAAAGCATATATGAACTATAAAAATTTGGAGGAGTGTAGGGAGGTCACTAAAGGTTGCCACAACACCTTAGAAAATGGAATTACAATGCAATTTTAAGCTCTTTGTATTTCTTGCAATTTATGTTTTGCACAGTGACGAGACTTGTGCGATTGTCTTTGCAAAAATCCACGAAGCCAAATCGAAAAAATAAACAAGGGTACTTTTTGTCCTGGACAGGTCCAAGGGAGTTATCCATAAGCCCAAAAAGATTATGTGACAGATGAAAACAAGGAGAATAAAGACATTCAAAACAACGAAATGGACTAAAAAAGTGGAAGTAGGTGGAGTCGCCATTTTGTATGGTGTGTTTGGTTGCCTATGAGTCTCAAAAACACCTTCCTTGTCATTGGTTTCTTCCTATAAGGAGAATAAAAAGAAATGAGTGATGTTCGTAAGTGAAGGTGGGATAGGAAAACATTGAATGTAATGGAAACACTACATTAAAAAAATTATAAATGAAGTATCAAAGACACTTGAAGAGAGTTTCTTGAGCAATAGTGTCCAATGGATCTCAACAAGGATTTCCCCTTTTCAAAGTCTTTGGCAAACTCTTTCTCTATCAAAGAATCATAGAAAACTCTCTACAATGGTGGAATTTTCCTCACAATTGTATGCTAGATTTCTTTGGAGCGATTTTGGAAGCATAACAATGCACAACTTATTGTTTTTGTCTCTCCATGAACTTATTTTAATAGAAATTTTGAACATTCCTTCCCTACTTTAGCTCATCAATGAGGTTTTTTTCCTCATAAATGAGATGAGGGCTACCATCCTCTTGCCATTAAGGCTTGTTGGGGCTCAAGGATTTAATGTTTAACCCATATTGTCAATAGGCTAGATTTTTTTCAAGAAAGTTCATGTCCTGAGGTGCATATTAGACTTCTCCCGACCCTCATGGATATCGAAGAAAAAGACTTGATGTGGAGAACCCAAGAAGGTTGATTTTTTAATTCAACCTTTGAAAGAAAGCACAACAAAGTAAAAAACAAATTACAGAGCATAAAATATTTAATAATAATGCACACAAATCTCACCATCGAAAATTTTAGGGGCTAATATTTGTAGGTGGGCTAATTTTCCATCTTTTTTCCGAGAAAAATATTCACTAATTTCCATTTTTCTATAAAAATGATTCACCCAAATTTTAGAATATAAAATTATTTTACCCTAAAAATCACCAACATTATATAGAGAGTATATATAAAATCATTATAAATTTGAATAATTTTACAAATACATCAATAATTTTTTTATAGTTTTTATATTAGGGACTAGTGAGATTTCCCAATGTTTTTAAACTTCAAGATAACTTTCCATCCTTAAAATTTCTCTCACTCTCACACACGAACTCAAATCACATTTCATTAAGGTATGAATATATTTATACATGAGGAGAGGTCTCGGGAGAGGTTATTTAGGATAGGTTATCAAGGAGATGTCTTAATAAATAACTCCACAAATCACTCAATAATTCTTTCAATCAATTAGTCCACAATTCTCTCACAGAAAATAACAACTTTACAATAACACTAACAATTAAAAAATGGATCGTTATTCCAACGTTTTTCCCCCATAATGATCATTTGGAAATATTCCAAGGTCATCTCTGAATTTGTAGAACATTTCCTTAGATAGTGCTTTGGTGAATATATCAGCTACCTATTCTTCTGCTCTGCAGTATTCGATCTCAACCACTCCTTGTTGAACCAAATCTCACACCAAATTCTACTGAATATTAATATGCTTAGTCTTCTTAAGAAAAACTAGGTTCTTCGTCATCTGAATATCACTTTGATTATCACATATCAACTGAGTGGGTTTTTATTGTTGTTCATGTAGATCCTCTAGAATTCTTCTTATCCACACTGCTTCACATGGTGTTGTCATTTTTACTTTATGGTGCTAGAGAGAGGACGTATCCACATAGTGACACCACCCTCTTCCGAGTCAGGAAGGAGTGATTTTACCTCATCATTCACCATCTACAGTATCAAGTTTAATGCTTGGATGATGCGAATATCATTTCTTAGTTAAACTAGGTTTGCCGAGATATAAATGTGTTATCGTGCTAGCCAAGTGTTGTTGTTTTCACTATAGTCTGATCGCCTTCAAACAGACATCGTATCTAGACACCCATCATGGGGATTTAATTTATTAGATTATTATTTTTTTATGTTTGATTTTCGTTATTTATATTAAGAAACATTTACTATATTAATGTTGGTTTTGGTTATGACAATTTATTTTAATAGCCTTATGTTGGTTAGATTTATTAATTTTAAAAATAATATAATTAGTTTATAAGAATAGATTTGGACGATAATCATATCAAAATTCATTTGTCGACGAGTTTCGAACCAGCAAGTGTGGTTCATCGTGAGGATAAGATGAAGAACTAGATCATAGCAACATATTAAATAGAGAGATCTCTCATTCAAACGGCTAGAAAGAAAAAACTAATTTGGACCACACGAAATGGATACAATTGACTGGACTATAGCTAAATTTGACTAGATCAAGGGTAGGGGAAGTTTACTAATAAATTAATTAGTAAATTTGTTAGATTTAATTATTTTGATTAAATTTCATATGTATAACATTAATAATTATTAAAAAATTATTTTCAATTTCAAACTAAATAAATTATATGTGAAAACTTTTTTTATGGGATTAAGGTTTATTGATTAAATAATTAGTTAGTTGAATTTAATTGATTAACTTGTTTCCCATGTATATTAATTGATATGCATTATCTTCTTATCAATGGTTGGAGAAGTTTAATAATTAGTTAGTTAATTTGTTAGAATTAATAAATTTGATTCAATTTTAATTGTAACGCAATATATCTGTTGATAATTATTAAAAAAAAAAATGTTTTTAATTTATTTAGGATATGAATTTATAGTATTTAATTTCTTCTTCTTCTTCTTTTTCTATTATTATTATTATTATTATTATGATTCAACTGTATATGCAATTACTAAAAATTCCCTTTTTCAATTTAATTGAGTCTATATGTTTTAATCTATTTCGATATGAATTTATGGTATTTAATTTCTTTTAATTAGTTAATTTTTTAGATTTAGTAATTTTGATTCAATTTGATATGTGTAAACTTTTGTTATGGGATAAACTCACGTAAAATTAAAGTTCAATGATTAAATACTTACTTAGTATAACTTAATGGTTAACTCTTTTTTCAAGTATATTTATTTAAATTGATATGCATTATCATCTTTTAATTCACATTATGAAAAATATATATAAATGTTTAATAAATGCCTAAAGATTATTTGTTTATTAATTATATTTGATTTCTTTTAAATGAATGAATTACTAAAACTATTTTCAAATAAATATGGATTAAATGATATCAAACAATTAGTTAAAACAGTTAATATTTTTAATAAGTTTATATGGTTTAAATAAATCTACTTATAACTCTTTATGTTTATAAATAAAATTATTAATTTTAATAAAAATATTTTGAATTAAAAAGAAATATTAATGAATAGCCTAACCTAAGAAAAATTAAAAACAAAAGGGAAAGGAACAAAGGGGAATTCAATCAATACAACAACTGAGGGAATAAAACAAGAAAGGAAACAACGAGAATGAAGAAAGGTGAAAAAGGGGGGAGGGGGCTAGGAGGAGAGGGCAAGGATCCAACAACTGCTAATCTTCAAGTTGTTATCCTGTTGAGATTGCTCGGCCTTCTTTCAATTTCTATGGCCTCCCTAAATTTACTGTGGTGAAAATGAGCAATCTTAGCAATAACCCTGGTCTCCTCAATACATATATGATGCCTAGTCTTCTCTACATACTTTGCCAAGGATGAAGACCAAGTGCTCCCATGCTTAATGTCAGCTACGTGCTCATGAATCCTCTCATTAATAAAGTGCTCAGTTTCACCAACATAGGGGTCCCACAAGAACAAGGAATAACATAGACCCCTTTCATGTATTTGGGGTCTTCAAGGTCTTTTACAGATCTAAGGGAGTTACGAATGGTGTTAAGGGGTCTATAGGTTGATGGAACATTATGCTTTCTAAGGATCCTAGAAATATTGTCAGTGGTCCCTTGTATGAAAGGGAGATGCACCCCTGAAATTCGATCTTTAGGGTCTTCCTTAACCTTGGGACCTCTGCTTTCTTTAAGAAAATCATTGAGACCTTGGTGCCTACTATATCCATTATTAACAAAAACATCAAGGAGATGGGCTTTCTCTTTTTCCATGTAATTTTCATCATAGATTCTCAGTGCACGAGTGGCAAGTGTGTTGAGAACACTTAGCTTTTGAGCAGGAAAATGATGAGAGTTGGCATGAAAATACTGCTCAGTATGGGTTTTCTTTTGAAATACCTCGTGGGAGAAAGAACCGTCGTCCTTTTTCGAAATAACATCAAGGAAAGGGAGGCACCCATCAAACTCCTACTCCATAGGTAACTTTATGGAGGGAGATTGATAGTTGAGATGCTGGAAGAACTGATCCAACTCATCTTAGCAATGAGACTAGATGACATAGGTGTGATCAAAAAATATTTTCCACAACTTAGGAAGGAGATGAGATGAGGCTAAAGCCTTGGATTCAAAGTCTTCCATAAAAATATTAGCAACAACCGGGGATAGAGGGAAGCCCATGGAAACCCCACAAGTCTGCTCATAGAATCCCCCTTAAAAGTAGAAAAAATTAGAAGTAAGACAAAGTTCTAGCCTAGTGATATCGGAGTCAATGAGGCGATTGATGACCTCAATGACCTCCTTAGTATAATAATATAATTTATAGTTTGTATTGAGCTCCATAAATTTATTAACACATTAATAGTAGTTTGTTAAATATTATTAAAAATTATAATATATTAGTAGTAGTTTATACTGACCATTTTGAAAAGAAATTCATATATATATATATATATATATATATATATATATATATATATATATATATATATATATATATATATATATTGTGATGTAATGTGATTTTTGAGATGATTGAATTATATAAAGCTTGGCTTGAGTCATCCAGATTGCACCTGTCGTAGGCCACACCAATCCTTATAATGACTAGATTTTTTCCCACATGTTTTCCAATGATAACCTTTTCAGCATGGAGTGTTTTAACACTCTATCAATGTCTATTCTATACCCTATGGACACTTTCTATAATTATATTTTATATTCATTATATTAATTTAAATATACATGATTTTTTAATAATAAATTTCTTACTATGGTAAATTTTGATGGTGACATTTATATATTAAATTAATATTAATTATTTTTTATTAATTTTTCTCACGAAGTTAGCTCAATTAACAATCCTTAGGTTAGAAAGTATTATGTAAACCATGAAATCAAAGTTTAAATTCCCTATGAGTCAAACCAATATATATATATATATATATATATATATATATAATGATGATGATGATGATGATGGTTAACGTCCACTGAGACCAAATTTTAGTCTATCCGACTTAAAGAAACAAATTATTTAGTTTGATTTAATATTTTATTCATATGCTCAAAAAGCTTGGAGAGAAGCCTCCCAAGCTCACTGTAATTTTGACATCATAAAAGGCTAGGAAGGTCACTATTGCAACAAATATTTTGAAACTGAGATCTAATGTGGTTGTACTTGGAGCACTCTAAGAGGAAGTGATTTTCATCCTCGATGTTCATATTCTCATAGAGATGGCAGAACCTTTCCATCCATGGTGTTTTAGGAACTGCCCAACTACTCATTTCACTATGGAGCTCATGAGAGTTCATTCTAATCTTGGTTATATTAATTTTCTTCTTTGAGCTAGTTAAAACAGAGAGATACTTTTGATCTTCTAGGGTGGGGTTGATGACCTCCTTATAATATCTTAATTTTATTTTAGTTGCTAAATCTTTCTCACACCACATTTTTTCTTTGAACTTAGAAGTAACAATATTTTTAATGTTATTAATGTTTTGCAATGCAACATTCTCCTCGATCTTGCAGTGGTCTAACCAGGCCTTGGTGTCCTTATACCAACCTGGTTTGAGCCTTAGGTGGTTTTGGTTGGAATTTAAAGCTAGTTTAGGAAGTCTATGGTCTCCTATGTTATTGAGTTTGTGCTTGTACAACAGAAGCCTAGTCATAGCTAGGCTCTCGATAGGGGAAAAACCCACTTCTATAAGGAGAATAGGATAGGGTGTGTTGCTTTTAATTTTGAGGTTATACGTTATAAAATGCTTCTGATAGGGTGTGTTGCTTTTAATTTTGAGGTTATACGTTATAAAATGCTTCTGAATTTGTTCAATCTTTCTCCAGGATTCTCTAGAGATGCTATAGCCACAAACCTCACATCCATATAAGATAACCGAAGTGACTAAAGTTTCAAAGAGGAACTTCTTTCTATCCCACATTACTAGGTTTTCCATTTTACAATTATTTTCAAGACCAAAATAAGCTTTCCATCCCCCATTAATCCTTATATATATATATATATATATATATATATATATATAGGACTAAATATTATATGAAAATGTCACTTGGTACTATAACTTCTTAAACTATTCATGTTTACATGTTGGATTTTATTTTGTTAAAGTAGTTATCTAGAAAAATGTTATTTCCTATGGATTTACCCATGTTTTTTTTATAGCCCCTGGTTTTGTACTTTATATTTAATTAATTATTAGTTTTTTGTTGTTATATTTTTTATTTCCTCAAGAAGTGCTCTCGAACTCAGTATGGGATAGATGTTGTAATGTAGTGTAATGTCCTCGAAACATTTTAAGTCGGTAAAAATAAAGATAAAATTAAATCATGTTAAAATAAAATTAACTTTAAACTAAAAATTAACAAAGATAAAAATTCTACGCTATTATTTATTAAATTATTTTTTGTTAGGTAGTTAGGGCAAACTTGACTTGGTTAAGTTATTGCTGGTTTTAGGCTCCACATTTATGAGCACCCATGGTATTGACCCATGGTATTCAAGTGGAATATAACTTAGTTAAATGGGAAATTAGACCACCCTAGATCCATCTTAACTATGAATCTACTAAGTGGATGATGGACCTAGTTGAAGTCTTGAGATGAAGTGCCACAATCTAGGTATTTTATTCTAGACCCCTTTGTATGCATTATGATACAGGTATGACACAATTGTTGTCCTTGATGGCAAATCTCTCAGATGAAAGATCAACGTTTAGCAGGTAAATAACAAGAATGAAGAAAGAAAGGTATACGCAGGTTCACTATATACCAAGCCGCGTATACACGCATGTTCACTATATATAAAGGCGTGTATATCGTACACTTGCACTCTCATAGAAGGAAAGGCGCGTACATGTTGGAAAACTAAGTTTTGGTCCGTGGTATTTGGTCCATGTTAGGTCCCTATAATACCAGTGATTACCCCATTACTATTGTAGTTGTATCCCTTATTAATATTGTTGTGCCCCTATTGTCCCCATATTGTTATTATTGTGCCCCATAGAATCCCTCTATTGTTATTTTTGTGGCTTTATATTATTATTGTTAGGTCGGCTAGGTTATATTGTGACTCCTTAGACTCCTATATATAGAAAGGAGGTTTTGTCATTTCAATCATCCAAGAATTGTTCATTTGTGTAATGTAAGGGAGGTTGCCCCCTCGAAGAGGCTGAATTCTAAGGCATTCAACTATCTTTTCTATCTTTTTGTGAGCTGGTTTCATAACATTTGGTATCAGAGCATTAGATTCTAGGGTTTCGCTGCTCCAAATAGGTCATCATGGAATTTTCGCTATAATTTTTTTCTGCAACGTTTCAAAAGCTAAAAAGCAAACCCATTTGAGATGAAATCGCACTAAACCTCGGGTCCGAATTTTAGAGCTTTTCACACTATATTTGCGGAGATACAATCTGACGAAGTTGGTCTTTTTGCAGACTCCTGAATTACATTCCAAACAGGTGACCTGGGGAAAAGCATCATAACTTTCTCTTTGAGCATCGGATTGAAATTTCGTAAGAAGGCACAGAAAGAGCACAGACTGTAGTTTCTTGTACATATTTTTTAGAGCAAAAGGTTGAAACAGTGACTCATGGCACGTCGTACAAGTTTGCTCTACTGAACTAGTCTATAATCAGGTCACTATGGGAGATTTGGCATAACTCTTCCCTAGAGAATCCAATTTGGATCAGACTAGTGGCATTGGAAAGAGGACATAGAGGGCTACTGCAGGTCGCAATTTCAGAACTGGATGATCTGAAATTACAAAGATACATCAGATTCAATATCAAGCTCCTACAAAGTGAAAAAAGGTGTGTAGTTTTTATTTTTATTTTTGCATAAGCTTGGTTTGAAAAATTAGTTTGAAGGAATTCAAAGGGCATAGTAAAGCATTATTATCAATAATTGATGCCTCGAGGAAAGAAAATGCAAACACCTAGTAAGCAACCTGAAAGCTCTAGCATGACTCATGAAGAAGAGGAAGAAATGCAACATGATATATCAAAATTACGAGACCAAGTGCAACAAGTGTCACTTGCACAAAAAGGAACAGAATCTAAGATGGATGGTTTAAAGAAAGATGTAGAAGCTAAGATGGATGGTTTAAAGAAAGGCGTAGAAGCCAAGATGGATTGTTTAAAGAAAGGCGTAGAAGCTAAGATGATTGATGTGGAAGCTAAGATGGACGATTTGAAGACAAACATGGAATATTTGAAGACAAGCATGGAAGATTTGAAGACAGATTTGACAAAGTTTCTACAAGAAATGCTTACTAATGGTGAAAGGGTAGTAAAGGAAACTCATGATGAGAACAAAAGAAATGTTAATCATGATTTCATAGACTCTAATGTTGGATCTAACACCCACCATATTCCAAAAATTGATATGAGCAAGTTTGATGGCAAGGATCCCGCAACATGGATATTACAGATGGAGCAATTTTTCGATCTCAATAATGTGCAAAACACACAAAAGGTACGTATTGCAACTTTATATTTGGAACCAAATCAATTTGTATGGTATCAATGGCTTTGCTCTCGTAAACAAATTATCACTTGGGCAATTTTTACGGAAGAATTGACAGCACATTATGAGGATACAAAAAGCAACACTTTTTTTAGCCAATTGATAAGTCTCAAACGAAAGGGTTCAATAATGGAGCACATTGAGGAGTTCCAAAAATTGAACATAAGGGTAAAAAATATTCCAGAGGAGCATAGGATTGATGTGTTCATAGGGACTTTAAAAGATAATATCCAACATGATGTTCGCCTTTGGGAACCTGATTCATTAGAGAAGGCATTCAGGTTAGCAAGAAAAATGGAAATCAAAATTATGGCAACCAGGAAGCATACCACTCACAACTATAAAGATGGAAGTGTTGTTACCCCTAGTCTTCCACAACCTATAAGGTTGACACCACAACAATTGGAAGAAAAAAGAGCAAAAGGGCTTTGTTAGAGTTGTGATAGCAAATACACTAAAGGTCATAAGTGTGCTGAGAAGAAATTATTCTACATAGATTGTGAAGAGGAAGAAGAAAAGGAGCAAGAAAGGTCAAAAGAAGAGGATATACTCCAAGAACAAAGCCTAGATAAAGAAGAAATGAATCCGACCATATCTTGTAATGCATTGGCTGGAATTACCACTCCTCAAACCATCAAGATAGAAGGACAAATCAAGAAGAAAAAGGTAATAGTGTTGATTGATTCAGGAAGTACCCACAATTTTATTCATTGTAAGATAGCAAAAGAATTGAATTGCTTCCTATATCCAGCACCAGAGTGTCAAGTGATGATTGCAAATGGAGGAACGATAAATTGCTCTGGAAAGTGCCATAATATCAAGCTATCCATGGGAGAATATGTATTGACTAGCCCAATGCTTTCCATTCCAATGGGAGGTGCTGATGTTGTACTAGGAGTCCAATGGCTACAATCCTTGGGTACAATAGCTTTTAATTTTCAAGAACTTTTCATGAAATTTTTTGCGGAAGGAAAGGAAGTTGAATTAAGGGGTATTGCAAGGAAACCAAGAAAGATAATCAGCTCTAACGGTATGACAAAGCTTCTAAAAAAGAAACAAAGAGGTGTAATTGCACAATTATGTTCGCTAGATGTTTCCACATTGGAATCATCTATTTCTCCAGATCTCCAAAAAGTCTTGGACAATCATTCCAAGGTATTTGAGACTCCCAAAGGTCTCCCACCTATTCGTGATCATGATCATGCTATTCATCTGATTCCAGGAAACATCAGGCCGTACAGATATCCCTATGCCCAAAATAGTGAAATTGAATGTATGGTTGCAGAAATGCTAGAGGCTGGTATAATTCAACCTAGTCAAAGTTCTTTCTCTGCTCCAGTAGTATTGGTGCACAAGAAGGATGGATCATGGCGCATGTGTCTAGATTATAGGGAGCTCAACAAGCTCACTATTAAAGATAAGTTTCCCATTCCTGTCATTGATGAATTACTGGATGAATTGCATGGATCAATTTACTTCACCAAGTTGGATCTTCGTTTAGGATATCATCAAATCAGAATGAAGACTGAAGACATTCTGAAAACAACATTTAGAACTCATGAGGGTCATTATGAATTTTTGGTCATGCCTTTTGGCCTTACCAATGCACCTTCAACATTTCAAGGTTTGATGAATTCATTTTCAAACCCTTCCTTAGAAAATTTGTGTTAGTATTTTTTGATGATATACTAATCTACAAAAGTCTTGGAAGGATCATGTTGAACATGTTGACAAGGTGCTACAACTATTGGAGGAGAAACAATTATATGCAAAAAGATCCAAATGTTTCTTTGGAGTACAAGAGGTGGAATATCTGGGTCATATTGTATCTCATGAAGGAGTTAAGGTAGACCCTAGCAAAATTAAAGCCATTAAGGAATGGAAAACCCCACATCCATAAAGCATCTGCGAGGATTTCTCAGGTTGACAGGGTATTATCGCAAGTTTGTTAAGAATTATGGGAGAATAGCAGCACCTCTAACAAAATTATTGAAGAAAGATGCATTTTCATGGACTCCAGAAGCAACAAAGGCCTTCAAACATCTTAAAGAGGCAATGTGCCAAGCACCGATCTTAGCTACACTAGACTTCACAAAAACCTTTATTGTGGAATGTGATGCTTCAGGAAATGGAATTGGTGCTGTTTTAATGCAAGATGAAAGACCCATTGCTTTTGAAAGTTGTCCAATCAAGGGAAAGTTTTTACTCAAAGCTATTTATGAGAAGGAAATGTTGGCAATACTACATGCACTTAAGAAATGGCGACCCTACCTAATGGGAAGACACTTCAAGGTAAAAACGGATCATGATAGCCTTAAATACTTTTTAGAACAAAGATTATCCTCTGAAGAGCAACAAAAGTGGGTCACAAAGATGTTGGGTTATGACTTTGAAATCATCTACAAAAAAGGGAAGCAAAATGTGGTGGCAGATGCACTCTCAAGAAAGGATGAGGATGTGGAAGCATTGTTGTGCACCATTTCTATTATCCAACCAGATTGGATAAACGAAGCAAGGGAGGAATGGAAGAATGATGAAGAAGTGTGGGCACTTATTCGAAAGTTACAACAAGATTCCAGTACATCTGATACATTTAGCTGGAAAAATGATTCGTTATGGTACAAAGATCGCTTATACCTCTGTAAGAATTCCCAACTCAAACAAAAGATTCTTATGGAATTGCACACTTCTCCCTTAGGAGGGCACTCAGGATTTTTAAAAACTTACCACAGGGTTAAGAAGGAATTTTTTTGGGATGGCCTTAAATCAGATATTCAAAAGTTTGTGGCGGAATGTTTGGTTTGCCAACAAAATAAAGTTGAAACAATTAAGACACCAGGTCTATTACAACCTTTATCCATTCCAAGCCAACGTTGGGAGGAGGTTTCAATGGATTTTATCACAGGTTTACCCAAGTCTGAGGGAAAGAGTGTCATCATGGTGGTAGTTGACAGACTTACCAAGTATGCACACTTTTGTGCATTATCACATCCATTTAAAGCCAGTACAGTTTCTACTGCATTTATGGAAACAATTCAAAAGCTACATGGAAACCCAAAGATTATTGTAAGTGACAGAGATCCCATTTTCACTGGAAATTTTTGGACAGAATTATTTTCTTGTCTTGGTACTCAGTTAGCTCATAGCTCATCTTATCATCCTCAATCTGATGGGCAAACTGAGATAGTAAACAAATGTTTGGAAGGATATCTTCGTTGCTTTGTATCTGATAAACAGACACAATGGGTCAAATGGTTGCCTCTGGCTGAATGGTGGTATAACACTTCCTTCCATACAACAACAAAAATGACCCCATTTATGGCACTTTATGGATATCAACCACCATCCATCACATCATATTTAAGAGAAAATTCTAAGGTTCAAGCAGTGGAACATCACATCGAACATCAACAACAAGTCCTCCAACTCTTAAAGGATAACCTCGTGTTGGCACAAAATAGAATGAAACAACAGGCAGATCAACATCGCAGTGAAAGAAGTTTTGATGTAGGTGATTGGGTATTCCTACGGCTACAACCATATAAACAAATGTCCCTCAAGCAAGCTAAGAAGGATAATAAATTATCACCAAAGTATTATGGTCCGTACAAGGTGTTGCAAAAGATTGGTACTATGGCATACAAATTGGAGCTTCCTGCAGCTTCTCGATTGCACCCAGTTTTCCATGTTTCATGTTTAAAGAAGGTTATAGGCGACAAGCTCCCAGTTCAAACAATATTTCCAGAACTTGATGAGGAAGGAAAAATTATATTGGAACCGGAAGCAGTCACAGAAACAAGAACTCGACAGCTACGAAATCGATCAATTTCAGAGTATCTTATCAAGTGGAAGAACTTATCCGCTGAAGATTCCACATGGGAGGATGAGAATTTTATACAAAAGCATCCAGAACTACTCAAGCGTTGAGGACAACACTTTTTTGAAGGAGAGGGGCATGTTAGGTCCCTATAATACTAGTGATTACCCCATTACTATTGTAGTTGTATCCCTTATTAATATTGTTGTGCCCCTATTGTCCCCATATTGTTATTACTGTGCCCCATAGAATCCCTCTATTGTTATTTTTGTGGCTTTATATTATTATTGTTAGGTTGGCTAGGTTATATTGTGACTCCTTAGACTCCTATATATAGAAAGGAGGTTTTGTCATTTGAATCATCCAAGAATTGTTCATTTGTGTAATGTAAAGGAGGTTTCCCCCTCGAAGGGTTGAATTCTAAGGCGTTCAACTATCTTTTCTATCTTTTTGTGAGTTGGTTTCATAACAGTCCATGGTATTTTAATATTGGTCCATTGTATTTGGTCTGAGGTATTGTTCCCACGTATTGGGTCCAAGGTATTGCTCCTATGTGGTTTTGGACCATGGTATTGAGAGAGGCCTAAACCTATATAAGCAGAAGAAGATCATCAAGCCAAAGCACAAGGGTGCAAGGATTGAATATCTGATGAACTGTGAGATCTAGTATGTTGGTTATGGGTTTGTGATCTGAACAAAGGATGCACCTATGCAGTTGATGATGGATGATGGATCGGGATCATAAGTCTTGGAATGTATTATCATTATGTGGTTTGAAGATGGATAGACTAGATCTGAATTATTGACGCATGTTTTATTGTATAAATGCTATGATTTGGGTATGACTGATGTTTGGAATAGCTGCAAAGTTATGAGTAAATATTTGCAGATATGTACGTGGGTTGGCTTTGGTAAAAGCGTGTATACATGTTGTTTTGGTTCATCATAGTAGCGTATACAATATGAGATATGATATTTGAAGTTGTAGTTGGATCTGGTTGTTGTTATAGAGTTCTATGGTCTGCTCTATGTTCTGGTGATTGTGTTTTGTTGACAGGGTTTCTATGATTCAGTATTGGGTGATTTAGAGATTGATGATGCAGGTGTAGGTGATGGTTGTATTACAATGGTGATTGATTTTGTGCTTTAATGTTGTTGATGGGTCCAGTATGAAAACTGGATGAAACATGGTCTTCAGATTATGGTGTTGTGCTTCAGGAGTATCCAGTATGAAAATTTATGAAACGTGGTCCCTGAAGGAAGTGAGAAGGTCGTAGCCTTCTGTAGGCCGGCGCCTACGTACTGGTAAACATATCTACCAATACAAGAGCTAGGGGGTTGGAGCTCCCTTCCAATGGTAGCTGAAAATGAGTGAAGGTTGTAGCCTTCAGTAGGCTGACGCCTACGTACTAGTAAACATATCAGCTAGTACAAGAGCCAGGGGGTTGTAGCTCCCTTCCAGTAGAAGCTAGAGAACAAGAGAAGGTTGTAGCCTTCTGCAGGTGGGTGCCTACGTACTGGTATGATTCTGCGCCAGTACAAGACTGTAAACAGGTTTTTCTTATCTTAGAGAAAACAGCAGCAAGTGGTTTTTGTCCCTCATTAGGTTTCCACCTTATATCATGGTGTTCATGTGTGCTTCTTATGTGTGATGATCTGTTCTATTTTACTGCACCTATTTACTTGGTTAATGAAGTTTTGATGCACTTATTAAATATCAACATATAATGGGTTAACTGAATATACGCTAGTTGCATTAAACACAGTTGCATGTACATGCAGGTTCCCTTAACTGAAGTAGCGTATATGAATCTAAGTATGGAACTTGTTAGCGCTTGAAATTTCACCTCAGGCTGAGAAAGGTAAACCTCAAGGCTACATCAAACCATTCAGCCCCGTAGCTAGCCCTATGGGGCAGGAGAAGGCTCTCTCTGGTCAATCTCGACAGATCTTCAATGGGATGAGATGACCAACAAGGTAACACTGATATTAGGCTAGTAAACTGATTAGAAAGTTTGATTTGGGGTTTTTAATTAAATGACGGGGTTTTTCTGGGCTGCATGGGCAAAATCACAGCTTGAAACAGGGAAATATAATGAACAACACAGGTTATCGACTGAGGCAAGGTAGGCAAGAAACTTAGCATCAAATCTAGATTTACTGGGATGGCAAGACTGGTGAGGAGCTAAGGAGGGCAAACAATAACTTTGAATCCTCCTTAAACAGAAGAAAACATTGAATTGAACAAACTTAAAAGCAGAGCATGGCAGGCATGAATTCTTACTTTAACACTTCATTTGTTCAATTAGAAATGATCATGAAGTGAAATGGAACATAACAGATCACATATGAAACAGAAGGAAAACTTATGCTAAATTAATATACCACATGAATCTCAGAAGTCAGAGCTGTGAAATTTCATTAAAAATCCCTCTGTCAAAGACTGTACAATGGAGCTCAGTTCTCCTCCAGCACTCAGCACTCAGAACTCTCTCCTCCCATTGTTTGTTCCGCTGCTCCAGGTAAGTAATAGTCCATTGGGCACCCTCAAGTCTCCTCTCTAAAACATCATTTTCAGCCCTGAGATGCTGAATGATCTCCTTCGCCTCTTGGCTAGGAGAACTGGCCTCAAGATCAATCACCGGATCCTCATGAATCATGGGCTCTTTGCCCCTCTGTAGTACCTGTGCTGGTGAAGAAAGTGAGGCCCCTTCCACCTGATGTGGAGATAACACTCGCTGAGCTGAAGATGAAGGCGAGACCCCTTCCACCTGCTGTGGAGATAGTACTCGCCTAGCTGCTGCAAATAAGGCCCTCGGGCCTTTTTGATAAGTGACCAGAGGAGTGGAGCTGACATGTCGGGTGACCGGAGCATCAGGCTGCTGAGCAGGTCCTCCCTCCTCATGAATGACCTCCTGATGTGGCTGAGGTGGCACTGTGAAAACCTCACGGGAGATGAACTCCTCCCATGAGATGCCCTGCTGAGTCAACTGATGTGAGACTATGAGCTGAATCAAACCATAGTGACATAAGCTCCTGTACTGCTGGGCCGGGGTCTTCTTCTGCAACATGGGCACCATCCTCTGAATGTTATGAAACAAGAAGACCGGGATGTTCATCATCCTCACTCGGGTGAAATGCATCAAAAGGCGAATGTGATATGAGTACACCTGTGAAAATCTGCCCTCACAGGTAAAATAATGCATAATAAGCCTCATGATGGGAGCATACTCGCTCCGGAGAAATCTGAATGGAAAAACACCCGTCAAAAGTCTCACGAATGGTGGCCGAACATAGGGCTCAAAGTGAACAAAATCTAGCAACCTGCGCTTAGGCCACACCTCACCCACATTTGGTATCCCTATAGCCTGTGAGATCACCTGAGGTGTCAATGTGAAGTTCACCCCTGCCAGAGTGACATGTCCATCATGGAGGTGTAAAAAAAACAAGCGGGCCAACTCTCTATGATGCTGAATCTGAGAAATCCTCTCACAGAAATCATAACAAGACATATACTGAAAACAAGTCATTGCCATGGACAAGCCTGTAATTCTGCCAGAGAGGTGGGCTCCTCTCGCTTATGATGTCCACCCTTACCACCCTTACGAGGCCTCCTCAGTTCCTCAACCTCTGTAGATGATGAATGGTCATCACTTTGCTCATAAGTTTCGGTTTCTGACATGGTTTAGGAGCAAAGTGGACAAATAAAACTGCTGTCTCTGCCTGCAAAAAGTGCTGAAATCTATGCTCGAGCAAATTTGGTGATTTGGAAGAAGATTAGGGAAATTTCCTTAAATTTTGCAGCAGGCCGGCTCAACGGGTCGCGCAGGCCTCCCAACGGGTCGCGCCCCTCCCAACGGGTCGCGCACGTTGATTTTCAGAACTGCAGAAGGGCTCTGGACGGGTCGCGCACCTCCCATCAGGTCGCGCACCTCTCTCGACGGGTCGCACCCCTCTCAGCTGCCCGAAATCACTGTAATTTTGTTCCTTTCTCTCAATCACTCTCTCTATCTCTCTTGCAAGCGTTAGAATGCACAATGAGAGTGAAAGGAGGGAATTTGGGCTTTTATAAGTCTCATTTGAAAAAATTTCATTTACAAACCCACTTTCTAATGTTTTTTCTTTTGACACTTTATAACACTGATTTTTGGTTTCCTTTATCCTGAATTTGACTCAATGAGTGCTTTGACTTGATTCTTTTTGTAGGTAGATCATCTGAGGGACTTTGGCAAGGGGACCAGGGTTACTGCTGCCCTTTTGAAGACTTTTGGAATTTCATTCTTTTTACAAAAATTTAACATGACCTTGGCTTTAAAAACTGAGTTTTTAAATCCAAGGTTAAAAATGAACTGTACATGATGAAAATATCAAAGAAACATGTTTACAATCCTCCTTCTGGCTTGCTGGGCACTCAAGGACTTTCAAAGACATGACCTTGCAGGGATAAATGACCAAAACCCTAGACCTAGGACCTTTGACCTTAAGACAAAACAAGACAAGCTTGAAAGAGCTTAATGATTGATATGACCTGATCCAGCAAAACCAAGAGGGGTATAAATAAACCAGCTCCTCCATCAGGGTTATGGCATGCCTAACGGGATGCAAAATTTGACACTGATGAGACACCTACTAATGCAAATTCAAAGAGCTTTGATCACTGATGGAGGGCTTTCAAGACCGACACTAACATTGGCTCCAATGGGGATGGTAGCTCCTTGGAGGTACCAAGAACCTCAGACCTCTGGGAGAGAAGACCAGTGCTTTTTTCATTGGGCAATGCAGTCAACTTATTCACATGTGACCAACTTGAAAACAACTTTATTTGACTTGGACAACTAACTGAAATTCTAGACTAACTTGGACACTAACTCACTTACTCTATACAGAAAATGAACTGACATGAAACAACTTGTAAAACTCACACCAACTAATCACCATTTTCAGAATTATAACCTTCACCGCGGGCCCCAAACTGAAGATGGGAAATCAGCTTCACACTTGCTGCAGAAAGAAAATGAAATGGTATTTACAATGAGAGTGATTAGAGCAGAAAATGCTCAAGCATGATACCTTTTGAGCAGCCGGCCATTCACCGACCCACCAAGACATTCATCACCGCTCATTTATTTGAGAAGAAAAGAATTTGGACCACGATATGCTGCAATTTTGTAAGGACCCTTCCATAAGTTGTCGAATTTTCCATGCTTCCCTTTATCTTCATTGCGGGCATCCCACCGTAACACAACATCATCAATCTGAAACTCATCTGCTTTGGCCTTTTTGTCATAGATTTTCTTTATGCGCTCCTGCAACTTAAGGGAATTCTGGTGAACCTCTTCTCGTGTCTGTTATAAATGAATCATTTGACTGATTCGTCGTTGCATAGGATCCTCCTCACCACTAGCTTCTTGAAACAACTTGGCTACTGGGACACTAAGTGACGTAGGAAACACTGCATCTACTCCGTAAACAAGTTCAAAAGGTGACATACCAATTGACTTCTTTTGACTTACCCGATCAGCCCATAATGCATTTATTAACTTCTTATGCCAGCTCTTCTTATTTATTTCCAGCAATTTCTTTATAATGTTCACTAGAGATTTGTTTGAAGATTCGGCCAGCCCATTACCTTGCGGATGATAAGCGGTTGAATGCCCCAAGCTGATGTTATATTTATAGCAAAAATCAACCAACTTCTTCGATTTGAATGCTGCTACATTGTCTGTAATCAAATTTTGAGGATAGCCGAAACGTGACAAGATATTATTTTCAAGAAAAGAAATAATTACCGAATCCGTAGCCTGCCGGGTGGGAATGGCTTCAATCCACTTTGTGAAGTAATCTGTGGCAGTCAAAATCCATCGATGCTGCCCGGAAGATGCTGGGTGTATTTCGCCAATAAAATCCAAGCCCCACTGCTGAAATGGTGCGCTGATTTCAACCGGCTTGAGAGGCAATGGCTGTAATTTCTGTTTTCCTTGAAAAATTTGACATTCATGACAGCTCTTTACCGCTTTATACACATCAGAAAATAAAGAAGGCCAATAAAAACCAGCTCTCAAGATCTTATTAGCCGTGGTTTTCCAAAATAAGTGACCCCCATAGTCACCTTTATGGAAATCATCTACTGTTGCTTTTGCTTCCTCTTCGACCAAACAGTTCAGCAAGATGCCACCGGGATCTTTCCAATAAAGTGCAGATTTGATAATGCAAAATTTGGCAGCCTTTAGCTTCAATGTTCTAGCTTTGTTTCTAGGCATTACAGGAGGAGAAGATAAGTTTTGAAGCACATAAACTATATCAGCATACCAAGGAGAAGACACAAAGATATCGAACACCTGTAGAACTGAATTTTCTTCATCTTCATCGGACAAGGCAGCAATCAAATTTATATCAAGGACGTGAAGGTTTGCTTCAGCCATCAACTTAGCAAGACCTTGACCTCTAACCAACTTGGTAGGCTTAATTTCTACATCATATTCTAATAGTGCAGCGATCCACTTACCCCTTCTTCCTTCCGGTTCCGTTTGTACTAAAACATCCTTCACAACTGCATTAGGAACATATGCTAAAATATGAGAATTCAATATGTAAACCCAGAAATCTTTCAAAGCTTTGATCAACGCCAATGCTTGCTTCTCAATGATATTATATTTCAGCGCTCTGTCTCTTATGATGCTACTGAAAAAAGCTATGGGCCTCTCAACTCCATCTCTCTTTTGCATTAACACGGCTGCCAATGTATGCTCAGAGGCAAATGAAAACAAAATGAAATCCTGTGTATAATCCGGGCTAATCAAAGTTGGAGCTGAAGATAAGATTACCTTTATCAAATTAAAAGATTTCACCGCCTCTTCGGTCCATTTGAGCTCGCTGTCCTTCTTTAGCATACTTGTTATCTCTCTAAGATGTTCAGCAAGATTGGGGATGAAACGACGCAGAAAATTCAATTTACCATTGAAGGACTAAATTTCTTTCTTGCTACGGGGCTGCTCCACTTGTTGAATTTCTTTCACTCATGCAGGATCTATACGAATGCCGTCTTTAGAAATGATATGGCCCAGTAGCTTGCCTTCGCTCATAGCAAAAAGACTCTTTTTCGGATTCAATGAGATGCCATATTTTCTGCACTTTTGAAACACCTTAGTCAAATGAAACAAATGCTCTTCATCTGATTTAGAAAACACGGTCAGATCATCAAGATAAACAACCAAAAAGACATCTTTCTCATTTGCAAAGGCCATGTCCATTGCACGCTGAAATGTGGCACCCGCATTCTTCAATCCAAATGGCATCTTGGCATAATGAAATGTACCCCATGGAGTAGTAAATGCTGTCTTGTCACGATCATCTTCGTGCACCAAAATCTGATTATATCCGGAGTAACCATCAAGCAATGACATTCTAGATGCCCCCACAACCCGCTGCAATATGTGGTCCATCTTGGGCAGCGGATAATTGTCCTTTAATGACACCTTGTTCAGATTTCTGAAGTCTATACACAAACGAATCTCACCAGTTTTCTTTCTCACGGGCACCAAGTTTGAGATCCAATTGGAAAACCGGATTGGCACTATGATTCCAGACTTATACAACCTGTTGACTTCCTTCTCAATCAATGGCAGCAATTTAGGATTAATTCTTCTCAACTTTTGTCGGAAAGGTTTTTGATTTGGCTTTATGGGTATGGTATGTTGAATAATGCTTGTGTCATAAGTTTTCAAATCTGAATAGTCCCATGCAAAAACATTAGAATACAGAGACAATAATCTGATATACTCTTGCTTTACCTTAGGCGGCAATGCTTTTGAAAGCTTCACCATCTTTGGATTCGCAGCTGTCCCAAGGTTCACATCTTCAACTCCTTCGTCCGTTGGCCTCAAAGTTGGCTTGCGGGCCACATCATCTTGATCGAACAATTCCTCCAAAGGAATCAATCCTTTAGGAATGTAATTGTCCTTGAGCTGCAACACCTCGATCTGATTTACTCCTTCAAGTTCCATGTCTATTGAAATGTCTTCGAATTTACCTTCAATTTGCAGAAAATCTTTGATCTCCTCATCATCTTGGAAAACTTGCCAACACCTTTGATTATCTGGAACTGTAGGGCGATGCTTCACATATATTTCAAACTTATTGCTGGAATTCATGGGTATTTTCAGATTACTCGCTGCCTTAGCCAATGCATCCGCAACACCATTCTGAATCCGGGGCACACATGTCAAAGTATGTTCAGAAAACCTCTTTAAAATGTCCAAAACAGCATTCCTATATGCTCTCATGTGAGGATGTTTGGCCTGAAATTCACCTTTCACTTGCTTGATAACTAATTCGGAGTTGCCATATACCGCTATCTTCTTTGCCTTCAACTTCCGAAGGATTTTCAGACCAGCAATAAGAGCTTCGTATTCCGCCTCATTATTTGAACAATCAAATGCCAATTTATAAGAACATACCCGTACCTTGCTTGGAACTTGATCTTGGGCAGAGAATGGGCTTCGGATCCACACACCTATACCAGCACCATCGCTGCCTACTGCACCGTCAAAATCCATGGTCCAAAGACCATCCTCATCATCTTCTAAGTGCTGGAAATCTGATTTTGATTCATGTTCTGCTTGCTGCCCATTTATTTCTGCAATTGGCCTTATGACAGCAGACCTTTCTTCACTTTCCCTTCTCAAAACTTCCCTGAAATTTTCTGAAATATCTGGTATATCTTCTACTTGAACTAACTGACTATCTACCTCATTGAAATTTTCTGCAAACAAAACAAAAGATTCTAAATCTGTTTGTACATAATTTACAGGATGATTTACGGGCTTTTCCTTACTAGTGATCATGTATTTCATCTTTTGTTCCCGATATAACTTCCTCATTTGACCGAAAACTGGAATTGTAGCATATGAAAAATCAAGCTGAATTGTACCTTTGAGTTTGGCTCCCCATGACCTCAACAACAACATGCCAAACCGTGGAGGAATGTTCGCCACCACCACATCCATCAAAACATTCTTCGCTGGAATCTGATCTAGACTCACCACTAAGTCTTTGATCAAGCCAATACATCTTACCCGGCTAGAATCAAACGAATACAAATCATGATACTTTCTTGTGATGTCCAGTCCCAGCTTCTCCATGATTGTTTTTGGCATCAAATTATGTGAAGCTCCCGAGTCAAACATGGCATTGTGCAAAACAAACTCATGCAAACGCAAACTGATATAAAATGGAGGAATATCACTTTCGGGAGACTCACCATTTAAAGCTGGCCCAAATATTAACTCCGGCTGATCATCTTGTACATTCACCATGTCTAGCATTGGATCAAAATTCAACAACTTGGAAATTTGGCCTCGATAAGTGGTGTTCTTCATGACCTCCGTCAAAGGAATAGATATCTTCAACTTTGCAATCTCATTCTCCAAACTAAAAACTGGAAGCTTCTCACCTTCTTTTGCCGGACTATCTCTTTTTTCAACTTTATCCTTCGGTGCATTTGATGGCTGGTCAATCTTTGCTGCTGGTGATGTTTGAGTTGTTGATGGACCGACTATATCTTTACCTTTTGAGGAAACCGAATCATTCTTTGCTGCAATGTCTTTCCTTTTCTGCACGGGATTTATAGGAATAGCTCGGCTTCTCAATTTCCTTTGCTGTCCTTGCTGAGCTGATAAAGCATTTAAGTACCCTCTTTGATATTCTTCAGATTCTTCTTCAAGTATTGTTTCATTTGACAAAATATAATGCTCATCTTGGGGAAAGACATAATTACTCACCAACTCATCTTCTTCCGTAATATATGTGGGCATATCATCAGGAGAGAAGAAATGATTTTCCTCGCCAACATTATCACCTTCATCTTCAGATTCTTGGCTAACAAAATTCTGCTGAAAAGGAGGTTTCATTTGCTGTTGAACTGCTGTGTCTTGTGCCTTTGTTTCGCACTGCTTGATCCTATATTGTTGCTGTTGTTGACCTCTGAAATTAGGATTACGAATCTGAGGCTCCGGCTTGTCAAGAGTAATCTTTTCAAGTGCCCTCTTTATCTGTTCAACATCACGATGTAACTGATTTGAAGTGGATGCTTCCTCCTTAATTGTGACTCGCTTTTCTGCCTTCATCCTTGCTCTTTTATCATTCAAATTTGCCTCAACGCTGACAGCAATTTTCTGCATTTCCTCCAATGTAGGTGGATCTCTGTCTCTCAATGAATAAGCCATCTCCGGATCAAAACCATCCGGGAACTTAAGAAGTGCTGATTTTCTAGATGGCCTCAAATCATCGGGAATAGCATTATAAACTGTATTGAATCTGATTATGTAATCTTGAACAGACTCACCCGGATTACGCTTGAGGTTGTTGTATTCGGCATTAATTTGAAGCGGACCCTTTCTGATTTCCCACCGATCTAAAAACTAATTCTGAAGTGCTTCCAAAGTAGTGATGCTGTTAGCTGTCAATCCTCTGAACCATTTTCTAACTTCTCCTGCAAATGTTTGCACAAATAACCGTATGGTAACATCTTCTTCATCTAACTCATATAGATCAAAAAATGTGGTCATCTTGTCGATATGTTGCTGAGTTGTAATACTTTGTGGAGTACCATCAAACATGGGGATTTTACTTTGGTGATCAGCTGGCATATCATGAAGATTTGCAGGTAAAACCAATGGGGCAAACCGGGCAGCCATTGCTCTAGGTGGGGGAGTAGGATGAGTATGAAGTGGAGGAGCTGTAATAGCAGGGATTATTATAAGAGGAGGTGTAGTTTGTGGAGTTTGGGGAGTCGGAGGTGTAGGAGAAGAAGGAGGAGAACCGACTGCTGATTCAGGATAGGTGATTATAGGTGAAACTGAAACATAAGGAGGATAAGCTTCTTCGTGAGCCGTGATAGTTGATCCAATGTGATCAGAAATATTTTCAACAAAATCAGCAAGGGTAGTAGCTTGAATACGTGACTGAAGATGTCTTAAGATGAAATTTTCAACCAATTTATTATGTCTCTCAAACTCAATAGCAGCTGCAAAATCAGGGTCAAGAACTAGAGAATCGAGCGCACTTTCAGACTTAGCTTTAAACAGAGACAACTCAAAGCTTTCGTCAAAATCTAAATCTTCAAGATAATCAAAAATAGCTGGGCATGAATGAGATTTGAAAATGGTTTTAGGATCTGTAGCCAGCTTGTTTTCTCAAAATGACTAGGAAAGAAAAAGCATTCAGCCTATGAAAACTCTCAACCTATCATCCACGGCTCAGAGTTAACAATTACACGGGGATAAGATGTCAATGAAGCGCTATGTTCACAAGCTCACGGAGATTGACTGAAGCAGCGTTTATCTACTTGCGCTGATGTAAAACAAGAGCGTTTTCGAAGGCTACCTGGCGTAACTTCAGGCTCCGTCTAATACCTATGAAATAACACGTCAATGAGCAAAGGATTAGATGTTCTCCCCAGTATGGTTGCCAGTATGTTAGCTCTTGAAATTTCACCTCAGGCTGAGAAAGGTAAACCTCAAGGCTACATCAAACCATTCAGCCCCGTAGCTAGCCCTACGGGGCAGGAGAAGGCTCTCTCCGGTCAATCTCGGCAGATCTTCAATGGGATGAGATGACCAACAAGGTAACACTGATATTAGTCTAGTAAACTGATTAGAAAGTTTGATTTGGGGTTTTTAATTAAATGACGGGGTTTTTCTGGGCTGCATGGGCAAAATCACAGCTTGAAACAGGGAAATATAATGAACAACACAGGTTATCGACTGAGGCAAGGTAGGCAAGAAACTTAGCATCAAATCTAGATTTACTGGGATGGCAAGACTGGTGAGGAGCTAAGGAGGGCAAACAATAACTTTGAATCCTCCTTAAACAGAAGAAAACATTGAATTGAACAAACTTAAAAGCAGAGCATGGCAGGCATGAATTCTTACTTTAACACTTCATTTGTTCAATTAGAAATGATCATGAAGTGAAATGGAACATAACAGATCACATATGAAACAGAAGGAAAACTTATGCTAAATTAACATACCACATGAATCTCAGAAGTCAGAGCTGTGAAATTTTCATTAAAAATCCCTCTGTCAAAGACTATACAATGGAGCTCAGTTCTCCTCCAGCACTCAGCACTCAGAACTCTCTCCTCCCATTGTTTGTTCCGCTGCTCCAGGTAAGTAATAGTCCATTGGGCACCCTCAAGTCTCCTCTGTAAAACATCATTTTCAGCCCTGAGATGCTAAATGATCTCCTTCGCCTCTTGGCTAGGAGAACTGGCCTCAAGATCAATCACCGGATCCTCATGAATCATGGGCTCTTTGCCCCTCTGTAGTACCTGTGCTGGTGAAGAAAGCGAGGCCCCTTCCACCTGATGTGGAGATAACACTCGTTGAGCTGAAGATGAAGGTGAGACCCCTTCCACCTGCTATGGAGATAGTACTCGCCTAACTGCTGCAAATAAGGCCCTCGGGCCTTTCTGATAAGTGACCAGAGGAGTGGAGCTGACATGTCGGGTGACCGGAGCATCAGGCTGCTGAGAAGGTCCTCCCTCCTCATGAATGACCTCCTGATGTGGCTGAGGTGGCACTATGAAAAACTCACGGGAGATGAACTCCTCCCATGAGATGCCCTGCTGAGTCAACTGATGTGAGACTATGAGCTGAATCAAACCATAGTGACATAAGCTCCTGTACTGCTGGGCCGGGGTCTTCTTCTGCAACATGGGCACCATCCTCTGAATGTTATGAAACAAGAAGACCGGGATGTTCATCATCCTCACTCGGGTGAAATGCATCAAAAGGCGAATGTGATATGAGTACACCTGTGAAAATCTGCCCTCACAGGTAAAATAATGCATAATAAGCCTCATGATGGGAGCATACTCGCTCCGGAGAAATCTGAATGGAAAACCGTCAAAAGTCTCACGAATGGTGGCCGAACATAGGGCTCAAAGTGAACAAAATCTAGCAACCTGCGCTTAGGCCACACCTCACCCACATTTGGTATCCCTGTAGCCTGTGAGATCACCTCAGGTGTCAATGTGAAGTTCACCCCTGCCAAAGTGACATGTCCATCATGGAGGTGTAAAACAAACAAGCGGGCCAACTCTCTATGATGCTGAATCCGAGAAATCCTCTCACAGAAATCATAACAAGACATATACTGAAAACAAGTCACTGCCATGGGACAAGCCTGTAATTCTGCCAGAGAGGTGGGCTCCCCTCGCTTATGATGTCCACCCTTACCACCCTTACGAGGCCTCCTCTGTTCCTCAACCTCTGTAGATGATGAATGGTCATCACTTTGCTCATAAGTTTCGGTTTCTGGCGTGGTTTAGGAGCAAAGTGGACAAATAAAACTACTGTCTCTGCCTGCAAAAAGTGCTGAAATCTATGCTCGAGCAAATTTGGTGATTTGGAAGAAGATTAGGGAAATTTCCTTAAATTTTGCAGCAGGCCGGCTCAACGGGTCGCGCAGGCCTCCCAACGGGTCACGCCCCTCCCAACGATTTGCGCATGTTGATTTTCAGAACTGCAGAAGGGCTCTGGACAGGTCGCGCACCTCCCAACAGGTCGCGCACCTCTCTCGACGGGTCGCGCCCCTCTCAGCTGCCCGAAATCGCTGTAATTTTGTTCCTTTCTCTCAATCACTCTCTCTATCTCTCTTGCAAGCGTTAGAATGCACAATGAGAGTGAAAGGAGGGAATTTGGGCTTTTATAAGTCTCATTTGAAAAAATTTCATTTACAAACCCACTTTCTAATGTTTTTTCTTTTGACACTTTATAACACTGATTTTTGGTTTCCTTTATCCTGAATTTGACTCAATGAGTGCTTTGACTTGATTCTTTTTGCAGGTAGATCATCTAAGGGACTTTGGTAAGGGGACCAGGGTTACTGCTGCCCTTTTGAAGACTTTTTGGAATTTCATTCTTTTTACAAAAATTTAACATGACCTTGGCTTTAAAAACAGAGTTTTTAAATCCAAGGTTAAAAATGAACTATACATGATGAAAATATCAAAGAAACATGTTTACAATCCTCCTTCTGGCTTGTTGGGCACTCAAGGACTTTCAAAGACATGACCTTGCAGGGATAAATGACCAAAACCCTAGACCTAGGACCTTTGACCTTAAGACAAAACAAGACA
Organism: Pinus tabuliformis; assembly: GCA_031772625.1. NCBI lineage: Eukaryota > Viridiplantae > Streptophyta > Pinopsida > Pinales > Pinaceae > Pinus > Pinus tabuliformis. The sequence goes on along the minus strand of CM062806.1, from coordinate 68,611,752 downwards.
AGCTTGAAAGAGCTTAATGATTGATATGACCTGATCCAGCAAAACCAAGAGGGGTATAAATAAACCAGCTCCTCCATCAGGGTTATGGCATGCCTAACGGGATGCAAAATTTGACACTGATGAGACACCTACTAATGCAAATGCAAAGAGCTTTGATCACTGATGGAGGGCTTTCAAGACCGACACTAACAGAACTGAAAAATTTATTGATTTGCTAATACTGATTCACCCCCCCCCCCCCCCCCCCCCCCCCCCCCCCCCTCTCAGTATTATTTCCAACACCCTTAATATGTTTTGGATGTTACATTTTCTTTTATAAAATAAAACTAGTTTTTGTGAAAAAAGTGTTATCATTCATGGTTTTCTTTTGATTAAAAATTCTATTATCTTTCAGAATTCAAAATTACACTTTCAAAAAATTTCTGATTTATATTTATTTATTTAATTAGTTTTAGATAAAATATGGGAATCCAGATTAATTTATTAATCAAATGCAATTACATATATACAAGAAGTGTTGTCTCAAGATAGGTATGCTATCTTGGACACACAATCTGTTGGTTGAGAGAATATCTCAACCACACACCAATGTAGGAAATAGATCCTAACTACTAGGAACAGACTCCTTTACTTAGTAAGAATCACAACTGAGACAAGTAGGAATTAGATATTCCAACACTCCCTCTTAATGAGTACTTGTCTCCATTGAGAGAATATCTCAACTACACACCAATGTAGGAAATAGATCCTAACTACTAGGAACAGTCTCCTTTACTTAGGAAGAATCACAACTGAGACAAGTAGGAATTAGATATTCCAACACTCCCTCTTAATGAGTACTTGTCTCCATATCAATCTGCAAAATCCAGTTGTGGTAAAAAATAAAAGGAATATGTTGATGTCCATATAAAGGAGCAACCATCCACCGGAATGCATGGGTATTAACCGTTGCAACTACCAGTCTTGTAGGATGTCCTTCGCATACATGGTTCTTTCAACCATTATAACTGCACACCTGTACGTGTAATTGTAAATCCCGCTCCATCATTGTTAACCTGGGGTTTGTTGGATTACCCTCCATGCATTGGGTTTTGTCGGATCACCCTCAACCACGTCAACAAGGGCTCTCAGCCACCAAGGCTAAACACAACCACCAAGGCTCAACTGAGCCACGAAGGCACTCCAGCCACTATGGGCTCTCCAACTGCTCTGGGCTACAAATCTTCCCTTAAGGCACTACAAAGACCCAACTCAACCAGGCCGAGGGTTTTTCGGCTAACCTTAAACCATGCCAACAGGAATCTATGTCCCACTTCACTCTTACATGTGGTTTTTGGCTTACCACAAACTGAAACTACAAATACAAAGTGGTTTTTAGATTACCACGAACTATATGGGGGTACCCATGCCTTACAAGACTTACATTTCACACTCCAACTCTGCAGTTACCAAGTACACAGCTTACAAAGACCACTACAAAACACCCTAGACTTGCTTACCAATAAAATGTGACTCACAAAATAACATGCTAGTGAGTCTATTCCATAAACTCACAATAACTCACACAAACTCGATTGTGCATCATCTTCTAATCTCTGATGCAGCTCCTCTAATGCCATATCTAATTCTGATCTGAACTTAAACAAGAACACAACAAATTATAGAGATAACCATAAACACAGATATGCAGCGAAATAATACTTCATTTCATTAATGTAAAATACTGAAATATGCTTACAAACAGTAATGGAAATAAACCAACTAGGGCGATGGTAGCTTATCTCTGAGAAGAGATGTGGTAGCTACAAGCCTCTGAACTATCTTACAATGAGGCTCAAGGGCCTTTTTATTATTGAACAATAAGAGAAAACCCTAAACAACCAAAACCCTAACCCGAGGAGATGTAACACCAAGAGTTTGTGGGCCTCGTTGGGGTGAGTTGGACAGCCAACTTCCCGGGGTCGCGAATTCATCATATTATCTCCATTTGACACGCATGATAGCCCATTGGAAAGATCTCTCTGAGGACTATGACGGAAAAGACGATTTTTTGATAGAAAATTTGTTGGCGATAGATTTCCCAAAAAACGTCGTTTAGGGCCTCAAAACGGCTCCGGAAGTTTAGGACCCGAAAACTGCTAAAAATAGTAAACTATGCTATAATTAAGGAAACTAAAAAACTGAAAGAAGCACTGGTGGGGATCCAAGTGGAATTAGCGGGTGGCCACCAATATCCACCTGGATCATTCCTCCCCCCTTAGGAAGCAATGGTCCCCATTGCGTTGAGTTCCTCCATGAGATGAGGGAACTTCTGCTGAACTTGGTCCCTAGTGAGCCACTTGCCCTAGTGAAGGAGTTGGCCTGCTTTGACAACTCGATACAGTTGGATATTCTGCTGGTGAGTGTGCTTGATCTGTGTGTCCATGATCCGATCAGTTGCAGCTTGTTCCATGCAATCTGGATTTAACTCTGTGGGTGTGAGTTGTTCTGCAATGTCGGATGTGTCTAGTAATGGTGGAAAGTATGGCCAAAGGCGGTCCACATTGAACACTGGGTGCAGGCCAAGGAATGGGGGAATGCTGAGCTCAAATGCATTGTCTCCCACAGCCTTGGTAATGGTGTAAGGACCATATCGGAGTGGTCTGAGTTTCCGATAGGCTCCGGTAAGGCGTTCCTTTTTCAAATGCAACCAGACTTTGTCACCCACCTGAAACTTGTGTGGCAACCGATGTTGATCATGTCGCTGCTTGTACTTAGCATTTGATTTCTCCAGAATGTCATGGACCTACTGGCGAATATGTTGGATGTTCTCAATGAAGTTGTTTGCCTTATCTGTTTTGGACTGGACATGAGCAAAATCTATGTGAGTAGCTGCAAATGGCATGGCCACATTGATGGGACATAGTGGCTGGAATCCCAAGCCCACCTGAAAAGGGTTGTGGCCAGTCGAGCTGTGGAGAGCCTAGTTGTAGTTGTGCTGAACATAGGGGAGGCTCTCATCCCATGTGCGTGGATGCTTTGAGTTGTACATGCGCAGAATGTGTACGATCATCCTGTTGACAACCTCTGTCTGGCCATCAGTTTGAGGATGGAAGGCTGTAGACTTAGTGAGTTTGGTGTCCAGCATCGACCAGAGACTGGACCAAAATGTACTGAGGAACCTGCTATCTCAATCTGAGATGATAGAATGTGGGATCCCAAAGTGTACCCACACTTGTTCAAAGAAGAGTTTATTAGTGGCTTCTGCTGTGATATTCTTCTTGCAGGCTGCCATAATGGCCATCTTTGAGAACCTGTCGACGACCACAAAAACACAGTCATTTCCATGCTTAGTGGAAGGAAGGCCTGACATGTAATCCATGGAGATGGATTCCCAAGGTCGACTAGGGGTAGGCAGCGGGGTATAGAGGCCTTGCTTCTTGATGGTCGGTTTGGCAATGGCGCAAGCAGTGCATGATATGATGTACTTCCCGACATCCTGTCGAAGATTCGGCCAATAGAAATACTTCTGTAGTACTTCCACCATTTTTTCGACCCCAAAATTCCCAACAGCCCGACTGTAGTGTGCTTCCCAAATCATCTTGGCACGGTCACTTGAAGGAACACAAAGGTGACCCAGGTGGCATAACAGGCCGTCCTGGAGGTGAAAATCTGGAACATGCTGACCCTCCAAGAGAGTCTGGTATGTGTGGCTGAAATTTGGGTCGCTTTTGTAGAGCAGTGGCCAATTAGAAGTCTCGTGCCCACAAGAGTTGAGCACGGTGGTTAACGCAATGATCGGTGGTCGACTGAGGCAATCTACAACATTATTAGTGTTGCCCTTCTTATACTTGATATTCAAATGGAACTGTTGCAGGTATGTGGACCACTTCTGATGGCGATCATTCTGCAATTTCCCTTGTGTCTGTATGAACTACAGGGGTCAGTGGTCTGTGTGGATGACCGTTTCCTTCCCCAAAATGTAATGCTTCCATTGTTGGCAGGCCTACACAATGGAATACATCTCTTTATCATAAGTGGGATACTTCCGGACTATGTCTGAAAGGGTTTCACTGTGATATGCCACTGGATGCCCGTGTTGAGTAAGGACTGCCCCAATAGCATAGTCTAAGGCATCTGTCTCGACCTCAAATGGTTGTTGTAAATCTGGTAACGTGAGCACTGGTGCAGTGCAGAGGCGATCTTTCAACTCTATGAATGCCTTCTATTGAGATTCAGACTAAAAGAATTTTGCTTTTGCTCCTCCCTTGGTGACTTGACTCAAAGGCAAGTGATATGAGAAAACCCCAACACGAACCTGCGGTAGAAGTTGGCAAGACCTAGAAAGCTGTGGAGCTCTGTCAGAGTGGTTGGAGATGGCCAATCCCAAATGACTTGGATCTTGGCTGGATCCACATGCACCCCCTGTTCATCAATAATGTATCCCAAATACTGAACCTTGGTCATTCCAAAAGTGCATTTCTCCAAATTGGCACATAGCTTGTGTTGCCACAGTGTTTGGAGAACCTGTCGGATGTGGTGGAGGTGCTCTTCCCAACTCTGGCTGAAGATCAGAATGTCATCCAAGTATACCACTACAAATGAGTTAGTGAATGGCCATAAGATGTCATCCATTAGCCTCATGAAGGTTGCAGGAGCATTCGTCAATCCGAAAGGCATAACCAACCATTCGAAAAGGCCCTCCTTGGCTTTGAAGGCAGTCTTCCACACATCAGAGGGTTCGATTGGTACCTGGTGATACCCTGACTTCATATCGATCTTGCTGAAATATTTTTCCCCCTTTAGTTGGTCCAGGAGGTCATCAACCCGTGGGATCGGGTACCTATTACGGACAGTGATCTTGTTCAGCGCCCGATAGTCAATACAGAGTCTCCAAGTCCCATCCTTCTTCTGTACCAACACAATTGGGCTCCCACAAAGCGATGAACTCGGACGGATGTGACCTTTTTGCAGGAGCTCCTGAATCTACCTCTTGATTTCATTATTCTCCAGAACGGAGCACCTATAAATTGGTCCATTGGGTAGCAGCGCGCCTGGGGTCAGATCGATGGAGTGCTTGAGCTGACAGTGCAGAGGAACCCCTACGGGGGAGGTGAAGATGTTCTTGTACTCCTCCACGACCTTGTACATCTGTAGTTGTCGTGTGGAGGGGCCCTGTCTGGAGGCTGTGGCCACCGTCTTCTTCTTTCCTTGAGGGCGTATCATCAAGAAAACAAATTTCCCATTTTTGGAAATGAGCTTACTGCACTGTTTTGTAGTAATCAAAGAGATGGTGGTAGGCGGTGCTACCTCTGGTATCCTGTACAATTTATTTCCCAATGTAATAATAATAGCACGGGGCCTTGATTCATACACAACATGTCGCTTCCACAAGTATGGTTGTCCTAATAATACATCACAAACTTCAAGGGGAGCAATGTCACACAATACCTCATCTGTGAAGGGCTTGATGTTGTATGGAAGGCGACACTGCTGGCTCACGCGAAGATCCCGTCCTTTGTGAAGCCACCCGATGTTGTACGGTTGTGGATGTGCTGTGGTTGGTAAGACCAACCGCTTCATGACCTCTGCCAAAATGAGGTTCTTTTGGCTCCCGCTATCGAAAATGAACTATAGCGGGGAGCCCTTTACCCACATCTAGGAGTGGAAGAGACTCTCCTCCTATTACCGGGAATAGTGTCTATACAGAGCTGCTAATCCCACTAAGGCTGGTAGCTACCTTAGAAACAAACAAACTTTAAACTACTTTCGTTTTCATTTATGAGAGATAGATGAGAGAATAATAAAGGAGACCAACCTCTGTCTTGCGCTTGGTTCCTTGCTCGATTCCTCTCTCTTCTGATAGTCCTTTGCTACTTGCTTTCTTGTGTACCCAGCTTCACAGAGTACCTGTAGAATCAAAGCAACATAACCCTATATGAGAACATAGATCTATTATCATAAGCAATATAGGATCAGATGTATATTAACCATACAAATTCACAAAACATCAATCACACAAGTGTATGGAGGAAAACTTGAATAGCTTTATTGATAATCAAGAAAGAGCCAAGAGAATCACAACCAATTGTTCTGACCTAGCATCATCCTCTCAGCAAGAAGCCCTTCTTCACCTCATGAAAAGCTTAGATCACCCAACACTATGATGTTGCACCAATAAACCAACAGCACTTCCTTACAAGATACGAAATTCCAGCCTCTGGATCTCTGGGATGAGGGATCCATATATAGATGTCTGCAAGGGAGGTGAGTCAGCTTTTGAGATTTGATTAGTGTCTCCCCTCTGATAGTTCTTGATTCCACTTGGAGATTGATGATCTCTTACTCATCCCTGGTCGAATTAAGAGAGGCAAGTGTCACAGGAGAAGTTTCTGGAAGATTCCATGCTTCTCCACCTTGCGGATTGACCCTGCCATTTGTCCCTTCTCGCCCATCGCACCCCATAGAAGGGCTTTTTGACATGCAACGCACCTACTGTGTGCATTTAGGTGGGATGCAACACACTTTGCCTATGGAGCAGGTGAAATGGTCCAGTTTTGACCAATTCTGAGTGGTTTTTCATGGAGAACTTCTGGGGGATGCTGTAATCAGTTGACCTTGTTCTTTTAGGGGTTGGAACAACACCTTTAGGGACTTAGGAGCCCTTGGTTTATGGACATTTATGCTTGGGGTTGCAGTGCCCAAAAATGTCTATAACAGTTTCCCCCTAAAGCATGAGGTCGTTAATCTTTTTGATGTCGGGTGAAATGCTTTATCATGAGGATCTGAAGTTCTTTCAAGCTGGAAGGAGACCTGTAATAAGATACAATACAATACATTATCTTCATAATACTTTCATGATCTAGCTGAGGCGGGCATTCCCATGCTCAGCTTTATAAATTCATTTTTCATGTACATGAGACAGACAATCGTCTGAGTGTAGACTGATGATTCTGGTAGAGCCATCATCCCTTAGATTGGATGATTATCTGTGCAGCAATGATGTACATTTGATGTCTTTATTTTCCTGAATATATATCGCAGCCCGGATGGATGAAACTAGATCCGGGGTCTTCAATCTCATTCGATCTTCACTCAAAGTACAAGTCGATCCATGTGAGAGATGTTCTAGAGTCGAACATGGAAAGACATCGCCTGATTACCAGCCAATGATGTAAGCTGTTAACAGGTGCGAGAGAAATCACCGATAATGATAATGATCCTCAAGGTACTGCAGTACAATTCACGTGGTGTGAATAATGGACTTGGCGTCGAACACCACACAAAATCTTTTGGTCGAAGGCCATTGATGTAAACCTGTCGCCGGAAGTGAGAAACTTGCCATTGAGGCATGCAAGCTTCAAAGTACTGAAAGGGTTGTTCCTAGATCGACTTCTTGGATAATGAGCTGATGTCGACAAGAAGCGATCCATCATAGGAGGGCCTTAATGAATCCCACATCAATGACACGGAACGGAGCAAATGATTTTAATGGAGGTGAAAACGATCTGGTGATATAAGGTTTAGGGTGGTGGTCATGAAAGAATGGAGCGTAAATGTATTGCAGTGGGTGAGACACAGGTGAATTCTCTGAGCGACTTCTCTTGAACATATCGGCAACACTGACATGATGGATCGGTAGCATTAACCCCAAATGTGGATAGTGTGATGGAACCATGGTGATGTGACCAGTGAATGGAACAACCCAACCCGACTTGGATGTGGAGTGAAAGTGTCATGTTCAAGAGCGACTTGCTACCAACAAAGTTTTTTCAAGTTTTCTTCCCAATTTTTCCCCAGTTATTGCTGACTAGTACCTCTTTATTTTTGTCAAGCTTGAGGAGGATAACATATGCTTGTTCTATAATTTGCCCTTCGGGCAAACCCATCGCTATGTTTTAACGAGCCTAGCGATAGTGAAACTCGTTCTTGTCTATTATGGACAAGTTTGTCGCTATTAGGTTTTAACGAGTTTAATGACAAAGATAACTCGGTCCTTTTCAATTTTAGAGAGTCTGAAAAGGGACGTAAAGGAAACTCTAAAAATCCTTTTTCGTCATCTAATCCCTTAAGTCCGAAAAAGTATAAAATAATACAGAAGGGATGAATTTTCGGTACTTTTAATGAGCCGAACAAAACAAGCGCTCGATCTTTTTGTGTAATAATCCCTCAGGTCCAAAAAGATTAAAATCTAAAGGAGGGATAGCACTTCCGGTCACTTTAACGAGCTGGAGAGGCCAATGGCTCGGAAATCTTTTCATATTTTACGAGTCAGTTGAAAAGAGCTTAAAGGAGACTCGTCTTTGAGGAACGAGTGATAAATTCGGGTAGCAGCTGATTCCAGGTAAGGTTTGGAATTTTCCAATCACGGCAGTGTCACAAGGATGGCTAACAAGATCACTCTTCGCAGCTGTTCCTCAAAAGGGGTAAACAATCAAGTGGAGGTGAATGATCGGCCAATACAGAGTGGAGGTGATGATGAGAACACGACCAAGGCTTCAAAGGCTGAAGTACTACATTCACGATGGTTATTTATTGGAAATTGGTTCATTTTTTAATGAGCTTAAATGCTGGGGGAAACACTTGCTCATTGCTTATGTTTATTTTTTAACGAGCTTGAATTCTGCGACAAAACTGCTCGATCCAGTTGTATAATAAGGATGTCTAATATAAGATGCCATTTTTGTGGAGCTTGCACCTTACAAAGCTTTTCTCCAGATCCTTTCTTTATGCAAGTTAGGAAACGACTAATCCTACGAGTTTAAAGGGTTAGAGGACCTACAAATTTAAAAAATAAATAGTCGCTCTTCGCTTGCATGCCAAAAGGTTTGCATGCCCCCAGGTATAGAGAAAAATTTCCAGGTTACCGAGAAAGTTTCATCCGCGTAGCGGATAAAATTCTTTCTCGGCGATGCCTATCGAAATAGGCAAAGGGGAGTGGTGTCACCCGGCATAACCTTAATGAAGGTATCTTATTCCAGTCTGTTCCCATTTTCCTGTAAGGACGGGTTCGCCAGATTAGTCATATATCCTTCGCGGAAATCAACCCTATACCCAAGGTTCTCTTGCCGAAGCAGACCAGGGTGCATGCCCCCTGGGTTTCAGTCATGTCCCCCGAATCACTCGCGCTCATCAGGTGGACGGACTGGGGATTGATGAGACATTCCTTGCATGAAAATACCATTCAGGGATGGTATATGACTATTTTCTATGCGTGAACCGGGGAATGAAAGCTGGTCTACGAGCTTGACCACTCTTCCTTCGTGCGGAAAACACATTACTCTAAAGAGTGAGGAGACAATGGCTCCCATGCAATAAATATAGTCTCATCCAAGGAGTAGATTATAATCCAGGGGTCCTTGGACTACCATTACGTTCATGTGAACGGTTTTCCCTCTCAATGTAATGGGCACATTGGGAAGGATCCCTAACGGTCGACTGGTTCCTTTGTCAAAGCCTATTAGATTTCTCATTTCAGGAAAAAGCGATGGCGAACCAAGCGCTTTCCAAGCAGTTGAGGAAAGGATACTCACAGAAGCCCCTTCATCTATGATGGTACCAGCCATAACCATTCTATATACTTGAGCGATGATTCGGAATGGTACACTAGCCGGTAAACGGGGTCTGCCTAGTAGATTCCAGTCAAAGGAAACAACTAGGTTGCTTGGAGGTGGGACCGAATAGACGGTCGGATATGACTCTGACGAACTTCCTTCCTGCAGTAAAGGAACGGGTAGACTGCCCCCATGTTCATCGGAGTCTGTGCTTACGAAAAGAATTTGGACGGTGTCATCCTTGTTCTCTTCAGTGATTGTATCATCTGAAGATGGAACCTCTGAAGGCAAGACTGGGTCAACTGCCGCCTCGACCTTTTGACTTTCGTCTGGTATGGATTCAGATGGTTTTTCTTCAGTGATAGATGCTTCGGCTGACCACAAGGGCGTGTCAGCCGGATTTTCAACTAGTGACGGACTCATCAAGAGTTTCTTATATCCAGGAGGGAGCCGTGACGGTGAAACCAGACAGTCGTCCAAAACTCTTTTAGCCTCATCTAAGAAGGGACAACAGTGGACGGCGTGATCCCCTTCACATAGTTTACAAGGAAATTTTCATTTTCCTTTTTGTCCAGGTGCTTCACTTTCACTAGTTGACGGTGTATTTTCAACATGATCATCAGAGGTTGACGACACCAGGTTGTGCAAATGGGGAGACCAGTCCCTTAAGATCCGAGGGATGCAAGGACAATCTTGATGATAGTGGTCTCCTTTGCAAATGACACATGGCGATTTAGGCCTGGTCGGTGCAGTGTGTGGATTTTCGCTAGACGATGCTTGGTTGCCCCTTTTTGCCTTTGGCTCCTTCTTCTTCTTCTCTTTCTTCTTCTTTTCCTTCTTCTTCTCAGGTACTTGATTTTTGGCTTTACCAGCTTCATCAAGCGAAGAGGAAGGAGGAGAGGAAGAATTGGATGAAGTAGAGGGTTGGGGGGTAACTCTGGAATCGTTTAGTTGTTGACTCGATTGTTCAGGAATCGCGGTGTTTTGAATGACGGAGGTTGAGAAGAGCCATACGGGCAAGCCAATTGTCAATCCTGGAAGCGACAATGTGGCCATATGAGGTGCACCAACATCTCCCCACGAGGAGAAGGTACTAGGATTTCCTCCAAGGGGAACTCCTTGATTGGTGGACTCCATTTTCCTCAACCTAAGACCAACGTAGGAAAGGTGATAATTATTCCGTTTAAAATAAATTTTAGACGCTTTGACACAACTTGTTTTTTCAATTTTTAAGAGTCGAGAAAAAACAAAAGATGACTCTAGTCGCCTTCGATTTTTAATGAGCCTGAAGTGACAAGTGCTCAGATGGACCTTTTCCATTAAGGAGTCTGAAAAGGAACGAAAGGGACTGCTCTGGAAATCTAGACAGAGGGATTACCAAACCAATCGCAAAACTGCAAAATACTTTTTACGGTACGGCAGTCAATCTTCCCGAATGCTGTGTTCAGTGCATTGCGATTGATAGGGCGGCAGACACGACTTCCTATGGATAAAGGATTAAGCCTATTGTGGTCTCCCAAAATATACTCGACGGTACGTGGGAGCACAAGTCCGTACTGGCACTTATCGTCTCAAAGTGGAGGAATCACCCAACCAACAGTGAAAACAACAGTTACCAGGCTTTACGACACCGGAATACGTCTCTAGCCTAGACTTCTAGATGTTGTGCGTTAGGTTCCAAAGCGTTTTTAGATTCATTAAATTTATTTTATAGTTGATCTTGCTTAAGAAATTTGCCTTTCAGGTTCACTGCATGATGTAGATGTACAATTCCTAAAATGCAATCTAAGATGATAAACAGTCGTTTAGTCTTCTTTTGCAAATGAAAATCCTAGCTACTAAGGAAAGAGAGATGGCGTTATTTCAACAAAGAGCAAAGAGCACACACTAAATGCACTGTCCTAAATCAAACCGACAAACAGTCTAAATGCAAATGCACATGCATGTATTTGTTTTCAGCCTTCTTAATGTGTAAATGATAAAAAGAAAGCTAAGCGCAAATCTGAATTATTTTTCAAAGCGACAATTACTAACAAGTTTCTTTTCAAGACAAAATGAGGACAATGACAACACTTTGCAATTTGGAATTGAAAACTTGCTTTCGACACTAGAAAAACTACTAATTCAGATCAAATACAATAGTAACAGGGTAATCGACTATCAAGAACAATCAGATTCTCTTCTATGATTGAAAACGACACTTGTGACACTTTCAAATCAAGAAACGACAGTACAATTACTCTACTTCTTTGTAAAGGAGAACTAAAAATGAATCAAAAAATACATAAAAACATTTACAGTTCTTTGCACAATGGAGGTGGAATAACAACAAGGAAAGGGGTTTCAAATAGAGGTGTACTGACTACAGGCAGCAAAACTCCTGAATAGATCTGAAAAGAGTGAACACAGAAACCAAAATTTAGGAACAAGGCCTTGTCTGATCAGCGCACCTGTAACACAGTGAAACTGAAATGCAACACACCTACTACACTCGAGAAGTGCGCTGCATTTGAAGTTCACAGAACAGACAATGCGCTGGACCAGGGACGAGACTTTGATTGGGTTCCGGGTCACAATTTGCAGTTCAGTTCAGGGATTTTGGCTGAGCAAGTGGTAATCAGTAAATCAATCACAGGGGTAGATCTAAGGAGGTTACTAGAGCCACCACAAGGGAAATTAGAGAGCTTGTAAATAAATTGTTTAATTCATAAACAAAACCCGGAGATTGACTGAAGCAGCATTGATCTACTTTTCACTTGCATAGCAAATGCAGTTCGAAGGCTAGTTGGCTTGACTTCAGGCTCCGTCTGTAAGTTTATAAAGTAAACAAATGTAGATAAACAAACAATCTACTCTCTCCCCAGTGGAGTCGCCATTTTGTTACCGGGAATAGTGTTTATATAGAGCTGCTAATCCCACTAAGGCTGGTAGCTACCTTAGAAACAAACAAACTTAAAACTACTTTCGTTTTCCTTTATGAGAGATAGATGAGAGAAGAATAAAGGAGACCAACCTCTGTCTTGCGCTTGGTTACTTGCTCGAATCCTCTCTCTTCTAATAGTCCTTTGCTACTTGCTTTCTTGTGTACCCAACTTCACAGAGTACCTGTAGAATCAAAGCAGCATAACACTATACGAGAACATAGATCTATTATCATAAGCAATATAGGATCAGATGTATATTAACCATACAAATGCATAAAACATCAATCACACAAGTGTATGGAGGAAAACTTGAATAGCTTTATTGATAATCAAGAAAGAGCCAAGAGAATTACAACCAATTGTTCTGACCCAGCATCATCCTCTCAGCAAGAAGCCCTTCTTCACCTCATGAAAATCTTAGATCACCCAACACTATGATGTTGCACCAATAAACCAGCAGCACTTCCTTACAAGATACAAAATTCCAACCTCTGGATCTCTGGGATGAGGGATCCATATATAGATGTCTGCAAGGGAGGTGAGTCAGCTTTTGAGATTTGATTAGTGTCTCCCCTCTGATAGTTCTTGATTCCACTTGGAGATTGATGATCTCTTACTCATCCCTGGTCGAATTCAGAGAGGCAAGTGTCACAGGAGAAGTTTATGGAAGATTCCATGCTTCTCCACCTTGCGGATTGACCCTGCCATTTGTCCCTTCTCGCCCATCGCACCCCATAGAAGGGATTTTTGACATGCAATGCACCTACTGTGTGTATTTAGGTGGGATGCAACACACTTTGCCTATGGAGCAGGTGAAATGGTCCAGTTTTGACCAGTTCTGAGTGGTTTTTCATGGAAAACTTCTGGGAGATGTTGTAATTAGTTGACCTTGTTCTTTTAGGGGTTGGAACAACACCTTTAGGGACTTAGGAGCCCTTGATTTATGGACATTTATGCTTGGGGTTGTAGTGCCCAAAAATGTCTATAACACCTCCTCCTCTGGATCTTCGGGTTCATTTTTCTGGATCTTGGCAGTAGCAATAGTGGCGTTGGGATCCGCATCAATGATCTGCTTCCCTTTGTCATTCCCCTTGTCGGGTTCTGACTCAGAGTCGGAACATGCATCTGATTCTAAAACCTTTAGCTTAGCCACCAGTGACTGCTTGGCCCGACACTCACTTGTGTTGTGAGTGGAGCTCTTATGGAACTCACACCATTTTCCCATGTCCTTTTTCGGCTTCGCGGCACTGTTCTTTGCTTGCAGCTTTGGCGGGTTGTCTTGGGCTGCCCCGCCTTGGCTTTGTCCTTTGTTCTGTAGTTTAGGGGCACCTTTCCCTTGCTTCGGATTCGCAGATCCAAAGTCTCGCTTCTTTTGTTTAAACTTCTGCTCGACCTTGATGGCATATCGGTATGCTGTGCCGAGCGAGGAGATGTTCAGGAATTCTATTTCTTCCTGGATGTACTTGTGCAGGCAGCCGCGATATTTGAGTATCAAATGCTACTCCGAATCCTTGATACCCAACTTCGTGCGAAGGGTATGGAAAATATTGGTGAACTCCGGCACATCTTGGTCCCTTCCCTACCGCAACGTGGTCCACTTTATGTATTCATCCTCATAGCTTCCAACAGGGTAGTACTGCTCCTTAATGGCATCCCGGAATGAATTCTAGGTGGGTGCAGCTGAAAATAGTGACCCGATATTTTCATCCTTATGCTCGCAGTAGGTTTCCCACCAGTCCTTGACGTGGGGGGCTGCTTTGAGAAGAGCGAAAACAATCTTTTCCTGACTCGAAAATTCATGAACAGAAAAATAACCCTCTAGCAATTTTAACCATTTATCTACGGCATCTGCGTCTATCTGACCCTCGAATATGGGGATTTCAAAATTAACTTGTACCTTAAAGGGCGTGGCGTTTCCAGAGTAGCTACTAGAAGCTGATGCTTCGCTTCTGGGTAGCCGTTGAACGATCTGGGCAAAGTTTTCCATCATCGCGTTCCATTGTCGCTTGAGGGCTTCTTCGAGCAAGATTTTGATAGGATCTTCTGCCCCCTCATCTTTCTTCTCATCCGCCATGGGAGGCCGTCGGGACTTGCGAGGCTGGTCTTGCAAAGGTTTGACCAGTTCAAGCCCTAACTCCTTATATCCCGACCTCGTTGGGGACATGCAAAGAAAAGCAAAGAAAAAGCAGACGCTCTAATACCACTGATCCGAACTTAAACAGGAATGCAACAAATTACAGAGATAACCATAAACACAGATATGCAGCGGAAATAATACTTCATTTCATTAATGTAAAATACTGAAATATGCTTACAAATAGTAATGGAAATAAACTAGCTAGGGCGATGGTCGCTTATCTCTGAGAAGAGATGTGGTGGCTACATGCCTCTGAACTATCTTATAATGAGGCTCAAGGGCCTTTTTTATTATTGAACAATAAGAGAAAACCCTAAACAACCAAAACCATAACCCGAGGAGATGTAACACCAAGAGTTTGTGGGCCCCGTTGGGGTGAGTTGGACAGCCAACTTCCCGGGGTCGCGAATTGGTCATATTATCTCCGTTTGATGTGCATGATAGCCCATTGGAAAGATCTCTCCAAGGACTACGACGAAAAAGTCGATTATTTGACAAAAAAATTGCTGCGGTAGATTTCCCAAAAAACGTCGTTTAGGGGCTCAAAACGGCTCCAGAAGTTTAGGATCCGAAAAACTGCTAAAAATAGTAAACTATGGTATAATTAAGGAAACTGAAAAACTGAAAGAAGCAATGGTGGGGATCCAAGTGGAATTAGCGGGTGGCCACCAATATCCACCTAGATCAAATTCCATTTCCACTATCATGCCTTCATCATATCCCATGGTTAATCATTTCTGCAAATAAGTTTGTCTATTGTTGGAATGGCCAATTACAACAGAGACACAAATGTATGACAATAGTTGGCCAAGCTAAATGCCACTATATTCTTTTAACCAGAATTACATCACCAACATAACAAAAATAAAATTTTAACAATGGCATTCTTCTATTCGTTGAACAACAGTAGAAGAAATCTCTGTCAAGCTCTCAAACCCACATTTGAAATGATGAATGCGCCCCTTAGAATCACACAACTTAAAATCAAATGTATTCACAAGACCTAACGATGGATATCCTGATTTTACTGATTTTGTACCATCAACTCACTGCCTTGGAGAGAAATCACTGTGACCATCCTCATCAATCTCTGATGGCTCTAATGTCAAAGTCGAATCCTAGAATTCCTGCATCATTGTGCTTGTTGTGTCACTTGCAGCACATCTTAAACATCCCACCATGGCCATGGCTGCATGTGTTAGCTTTTCAACGAGGTTTCATTCTAGATAAAGGTTTTGTGCAACAATCCATGTAAGCAAATCCTTTGAAGTTAGAATTCCTAGAGGCGTATTCCCAATTGTAACAATGACTGAATTGACTCGAAATTCACACACCTTCTTTGCAACCATATACACAGATTCAAATTGTGAAACTGTGGCCACCTTTGTATTTTCTGCTATGACTGTTGATAAAAGTGGGCCTGAATATTTGTTCCGTAGTGTTTCAATAAAAGAACTGGGAGCATCTCCAAATTGTCTTCCGATGCCTTCAACAACAACAACAATAACACTACCCTTTTCCGCGACCTTTTCCATCTTTGCTATGGCGTCATAGAGGCACTTCGTTATATCAAGCAGAGCAATGACCTCACCATTTTCCACAACCGACAAGTGTCTAAACTTCCCATCAATCATCTTCTCGAGGGCATCTACGACCAAAGACTCCGCCATGACAAATATGGGATTCCGCATCATGACCTTCGAAACTGGTGTGTCCCAAGGCTTCAAACACAGGATTCACAAGCATAGAAACCAGAGATATACCTAAATCCAAATCTTGAGTCTCTTGACGATGGACAAACTAAAAACTAAAGAAAATACTCTTTTATTTCCTCAGCCCAGGATGGGCCAAGCCCATAAGGGGTCATGTCGTCAGGGCTCTGATACCAAGACCAAGATAAAATATGAGAATCCAGATTAATTTATTAATCAAATGCAATTACATATATACAAGAAGTGTTGTCTCAATATAGGTACGCTATCTTGGACACACAATCTGTTGGTTGAGAGAATATCTCAACCACACACCAATGTAGGAAATAGACCCTAACTACTAGGAACAAACTCCTTTACTTAGTAAGAAGCACAAATGAGACAAGTATGGATTAAAAATTCCAACAGTTTTTAGTTGTCAAATTTCTTTTATAAATTAGAAAGAGCTGGAATAAGTCTTGAGGTAGATTTAATTATTAAATTTTCTCTTGTAAATTAAGAGGACTGAGATAAGTCTTGACCTTTTAATGGGTTTTCAATTGTTAGGTTTTCTTTTATAAATTAAGTGGATTCTTTCTTCTTCTTTTTAATTAAATTTTTCTATTTAAGATTTGTTAAGTGGTGGATTTCTATTTTGTGAATTTTTTTTCGAGTTTTTCTCTTATAAATTAAATTGGATAATTTTATTTGTATTTTATATTTTTCTAATAAACAAATTTTGGGTTATTGAGTTTTAATATAACTGCAATTCAATTTTATTTTTTTATTGTTTATCCATAATTTAGTATTGGGAATTCAATTCTTGTTAGTTTATTATTATTATTATTAACTTCCATTTATATTAGTTATTAAATTTTTGTTTTCAACTTTATTTCATTTTTATTTAACTTTTTCATTTTTCTATTATTTCCATTTTCATGAATTATTGTCTTTCTTTATATTTTCAATTTAAGATAATTTATTATTAAATTAAAAACATATTTTAATAAATTTAATAATATTTTATATATATATTAATAAAGAATAAAAGTATATATATGTTAATATAAACAATATTAATTAACCATGTTTCTTCATTTTTTGTCATGAAATTTTTATATTTTAGTTTAATTAGGATATATTTAAGCTAAGCCTATTAACTACTATGTAGCCTTTGTTTTTAAAGAGTTGGATCATAGTTAATTATTTTTGTATTATAGATATATTAAATCAATAAATTTTTCTATTAAAATTTATTATTGCAAATTGCTTAAAATAAAATATTTATTATAGTTGCTAAAAATATTTGAGGGTTCTATATATATATATATATATAATTAATATTATGGATAGTTTAATTGATGATTTATTTAGTTATATAGTGTGTTTCATAATTTATTGTTATTTTGATATTTTAAATTTTTTTTAAAGAAAATTTGTAATTTTCATTACTAAAACTAAAAATTAGGATTTTGTATATGGATAGTGTGCATTCGTAAAAAATTGTATTGAAAATATCTATATAAAAAAAATAATAGGCCGCTCATAACATTGTTTAGAACATAGCCCATATAAATGAAGAAGTCAAAAACATGCACAATTTTCCAACAGAAAGTTCTCATAAAAGAATCAAAATCAATTTAAACAAAAAAGATCAAAGGTTTGGCTCCAGGCCTTCTCTGAAAGACATGTGGAGGGACTCGTAGTAAGTATCTCCATTCTGTTCCATAATCTTCCATGCCCGGAAGTTTTTCTCTACACCCACCTTGGAAAGAATATTGGCGTCGGAAATCAATATTAACTTAGCTACATATCATGTTCTTCATTAGTTCAGCCCTAAAGGGGATATGTTACTTAGTAATCAAATTTTGCTAATAAGGTTGGATTTTTTTCACAAAAATTTTAATGATAATTTAGAGTTAGGTAATCAAAAACCATATTCTTCTTTGTATTATTATTTATGATAAGGTGTAATAATATTAATAGAGTGATTTTTTTATTGCAATTTCATATTTGTTTTGTTAAATATATCTGAATATTGAGTTTAAGTGTGACATATTAAGTGATTTTGACGATTTAGAAGCCTCTGATAGTAGTATTCCAAGCAGCAGATCAACTCTTCAAGAACACAAACAACTTAACAAGATTCAAAAAAAAGAAATTTATTTTTCTATTCATATTATTCTCCACTTTGAAATCATTATTAAATTAAATGAAAATAATAAATTAATATAAAAAAAGATTTAAACCTATGCTATCTAATTAAAAAATACTTTAAAATCATTAAAAAATACTTTAAAATCATTATTTTTAAAATAGTAGTAGAGATAAATCATAAACTCCAAATAATAATAAAATCAAATATATTATAACACTAAAAATTACTCATTCTAATAACATAAATGTAAAGATGTGTTTTTAGATATTTTTTTAGTAATATTTTGTAAATTCACAATAACAAATTGATACAGCGAAATCGTAATTTAATCTCAATCCCAACTGGGTGGTCAACAAGCCTTTGCCATCTCTGTTTTTTATATATATAAAATTTGCAATTCCCTAATTAATATTCAATTCTGTAAATCAAAGTTGTTTTTACACTAACCTCTCAAATCAATTTTTGATTGTTTCCACATATGGTTGTATTTTTAATTCCGGGCATTATTGCATAATATAGTTTTGTGTCAGTTGGTAAACGTAACGTAATTATAATTCTAGGAATTATCCCATAACAGTGACATTAATTTGAGAAAACATACCTTCCAAAACTAAAATTTGAGAAATATATATGATGCACAAATAAATAAAATATGGAAAGTGTACATAGTATATGATAATTGATTGTGTCATGCGAACTCTGCCGTAAGATATAGAGTGTGACTTTTTTGCCCCACTATGATGTTCATGCTCTTGTGTTTGTTTGTAATTTTGTCGAGGATTTGTAACTATATTGAATTTCTTTTGGCCAAGTAAACTATTTGAATCAATGATAATATTTTATTTAATTATTTATTTTTATTTTTTATATTTGTTGCCATTCTGGTTTGGATCGTATATTTTTGAAATTTAATGAATATGAATGAACATAATTGTTTTTGGTTTTATTTGTAGTTTGAATTGAAAAATCCAAGAATGTGAGATTAGAAGTCAATTATTTAATTTACTTTTTGTTTTTCAATTTTTTTAATATTTTGAAAATCTCTTACAATAGAAAGAAGGATGGGCTGATTGTCTTCTATTATTATTATTATTATTATTTTCTATTTTAAATCGATAATTTATTATTGTTTGTTTGCCTGCCCAAATTATCCATGCTCTGTATCAAAACACAAAGCTATTAGATATCCAAGGGTGAATCAAATGAATATGAATCTGTAGAGGAGAAAACTGAAATCACTAATGCTTGGCATTCGCTCACCACTTTCACCATCACAAGCATATCAAAGAGTTGGTCTCATCACAACGGTCTATGTTAGGGACGTCTTGCATGGCTTTCTCAATCCATTTTGTCTCACATGGGCACATGTGCATTGTAATGTAACATCTTGTCAAGTCGAAGTTCAAGTGTCGATAGTTGAATGTAACAATCATAGAGTAGTTGAAGAGTTATGAGGATAGATGAACGGTCTTAAAGGGGAATGTGGGTCACCCCACCCTTTGCTATAAATAGTCCCTCATAACTCATTGTAGAGGTTTGGTCAACGAAGCTTCTGATAAGACTATCTTGGAGAGAGCTTGGATAGTATTGTAACGAGCCTTGGTTTCTCCACTACGCAGAGCTAGTATATCTCTTTGGAGGAGCAAGACGGTTTTGGCTATAATGTTCCATTGTCGGAACTAGTGATTAGACATGGATGTATTGTATGATTGGAAATTACACTTCTTAATATAACAGAGCCAACATGTTCCATATATATGTTGTATTGTATTCTATGCTATCTGGTTTACTCTTAATGATATATGTATTTGTTTGCTTACGCATGCATATATGGACTATTATGCAAATGTGTGTATGAATTTTTCTTAAATGTGTTGTTGGTTTAACCATCACTTTGGATTGCTAGCTAACTTGTCTTCTATGTTATGATGCATCTTTGCTCGTGTGTTCCTTTGTTAACTTCGTGATATCACAGATTTCTAAGGGGTGCACTCATCTCAACCTCTGTGTCTTAGAACCTCTCATGCACCTTCCTTAGCTTGCTGTAGTGTCACACCCTTGCTACCAACAGAGACATCTTACTTTCCTTTGTGTGAAATCGCAGTCAAGGCATTACAGTATGAACCACTGCTGGGACTCCTACACCAAATAGTCTGAGGTCTGATTGGGAATTCTTACCGGGGAGATCCCCTTACATGTTGGCAGGTCCAGCACCGTTAACACGTTGTCAAGCATCTTGGTCTGATTATGCACTAAATGTATATTCTTCTTCTCATTCTCATGAGTGGCTTATTGATTCTAGAGCTTCTTATCACATGGCAAAAAACAAAGCCATGTTTTCTTCTTTAAATGATTATAACACCAAAAATATATATGTTGTTGATGATAGATCTCTTAGTGTTGTAGGGACTAGAACTATTCATCTATACAATGGTCAATTTAATGATGTATTATGTGTTCCTCCCTTATTCTGAAACCTTCTATCTATATATCAGATAACTCATTCAGGTGAAGATAAAATCATTGAATTTTCACCTCATGATGTTGTAATTAAGGACCTAAGAGATCCTAAACATATTTTAGCTACCGAAATTGTTGATGATTCTACAAGGTTGTATAATTTTAACAACTTTGGGTCGTAAACTCTTCCCTCGGTATTTGTTGTTCATAATGATGAAGTGATCAAACTTTGGCATGAGAAATTTGGTCACTTAAACTATCGCTCCCTTCAAAATATATGTAAAGAAAATACGGTGACAAGTTTTCCTATGGTATCTTGTAGAGATGATGTTTGTTTCGGATGTGCATTTAGAAAACATCATTGGGATAGTTTTGAAAAATGTGCCTCTTGGCATGCCTCAGCCCCTTCAGATCTTGTGCATAGTGATTTATGTGGTCCACTTCGAGTTGTTTCATTCTCTGGCTACAAGTATTTCTTAACTTTCATTGATGATTTCTCCAGACACACTTGGGTATACTTCTTAAAAATCAAGAGTGAATTTTTTAACATGTTCTTGGCCTTTAAGGCCTTTGTTGAGAATCAATCTGGACATCAAATTCTTAAGATAAGATCTGATAATGGCGGAGAATATCTTAACAATAAATTCATCAACTTTTGCACTAAGCATGGAATTCAATTGCAACATATTGTTCCATATACTCCACAACAAAATGGTGTAGCTGAAAGGAAGAATCACACCTTAAAGGAAATGGCTAATTGTATGCTTCAATCTAAAGGACTTAGTCTTAATTTTTTGGTAGAAACAATTAACTATGAAAATTACATAGTAAATCACACTCCTACTAAGGTTTTAAAGAATATTACTCCATAAGAAGCATGGAGCTCAATTAAACCAAATGTAGGTCACTTTCATGTTTTTGGAAGTGAAGCATAAGCCCATATTCCAAATAAGAAACATAAAACCTTAGAACCTAAGAGTGAAAAATGTATTTCTGTTGGATATTCTAAATATGTCAAAGGATATAGACTTCTTCCACCTAAATCCAAAAATGTTATCATTAGAAGGGATGTAAAGTTTGCTGAAAATATATTGGCCTACAAGCCTAGTTCGGTGGATGTGCCACCTCTCTCTATCCCTTCTACTTCTGAAAATATTTCTTCTTCAGATGATGACAGTGAGGATGAAAATCCTCCCCCACCTTCTCGGGATCCTCCTTCATCTCCTCAGCTTACAAAATGGATCTGCACTACTCTTGATGCAGTTGGTGCTCTTGCAAGTGATCTTATATATCAGCATCGCACACGTTATCAGTTCGATAGAGCCTCTTCTTTACTGGCTCAAGCTTCAGTGAATTATGATCCTGACACCTTTGCAGAAGCTTCAGTCCATCCAGATCAGGACGTAACTATGAATTAAGAATATCATTCACTACTAGCAAATGATACAGGGGACCTTATTCCTCTTCCAAAGGGACGAAAATTTTTAGATGCAAATGGGTTTATAGAATGAAGTTTGGGTCAAATGGAAAAGTTGATAAACATAAAGCCCGTCTTGTTGCTAAGGGTTTTCACAAGTTGAAGGCATTGACTATATTGGAACTTTCTTCCCTGTTTCCAAAATGAACTCTATCCGCCTTGTTCTTTCCCTTGCTGACTCTTTCAAATGGGAAATCCATTAGATGGATGTTAAACCCCACTTCTTACATGGGGACTTGCATGAAGAAATCTATATGGAACAACCTCCTGGCTCTATACAAACAGACTCCAACCTTATATGTCGGCTTAAGAAATCCCTTTATGGTCTCAAGCAAGCCCCTCGAGCTTGGTATGCCAAAATGGATAGCTTTATTTTAGATACTTGCTTTTCTAGGTGTCATTCTGACAATATTGTCTACACAAAGAAAGTGGGTAAGTCTCTTATCATTCTTGTTGATGATCTTATCCTTACTGATAATGATCCCAACCTTATAAACCATGTGAAATCTACCCTTAAAAATTAGTGGCAAATGATAGACTTAGGACACTTGCATTATTTTCTTGGTCTTCAAGTCTTGCAATCCAAAGAAGGTATTTCCCTTTCCCAGTCCAAGTATGCCTTTGATCTTCTACACCACTTTCACATGGAAGACTATAAGAGGCCCCTTCTCCCTTTAATTCTAGAGCCAAATTTTCAGTCACTTGTACTTCCCCTGAAATTGATGATACCTTATACCGTCATCTTGTTGAAAAACTTGTGTATCTAACCCATACCTATCCTGACCTTTCCTTTTTTGTTGGCCTTATTGCCCAGTTTATGAAAAACCCACATGAAAGTCATTGGAAAGCAACTAAAAGAATACTTCATTATTTCTTAGGTACAGTTCAGTTTTGGATTCATTACAGTGTAGAAGCATCTCCTCTATTGGTTGGTTTCACTGATTCCGATTAGGTTGTTGACCCTGATGATCAAAAGTCTACTGGAGGTTATGTCTTCACTCTTGATTCTGGACCTATTACATCGGCTTGCAAGAAACAAATTTCCATTTCTCTTTCTTCAGCAGAAGGAGAGTATTGTTGAGTATCGTTGCAAAGAAAAAAATTGTGAATTAAACTTTCTCCAATTGAGTTTTCTAATGTTTAAGCCTAAAAGTGATAAAAGAACTCTTTTGCAAATATAACACAAAGACCCTACCCCTCAAGGTTTCCACGTAGTATTATCATAGATTCCAATATCCTCATTTTAAATATGATGCTCATGTCACTGATCTTTGACTTCCTGATATGTCGACCTATGATATCCCTTCTCACTCTGACCTCCGATATCCCTTTTCTCTTTGACCTCTGATATCCATTCATGCGCCAACTTCGATATTTCCCAATCCGTTGATCTCCGATATTCATTCCCACTAATCCTCTAATATGAAACCTCTAGTACAAGGCCTCTGATATCTCTTCCAAATTGTAACATTAGCCACTACATTCTGTAAGCTTATTAAATGATGAGAATATCGCATGTTTCAATGATCCAACCATAAAATTTCTTCGATAAAATCCTCTGATGTGTTGATGTGTACTAAATTCCCTATTATTCAACGTTTTATCATTTAATGGTCGAACGTAACGAGTTCATGATTTTCAAAGCGCTAAACAATTTCATTATTGTGTAACGGTTTCTTAATATTTTGCTCATAAAAGACATAGATTCTATGTTGAAATTGATTATTTTCTCTAAGTAATTATTCAGTTAGAAAGTTTCCACTTATCCTTGTATTTCTCTTTACAGGACAAATTTAAAATTGGTGACTACAGCATGGAAAGAATCATCGAAAAAGAAAGCTGAGAGAATCAAAAATCTTCCAAAGACTGACTTGGAATGCCATTGGCATTTCCTAGTCAAACTGTATAATGAGTGGCTGATGTTGAGGTGTCTCTCCAACACAAACACTCATATACTTTAAAAAATTAATGATGCATTATTCATTGCACATATGTGTATACAACTCCATCATCCACCTGAATTAAAGTCAATGACAGATATATGCGAGATTCAACAGTGAATGGATAGTCAAGTTGTTGCAACTGCAATCTATTATTGTCTTTTAATTTATTTTTAGTATGGTTTGTTAAAACCACTTCAGTATTCTATGGCACTTTTCTAGATTTGTATTTTGATTACGAACTATAAATCCCCTTCATTGTTATGAAGAATGGGTTCTAAATTTTTGGAGAAAGCTTCTAGTTTGCACTATTGTAGCTTGAAGGAATCTTAATAGAAAGAGGAACCACTACTATTTCACTTATGAGCAGAGTTAACATTTATTGGGTACTATTATCTGAATACTAGTACTTTGTTTATGATTTGAATGGTTATTGTATTTGTGTTTATCATATACATTTTTGCTAGCAATTAAGATTTATCACTATTGATGTGTTTAATTGAAATATTTTAAGTATATGAATGAACAATGATATTTGATATGTGTGATGTGTTTCAACAACTAGTTTAATTAACTATTTAATTAAATTATTTATCTTTATTTGTTTTAACCTCACAAAGGATTTGATGATCTATATTGTCATGTTTAATGTGAGATCTTTATAAGTCACATATGCAGAGAAAGCTCTCTCGGGATAGATATTTTAAGTCTATACATTTCTATTTCTTAGTTTCATTTAGATAAACTTCCCCACACTTATATATCACATCAACTTTTATATCGTTTATTAAGGGAAACTAGTCCCATAAACCCAATCTGAGCGATCATTCCAAATGGAAAAGGAGGTTCCCTAAGTTCCCAACCAGGTGGTTTTCCCTACTATTGAGGGATATATTTTGGAGCCTTCAACAGAAGCTCAAACCACTCTGATGTGGGCCTTACACAACCATAAAGGTTATGGGTGAAAACGCTTTTAAATTAAGCATCCCCCTTTCCTTAGCTTGCACCCAGTGTTTAATGTGGAGTTTCTTCGACCACATTTTCCACCATTGTAGGAGACCTCAGAGCAGTCGAGCAAATAGCTTCCACAAAACTCACTTTGACTGCATTGAATGAGCTATTTTTTGATTGGATCATGGAGACCAAGAAAGGATACCCACCAGCAACACATACAACTCTACCAGGCTGTCAAAGCAGGATAAATTCTTTAGCAAGACAAGTGGTTCACAAGGAGCCAAATTCAGTAAACAATTCCCCATCTTATGAGAGAAGTTGATGCAATGGATACCATTGCTTCCTAAGGGAGGAGGCTTGATCCAAGTGGATATTAATGTCCATTCACCTCTTCCACTATTTCAATAGCTCTCTATCTTTTATTTTTTCAATGATTTTTAGGTCCCAAAATTTGGTGGCCATTTTAAGGCCCTAAACGACTTTTTCTTACATAGATAGGGCCCACTTAAAAGTTGTAGCCTCGGTCAAAATGCGTAATTATTGAATAGAGCTTTCCAATGGGATATTGAGCGCAACAAATAGAGATTGTATGCAAAAGCAAAGACCTTGAAAAGTTGATGTAGCAATTAACTCCATTAGGGTCATAAACCTTTTGGTGTTTCGTTTTCTAGGGTTAGCATTTTGGACCTATTTACAACATTCTACTAGTCCATTTACTAATAGAAGTTAGTTTTTCACTATATTATTTCAGTATTTATGTATATTTCATTTCATTCCTTCCACAACCAGAATGACAAAAGAATATATAGATATTGATCAATAGTAATACGGCTAGTTTGTTGAATCAATTACAACAGTTGTCACCGCAATTTGTTTCTCCAACACAAACTATGTTGTCAATGTCTGTTCCTTCTCAACCTTTTGCGGTTAATGTTTTTCAAGCCTCAAATTCCAAAGGAAATCAACAATGTGATGGGAAAAAGAAGGGATGTGGGAAGAAAAACAACAAGGGAGGGAAGGGAATTGCTAATAAACCCAGTGATGACACTAGTGAGGGAAAAAAAGAATCTAAAAGGGTGCTTAAATTACCATGCTAGTTATCCAACGTGGATCACCTTACCCATATTTTCCCCAAGATTTAGGACGCTCAGTGCTTGTTAGCTCAACAAGGTTCTTCTAGTTCTCAGGTTAGGCTTACCAACCCTTTTCCCCAAGGGCAGCAATTACTTGTTGCCATGAATGCTAGTACTGGAACCCCTATAGGGGCAACCGTGATTTGGGGGTGATGTAGAGAGACAAAAGAGAGGTAGAGGGAGATACAGATATAGATGGGAGGTGAACAGAGGGAAGAAGAGAGAGATAGAGAGAGGGAGGGAGAGATAGAAATATATGGAGAGAGAGAGTGTTTGTGTTTGGGGGGAGGGGGGCGGTCAATAGAGAGACAAAGAAGGAGAGATGGAGGGAGATATAGATGTAGATGGAGGAAGAGGAGAGGGAAGAATATTTCTTGTACAAGATGCATTGATTTTAGTGTAGATGATTTATAATACTATTTGATTTCTTGCGCTACATGCATTGATTTCAGTATAGATGTTGATTTCTAATTATATTTGATTGTTTGCACTAAATTCATTGATTTCAGTGTAGATGTTTATTTCTAATCCTATTTGTTTGCTTGCTCTAGATGCATTGATTTGATTGTAGATTGTGATTTATAATCCTTTTTATTGTTTGCACTAGATGCACTGATTTTAGTGTAGATGTTGATTTCTAAATATGTTTGATTGTTTGCGCTAGATGCATTAATTTCAATGTAGATTTTGATTTCCAATCTTATTTGATTGCTTGCATTAGACTCATTAATTTCAGTGTAGATGTTGTTTTCTAATCCTATTTGATTGCTCGCATTAGATGGATTGGATGTTGTTAATCTTGAGATTATAAATTATTAAAAATATTTTTCAAGATTAGATGGAGGGGAGAGAGAGGAAATAATATTTCTTGCACTAAATTCATTGATTTCAGTGTAGATGATGTTTTCTTAGAATTTTATTCATTTTCTTACACTAAATGCACTGATTTCAGCCCTATTTGATTTCTTTCTTTAGATGCATTGATTTCAGTGTAGATGTTCATTTCTAATCATATTTGATTGCTTGCACTAGATGAATTTATTTCAGTGTAGATTTGGATTTCTAATCCTATTTGATTGATTTCATTGGATGCAAAGATTTCAGTGTAAACTTTGATTTCTATTGATTGCTTGCATTAGATGCATTAGATGTTGTTAATTTTGACGTTGTAGATTATTAAGAAAAAAAATCAAGCTATATTTAGTAATACCTAAAAGGGAACTATTAAGAATTAATTACTTGTCAAAAGTTGTCATACCTAGAATTAAAACGAAATAGATGTGTAGAATCAATCCTCCTGCAAAGTGCAAGTTCATCCTTAACAAGGTTGTCTCCCTTCTACATCACCAACTAATTACTAATATATATATATATATATATATATTCAAAATTACCAATAGATAATTGCATAGAACAATGTATTCATAGTACTTATAAGAGGAAAAGAGATATTTATAAACATTCAAAACAAATCAAAATATTCTTGAAGGAGATGTGATAATTGTTTGGAGAAACAAATAATGTAAAGAATTTATACTTCTAGCAACTCATTAAAAAAATCAAAAATATATTATTTCTTGACTTTTCTAAATAGACTATAGATAAAAAATCATCAAAATATCCTTGAAGGAAATACATTATTTCATACATTAGAAAGGAAAAAAATTATTTCAAGAGTAATCTTGATGCAATAAATTATTAAAACTACTCTTCAAGATATATTTAGTAACACCTTGAAGGACACTGTTGAGAATTAATTAGTTGTCATACCTAAAATTAAATGAAATAGATGTGCAGTACCAATCCTCGTGCAACCTATTGACAAGATTTTATCCCTTCTTCATCACCAACTAATTACTAATAAACAATTACATTCCCACATAAAAATATAACACAACAACTGTAACATTCAAAAACATTATCATCCAAATCCAAAAACATAAACACAAAACTCACTCAAAGAATCCAAACATAGATTTACAAATCATTCAAGGCAAGTAACACCGACTAAATTAAAGAAGAAAGTGATATGGTCATGCCAAGAAAAGAAAACATAATGCGAATTTTCAAGTTAATCTCAAACATATACATAATAATGATAATCTAAAAATTTGACATTGTTGCCCTTAATTCGAAATAGCTTAGATCCATCTAACAATGGATCTATCATGTTCCAAGAAGGGTCAAATCCCTCGAGGTGCAAACATTTCCTCAAATTCTACACTCCAAAAAGAATGTTTGCAACTCGAGAGATTTGATCCCTCTCGGCGCATGACAGATCCAATGTTAGATGGATCTAAGTTGGTTCTTGTTGAGGGAAACAATGTCACATTTTTAGATTATCATTATCATGTATATGTTTGAGATAAACTTTGAAATTCACATTATGTATTCTTTGTTTGGCATGACCATATCATTCCCTTCTTTAATTTAATTTGTGCCGCTTACCTTGAATGGTTTGCACGTCTGTGTTTGTATGCTTTGAGTGGTTTGTGTGCTTATGTGTTTGGATTTAGTTGATAATGTTTGTGAATGTTGCAGATGTTGTGTTATATTTTTATGTGTGTACGTATTGTCTATTAGTAATTAGTTGGTGATGAAAAAGGGATACAATCTTGTCAAAATTTTGCAGGAGGATTAATACTACACATCTATTTCTTTTAATTTTAGGTATAAGAACTTCTCACAACTAATTAATTATAAGTAGTGTCTCCTCCAAGTATTGCTAGATATATCTTGAAGAGTAGTTTTAATAATTTACTGCGTCAAGATTACTCTAAGAGTTTGTTTCTTCCCTAATGTCTAAAATAATTTATTTCCTTCAAGAATATTTTTATGATTTCTTTATCTATAGTCTATTTTGCAAATTCAAGAAATAATGTCTTTTTCAATTTTTTGTTATTGAGTCTCCATATTTATAAAATATTTACATTATTTGTTTCTCGAAATAATTATTACATCTTCTTCAAGAATATTTTGATTTGTTTTGAATGTTTATAAATATATATTTTCCTCTTATAAATATTTTGAATACATTGTTGTATGTAATTATCTATTAGTAATTTTAAATATATGTAAATTTGAATATATTTTGAATATATGTAATTGTCTATTAGTAATTAGTTGGTGATGAAGAAAGGAGACGATCTTGTCAAGGATTAATTTTCACTTTCAGACGTATTGATTGTGCATATCTATTTCATTTTAAGTCTAGGTATCACAACTTTTGACAGCTAATTAATTCTTAATAGCGTCTCTCTAGGTATTACCAAGTATATCTTGCTTTTTTTTTTAATAATCTACAGCCTCAATATTAACAACATCTAGTGCATCTAATGCAAGCAATCAAATGTGATTACAAAACAACATCTACAAAGAAATCAATGCATCTAGTACAAACAATCAAATACGATTAGAAAACAACATCTACACTGAAATCAATGCATCTAGTGCAAGCAATCAAATGAAATTAGATGTCAACATCCACACCGAAATCAATGCATCTAGTGCAAGCAATCAAATAGGATTAGAAATGAACATCTACACTAAAATCAATGCATCTAGTGCAAGCAATCAAATAGGATTAGAAAACAACGTCTACATTGAAATCAATGCATCTAGTGCAAGCAATCAAATATGATTGAAAACAACATCTACATTGAAATCAATAAATGTAGTGTAAGCAATCAAATGAGATTAGAAATCAACATCTACACTGAAATCAATGCACCTAGTGCAAGCAATAAAAAAGGATTAGAAACACACATCTACATTGAAATAAATGCATCTAGTGCAAGCAATCAAATATACTTAGAAATCAACATCTACATTCAAATCAATCCATATATTGCAAGCAATCAAATAAGATTACGAATCACCATCTACACTAAAATCAATGCATCTAGAGCAAGCAATCAAATAGGATTAGAAATCAACATCTATACTAACATCAATGCACCTAGTGCAAACAATAAAATATAATTAGGTATCAATATTGACACTAAAATCAATGCATCTAGTGCAACAAATCAAATAGGATTAGAGATCATCATCTACAATGAAATCAATGCATCTAGCGCAAGAAATATTCTTCCTTCTTTCGTCCCTCCATCTATATCTATATCTCCCTCCATCTCTCCTTTTTGTCTCTTTATTTCAACCCCACCCCCCCCCCCAGAACACACATCCCCCCCAACACACATTCTCTTCCTCTCCATATTTATCTCTCCCTCTTTCCCTCCCTTTATCTATCTCTCTTTTCTTCACTCCCTTCACCTCCCATCTATATCCCTATCTCCCTCTTCCTCTCCTTTGTCTCTCTATATCACCCCCAAAACTTACACACTCTTTCTCCATATCCATCTATCTCTCCCTCCCTCTTCCTCTCCCTCTCCCTCTCTCTCCCCCTTCTCTCCCTCTCTCCCCCTTCTATCCTTCTCTCCCTCTCTCCCCCTTCTACCTCTGTTCCCTCTCTCTCTATTTCCCTTATCACTCTCTCTCTCTCACTCTCAACCTTTCTCTCTCTATGTATTTCTTTCTCATTCCCCATCCAACTCCATCTCTCTCTCCCTCCCTCTCTCCTTCTTTCTCTCACATCCTCTCTCTCCCTTTATCTTCCACCTCCCTTTGTCCCCAACACCCTCAACCTCTCCCCTCCCCTCCCCTCCCCCCGCCACTCTCTTCTACCTACAACTTTTTCATTATCTTTATCCCTCTCTCCTCCTCTCCACCCTTCCTTCAATCTCTCCTTCTTCGTCTCTCTATCTCACCCGAAAACTTACACACATTATCTCTCTATCTCCCTTATCACTCCATTTCTCTCTTTCTCTCTCCACTTTTCTCTCTCTATGTATTTCTTCTTCACTCCATCTCTCCCCTTCCAACTCCATTTATATGTCCCTCCCTCTCTCCTCCTCTCTCTCTCAAGTCCTCTCTTTGGTCCTTTGGTCCTTCTCCTCTCTCCCTTCCTCTCCTACTCTCTCTCTGCCCTCCAACCTTGTCATTGTCTCCCTCCCTTTCTCCTTATCTTTCTCCCCCTCTGTCACGCCCCTACACCTGCGGTGATCTTCCAACCTCTTGTAGCGAGGTGCGGCACCACCAAACGCTTTCTTTTTAACAATACTAACATTCGTGGACTACGCCTACTCCAACATTAACATACTTAGTTTGTGTTTCGCAACCAAGTAAAAGAATTATCCTTTATACTTTAATGAAGCCCATACTCATTCATTATCCATATGCAATTAACCGAGAACATCAACAATTGCAAACAAGTATAAAGGGGAGGGGCAACTCCCCATAATGTGAGTCTGCCCGACAATTTTATTAAAATATCAGATTTACAATGTACAAGTGTTCCTTGCCAAACCAAGTCTACACTTAACCAATTTTACAATACAAGCAACCTGCTTTACAACCGTGTGCACCCTTGCACAAGAAGAAGTGCTCACCCGAGCCACTCGACCTTCTCACCAAGTCCTACACACATATCTCGAACCCCGGCACGCTTGCCACCCTCCAACCGGCATAAAACTCCAAAACTGCACCTTATAAGACCTACGCATGAGATATGCGTAGTCTCTTTTACCCCTGTGCAGTTTTACCCCTCTTATGCGTATGAGAGAATGTTATTCGATGGTGAACAAATGAGCTCTCAAGCTCCTTTATATATATGCATCTTACATGGTTTTATGTGTGGTCCCTCATGTGGGCGTTAGCCCCTTGGCTGACCCCCAAATTGGCATCCACACGCCCATAAACGCTCCTCTTCAAGTCGGCCTTGCCCTCACGCAAGCCTCCTTCCAAGTCTCTATAAAAAAACTCCCAACACTTAGTCGCATTCATAAGCGTTGTTGGTTTCGTCGCTTTTCTGTTCATGGTTTCCTCGCATTTCCGTGTGCACTCACCCGCCCGTGTGCGCTCACCCGCCCGTCGTGCAGACCCGCCCGCCTGTCGTGCAGACCCGCCCGCTGTGCAGCCTCGCCCGCCTATCGTGCAGACCCGCCCGCTTTGCAGCCTCGCCCACCTGTCGTGCAGACCCGCCCGCCTGTCATGCAGACCCGCCCGTCGGTCGTGCAGCCTGCGCCCGCGCGGGTGCACGGTGACTTCGCCCGGCGCCCGAACGCGCCAGTACCCAAGGACCTTACATCCTCCTCCACCTGAAATCGTTGTCGTCCTCGACAACATACCATCTCGGTAGCTCTCCACCAAGATCATCATTCATCCAGGATGTCGACCTTTCTACACAAGGCAAACATCCTTGCAACATATGTAGAGACTCTTTCTCCACTATGTCTCGGCCTAGTGACCACTGCCACCAAGCTCCCCATACCAAAGTATGTATCTCCATAATCCATGCTCAGGTCCATGGAAACTCCATCCATCTCATCTGCAACATGTTGTCCATATGTGTGTGTCTCCTTCATATGAAGAGATCATCTCATCAAACCGACTCTTGATGTGCCCCATTCAGGTCCATGAAGTCCCCTCCATCATCTGCAATGTGCCATCCTCAAGTCTCCAATCTTATCAACTCTCGATGTGCCCCATTCAGGTCCATGAAGTCCTCTTCATCATCTGCAATGTGCCATCCTCAAGTTTCCAATCTTATCAACTCTTGATGTACCCCATTCAGGTCCATGAAGTCCTCTTCATCATCTGCAATGTGCCATCCTCAAGTCCCCATGTCACACTAGCAAGTCCTCCTGCATAACCTTCCTGCCCTAGCACTCCTCTTTGGATGTCCCTTGACATCTCTACAAGTGCTTCCACACAATGTCCTTGCATAGGTCTGCCATGCTCCATATCTTCAAGTCTCCAACCTGATGTCCATGACTAAGTTGCCCATGTAGTCCAACCAAGTAGACACATCACAACATCTGGCCATCCCATCCAAGTCTTCAACTTTCTGTTTAGTGAACTCGGTCACCCAACCATCTCATCATCATGTCATGAGTCCCTTCATCATAGCTCCTCCACCAAAGTGTCCATCAAGACTTACTCTTGGTCTCGGCCATGACAAGTCCACCCAAAACATCACAAGTGTGTGCCCTCCTCAACCTGCCCATGAGTCATGCCAGGCACTTAGCCAATTCATGTGGCTAAAGCATGACTCATTCTTCCACAACGATCATCAAGTTCCACCCTTGTCCCGGGTCCTTGCACCTTTCATCATAAGGTCACAAGTAACCCCAACAAGCTTTCCAACAACTGACAATCCTTGCTCTTCCATACAAGGTTCCATCATAGTCATCCATGGTAAGATGTCCTCTTGCCTTGGCAAACTGGCTTTGCCCTTCCCTGCACATGGTCCATCTTCCAAATGCCCAAATGAAACACAAGTATCATCACTTACTTCATCATCATGAGGCTCCTCCATGTGAGTGACCTCATCCATACATGTTGACAAACTGCACGATCCTGGTTCAACTTGATCAGCCTCAAGTTCTTCCTCCATCGTAATCATGTCTGCAACATCTTCATCACAGAAGGGGACAACAATAGCCTTGTTGCCCTTCAAGAATTCTTGTCCAAGTATCACATCGAAGTCATGCATCTCCATCACTATGAAGTCCAACTGACTCTTCCGTTCTTTCATCTGTACAGGTACATCGTGTACCAAACCTGCCACCTTAGCTCTAGAGTTTACTGCCTTGACCTCCATATTAGATGTCAGCCCAACCTCTTTTGCTAACCGTGTTGTCATAAAGTTATGTGTAGCACCTGTGTCTACCAGAGCTTGAATGGTCTTGTCATGAACCATCAAGTCTACAAAACCCAGACTATTCATCCATGATTTCTCCATAACCTTATCTGCATCGGCTTCACCTGTCATCAATTTCCAAGTGTCCTCACACTTGCTCCACCAGCTCCTGACTGAGCTCTGATACCAACTGTCACGCCCCTACACCTGCGGTGATCTTCCAACCGCTTGTAGCGAGGTGCGGCACCACTGAACGCTTTATTTTTAACAATACTAACATTCGTGGACTACGCCTACTCCAACATTAACATACTTAGTTTGTGTTTCGCAACCAAGTAAAAGCATTATCCTTTATACTTTAATGAAGCCCATACTCATTCATTATCCATATGCAATTAACCGAGAACATCAACAATTGCAAACAAGTATAAAGGGGAGGGGCAACTCCCCGTAATGTGAGTCTGCCCGACAAATTTATTAAAATATCAGATTTACAATGTACAAGTGTTCCTTGCCAAACCAAGTCTACACTTAACCAATTTTACAATACAAGCAACCTGCTTTACAACCGTGTGCACCCTTGCACAAGAAGAAGTGCTCACCCGAGCCACTCGACCTTCTCACCAAGTCCTACACACATATCTCGAACCCCGGCACGCTTGCCACCCTCCAACCGGCATAAAACTCCAAAACTGCACCTTATAAGACCTACGCATGAGATATGTGTAGTCTCTTTTACCCCTGCGCAGTTTTACCCCTCTTATGCGTATGAGAGAATGTGATTCGATGGTGAACAAATGAGCTCTCAAGCTCCTTTATATATATGCATCTTACATGGTTTTATGTGTGGTCCCTCATGTGGGCGTTAGCCCCTTGGCTGACCCCCAAATTGGCATCCACACGCCCATAAACGCTCCTCTTCAAGTCGGCCTTGCCCTCACGCAAGCCTCCTTCCAAGTCGCTATAAAAAAACTCCCAACACTTAGTCGCATTCATAAGCGTTGTTGGTTTCGTCGCTTTTCTGTTCATGGTTTCCTCGCATTTCCATGTGCGCTCACCCGCCCGTGTGCGCTCGCCCGCCTGTCGTGCAGACCCGCCCGCCTGTCGTGCATACCCGCCCGCCTATCGTGCAGACCCGCCCGCCGGTCGTGTAGCCCGCGCCCGCCCGTGCGCCCGCGCCCGCCCGTGCGCCCGTGCACGGTGACTTCGCCCCGCGCCCGAACGTGCCCGTACCCAAGGACCTTACACCCTCTGTCTCTAACCCTTCTCTCCCTCTCTCACTCCTCTTTTTCTCTATCTCGTCATTTCTCCTCTCCCCTCTTCTTCATTTTATCTCCATCTCTCCCTTGTCACTCCTATCTCTCCATGTATTTGTTCTTCCCTACATATATATTTAGAGTTAATATATATCATGATATATTAATATATATTATAATATAACAAATTTAATAATATATTAAATTTAATATTGTAATAATCCAACATTATTGAATTTAATATTATAATATATTAATATTTGATTAAGAAATGATATTGACTTATTAAAGAGTAAATGTTTAAAATTTTAAAATTTTAACTAATATGAAATTTTAATGTGGCCAAATTTTTTGTTAAATCCATTCAAATTCACCTATATAATAAAAAAAATATTAAACACAGGACATAATTTATTATGCATTCAAATTATATAAATAATACATAGTTAAATTTTAATAATTAATTTTAATCATTTAATAAAATTAAAAATTATATTTAATCTAAATGTTCAAATTATATATAATTTAATATTCAAAACCACAAAAATTAATTATATTATTTTTTGAGAATATGCTAATACACCTCTAACACAACTATTTTTCATTTTTATTATTAATAAAAAAAACGCATGAAACTAATTTAGTTAATCTCTTCAAATATAAATAAATAACGTCATATAAAAAATAATTATTTCTTCCTATTTTAACATTACTTCCCAAAACCATCGTAATATTTTGTTGCGTGAAGCATGGCCAAAGATTTTTTCAATTTATTTTCTGTATATTCCACAATATTACACGGGCATCAAGATTTCATAAATCTATTCTCTATATATCCATATGTTCCACAATATTACACGGTAAATTTATGTTTCTGCTGGATGGCTAAATCTTTGTACCTATTGCAAATATGAACTCTTGTCTACTTATTCTTTCACACATTATTCTTTCTATATAAGAGTTATAACATTCATCAATTGGACGTCAATGGTGTTTTTTTACATGGTGTTCTCACTGAGGAGATTTATATGGAGCAATTTTTTTACATGGTGTTTTCAATGAGGAGATTTATATGGAGCAACCTAAGGCTTTGAGAAGGGCCACAATCTTGTTTGTCTACTAAAGAAATCTTTTTATACTTTGAAGCAAGTCTCCATAGTGTGGTATAAGAAGATTGATTGATTATTAGTTTTGGTTTCAAGCATCATGAATTTGATTGTAGCGTTTATATTTTGCAAATGATGATACTTACATTTTGGTGACTTAATCATAAATTTGCAAGTGATAATACTTACATGTTGGTGACTTAATCATAAATTGAAGTAGTGCCAACCTAATTTTGGGTTTGAAAAAACAATAAATAGAGATATTTAGAATTACAAACCTGAGTGTGTTGTATTTTTCCTTATGGAAGCCAAGTTTTGCAAATGGATAGCAATATATTTATTTACCTAAATATAAATCGTCATTCATTATACATGTTTAGGATGGAACACTATAAACCATTTTTGGCACCATAGCAATCAAGAGAGAAATTGACTGAGTGTGCCTTTGAAAATTAATGGTACTCTCTACAAGAAGACTACTGGAGCCTCATTTACTTGATTCATAGCGGATTTGATATATTATTTGATGTTAGTGTGGTCTACAAATTCATGTAGGATATGAAAGAGAGCTGCTTAGAGGTCACAAAAAGGATTGTTTATGAAAGATACATATTAGCACAGTATGAAGTACTGCATTAAGAATATGAAACTAGTCAGTTACTTTGGTCTTGTAAGAAGCAGGCAGAACTATTGACCACTAAAACTGAATATAAGGGTGCATTTAATGTTGACAAAATCAATGTGAATCCACATAATGGATGAGGTTGGCTTCTCATTTGAGCAATAGATTCCAATGTATTATGCAATACAAAATCTTCTTGTTCATAGTAAAATAGTGTATGTGGAGTCTTCATGCCCATTATTTGACAAAATAAAGATACCATGAATCTTCTTGTTCATAGTAAAATAGTGTATGTGGAGGCTTCATGCCCATTATTTGACAAAATAAAGATATTGTGAATCTTATTTATTGCAAGATAAGTGATCACATCATATTTTTGCAGAGTCATTAACAAAAGACAAGTTTACGAAACTTTGAACTATGTTTTGGATTTAAAAAATTGCAATCATGGTAGAGTGTACGTAAGACAATTTCACCTCTAAAAAGTTTCAGATAGTTGTGTTGACAAATGAGCTTTGAAACATCAATTTCATCATACAATTTGACCTTTTATGGATATTGTTGATTCACAATGGAAAGTCAAATTACTAATTGGTTAGATTCGTCCAAGGTCCCAAGTTATGCAAGTCGAAGTATCTAAGATAGGTCCCCAGCTTTGCAAGTCAAAGTATCTAAGATAGGTCCCCAAGCTTTGCAAATCAAAGTATCTAAGATGAAGATCCAAATGCATTTAAGATTTTAAGATGATTAACGTTGATTGTTTTTCCTATTTTAGATGAGTTACTTTTAATTTTAAGTCATATATAAATTGATCATACCAATTGTCTTATAATTAAAATTATTTAGTTATCCATTTTATGTCAGGCAATGCTTACTTGTACTTCAACACTATAAAGATATCTTTGAACACAACATTTTCTTGAAATCCATTATTCTTCGTTCTTGAAATCCATTATTCTTCGTTCCTGTAAGTCCACGGCTCTCTAACAACCATTACCATTGACTTGAGGAATTTAAAGAACATTGTGATATACTTAAAACCCTAGTTTTAAAAATAAGACAGTTTTAAAAATAAGACATAAATTCCTTGAGAATTCACCTTCTTTAGATCCTTTGAAAGCTCATTTTCCATAGGAGTTCACGATTTGTTGTTAACTATCCTCGGCTACACTTGGAGATGATACAGCGCATAGCAACCTCCCGTGAAATAACAACAGAAATCTTATAAACCAGACAGAGCAAATCAACATTGCCACGAAATACCTGAAGTATCATCATCGCGGTTACTTCATAAAAAGTGCCAAACATAATACAAAGAACAATAGCACAAACAAGCACCACACACATTTGTAATAAACTTTTATTATTATGGGCTGATAAAGAAACAGAGGATACAGAACTATACAGAGGCCAACCCGCAGTCAAGCCGATCATAAACAATGAACTGTGATCATCCAGAGGCCAACTCCATTGAATTTGCTATACAATTATTTACATATTTTACATCATCAATACAACGGTATAAGAAGTGCAAGTGATCAGAAGTGCCGGTGGATTCAAATGATTTAAGAAAGAAGGGGTAAGCATTGTATTAGCTGATCCAGCGAAAACATACCACTGACCAGGAATCTCTAAACAGAAAGGTGGGGTGCAATTCCTATTCGATGAAAGAAAGCAAAACATACCAGCAATTGCCCCAAATTGTCACCTCGTGCTGTACCAATCTCCTACCAAATCACACTCCTTTCAAATTCAGATGTTCAATAGTATCCAACGCCTTCTCCATCAGTCTGCCCAATTCTTGCAGATATACTTGGGATCGTGCCTTCTACTTTTCAAAGGAAACCTCCAGTGGCTAAAAGGAGTATTTTACTTCCTACAAGGCCAAGAAGTGCTAAGAATCTATGTCAAGCACCAGAATCTATGTTAACACTGTGATTCATCAATGGTCTTTACCTGTGTAGTTTGAAGAGTTGTCATTCTGTAGAACAAAGACTATTTATCAGCTTGTAATTTGTACAACTTGTATAAGCAATTCTAGATTAGGTGGATTTAGTTCCTTTCTCCTACCACCACTGTAATTAGCGCAGTCTTCTTTCAGTTCTACCAATTTTGCATACTTCTCTATGATGAGGTCAATTTTGCAATTCCTGGGTCATCAAATGACAGGGCCATGTTCGGCCAGTGTGGTGAATAGTTCTCCATTGTTGGTCTTCTGTTCGATGATCAGCAAATCATATTTGGCAAATCCCAATGGTATTGTGCTTTCCAGATCCTGGCATTGTTGTACCAATATATTAGAGAATTTCAGTCTGAAGTATGTTGGAATCGCACCAATTTCTGTCTTTAGCAAGGTAATTGTCAGTGTGGAAAACAGATGAACAGCGATGGTTTTTAGAGAACCATCGTCCACACAGACAACCTCCAAAGGCGATTACTTAATTCCATTGCAAGAGGCCCAAAATACAACATCTAAGAATAGGATTTTATCAATCCAAGACTGTAGAGAAAATGCTCTGACTGTGATTTGAAGAGATCATCAAGGGATAATCGGATGGCAGGTTCCCTTGGAGGAGATTTTGTATGCATACAGTCGTCTTTTAATTGCAAGATTGTTAGTCCAATTTCTTGGCGAACAGCGTCTACTGTCTTGGCATCAACGGGGTTTCCAGCTATATCAGTCACATAGAACACATCAGCTACCTTATCACCCTGCGTTGACACCTCTGCTTTTGTAACTGACATCCCATTTTCTCTAAATATGCGAATCACCTCCGACAGAAGCCCAACACGGTCATTGGTGCAGAGTTCCAGTCGCATACCCTGAATTCATAAAATATCATCAACAAAACTCACACTAAGCTTACTAAAATTTAAAAAGGATCAAATTTGAATGCACCGGGAATCCCAAGTCTTAGTGTTTTGAATAAATTTCCACCATGGATTCGATCCTTGGACTCATACCTCCGATGTTCTTTGTCTAATGGCAGCCTCCAAACACTGAATCACACGCTGCTTCTCTGCTTCTGAATACACGAGGCAACCATCAGTATGCCTGATGTAGTACTCCTGTATCACAAAAGAGAAGAATGGAAATAAGTACCCCAACTCTTCTTTAACCTAATTTAGATTCAATATTAATCCCATTAGGGATGTGATCTGAAACCACCTATACCTGGTTTAACAGATTCAATATTAATCCCATTAGGGATGTGATCTGAAACCACCTATACCTGGTTTAACAAAATCAAATTAGGAAATAAACATTTGAAAAAAAACAAAGATCCTATGAAAAATCAAGTTCCTTGTAGTTGCTGGAGCTATACCTGAAAAGTTTGTGGGCCTTGAGAGTCTATAGTGGCATGAAAGACAACATAGTCCATATCTGTCAAGCTGCAAACAATATCAAAGAGAAGCTTAGGTCTGTCTTGACACTGAACAGTCACCACAGAATACCCCCTCTCCAAACAGTTGTCAACAGTCACAAGAGGCTTGGCGTTGTCGTTGTCCTCGAGAGAAAGAGATGCCCTGTCTCCAGTTCCATCGAGTTTATCATAGTCACGGTCAGCAAACATCAATTGATGAAGCCGCCTTTCTGTGTGAGTGAATCCCATTGACACCACCGTTTTAGCTTCTCTGATGGTGTTGTTTCCTCTCATTACATTTAACAAGGGCTCTTCAGTTTTACAAATCTTTTGCTGGTCTTTAATGGCCGCACCTGTGTCCTCATCAGTAACGTATACAAGACAGGCAACCCTCCTGTTGTGAGTCTAGACCTCCGCCTCCACAACGTTACATTTTAGGTCACCCAGTACGACAAATATTTCAGATAGCAGTTGCGGTCGGTCAGTGCCTGTTAATTCAATTGTCGTATGTTCAGCGGCTGCATCTAGACCTACTGGTTTTCCAAACAAAGGCACTACGCAAGGGTTTGTTGCCAACCTCTGCAATACAACGCATGGATGATTCAGGAAACATGAGAAATATTTTTTTATTGCTAACCCTGGTTTGAAATAAATTTATACATACCTTCTCAATGTACCCAATTACGCTTTCATCTGTAAGTTTTTTGCCATTTTCGTCTGCGGCATGGAACACTGCCACAGCAAAAGAATTTGTCAGGAGCAGGACTGAAACAATGGTAAGAGTATTAACCTACAAAAACATAAGACATAATATCATTAATTACAACATACCGTCCATGAACCATCTCCCATCTGAAGAAACATAAGCCTTGTTGATATTAAGGTTCGGAGTAGTCTACCTAGGATGAATGAACCTGAACCTGAAGGTCACGTGCCCTGGGTGGTAAGCTGCAGAGCAGAGGAATTGCCTGGGCCGGAGTTTTGTGTTGAGCTGCAGGCCGCCAAGTCGAAGAGGAAGGTGCGTGAGCTGAAGAGTTTTGTGTTGCTCTGCAGGCCGCCAAGTCGAGGAGGAAGGTGAGTGAGCTGCAGGGGCCGCCTCGAGTTGGTTGGGGGAGCAGCCCACGGTTTCCAAACTCCTCCATTTCGAATTGGAAATTGCATTAATTCTCCGCGGCGGCAATTCTGTCAGGAAATTAATGCGGAGCGGTGGACGAAAGGTGGCCGAGAGGAGGGATTGCCGACGGCCGGAGCCGGACGTTTTTTTCCGGGCGGCAATGGAAACCGGGCAATTCCTCAGCGTAGGTAGACTAGACCGAGAACAAAGACATAGAGAGATACAAGTGGAGAGAGAGAGGGAGTGACAAGGGAGATATGGAGAAAGAGTGGGGGAGAGACGAGAGGAGAGTAGAAACATTGGGAGACAATGGGAAGAGAGAGAGGCAGACACAGAGATGGAGGGGAGAGACACAGAGATGGAGGGGAGAGAGAGATGGAGGGGAGAGACACAGAGATGGAGGGGAGAGAGAGGAAAGTAGAAACATTGGGAGACAATGGGAAGAGAGAAAGGCAGACGCAGAGATGGAGGGGAGAGAGAGGAGAGGGGAGAGAGAGGGAGATAGTGACAAAGTTATAGAGAAGAGTTTAGAGATAGTGATGAGGGAGAGATAAAGGGAAATTGGATATTGACAACATTAGCATATATATGGGAACTCCAAGTCCCTCGTCCATAGGATTATGCCCAATTCAATAATTTTTCAACTCTCAGTGGCTGGATTTCTCACATCTACTGCCTCAAACAGTGCTTTCAACACATCATTTTTCAACATATTTTCAGGGCCTCAAACAGTCTTTTCAGCAAATCATTTTTCAACATATTTTCAGGAATCCAATTTAGATATTGGCTCTCTGTCAAAAAAAAAAGTATAACTGATCGTACTGGATACATGAATTTTATATATATGGAAAAAAATACCCTCAAAGAGAAGGGCACCATTTTACTTCCCTAGAATCTTGTTTGTTAGTTATTTAGTCTCTATGATTAACTGAGCAAACCATCGGTATTTATGATCAAATGCATTTTTTGAATCTCATCTGGATATATATCGTCATGTTTAAGTATTTCAGTATTTGTTTAGCAATATATTGTCATGTTTAAATATTTCAGCATTTGTTTAGCACGAGAAAGCATGGGAAAGGGAACAGGTGCTTGTATATAATTTTTTGGAACAATCTCGAAAAACGCACCAATACCAGTGTTTTTTAACCATCAAGATTTCTTCAATTTATTCTCTATATATTCCACAATATTACACAGCATCAAAAAGTAGAATTTGTTCCGTGTACTTCATTGGTGGAATTTATCCTACATGCATGCATATGCATTTGGCCATAATTCTTACTACCTAAATTTCAAGTTTAAATAACTGATTTTCAAGTTTAAATAACTGATTTTCATTTATGAAACGATTTTTACATTTACGAATCGATTTATAAGAGCAAAGCAGAAAAACAACAGAGAAAACAACCAATTTTAAATTTTAAATTTGTATAAAACGGTAAACGATCAAAGCCATGACCGCCAGCTAACCTTTTACCCCGTTAACATCCTAGAGCGCCAATATTGTCAGTGCACACACTATCTTAAAAGAAAATTTAAGAAGAAGACAAATATGGGAATTAATGCCAACCATACCACCTCCCCGTCAAAACCATGTCCCACTGTCCAGTGACGGAAGGATTGATGAGTATTTTAACAAAATAAAATAAAATAAAAATCATACACAGATATTTGGGCTAAACCAGGAGGATACTTCTGGAACGGACTGTTGGCCGGTTGGGCATTCCTATGACATGGAATCGAACCCAAAAACTCTCATCGGTACACCCGTATGTTCTAGTACTGAGAGGTTTGTCAGCCGCGACAAACCCCATAACCTCTTCAGCGTCACACAGTCAGAAACCCGCAACTCCACCAATGACTGCAAATACACAACACCTGGCATCTCTTCCAGCTCAAAGCACCCAGAAACATTTAGTTCTAGAAGCTGTGTCAGTTGTTCTAACCCTTTTATGTTCTTCAGCTTCACACATTTATCTGCCGACAACTTCTTCAACGAAGTCAAATGTTCGAGACCTGGCAGTTCTTGTAACTCGGAGCATCCAGAAACGCTTAGTTCTCGAAGCTGTGTCAGCCTTTCCAACCCCTGTATGCTCTCCAGCTTCACACACCCAGAAAGGCTTAGTTCTCGAAGCTGTGTCAGACTTGCCAACCCCTGTATGCTCTCCAGCTTCACACATCCAGAAACGCTTAGTTCTCGAAGCTGTGTCAGCCTTGCCAACCCCTGTATGGTCTCCAGCTTCACACATTCCCCTGCCAACAACATCTCCAACGAAGTCAAATGGTCTAGACCTGGCAGCTCTTCTAACTCGGAGCATCCAGAAACGTTTAGCTCTCGTAGGTGTGTCAGATGTGTCAAACCATGTATGCTCTTCAGATTCGGACACCCAAGCACCTGCAATTTTTCCAAAGATACTAATGTTTCCATACTTGATAGCTCCACTCCTTGGCACGAGGAAATGTCCAGAATTTGAAGTTTTGCAAGACCACAAAGCTCTTCTATTTTCCTCAGCTTGCAACAATTAAGCACTTCCAGTTTCATGAATTCACCATTTGGAGATTTTCCAAATTCCACGGTACTGTTACCATGCTTAATAGAGAGATATTGAAGATTGGGGTAAACACCCTTAGGAAATGACACCTCTGATATTTCTGTGTTGCACGGTTCCAAGTGTTGGAGACTAAGCATGGACGTGTCAAACAAAGGGTCCAAATTACTAAATGTTCTTTGCCCTCTTCTGTACGGCGTCTGTAGTTCTGTAAAACGAAATAGCCGTTCTATTTTCTTCAATTCAGGACAACCAGTCAATTGCAGACTTGTGAGGGCATCTGGCAATGTTCCAACATCCACCAGATCTCGACATTCCTTGATGTCAAGATGTTGAAGGTTGGGGCAAACACCGGTAGGAAATGATACATCCGATATTGCTATGTCGTGCAGTTCCAAATGTTGTAGACGAAGCAGGTACTTGTCAAATGAAAAATCCAAATTACCCAATGCTCTTTTCCCCCTCGACTCTGTTAATGTTCCTCTTTCGTCTTCTTTGCACAGGCTTACGTCCAGCGTCTGAAATTTTGGAAAACCACATAGCCGTTCTATTTTCCTCAATTTAGGACAACCAGTGAATTGCAAATTTATGAGGGCATCTGGCAATGTTCCAACCTCCACCAGATCTCGACATTCCCTGATGTCTAGACGTTGAAGGTTTGGGCAAACACTGGTAGGAAATGATACCTCTGATATTGATGTGTTGTGCAGTTCCACCTGTTGGAGACGAAGCAAGTATTTGTCAAATGAAGAATCCAAATCCCTCAATGCTCTTTGACCCCTCCACTCTGTTAATGCTCCACCTTTGTC
The DNA here is from genome assembly GCA_031772625.1 of Pinus tabuliformis. Lineage (NCBI taxonomy): Eukaryota > Viridiplantae > Streptophyta > Pinopsida > Pinales > Pinaceae > Pinus > Pinus tabuliformis. Next base: position 68,566,819 of record CM062806.1, on the reverse strand, counting down.
TTCCATCAATGGCAGCTCCTCCACTTCTTTGCAGAGGCTTCCGTCCAGCGTCTGAATTTTTGTAAAACCACATAGCCGTTCTATTTTCTTCAATTTGGGACAATCAGTGAATTGCAGAATTATGAGGGCATCTGGCAATGTTCCAACCTCCACCAGATCCCGACATTCCCTGATCTCTAGATGTTGAAGGTCTGGGCAAACACCGGTAGGAAATGATATCTCTGATATTGATGTGCTGTGCAGTTCCAAGTGTTGGAGACGAAGCAAGTATTTGTCAAATGAAGAATCCAAATCACTCAATGCTCTTTGCCCCCTCCACTCTGTTAATGCTCTACTTTTGTCTTCCATCAGTGGCAGCTCCTCCCCTTCTTTGCACAGGCTTCCGTCCAACGTCTGAAGTTTTGGAAAACCACATAGCCGTTCTATTTTCCTCAATTTAGGACAGCCAGTCAATTGCAGATCTATGAGGGCATCTGGCAAAGTTCCAACCTCCACCAGATCTCGACATTCCCTGATCTCTAGATGTTGAAGGCGCGGGCAAGCACTGGTAGGAAATGATATCTCTGATATTTGTGTTTTGTGCATTTTCAAGTATTGGAGCCGATGCAAGCAACTCTCAAAATTACTCAATGTTTTTTGCCCTCCTGAATCTGTCAATGTTTTACTTTCGCCTTCAACCGCTTTAACATGCAGTTCTCGTAAGGAACAGTCTTCCACTGTCAACTCAATCAACTGATTCAAGAGGAGAAAGGAATCCGGTAAACGTTTCAAACTCCGGCAGCTCCGCAGCTCCAGATACTTCAAGTTCCTTAGGTCACGTCCGAAAGAAGGCGGCAACGTTTCTAAGAAAGGCGTTTCCAATACCAACTTTTCCACATGGCTTGACTCTCCTATGGCACTTGGCCATTCTATTAAGTTTATAAAACCCAACAGTACTTTTTTCAGAGACAACTGATGAACAACTTGGGGGGGCAACACTTCCATGCGCCATTGGGGGAGAGTCATGTCTTCAAGCGTAATCTTTAGAAAAGTTCCACCAGGGATGGTTAACTTATCGCAGCCACTTAAGCAAAGATATTTAAGCTTAATTAAATTCCGGAAGGAATCGGGAAGCCTCTCTAAACGTCTGCACCCAGACAGGTTGATGTGTTGTAGCCTCGATAAATTCCCAAAGGAGTAGGGAAGCCTGTCCAAGGCATTGCAGCCACACAGGTCGATGTGTTCTAGCATCGATAAATTCCCGAAGGAGTCGGGAAGCCTCTCCAAGGCATTGCACCCAGACAGCTTGATGTGTTGTAGCCTCGATAAATTCCCAAAGGAGTAGGGAAGCCTCTGCAAGCCGTAGCAGCAAGACAGGTCGATGTGTTGTAGCCTCGATAAATTCCCGAAGGAATCGGGAAGCCTCTGCAAGCGGTAGCAGCAAGACAGGTCGATGTGTTGTAGCCTCGATAAATTCCCAAAGGAGTCGGGAAGGCTCTCCAAGGCAGTGTTGCGAGACAGGTCGATATGTTCTAGCATCGATAAATTCCCGAAGGAATCTGGCAGGGAACTCATATTTTGAATATACAGAACCAAGTGTTTCAAGGAACGCAGATCGTAGAATTCCTTTGGAATTTCGATATGCGACCATGAAGTTACCACCATCCGTTCCAGGTGCTTCAACTGCCCTATGGACTTCGGAATTTTAAAGAGCTGAGCAACACTAATCCGCAATTCCCGTAACTGCAAAGGTGCCTGCAGTATGTTCATGTGTTCCCATTGTTATAAATATACTAGATGATTGTCCACTTCATAACCCTTCTCATTCATTTGAGTTCTGTGGTGCCCTATTAATAATAGCAGATAATCATACGAACCTTTTAATTATTGACAGATTTATATTTACCTGCGAATCCTCTTGCCACAATGTTTCCAGTGTATACCCCTCCACTTCTATCACCCTTAACTTCTCCATCGGAATATAAGGAGGGAGCGAAGAGCAGGGGCAGTTGCGCCAGCGAAACCACAATAGCTTTGGTGAGTCGACCCCTTCCAAAAGGCATTTCAAGAGATCTTCTTCCTCTTCAATGTCGATATCAACAAGTTGTAAGTTCTTTATTTTGTAGCGTGAAAAGGATGCAGGCTCATCATCGTCATCTGAGTATACATGATCATCATCCTCACCTGAGTATCCACGCTGATCATACTGTTTCCGACGAAGCATTCTAATTCCCCGCACTTTGGTTGCTTCCTGTACATTTTTAAAAGTCAATGACGAAGTAAGCAGCTGTACTTGGATTTTTATTGAATTGTCCATAGAAAATTGAAATATTGACTACTTACAGAAGATTGTTGCAACAAATCCTCAATGTGCTTTGTCCCACGCCACAGACGACACGGGAATCCTGAACTATTAGCAATATCTCTCCCCATATCCCTGAGGTGGTCATGCATTCTTATATAATGTTCCATTGTCTTCACATCAATGTCTACTTCGACAAGGCATTTATTCAGTAGCCTTTGAAATCCCCGCGAGCCTTTCCAACCTGACCCGTCCCAGACTCTTATGGCGGAATCCCTGCTTTCTCCTATGAAAAAGCAAGCAATGTCTAAGAAAATCTGTTTTTCCTCTGTCTGAAGTGCATCGTAACTAATCTGAAGCCTTTTCTGTATCTCAGAGGGAAGTATTTTTCTAAGTTGATCCAATTCATCTTCCCAGTAAGATTTATCGGTATTTCCATAAAGAAGCCCCCCAAAGACTTTTAAGGATAAAGGCAATCCATCGGAAGCCCTTAAAAATTGATTAACCAGATTCTCAAATCCAGACAGTGGATGGGGCTGGCAGAAAGCATGCCAACAGAAGAGCTCTCTCGAGCGTTCTGTGTCAAGGCCAGTCAGTTTATAAATTGATGACTCTTGTACTCCCGACCTTGCGAGAACATTTTTGTCACGGGATGTTATCAAAATGAAGCTATCATGGCGTAACACATCAAGGGGCAAAAGGGCATGCACCTGTTCCACATCATCTATATCGTCTAAAACTAGTAAAACTTGAGAAGATGATAGATGCTTCCTGAGCATCTCAATACCTTGATCCTTGTTCTCTATTTCCAGCTTATCCAATTGAAGCAAGCCCTTGAGAAGTTTGCTCTGCAATGAATGCAATGAGATTTTAGCATTTTCTCTTATATCCAACAAAAAATAAGATTTACTGTAATTTGAATTCTTCCGGTTGAAGAGTTCTTTAGCCAGCGTCGTCTTCCCCACTCCACCGCAGCCAGTGATGCCGACGACCTGAACTTTTCCGCTTTGCTGCTGCGACAATACGTTCGTTTCAAAATCTTCCACTTTCTCTTGCAAGCCAGTGGGGTGTCTAGCCACATTCAACTGTGTTTTAACACCTTTTTTGAACACAGCATCAACGACCTTATCTAGCAGTTCCCCTTCATCGCTAATAATTCACAGGTAAATAAATAGAGGTATTTTAGTTTGATTAAAAAGTAAATAAAACTATAGGTAAAGTATTTATTATGAAAAGTTTCATTTGCATTGTCGAAGCCAAGGAGGAGAAAGTCGAAGTACTCACCCGTTGAAGGCATCCAAATCTAACCCACTTATGTCTGCAACCCGTGAAAGAGCATTTCTCCACTCCTCAATAGTTTTGGAGCCGTAACGCGGTTGTTCAGAATCAAACTTTCTCTTCTGTTCGAGGTTGCGAAGAGATCGACCATAGGTCCCTTCGCCGTGTGTCGTCCGAAGTTCATAGGGCTTTACATGGTGAAAGACTGGAATAATAGGAGCCGTCGACTCCAACATGAGCACCAGCTCGTCCAGACACCATTTTGAATCGGCATATGTGCGGGAAAAAATTGCAATCTGCACGGACGCGGTCTTGATAGCGTTTTTTATTTGACAAGGAAACTCTTCTCCTTCTTGCAGTTCCTTGTAGTCGAGAAAAACTTGCAGACCATAGGAAATGAGTCGGCGGTACAGATGACTAGCGAACGTCTTCTTCACATCTGGTCCTCTATGACTGATGAACACGTCGTAGCGGATATTGTTGTTGGAATCAGCAGCGGTGGAGGTGGAAGCAGCCATCCTGGAATGAAAAATAAAAACAGAGATTGGAAGGGCTCCGATTGGAATGAAAAATAAAAAACAGAGATTGGAAGGGCTCGGATGGTCGATGAGATGGATACAAATTGGTAAGGAGAAGGCCTGAGTTAAAGAGTTTCCAAAGAGTGGATGAGATCGACCTTAGTTCAGAGTGTTTCGAAATTGCGGATTGCAATGTAAAACCTCTGTTTTTGTGAACACCGACCGACAAGGCTATAAAATACAGTGTTACCCTAAACAACCGGTATGTTTCGACCGAGCAATAAAATAAAATGTTAACCTAAACCAATCCATATGTTTCCACGCGTTTTCACTTTAATGAATTGTAAAGTTGGGACCACTATTTTTTATTTAGTAGAGTTAGGACCACTAGTAAACGTGTGGCTCTTTTGTTGGTTGGGTTGTTATGCATCGTACGGGTACCTGTCTCTTTTTCCAGAGTGTGACACGGATTCGAGCAAGTATTGTAACGCGTCCAAACTTTCAGAGAGTCAAATTATGCACCATTGGGAAATGGTAGTGGGAGGTTGGAACATCGAAATGAGACAACTCGGAGAATAAACAAAGTTCCCTGCCCAAAAGTATCACTTCATATTTAAAATTTCAGCGAAATTTTTTAAACGTGCATAGTGCTATCCGCAATTTGACGCGCATACCCACATATAATATAAAATTTTACGCGTATAAAAATTTGACGCGTATACCCACATATAATACAAAAGAAGAGACCCACGCGCATATCATATAAAACTTCGAGGCGCATACCCACATATAATATAAAGGAAGAGACGTACACACATACGGTATAATCTCAACTTTAAAAGAAAAAGATGGAACCCGACAAAATAATCAAATGGGTAATTTGATTTCACAATAGGGCGGGGATTTATGCATTTTTATCTCATTAATAATGAGAATTGGAATAAGTTGAATTTAAATTATCATTCAATTTTAAAATTTTGTTGATTTATTTGTATAAATTAAATAGTTGATAAATAGTTAGAAATATCAATATACTATTATTATCATTTAATTTTAAAGTCACCACCAAATCACACACTAAATTGGTGTATTCGTATATGAGACTCTTTTGTTTGTGGGACAATACAAACAAGGAACCAACTTCTAGGTAGCTATTTCACTGCTAAGTCTATGAAGACATACATACTCTACCCCTCTCATTTTGAACATGTGACCTCTTAGGAAGAAACACATGCTCTTAACCATTATACTCACTCAAATTGTATAGTAATAAGAGTCTATTATAAGAATCAAAACATTTACTTATCACACCTTTCAAGTGGCTAAATTTTAAAACTTCATATGAAATAACTAAATTTTAAATTTGTTTAAAATAACTATTATTATTATTATTTAATAGTAATGACTAAGCAAGACTAGAGACCACCTGTATTAACCACGGATAGAATGAAAACCCCCTTAGTTTTTGAGCCTAATCAATACAAGCTATGCAAGTAATTTCAAGGAATAATAATAATAATAATTTATTATTATTAATCATAAAAAAGAGCTAGGGGCCTATAATAAACAGTGATAGTGTGTACTATTAAGGCACTCTATAATGTTAAGGTCATTGGGTCGAAACTCTGTGGGCAAAATTCTAGCCATGTTAAGGGTTGGTGTGGCCTATTCTAGTCATGTTAGGGGTTGGTGTGGCCTAGGCCAGGTGACTACATAACTGCCCCAGGTTAGGGTTAAGCTTGCAACGATCTCACGGCTCATGCAACTTAGCAAAAAATCATAAAAATAATTAATTTATAATTAATTCATCTTATTAAAAAAAAAAACATGTGACAAGATTCTTGATTATGGAGATTCACCTCACTTTATTATGATGAAGATCTTTAATATGTAAATATGTTTTGTTACAATATCATGTTCCACTAACATGACTTATCTAATATATGCCCAAAACATTGTAACTAAGTTATTTTTTTAATTAATAAATTTAATTAAAAAAAGAAAAAAAGCATAATTACTTTGAAAATAATTTCAACTTTCGATTTGTGTATACTACTAAAAATACTCTATAAAAGTCAAATCCTTATCATCCACCTAATAATTATTAATAATTAAATTAAAATTCAAAAAACTCTATTTCAAAATAAGTATATTTATTGACATAATTAAAAATTAAATTGATTTATTTATTTCCTTTTAAAATATATAAAATTATAATTTAAATATAAAATATATTTAATAATAATATTTTAAATTAAATTTGATAAATTGTTTTCTACACTATAAACTATGAACGTGTTGTATTATATTGAATATTTTAAAATTATTTTAGAAAATTCAAATCACCCTCTAGTTTTTTCATAAATTTTAAATTCTTTTGTATGCTATGAATGTGTCGTATTATATTGAGTATTTTAAAATTATTTTAGAAAGTAGAAATCGCCCTCTAGTTTTTAGATAAATTTATAAATTTTAAATAGTCTCGAAATTAGTTAATAGAAACTTCTAATCATTTAGCAAATGGAAACTAAAGATTCAAAATCTGTTTTAGTCCTTTTAAAAGTCTAAAATTGCCCTCTAGTTGTTAGATAAATTTTAAATGGTCTCCCTTGAATATAAAGAACAATTAATAGACACTTCTAACCATTTAGCGAATGGAAACTAAAGATTCAAAATCTGTTTTAGTCCATTTAAAAAGACAACCAGTAATAATTATCTTTTTAATTCATTAAAATTAAATTATGATAAGTTTAACCATTAAATTATGACAAATTTTAAAAAATAAAAATATTTGTTTTAAATAATTTCTCATTTTCACTTTTAATGAGTATAAAAACATTGAAGAGCTTATATTTTATGTCATCTTCAATGTTTTATAATAGTAGAAAAAATTATTTACTCATTTTGAAAAATAAAAATATTTATTTTAAATAGTTTATCATTTTCACTTTCAATTAGCTTTTCAAAACATTGAAGAGCTAATATATTTTATATCTCTTCAATGTCTTATAATAAGAAATGGTTAAAAAAATGGTTTATATATATATATATATCTTAATAATATTATATTTATATAAATAATCATTGTAATATTATAATGATCAATTATTCAAATTTAATCATAGATATTACTAATACTTTTAGACATAATATCAATTTTTTTCTCAAAATCAAAGGCGTATTCATTATTAGATTTCAATTTTTTGACCCTTTCAATTTTTCTATGTCGGTTCCACACACATTATACTATATCTTATGTTGCATATGCTTTGCAACTTTGACATGCATACAAAGAAAGGAAAGATGGCGTAGGGAGTTCTTTAGAGCAAAACCCTCAAACTAACAGCATATAGATACACATACATAACAATAATTATCCACCATGCATTATGCCAATCATTGACCTAGTGCATGGTACTATGATGACATAAAATGATCATACATGACTAAATTTTCCAATAACTTCAACAATCCGACTCCACCATGCATTAAGCCAATCATTTACCTAGTGCATCATACTATGATCACATAAAATTATCATACATGATTAAATTTTCCAACAACTTCCCCAGTCCAACTCTGACAGGTTCCACGACTCATGTAGTTAATGCAGGTCATGGATAAGACCGCTTCTAACTCTTGCATGCCTCGCTTCTATGGTGTAGTTAATGCAGGAGGTGGTCGTTGATGTGAGGTCCATTTTTCGCATTTAACGTCACCTCTATGGTCAAGATTTAAAACTTGGTAGTGCGCGCACAATTTTTTTGAAATGAAATGATTTTTGGAAGGGAGGGACTACCGCTGAGTGCTTCACTGAGTAAGAAAAAGTGTCCCATGTAGCAAAGTTGTGGGAAAAAGGGTAATTACAATGAAAATTTTGTTTTCAAGCATCTACATATTTAAAACATTTTTGAAGCAAAGAAAACCATTGAGAATGAAAGCAATAGTTTGGAATTTGGTTTTAGAAAACGCCAACCCAAGCAAAGATGGGTTTTTTCTTTACCAAATACCTTGAATATTTCTTGTTTTCTGATCAATGAAATATGCCTTCCCTAATAAATTTATTTTCCATCCATGTTTTGAATGAATGTTTTAGTTGCTTTTGTGTCCAATTTTCATGAATGGAGCAATTATACAATATTTGTCATAGATAAAACTGTGTATGATGCTAAAGTTTCCTTCGTCGAATAAGGTGTCGTAGTACAAAAGGTTGATTTCTCCCATGTCAATCGTCAGGTCGATGGCTTTAATAGACAATTTGAGACATCAAGCGATGTTGAAATGACAAAATTATCTGCATGGCCCCTTACTCCATGATGGAGATGATGACATTTCCTTCAAAAGAAACACTAATACACATGGGTGGAAAATCTGACATTCAAATCCGATGGAAGGGATAAAATCAAAAAATTGTTGAAAGTTAAATGCATTTTTTGCTTTTAAATTTGGACGATCGTCGAATATCTGACGAGAGTTCCTTTACCATCGAATATTCGACAGGAGTTCCTTTACTTTTGAATATTAGGTGTTTGGTCCAATACCTAATGAATGCCATGAAATAATTGTATAACGACCAATTCCACCATTAATGATTTATTTTTCTTGGACAAAGTCTAATTTAGGACCACTTTACATTGAGATTAACTAATTATAATAAATAAAAGATTAATATTAGAATTATATATATATATATATGCCCAAATTGTAGGTTTTAACCCCATACAGAAATTACCTGCATACGAATTCTAAAACACAGAAAATAAACAATGCGAGAGCATAACACATAAAACACATATACACAGAGATTTTCCCCTGGATCCCAAAACCGGGACTACCAGCTTGATTTTTCATTATGTTCCTTTCAATTTTATAATACATATTTATACATGCCAAAGCATCCAATACCATGGACCGAAAACCATCGCGTCCAAAAAAACATGTGCAAAAATCCTGCACAAAACCATAGGTGGGTCCGCCCAACCTAACATAAGGTCCAAAACCAAAATTTTCCGGAGCGCTGCCCCAGACCCCATAAAGTGGCGTTACGAGTACGCCTAAAACCCCCTGTGACCCCCCCCCCCCCACCCCCCCGCTACACAATCTACGCAACGAAGGGGGGCTCCCCCCAACCCCCCGGTTAACTACATGGGGTAGTCGTGGAAAGAATATAACACAACCCAACATTCTCCCACTTGTTGTTTTCTTTCCACAAGGGGCCATAAGCGAGCTTAGTCATTTTTCCAGCCCTGAAACACCTATTGTATCTCTACACCAAGAGAACTTCTCAGAGCTCATAGATTTTGTCAATGCATCTGTAGTATTCTTCAAAGTGTCCACCTTTACCAACAACACTTTTTTGTCTTCTATCATATCCCTCACAAATTGCTACTGAACATAAATGTGCTTTGTCTTTGAATGATATGTGGGGTTCTTTGCCAATAAAATTGCACTTTGGCTATCACATTCTATCCTTATAGCTCCCTGTACTAACCCCATACTTCAACACAATCTATGCAACCAAACTGCTTCCTTGCTTGCATGAGTGGCTGCCATGTATTCTACCTCTGTAGTTGATAGTGCCACTACAGATTGTTTCTTACTCATCCAACTAACTGCACCTCCAAATAGGTTAAACACATACCCACTTGTAGATCTTCTCTAATCCAGATCTCCAGCCCAGTCCGCATCAACAAAGCCATGAATATCCAACACTCTATCCAATCCTAGTCTTCCTTGGTAGCACAAACCATAATCACTAGTGCCATGCAAATACTTGAAAACCCGCTTCATTGTTGTCCAATGCTCCTTTCCTGGTTTTGACATAAACCTACTCAATACTCCTATTGCATGTGCAATGTCTGGTCTTGTACATACCATTGCATACATTAGGCTACCGACTACACTTGCATATGGAACATGGGACATGTCCTCTTCCTCTTCTTGTGTCTTTGGACACTGTTCAGCAGATAACCTTACACCTACAGGAATAGGAACCTTCACTGGTTTACTATCCTGCATATTAAACCTCTGCAGTATTGTCTTGACATACTTCCTCTAGTTTAACCAGAGCTTCCTCTTTGCCCGATCTCTTTTAATTTCCATGCCCAAAATATAGTTTGGAACACCAAGATCTTTCATGTCAAATTTGGAGGACAATTGGGTCTTCAAATCCTGGATAATTTCTTTGTCATTTCCAACCAACAACATATCATCCACATAAAAGACCAGATAAATAACACGGTCACCAATTAATTTAAAATACACACAGTGATCTGCTTTGCTTCTAGTGAAGCCAAATCCCCATATAAATGTATCAAATTTATGATACCACATCCTTGGTGACTGTTTTAACCCATACAGAGACTTCTTTAACTTGCATACCAGTTCTTTCTTACCCTTCACTGCAAAGCCTTCAGGTTGCTTCATGTAGATTTCCTCTTCTAGATCCCCATGAAGAAATGTTGTTTTCACATCCATATGTTCTACCTCAAAATTAAAAGCAGCAACAACAGATAAAAGTAATCTAATAGAAGTTACCTTGGCAACAGGAGAAAAAATATCACCAAAATCAATACCCATTACCTGGGAATAACCTTTTGCTACCAACTGAGCTTTGTATTTCTCCACTTTTCCTTCTGTATTTGTCTTCTTTTTGAACACCCATTTGCTACCAATGGATTTCCTTCCAACCGGCAACTCCACCAGATCCCAAGCCTCATTTTGTGCAAAGATGCCATTTCATCAACCATGGCCTCTTTCCAGGGTTTTCCATCCTCTGAATCCACTGCTTCCTTCACAGTTCTAGGATCATCATCAATAACAAACAAAGCAAAATTTGAATAGAAAGAAAATGGACTATACCTTTCTGGCTGCCTTCTTTCTTGAACTGATCTTCTCATAGCCGGAGTTTGTGGCTCTTCATCTTCTTATTCCTCCTCTGCTATAGAGTATGATTCTTCCTCCTTTAGCTCAAACTCTATCTTCTCAGGTTCCTTTGGTTGGAATTCATGTTTAATAGCATCTTTTACCTCTCTGAACACCACATCTCGGTTGTACACAACCTTCCATGTGACTAGGTTCCAAAGCTTATAACCCTTTAAACCATCCTTATACCCAATAAAGCTGCACTTTTCAGATTTACTATCCAACTTGGTTCGTTTCTCCTTTGGAACATGTACATATGCATCACATCCAAATACCCTCAGATGTGAAAGAGAGGGTTTCTTACCAGTCCATACCTCTTGTGGAGTCTTATCCTTTGACGCTGATGAAGGTGACCTGTTGACCAAGTAACATGCAGTATCCACCGCCTCTGCCCAGAATTCCTGTCCTAACTCGACACCACTGAGCATGCTTCTTTCCCTTTCCATCAACATCTTATTCATTCTTTCTGCAACTCCATTTTGCTGAGGTGTATATGGAGTAGTCTTTTGTCGTGCTATACCACACTTCTTATAGAATTCTTCAAATTCCTTACTGCAAAACTCTCCACCATTATCTGTCCTCAGCACCTTTATCTTTTTCTCTGTCTGATTTTCCACGAGAGCCTTAAATTCTTTAAACCTGTCAAAGGCTTAGATTTCTTCTTAAGGAAATATATCCATGTATTCCTTGAGAAGTCATCTATAAATGATACATAATACACAGACTTACCTAGTGATGGAACCTTCACAAATCCAAACACATCATTGTACATAAGTTCTAATATTTGTTTCGCCCTCTTACTACCAAAGGGGAAACTCACCCTATTCTGCTTCCCATATACACAGTTTTCACAGAAATCAAAATCCAGAGAGCTATTACTCATACCTTCTACCATACCTTTACCATGAAGTACTCGAAGGCCCTTCTCTCCAATATGTCCAAGCCTTTGATGCCACAACATGGTCTTTTCTTTTCTCCAGAGACCACTAGATTCTCTGCTCCACTTTCAGGAACCACGGAATTGTTGCACCCATCAACAACAATGCTACCTTGTAGCTTGTATAGAGTTCCAATCCGAACTCCCCGCATCCATGCCAGTGCTCCCCGAACCATCTTGCAGGTATCCTTCTCGAACACTGTTTTAACACCTGCATCATCTAGCTTGCTAACAGAAATAAGATTTCTAGCTACTGCAAGAATATGCAAAACACCCGGAAGTGTTCTAACCCTTCCACCTTGCAACTTCAACTTTACTTTTCCATGACCAATGATTCTAACCTTCCTGTCATCCCCCAAGAAGACATCACCACCATCATATTTCTCATACTCATAGAACCACTCTCTATGGGGAGTGAAGTGAAAGGACGCACCTGAGTCAATTAACCATGCCTCATGATCTACATGTGTACTTGAAGAATCCAAGCACACATCCCCAGCTTCATCTGAGGTGGTTTTCACCTCTACAGAAGGAGCCTCATCAGATCCATTTCCTTTGTCAAGAGCTTTAGATTTACAGTCCCTTTTGAAGTGGCCTTCCTTTCCGCATTTCCAGCACACCACCTTTACAGGTTTTCCTGGAGATTTAGATCTCCTACTCGATGTCTTATTTTTTTTTTTTTTGTTCTGGGACCATCCTCGTACAGACAAGGCATCACCATTCTGGTTCTCCATATTTTTCCGTCTCATCTCCTCCACCAGCAAGGTTGAAACTATTTCATCAAACTGCAAGGCAGTGGCATTGCTACCTATTGCAATAATCAGACTATCCCATGAATTTGGTAGAGAACACAACAAACTGATGCACTTATCTTCATCTGAAATTTTAATATCAATAGATGCTAATTGACTTACCACAGTATTAAATGCGTTCAGATGCTCTGTCACCGAGTCTCCATCTTTCATCCTCAGGTTATACAGCTTTTTTCCGTAGGAACAGTTTATTCACGAGAGACTTAGATTGGGACAAAGTCCCTAACTTTTCCCACAAATCCTTCGTCGTAGCTTCCCCTGATACATTCAGCAATACTGAATCTGAGACACACAATTGTATTGTGCACTTTGCCTTCCGATCTAACTTCTTCCATTCTTCATCAGACACTCCCGTTGGTTTAGTACTCAGATCTACCGCAATCCACTGATCTTTATCCACCAATAAATCCTCCATCCTGAGTTTCCACAACTCAAAACTCTAACCATTAAATTTCTCAATCTCTATCTTTCCACTGCTCGCCATCTTCTTTCACCACCAGAATCGATCTCGTGGATCTCCCATTGAGCAAGGTCTACCACAGGCCCGATCGAAACCCCTCGGCAACAAAGGCGTCCCCTTGAAGCCAAAACAACTCCGATACCAAATGTAGGTTTTAACCCCGTACAGAAATTACCTACATACAAATTCTAAAACACAGAAAATAAACAATGCGAGAGCATAACACATAAAACAGATATAAACAGAGATTTTCCCCTGGATCCCAAAATCGGGACTACCAACTTGATTTTTCATTATGTTCCTTTCAATGTTATAATACATATTTATACATGCCGAAGCATCCAATACCATGGACCGAAACCATCGCGTCCAAAAAAACATGTGCGAAAATGCTACATAAAACCATAGGTGGGTCTGCCCAACCTAACATAAGGTCTAAAACCAAATATTCTGCGGCGCTACCCCGGACCCCATAAAGTGGGGTTACGGGTACGATTCAAACCCCCTGTGACCCCCCGCTACACAATCTGTGCAACGAAGGGGGGCTTCCCCCCAACCCCCCGGTTAACTACGTGGGCTAATCATGGAAAGAATATAACACAACCCAACACAAAATATCATATAACTTTAACATACTTTCTATATAACTTGTGATTGTTTTTAAAGGTTGTAGGCCTATTTTGAGGTTATTTTTTGAAGAAAATCATCACTGAAAGTTTGGCAAAGAACAATGTCACATAACATTCCTTAAGGAGGCCAAGGAGACGTGGGATGGACATCGGGGGTTTTGAGGGATCGAAAATGTTATTTCCCTTGTAAAATATGCAAGAACTTGAAGATAAGGATACTTCCAATAAGAACAACTAAAAATCATTGTAGAGACTATGGGCACGCCGAAGGTGGGCATGCATCATCCATTAGTAAGTTATTCATGATATGTCTTTTTATTATAGATTGTTTTTATATATGTTTATCTGTATATTGTATTTTAGATTGTATTCGTCTTTCTATTGTAAATGTTTATATCCTTTTGGGAGATATTTGACCTATATTGTCATCTTGATGTTGAGAAATACTATTTGATTATTATGGTTAGGTTCAATTAAGGGGTTAGGTCAAGTTATGGGTTAATTAGTTTATGGGCTTAGGGATAATGGGTTATTGTTTAAAGGTTTAGGGGTTAGGGGTTAAGGGCTTAGCGGTTAGGGGTGTAAGGGATTAGGGAAGTGGGGTTAAGGTGTTAGGGGGTTAATGTATGTTTAGGGGGTTAAGTAGTACCTAAAGGATTTAGAGGTTAATGGGGTTTTAGTGAGCATTATTAATAAGTTTTTAAAATATATTATTCACATTTAAAAAATGGACATAGTGAATACAATTTCATAGGAAAGAATAAAATAATTATATAATATATTGTAATAAAGTTTTATAAGACAAAATATAAATATATAAATATCATTAAAAGATTAATTAAATACAATTTGATTAAAAGGAAAATTATTATAAAGAAATATCACTGGATGAAGGTAAAAGGAGCTCATTTTATTAATTTAGGTAAGATGATAATTAATAAAAAACATTTTTTTTTATGAAAAAGATCATATATAAAAAATAAAAATAAAAATGTTATTTATTTTAAATTTATAAACCATAATTTATTAAATTTTATGTTCCTAACCACAATGTATTTGACTCATAAAAGAGACTCTTTCTCATTTTTTAAGGAAAAAAGTATGGGACACAAGGCTTGCACTTGTTGTTTCAAAATGTTTTAGGTGGCAATGAATTTGTATGGGACACAAGGCTTGCACTTGGTGTTTTGAAATGTTTTAGGTGGCAATGAACTTTTTAAGCCCAAGTGATAAAGAGTGAAGAATTTTATATCTAAAATCTCTTTTTGTGATAAGTAAAGGGCATCATTTGTTGTAAATTGTGAGAAAACTTGAAGTGATATCAAAGCTATGATATTCTAGGAAAAGGGTAGATTAATGAAATGTTTGATAAATCACTAATGGTTATTTTTTCCAAATTTATTTTACTTATTATCTCTCATGCAAGGTAGAACATCCCATTTTGAATGTCCTTTGAAGTAGGGACAATGCTTTTATTCTATAACATTCACTTATCATTAAGTACAAAGGAGCGAGTTTTTGACATTTTGGTCATCAACTAAGCAGTCAAAAAGAAAGGATACCCCGTTTTGTGTCAAAGGAAAGATTGGCGTCATTCCTTAGTAAAAAAGGGTTTCCTATGAAAAAATTCTTTAGCTGGTTCCCTACCACTTACCTAAAGGGAAAAGAGAATCTTATCTATTTTTCGTACATATATTATTGATTTCAAAGTTTATAGGTGAAAGCATATGATGAAGATAAAAAATAAAATTCAACTAATAAGTTAGATCAACAAACACATTATTGCCTTGATTTTGATAAGTTAACCTAGACCATATGAGACCTACTTATTTAGGAGCAATGATGCAAAAAATAGGAAATTGGGAATAAAATGGTATAGAAAGAATAATTAGAGACAAACACAAGATGAAACAATAAAGAATAAAAAAGACTTATCTTCCTCTTGTACATTCTTAGACCCATCTAGCGATCAACTAATTTTAGTAGTAACTTTCATTGTGAGAATACCTTTCATATAAGATTAAAAATCCACATCCTATTTATAAATAATTTTTTTATTTAAAAAAGGTTTATATAACGCGGTTGTAACACGGTTCAAAATCATACTCTCTTATTTTTGAGGTTGCATAGAGATGCAACATTCAATCCTTGGCCGTATGTCCTCCGAAGTTCAGTGGGATTTACATGGTTAAACAATGGAATAATTGGAGCCCCGACTCTAACGTGAACACTATCTCGTCTAGACACCATTGTGAATCGAAATATGTGGGAGAAAAAATGCAATGTGGACTGAGATAGATCTAATAGCACTTTCTATTTAACAAGGAAAGTCTTCTCCCTCTTCTAGTTCTTGGTAGTCTAGAAAAATGCAGAGTCCATAGGAAATGAGTCATTGGTACAGATGGTTGGCAAAGGTCTTCTTCATGTCCAGCCCTTTATGGCTGATGAACACATCGTTGCAGATATTGTTGTTGGAATCAACAACAGTGGAGGTGGAAGCAACCATTGTCAAACGAAAAATAGAAACATAGATTGAAAGACCTAACTTAAGGAGTTTCCAAAGAGCGGATGAGATCAATACAAAGCGCAAAGGAGGACATTAGTTAAGAGTTTTCGAAATGGCAATTAAATTAGAGGGAAGGTTGCCTCCTTTTTTCTATAGAATTGTATCTAAACATCAACCCTCATTTATACTCATTTGAACAACCAGTGACCGGGTGATAAAATAAATGTTATTGTTATCAATCCACTTGTTTTGCCACATTTCTACTTAAATGAATGCATAGAGTCAATATTAAACTTGTGCCTTTTTACCTCAAATGATTTTTAAATTTCTCTTAAATATCAAAACATTTAATAAATCATATTTTATATCATTTTTATAGTTTTATATTAAAATAATAATAATAATAATTGAGCCGAGAGGCTCATTCTATAACTTAGTATGAGGGGATGTTCGTTCGTTGTCTCATCCTTATCCTTAGAGTTGACATGTGCCATTTTAAAATAAAAATAAATTAAGCTCTAAATAGATAAATAATGTCGACTATAATAATAATAATAATAATATATGATCTAAGGTAATTAGAATTAAAAAAAATGTGTAAGTAAGATGTTTAAACCTTGTACTTTTCAAAAATATTTCAACATACGCTATTTAAAAATCTATGTTAACTAATTTATGTCCATATCAACTTCATATATATATATATAGATAAAGTAAAATATATTAATATTGTATATAAAAAAATATTCAATTATCAATAAAATATTTTAATATGAATTAATATTAACTTAAAAATATATTAACAATAAAACACAAACACCTTTTTAATTTGCATAAAATATATGTTATGTAAAATATTTTAATATTAATTATATATATATGATAAAAAATTGAAATTTTATCATTAAAATGTTTATTAAACTTTATATAAATATACACAACAAATTTTAATCCCAAATTAAATCCATACTCAAAATAAATCTATACCTATTTTATATCAACCCTAACACAATATTATGATGATGATGATGGTTGTTAACGTCCACTGAGACCAAATAATGATCTATCGGACCTAAAAAGACAAATTATTTATTTTGATTTAAGATGTTATTCCGATGCTCAAAAAGCTTGGAGAGAAGCCTCCCGAGTTCACTATAATTTTGGCATTGTAAAAGACTAGAAAGGTCAGTATTGTAACAAAGGTTGTGAAATTGAGATCTAATGTGGTTGTATGCAGGGCACTCTAAGAGGAAGTGGCTTTCATCCTCGATGCTCTTATTCTCACAAATATGGCAGATCCTTTCCATCCATGGCGTTTTAGGAACTACCCAGCGGCCAGTCTCACTATGGAGCTCATGAGAATTCGTTCTAATCTTTGCTATATTAATTTTCTTTTTTGAGCTAGTTAGAATAGAGAGATACTTTTGATCTTCAAGGGTGGGGTTGATGACCTTCTTATAATAACTTAATTTTCTTTTAGACGCTAAATCTTTCTCACACCACAATTTTTCTTTGAACTTAGAAGTAACAATATCTTTAATGTTATTTATGTTTTGCAAAGCATCATTCTCATTGATCTCCCAATAGTTTAACCAGGCCCTTGTGTCCTTATGCCATCCTCGGTTAAGCCTCTAATTATCTATAATCATCATTAACACCTCTCTACCACTTATACTAAATATCTCCTCAAAAATCAAAGGAGTGTTGACGGTAAGTGTACGCTTAAGTCTTCGCGCATTGTACTGTACGCTCCTCTGGTTATACTCTGCAACTTTAACACGTATACAAAGAAAGGGAAGCCGCTACGGTAAGAGCAACGCTCTCTAACCAATCACATATCCACACAGATACATATAGTGTCATGCACATTAAAAATAATTTATTTCTTTATTTCTTTCCGTACAAAAATTGAAATGGTCCATCTAGCCACATACGAAAAGAATTTGCTTTAGAAAAGTGAGATGGTCCAACCAACCACGTAGCTAAGGAATTTGCTTTACACGTGCCCATCGCGCTCAATTCTCATCAAATATTTTTTAAAATGAAAATAATATTTTTTCGAATTTGCTTTACAAGTGCCCATCGGCCTAAATTCTCATCAAATATTTTTTAAAAATGAAAAGAATATTTTTTCGGTTTTGGAAGTTCTCTAAATATTCAACCCGTTCACACTAAATTTTTTTTGCCCCTTTACTTTAAAATTCTTTTTAATACAAAAGCAAATTCTCCTGGAATTTTCTGCCGCTTTTCTTTTTTCCAAAGAAAATAATCATATCTATGATGGCCACTTTTCCTTTTTCATTTCCTCTAAAATTCTTTTTAATATAAAAGTAAAATTTCATGGGTTTTTCTGCCATTTTTCCTATCAATTTCAGTTGTGAGAAGAGTTTTCATTGAAGCAAACAAAAGCAAACAATTTTTCACTGAAGCAAACAATTTTTACTTTAAAATTCTTTTTAATATAAAAGTAAATTCCCCTAGGATTTTCTGCCGCTTTTCTTTTCTTTTCTTTTTTTAAGAAAATGATCATGACGGCCAGTTTTCCTTCTCTTCATTCCCTCCTTTCAAATTATTTTTAATATAAAAGTAAAATTTGATGGGTTTGCTTGCCATTTTTCCTTTTATTCAAACAATAATCATGTCTATCAATTTCAGTGGTGAAGTCTGATGATTGATTATAGGGAAGTCGTGATATTTCTGAAAGTTTATGAAGTTTTTTTTGTTTTTATGATCTAGTTAGCGAACATTTACATTGTCAGTAGTAAATATAGATGGGTGATAGATATGGTAGCTTATAAAACTTGGATGGACATACTCAAACTGTTTATGTTTTGGATGGCTTATGATGTTGATCGGTGGCCAACAGACCTGGTTTCCTTCGAGCAGGTTGAGGCCACTAGACATATATTTTGTAACCTACTTTACATATGATTAATAGAAAGGTACTGCCAAGGTTACAAAAAAAATAGAATTAAATTGTATATAAATAAATATATTTCCAAAATATTAACACATTTTCTCTATCAATAAAGTAATATGAATATATATGTGCCAAGAGGTGCTCTACAACCGAGTATAGGGTTGATGTGTAGGTGTAATGTAAGAAAGTTTGTCAACATTTTTACATGTTGGCTTAATGTGTTGAAATTATATTAATATCTCCAATTTATAATACTCAAAAGATTGGTAACTTGAAATTACATTAATATCTTCAATCTATATTACGCAAAAGATTGGTAAACATTTACATGTCTGTTAATGATCTGGAATTTATCCAGGACAAAGAATTAAAAATATTACAGACTCATGTGCATGGATGTGCCTATGTTACTTTATGCAATGGATCGATAAGATTGCAAAATACACAGACACTAAGGCAGTTAGAGAAAACATAACAGGAAAACATGTAAGACAACAAGTTTAATAAGGAGTTCACCCAATGCTCCTAGTCTAGCACTCAGTAGTGGCCTCTCTATTATGTTTTCAAGCAGAGTTTTTACAACAGTGAGCTCAATTCAAGTCTCACTAAACAGGTAAAAGTCAGTAGGAATGGAGTGCACAGACTCTCCTTATTGAAATTTAACCTTTGATGGTCACAGTAGTATGACAGGCCTATGCCGAGGAGTTTGCTTGAACCTCTCAAGCCCTCTATGGAGTACACAGACTCTTTGACTCTCTCTGGCTCTATCTGGCTCGATGTTGCCTTCAGGTCAGCTCGGCTTCTACTCTCTATTTTCTGCTCTTAGCTATCTGCGTCTAGCTAACTCTTGTCACTGCCTTCTTGTGTGTTCTTTGCTTTTGTCAGGTCATGGCTTTAAATCCAGTCTGTTCTTTTGACTATTCCTTTCCGCTTCCTAGCCTTATGGTTTCCTTACCTCTGTTCATTCGAATTCCTCTGCTCTGCATCATCATCATTGGGTAATGCCTCGCAGGGAGGTGGCCACCTGTTTCCTAACGAACTGGGTATCAGATTCCTTGAATCATTTTTGAATGGCCGTTAATTCCGCTTGCTTCAAGATCGCTCGTGAAACATGAATCATTTTCCAACTCATCGTCCACATCGAACTTCAAATCCCCTATAATCTTGCTTTCTGACTTGTCAAATCCAGTCATTTATCGGGACGTACCTCCATCATTGATCTGGGCCCCCCAAATCCTACGGTCGTCCCTATATGTCCATCTCTCTATATGTCCCTCTCTCCTCCTCTCTCTCATCCTTCCTCTCTCCCCCTTTCTCTCCTACCTCCCTCTCTCTTCCCCCATCTCTCTCTCTCTCTCTCTAATCCTCTCTCTATCTCCATCCCTCTCTCCTTCTCTCTCTCCGCCTTCCATATTTGTGTATCCCTCTCCCTCTCTTACCCTTCTCTACCTCTCTCACTCCTCTCCCTCTCTCTCTCTCTCTTCATTCCTCCTCTCCCCTCTCCTTCAGTTTATCTCCATCTCTCCCTTATCACACTCCCTATCTCTCCACCTCTATCACTATGTCTTTGTTCTTCCCTCCCATATATATCTAGAGTTAATCTATATCATGATATATTAATATATATTATAATATAACAAATTTAATATTGTATTAATTTGAAGTTATTGAATTTAATAATATTAATACTAGCAATTGCACCACACGTTGGAAAGGAAATTCCTTAAGGCAGTGGCATAAAATAAAGAAGTTAAAAATTTATGCAATTTTGTTTCTTTACTGGTGTTTTTCTGAGAAAATTTCAAGAATTGTTTATTTTCCCACTAAACAAAGCGTAACAATCAATTTTTCTAGTGAGAATAATGGTAGAAATTTTTAAATGTAATAAGTCCCTTCCCTGGTGATAATACATTTTGGTTTTGAAAGAAACTTATGTTCCTAGTCTTTTAATAATAGATTCCTTTCCAAGGCCCTTCAGAAATACCTTTTTTATTCAGCTGATTGAAATAGGTAAATGTCTTTTGTTTAGTGCTTTTTGAGTTATTGAACTTATGGGCACAGGTAAAGAGACGGTTAAACAAAATAGAGCAGACTGAATGAATGTCAAACATATATCACATTGAGGAATCTTCAAATTTTTTCATGTGTTCCTTCTTCAACTGATGAGGTAGTAGGAACTTTCTCGGCTCCAACTCCTCCAGAATAAGGGGTGGAGAATTATGTTTAGTGAAATACTAGACCTCAAATCAAAATATCCATCTTGGTGATTGTTGTGGAACAAATTCTTTGTTATTTATTGCATGTAAGTTGCACTTTTTCATAATGGATGAGATAGTTGGGCCAAAGTACTTAGGACCTCTATATGAGGAAATTTGCATGCTTATTTTTTTGCTACGTGATGGATGCACTTGGTTTTTATAACTAGGTTGGGCAAACTTCACCCTTCCAGGAAATGACTTTCTTCTATCACATTCCCAATGTTGAATTCCTTTGGTACTACTCATGGAACTATGACTTCGCTTTACAACTGGAATGCTTTAATGGTATAGTAGCCTATCACTATGAGAGGTTGTACATTAAGAGACTACTAAGAATCTTAAGTATGGTATATAATTCTAATATTTACACTATCCATCTTCACCTGTCATTTGAACATAAAGCATAGAGTCATCTTAATCACCATTTTTTATGTATAAAAGGACATTTGGTCCTTTTTTAACCCTTGGGGATGCTTAATAGATCTCACTTCAGATACATTTATATTAGTAATTACCTGAAATCATCTAGCCATAATTCTTCTTTGAATGAAAATATTCCAATGCTTTGGAGCTCTACATCTTAGTCATAATAACAAACATCATGTTGTGGCTAGGACAAAAACCCTCTAAAAGTTTACCTACAATTTAATTTTAGAGCCTGCTGTGGATCTTGCAATCGGTTGTCCCGTGGTCACTTCTTGGTCAGTTGAAGTCACTTGCTCACACATGTTCAGGTCACAAGAAGTTCATGAGCGCATTCTTTTATGCAAGCTTGAACAATCATAGCACAATCCATCAAGATAGTGTCTATGCAATTTTCAACCCATGTTGACAGTCAGTGCGCACTGTCATTGACAATCCCTCACTTTTGGTTGTGTTTGTACTTCTATTTCAGTGGGTTTTCAAACTATTGCTTTTGCACACCTTCAATTTCGCAAGTGTCGTTTTCATGTTTTTTTTTCCTCTTTTGCTTGATTTCACTTTAATTAGTACCACTTTCATGTTATCTTCACTCTGGCATGTGTCTCTTTCATCGTCGTTCAAATACTGCAAGTATCATTCACACTTTTCCTGCTCCTATAGCAAATGTCATATTTTAGCATGTTAAGTGTCACACATTGTATAAAATCTAGTTCTTGTGTGTTTCAAGAGTTAATTTTTGTGATAATTATTTTTTCTTATCATGTAAACATGTATCGTACTCATTTCCAAAGTTTCAAGCAATGTAGTACAATTTTCGTCACTATCGTCGCAAAGTGTATCTTTAGTGTCGCACTTGGAGTGAATTGTTGCAATGTTGTCACATTCTGGAAAGTATGTTGTTCATGTGTTCTATGTGTCATGTGTTGTGTCTTCAAGTTATTTAATTCTATGGTCATGCCCAAGTCTTGTTCTTATCAAATTCATCTCATTAATCCCACACTTAGTCAAAACTGGGAAAACTCCTTGACCGAGCCTCTCAACCTCATTCAACCTTCTCTGCGCACTATGTAGACTTAAGCATCAAGGCACAACCTTAAGCTCTTGAATTGCGCAACTGCGTAATCACTTTGCCTCTCTCCCTCCAAAACTGTGCATTAGGTAAATTCATGCCTTAAGCCTCAAGATTAAGGCTTTAAACCCTTTAACTACTCAATCTCCTAACCTATTCTCATGTCTAAACTATGCATTGGGTAACTTCAAGCCTAAATATTGACCTCTTGGGTTCCTCAACTGTGCATTCACTTAACCCAGGCCTTCAAAACTACGCACTTCGTAGTATCAAGCCTTAAGCCTCCAACTTGAGCCCTTGAGTCCCTCAACTGTGCAGTCCCTCTACTCAGGCCTCTAGGACTATGCATTGAGAAGTCTCAAGGCTCAAGTCTCTAGCAAGATTCCTTGAGTCCCTCAACTATGCAATCCTTTGACCTTGGCCATCCTAAACTATGCATTACGTAGTATTAAGCCTTTGTCATGAACCTTGGCCTTTGGAATTGCGCAATCCTTGAGTTAGTCACTCAACTAGTCAATAGTACGAGCCCTAACAAGTGATTTCATGAAGCATCTTAGGCTAGTGGTTTATCAGAATGATGTTGTCTTGTCATGGGTGGATTTTAGTCACATGTATTCTATTATTTCATGACAGGATGATGATGAAGGAGATAGAGAAGGAGACCATGCTAGAAGACACCTAAGGATTTGAGGAGATAAGATGATTATTAGGAAAGAAGACAAAGGAACATTGGACTATAACAGAAGATGGAAGCTCAAGACCAAATTGAAGACTCCTTATCCTCAAGTCATAAGGAGGAGGAAGAACAAGAACATGCACCATCCTTTAAGAAGAAAGGAAAGCAGCAACAAAAATTGACCTGACATTGTCATGTCATCATGTAGTCCATGTCATGAACCGTCATGTGCCACATCAGTCGTGCATTATGTAATTATAAATTGGAAAATTTAATGTAAAGTGGAAGTCCAAGAGTCATCTATGTAATGCAAATAGTCATGTAGGAAGTCGAAAAGACATGAGAAGTCAAATAGTCATGAGAGCAGTCCTTGATCTGAATGCTCCTGATTGGGTCAAAACCTGAAGAAGTTATGGCTTCCCCAAGTCTTTTTGCTAATCACACAACAATTTCCCCAAAATCTGGCACCATCCTACAAATTTGCCTTCAAATCCGCTAATCGAGCGTCGATTTCGCCTAATTCCAGGTGAAATTGTCGAACGCATTAAATGTCCTATCATGCCTTAAATCCGAAAATTTTGGAGATGTGGGGGGCCACGTGCCTGAGGCTAAGCCAACGATCCTGCCCCACCGGCCGGGCCCCCACTTCGCTCCACGGTGGTCCCGTGGGGCGACACGCGCCCAAGGGCTGGCTCCCATGGCATTCTCTTTCCCCGGAATGTGCCAAACTTAAACATTAAATATGTGCTGACAACCATATATAATAAGAACTAATGTATGGCGTGTTGGTAGGAGGCTTGGACTTGTTGCTTGGAGGTTGTGGGTTCAGACCTTAACCTAATTTTTGGTGGCCCTCGGGCTGCCACGTGGCAGCCCCTGGCTGGGCCACATGGCAACCTGTGGTTGGCCACCAACCAACCAATGAAACTTGTCCAACTGCACCAATAACATCGTGCCACTTGGAACCACACTATTTGTCAGAGGTCAATAGTCACTTGCACAGTCACCCTGCCACGTAGGCATGCCCAGTCATCGATATGTCAGTAGTATGGACTACTGAGTGAGTTGTTTGCAATTTTTTTTAAATTTGCGTATTTAGGAAAATGAACAGAACATGTTTCTAGGAGCATACGGAGATCGTTTCGTGCGAAACCAGTTGCACCGGGTGAAGGATGATGAGCACTACGTAGTTGTTCAGGTTGCACGCCGATTCAACAAGTTTGAATTTTGAGTTATTTTTTGAGCACCTGATTAGTCCAAGAGTCATAAGGGAGATGAAGGATCACCCCAATTGTTATATATACACCCTCATTGTTCATGCAAATTATTTTTCACCTTAGGTTCTTCCATAAGGTATCAGAGAGACAGAGCCAATACTTTTAGGGAGCAAGTCGTGGCTCCAACACTCTACTATTAGAGTTAGTGATGTTTGTTGTGTTCATGTATTTTGAGACTTTTACTTAGTACTTGAAGCCTAATGGTCAACACATTTTCATGCATGGATTGTGAATATTTGTAAACTATTCTATGAATATTTGTAAGACTATTTGACATGACAAATTTGTGTTTATTGCATTATTATTTATAGACTGAAGTTGATAAGAAACCCAAATATATTTTTATTTCTCAGAAGAAGCATATTGGCCAACTATTGGATAGATTTGGGATGCAGGATTGTAACCTTGTTGCTACTCCTATGGAGCAAAATTTGAATCTTTCTATCACTGAAGGAAGTACGTTTGAAGATCCAGCAAAGTATAGACAACTTGTTGGAAGTTTGAATTTTCTAACTACTACTCAACCTAACATAGCTTTTGTTGTAGGGATACCTTCCAAGTTCATGCATCAACCATGTGAAGGTCATTGGAATGCACCCAAGTGAGTGCTTAAGTGTTTGAAAGGCACTCATATGGCATCACATATTCCAAAGTTGCAATTTCCATCTCACCGACTATTTCGATTTTGATTTTGATGGAGGTAAGGAGAATGGAATCTCTACTTCTGGTTATTTGATGAATGTTGGATCAACAATCATCAATTGGAGATCATGCAAGCAATATGTTCCTGTTGATTCTACCACTGAAGCGGAATATGTTGTAGTAGCTCAAGTTATAAAAGAAATCATTTGGCTTCACAAAATACTTGAATACTTGCAGGAGAAACAAAACGCTTCAACTCCACTACTTATTGGCAACTCTTCTGCAATTCAGTTGGACAAGAATCCCAAGTTTCATGATCGAATCAAGCATATTAACACCAAATATCACTTGATTCGACATTATGCAGAGGGAAAAGTTATTCTTCTGACACATTGTCCTACTTCAAAGCAAATCCCAGACATATTTACTAAGGCATTGGGACGTGAAAAGTTTGAAAAGTTCAGAATGTTACTTAGCATGTCATATGTCCTTTGGACTAAGGGGGGAATGTTAACTAATCCTTCTGGATTGTTATTGTACATTATGTAATTAGTTTTTGATTTAGTTCTTATCGTTAATAAGTTACCGAGACATAATTGTCTCGTATCTAGATTGCATATTTATAAATAGGTGATTTTTATCATTAATAGAATGGCTCTTTCATTGTGGAGTTTATTCGAGCATGTACAAAAAATAAATAAGACTATAAGTAAAGTATCATCTGCATAATGCACCTTGTATGCAAAATAAAATGGAAAAAGCGAAAAGAGTTTAGGAGTTTAAAATAATTTTTAAATTTCTCTTAAATATCAAAACATTTAATAAATCATATTTTATATCATATTTTATAGTTTTATAAAAAATAAAATATTGAGCCGAGAGGCTCATTTTATATCAACCCTAGCACAATACTATAGTAACCATCTAATTAGCTATAATCATCGTTAACACCTCTCTAACCAACCACATATCGATACAGATACGAAAGGAATTTGCTTTGAGGGCCACTCCAACCCTGCTTTATAAATTGTCAACTGTTGAAGCGCATAACTGGACGAACTCAATTTTTTGGTTTGTCACGGATTTGACTCAACATTTCCTCAGCATTTTGGCTGAATGCTCTTTTGGCAGGAGTCCGGTATATCAGTGGCATACGTCCCCTCCACTAAAAGAATGAAAACTCTTATATGATTTTACATTTAAATAAATATTCTCTTTTCATAAGTCATATGCTCATGCCCAGAAGTCAAAGGAACTGTCAAAATCGATGAAGAAAAAATGTGATTTTGTTTTAGGATGTGTAGTGTGAAATAAACACGCTGGTTCCTCGTGACTTCCCGGCAATAGCGAAGTTTTTGGCCGGCATGCCATGTACCTGTATAGTGGAGTCCTCGTGACATGAAAGCACCTTCATAATTTTCTGATACGAATCATTTCGTACCAGACACGCTGGTGCTGCTTTCCATTACCAAATCAACGCAATATGGCTCGGCGCGTATACATAAATTCGTGGTTAATATTATTATTTTTATGTCACATCAGGTGGAGTAAACGTTTGAAAATATCCATATCATTATCCGTGATCCTGTCAGAAATGACTTTAATATAGGTGACCCTTTCAACCATTAAATGTTTGGTATAGGGACGCTGGAACTTCCAAACGTCTTGTCTTTGTTTTTTATAACATTTTTCGTTAATTTGTATGGAAATGGAAAAATTTGGAATTTTTTGTTTTCTAATAATATTTTTGGTTAATTTGGATCAAAATAGGTAAATTTTTTTTGGAATTTTAGATTTCACTGACGTACAGAGTGTTCTACAAGTTTTCCATGATATTGAATTCATTATACCGTAGAAAACACATTTTGCGTGAATAACAATGCATAAATATCTCATAGTTAAACCGATTCGTCAGAAATAAGTGAGGAAAAAGCGGGTGAAGAAACGAAGAAAGCGGGAATGTCATTGTCTACGATTGTGAAGTCATTGTCTCGTCTGACATGTTTGTCACGGAAAAGATACTTAAAGCACCCTTCAATTTACCGTATCAAACCCGAGGAAAGTTAGTGGCACGGCAAAGTGAAATGGTCCAACCAACCACGTATCTAAGGAATTTGCTTTACAAGTGCCCGTCGCGTTCAATTCTCATCAAATATTTTAGTAGAATGAAAAGAATATTTTTTCGATTTTGGAATTTCTCTATATATTCAACCCGTTCACACTAATTTTTTTTGCCCCCAATACTTTAAAATTCTTTTTAATATAAAAAAGTAAATTCTCAGATTTTCTGCCGCTTTTTTTTTGTTCAAAGAAAATGATCATATCTATGACGACCAGTTTTCCTCCTTCATTCCCTGCCATTTTTCCTTTTATTCATACAATAATCATGCCTATCAATTTCAGTTGTGAGAAGATTTTTCATTGAATCAAACCAGACAGATCCCATAATTATTGAAGCAACCACAATTCAAAATGTATAAACCAAAAGATGAAGACGCTTTACCCACCACGTACGTTAAAACGGTCAAATCAGGAGTGGAATTGGTTTTGCTAAGTGCCCTTTCCGCCACAATTCTCGTCGCCAACTTCTCTGACACGTAATACTAAATTTCTTCTCAAAATCCAAAGAGTGCGGACTATTTCAATTTTACTTCAATTTACAAACCCCTTAAGTTAATTTTGATAAATTAATATTTTTCCTTCCCTTTTGATTATTTTAATTTTGCAAACACTTGTATAAGCTTACTTTAATAAAGTAATAAATTTTTCTTTTTATTCAAATTTGAGTAATGTATTTTCTTAAAAAAAAATAATTATATATATATATTCTAACTAATAAGAAATCTGAATCATATTCAAATTATATCTTTAAATTAAAATATATATATTTAAAGATCATGGAGGGTCATTTGTAGGGTGACCATTCATGAGACAAGCTTATGTAAATTTTCATTCTTTTATTAATAAATTGCCTGAACTGGTCACATTCGCTCAGGCCGTGTACTGTTTCCCTCTTTGAGAGTTTTAACCACGTCAAGAATACTGGTGTATTGATATGTGATCTGTTTGTGAGCGGTGTCCTTTGGTGTTCTGTCTGAGGAATTTACCATGTAAATTATCGTCGTAATGATTTAACGGGTGTGGAGCAAGGCAAGTGGGCAGCCCACCCAACACCTCCATATGCTCAAGGAAATTAAGGATATGACAACCTGTAACCAAGTGGTAGATTGAACCTTGGGCGCGGTAATATTGGTTTTACAAGTGGTAAGTGCCTTTTGCATGCAAACATTGTGGTTTCACCTTAGGAGTCGTTGCGAGGTGGTGAATGTTGCTTGCGGGATTAGAGACCTGCACCACAGGCTGAGCACCCAGGGCGACGTCAACGACACAATTATAAGTTAGGGTTACTGGTATGTATCTCAGGCCTTCTTACTTCATGAAATGGTGGTCTTGCTGCGAGGAATGGAGTCAGAATGGTGGGGTTTGGTGATAGTATTGCATGGGCTAATTGGGATTGGGTTAAGTCTGTCACTGTTAGTGTTTGGAATATTGATTTCAGTCTTTAATGGAAATCTACTGGCTTAGATGGGCATGTATGGGGAGTCGGGGTCTATATCTAGTACCATGTCTGTAAATTCTGTTAAAGAATCTTTTAATTCTAGACGTCTGAGGCCTGGATGGGTTTGGGGTCGGTCAGAGAGTCTAACGTCTTCTGGAAATCTTCTGGGCCAGAGGGGCATGTATGGGGGAGTTAGGGTCATCAACTAGTGTCCAGTTTTTTAATTCTGTAAAGGCTTTGTTTAATTCTTGAAGTCAGAGCCTTCGATGGGTCTGGGGTCGGTTAGAGAGTCTAGGCGAAGTAATGCATCTGAGCATTTTTAATGATATGGTGAAAGTCATGTCTTCTGCCAGCCCAAAGGAAAAGGCCGAGGGTGTCAGGGTCCTCTGTGTTTTCATTCCTCATAACAAGAAATGTGGAACCAAAATATTGTCTCCCAGAGGAAAGAGACGGACAGTAAAGCCTGCATTTGGCTAAAAGATTTTAATAAACCATCTGTGTGCACTACCCTTTCAGGTCTGCCTAAAATGCAAACTCCTCCAACTCTGGCACTCCTAGTTCTCGCTACGGTGAGGGCACGGGAGGTATCGTAGTCATTGGGAGTCCCAATCTACAGTAGCATGGTGAAGGCAGAGGCTAGCGTGGAGAGGCGAGGGCATTGTCATGACAACAATCAAAACAGTAGGAAAGGTAAAGTGTCGATGCCTTCCTCCAACAAGCCCCAACGTAGAAGAGACATGAAAACAGGGGAGGAGAACATGCAAAATCTCATGCATGCTTACAATGTTGGATCCACGACACAAGTGAAGTCCGTAATTTCGTTAGCAGAATTGAATGCCAAGGTGACAATAGAACCGATTCCAATGGAGGATGGGGAACCTTTGGTAATGGACCTTAGAAACACCCGTGAAAGGTTGACGTTGTTCAAACAGTTAGTCCAACTATATTGTGTAATGAAGAGCTTACTTGCGAGAGCCATGTCAAAAACCCAAAACTTGGATGGTCCCTAGTGAACCCAACAAGCTGAACTGTGCTTCAAGAACATTCAACGAGAAACACAGGCAATACAGGTACAATAGTACCATCAGAATGTCCATCTTGCCGGCACAAAAAAACAACTACAAAGTCTCCAACAAAATGAAATGTCAAGGTCAAGTGCAAAGGACCCTGCCCTGGTAGAATCGTCTGATGATTGATTATAGGGAAGTCATGATATTTCTGAAAGTTTATGATGTTTTTTTGTTTTTATGATCTGGTCAGCTAACATTTACATTGTTAGTAGTAAATATAGATGGGTGATAGATATGGTAGCTTATAAAGCTTGGATGGACATACTCAAACTGTTTATGTTTTGGATGGCATATGATGTTGATCAGTGGCCAACAGACCTGGTTTCCTTCGAGCAAGTTGAGGCCACCAAACATATATTTTGTAACCTACTTTACATATGATTAATAGAAAGGTACTTCCAAGCTTACACAAAAAAAAATAGAATTAAATTGTATATAAATAAATATATTTCCAAAATATTAACACATTTTCTCTATCAATAAAGTAATATGAATATATATGCGCCAAGAGGCGCTCTACAACCGAGTATAGGTTTGATGTGTAGGTGTAATGTAAGAAAGTTTGTCAACATTTTTACATGTTGGCTTAATGTGTTGAAATTATATTAATATCTCCAATTTATAATACTCAAAAGATTGGTAACTTGAAATTACATTAATATCTTCAATCTATATTACGCAAAAGATTCAGGTAAACATTTACATGTCCGTTAATGATCTGGAATTTATCCATGACAAAGAATTAAAGGTATTACAGACTCATGTGCATGGATGTGCCTATGTTACTTTATGCAATGGATCGATAAGATTGCAAAATACACAGACACTGAGGCAGTTAGAGAAAACATAACAGGAAAACATGTAAGACAACAAGTTTAATAAGGAATTAACCCAATGCTCCTGGGCTACGTCTCCTGGTCCAGCTCTAAGTAGTGGCCTCTCTATTATGTTTTCAAGCAGAGTTTTTACAATAGTGAGCACAATTCGAGTATCACTAAACAGATAAAAGTCAATAGGAATGGAGTGCACAGACTCTCCTTACTAAAATTTGACCTCTGATGGTCACAGTAATATGATAGGCCTATGCCGAGGAGGTTGCTTGAACCTCTCAAGCCTTCTATGGAGTACACAGACTCTCTGACTCTCTCTGGCTCTATCTAGCTCGACGTTGCCTTCAAGTCAGCTCGGCTTCTACTCTTTGTTTTCTGCTCTTAGCTATCTGCGTCTAGCTAACTCTTGTCACTGCCTTCTTGTGTGTTCTCTGCTTTTGTCAGGTCATGGATTTAAAGCCAATCTGTTCTTTTGACTGTTCATTTCCGCTTCCCGGCTTTCTGGTTTCCTTACCTCTGTTCGTTCGAATTCCTCTGCTCTACGTCATCATCACTAGGTA
Organism: Pinus tabuliformis; assembly: GCA_031772625.1. Taxonomy (NCBI): domain Eukaryota; kingdom Viridiplantae; phylum Streptophyta; class Pinopsida; order Pinales; family Pinaceae; genus Pinus; species Pinus tabuliformis. The sequence goes on along the minus strand of CM062806.1, from coordinate 68,535,190 downwards.
ATGTCTCGTAGGGAGGTGGCCACTTGTTTCCTAACGAACTAGGTGTCAGATTCCTTGAATCATTTTTGAATGGCCGTTAATTCCACTTGCTTCAAGATCGCCAGCGAAACATGAATCATTTGCCAACTCATCGTCCACGTCGAACTTCAAATCCCCTATAATCTTGCTTTCTGACTTGTCAAGTCCAGTCATTTATCGGGACGTGCCTCCATCATTGATCTGGGCCCCCCAAATCCTACGGTCGTCACTCGTATTGGGCAGGCAAGTTGCATGACGTTTACCCGTCCGATGCGAGCGGTTTTCTTTCTCATCTACCGGACGCATGTCGCTCGATGTGTGGCATTGGGCAGGAATCAGTCAAAACTGCTTACCGCCTCAAGGCCTTCTGATATCCTGCTGGTTTGTGGAATCCTGCACTGCGGAACCGAATGCATTACTTTTCTGCATTTCATAGCGTTTTCGGGTCCGAGCACTTCGGGGCTTTCCTTCACTGGGGGGATGCCCTACGATACACAATTAGTCAAAAACCACCCCCGTTTCTTGATCCTCCTTTACTCTATATCCACCTTAACTCTGGATCTATCAAGCGCCGAGACGGATCAAATCTCTTGAGGTGCAAACTTCTTTTTTAAGTACAAAACTTGAAGAAAGGGTTGCGCCTCGAGACATTTGATCCCTCTCGATGCTTGATAGATCTAGAGTTAATATGGATCTAAGTTGGTTTTAGCCATGTGCGACCAAGGAAAATCGATTGAAGATGTGATTAATTTTATCAGTAATATGTAAATACATCTAATATTAAAATAATCATTTTAAATATGCTAAATATGTCTGAGATTAATCTGGTCCTTTTAATTTTATATGTGCTTATTTACCTCAGTTTATTGAGATGATAAATATTGTTAATAACTTTAATGATGAAATACAAATTTTCAATGCAAAGTGACAATGTAATAGTGTTGAATGATAAAAAATGTGAATAATAAGAATGTAGTCAATTAAAAATAGTCTTCATTGTGATTAATCTCAAACTATTTTCTTCTACTATTCTTATTTTCACCCTTGTTACTTTTGTCATATTTTCATATCGATTATATGAAAAGGACAGTTGAGTTGAAATCGTAAATCATTTAAATCTTTAGCTTGAGTTGTTGTAGTAAACATCATACCTTGTCTCTCTTGCTCTCCAATCTTAATAGGTTGAATTACTATAACACTAAAATCAATGCACATTATCAATAATTTATTGTGCTTACACTAAAATTAATACACAACATTAATCCAGACACTTTAAAATTAATGTGCCGTCATACATCCAATTACATCAAATCATAAATCAACATCTACACTGAAATCAATGCATCTAATATAAGAAATTAAATAAGATTAGAAAACAACATTGACACTAAAATCAAACTTCCCTCCAAGTGTCGTTTTTTCCCAGATTTGTGGCATGTGCGTCATAAGCCTCAAACTTATTTATTCAATGTTGCAAAGATCATTCCTTACATCGATCTTGGAGCTCTAACATCCCACATTGCATCTAGGAGTCTTCGACATATTCAGCTCAACTTTTTCCGGGTAAGTTTGCTTTTCATGTCATTTGTTGCTTTTCTGTCACTTTGCGTATTTCACTTTCTACGAATGTTGTTTGCTTGGTTTTTTTGAATGTCTACTTTTGTTTTAATGTATATTAGCTTGTAGAAGCATCGTTTCAGTTTTTATTTTCATCTCATTGTTGTTGCATGCATGACACTGTTTTTGCACTAACGGTTGTCGTCGCGGTGACTCGTTTCACACACATGCATGTGTTCTCATTTTTTGAATCTTGCATTCAATGTTTGCATGCATGATCATTCACTCTTTCTTACATTCATTCTCACCGTGTATTCAAACCTCTTCATGTTTTCACTCGCCCATTGGCGGGTTTGGGTTTCCTTGGCTCAGATCTTGCCTCACCTGGATAGAAATATGCATTTATGGAAGTGAAGGCTCTGCCTTCCCTCTAGAAATTGCGCAGACCTAGCCAACACTAACCTCTAGGCTTGCATTGTGCAATTCTGGGAGGCAATTCCCTACTGACCCAGAAAATTGCGCAATGTAGTCTCTGGGCATGCATGACCTTGCTGACTGAAATTGTGCATTGCGCAGTTTCCATGCTTAGAAGGTAGACTGGACTATGCATTGCGTAGTTCTAGTAGTTAGTCATCCTCCTGACAACCCGGACTATGTCTTGTGTAGTTTTGGAAGTCAGTCTCCCAGCCTCCTAGTGAAAATTGCGCAATCTTTACTACCAGTCACCCAGGTTATGTTGCATGTTAGTCAAATTTTTTTGGTTTTAAACTGACGGATTTCTTTCCATGAGTGTCTCTATGTCTATAGGTATAGTAGGTGTTTGTTTGTCTCTCAGTAGTACATGTACAATGGCCTCCAAGAGAGCAGGGTCAATGGACACCGTTGGAAGTGAAACTCAAGATGCAGTTGAACAAGTGTCTATGGGCTTGCCCGTTTACGAAGACACCAAGTTGGTCATAAACAGAGACATCAAGTTGAAATGGTAGGAAATCAACGATACATTCTCAAGCACATTTGAGGAAGATCTATTAGACCGCGGGATCTATGTCAACATCCACAAGTCTGGCTTGTACCGGATTGCATGCAAGTATCCCACGTTTCCATGTGCGGACATGATACATTGAATTGTCTCATACATTGATCCTAAGACGATGATGTTGAACAGTGTCAGTGAGACAAAGCTTGCTATCTTTAGTGCAAAGAACTATCAAGAGATGTATCACTTTCTGTAGCCGGTGATCACAATGGAGAAACCCTTCAACACACACAGCAACGCAAACTCCAAAGATCTCTTGAAGAGTTGGGTGAAAGAACTAGCCAATTTCAAGAAAAAACCCAGTTTGGTTTACAAGACGAAGATATTGCGGAAGGCATATCAGTGTTTCGTCATCTTTTCATACCTCTTATATGGCCAAGAGATCACAGAGAACTTCCCGCAGAGTTGGGTGATTGCATTGGACCAACTAGCCAGTGAAGGAAGGCCATGCAACTGGTCTGACATGTTGGATCTCAGGTTGAAGGAACAAGTGACAGGAGCTTGACATCTACCCAAAGGTTAGCAAACACAGATATACATGACCGCATACATACTGGATGAAATCTGTGCCTATCAGCAGTTCCCAGGCTTGAAGTGGGCATGGACCCCTTCAAAAACCACTGTGCACACTTACTACAAATTGTTCTCTGAATGCAACTTCCACGGAGTCATCACACAGCTATCAGACCGCGTTGTCACCCTGGTGTACAAAATGATATTTAAGCAGGAGCCACCTTTCATGTCCCGGGCAGTGATGGAGGCATTAACTGACATAACAGATTGGTATGCCTCACCCCTTGGCACGTTTATATGGATGAATAGCTCGAAGAAACCTCTGCATGTTTTACCGAAGTTTTCCATGGACACGCTTGTCATGCGAGATGTGTCGTATCACATCTTGTCAAGGTTGTCAACTAGACTACATAGGAAGAAGAAGGCACCTTGGCCCACTCTTCCTTTTTGGATCGGGTTGTACAAGATACAAAATCTCAAGCATGTTGATGTCGAGACGGAAGAGTTCAAAAGATTTACTTTCGACACCAGAAGTTTCAATCCATATGACCTACATTACTTTGTAAAGGACCATTGTGCGAGAGTGCAATTTCCTTGGATCCACGAGGCATGTCATTGGGATGAGGAAGACCCATGGATATATTGTCACAACTTCTCCAGGCTCAATGAACTGATCGGCATAGCTGTGGAATGGTTAGCGAAACAGCGCGAAGCAACATCTAGGAGAGCACCATCACCAGTAGCAACAGAAGGTAAGAGACCCGCGCACAACAAAGGCAAGAGAAATGTCAATGACAAGTAGAGGTGGAACAAAGCCGCAAGTTCAAAGCAGAGCCTCTAGTAATGCAAGAATATTTGGAGATTGAGGCTAAGAGGTGACAACGCGACAAGCGGAATGCATAGAGGCAAAGAGATAAACGGAGGATGGAGGAAGCAGAAAAGGAGTTACAAGAGTTGAAGCAGCAACTTCGAGAAGAACAGGAGCTACGTAGAAAAGGGAAGGAAGTGCAGTAGGGACAGACATAGTAGGAGGTGTAGCATGCACATATTGACAAAACTGCGCCCATACAGGTTATAGACTCATCCGAGAAGTTGGCACAAAGAAGACAGGGTGAGCAGACGTAGGAGCAAGACTTAGCTCAAGGGATTGAATAGATGCTCGAGCATCCAGAGTTAGATTAGGATATAGACCTCATGCCTCATAACCAAGAGGTCACCCCACTAGCTTCACCAGATCTGGAAGTAGAGCAAGTCCCAAGTGATCAAGGAGACACATAGATCCTTTAAGACAATCCGGAAGCAGAGATGCACAACATATCTTTCGACAAGTTGCAACACAAAGTTGTGCAATCGCGTAGAATGCCTACTCCAGATGTCCACACATCTCCTGCACAGTTTGCAGAATGAATGATCGTATCTGATGTGCACAAGTATCCAACAACATTAACTAATGCTACCAGAGCATATACCTAAGCCACCAGCTCGAGTGTAGCAGAGAACGAGCGAATGGCTAAGGAATTACAAGTGGCCAAGCAAGGAGGAGAACAAGTCATATCATCCAACAGAGCAGAGTTGAAGAGAGTGACACTGGATGAAGTACCATCCCTTGAGACAATCATGCAGATGTTGTATTCCAGATTCAATATTGTGCATAAGGCAGTTGTCCATCTCAATAGTTGGTAGCAACGTTGTGCTAGGAGAGCACACATCTTGTCAAATATGCATACTGTTGTCGACCGCATGCTGACATGGACAATGAGATACAAAGGATCCCGATTGCATTTGCCAAAGATGATGAAGCCCAAGGCGGTAGAGTTGAAGGCACGCATCCGCAGTCAGATCTGGAACTATGATGAACTCTCGCAACTCATCACTAGTTTGTAGGCTTGGCATGCACAGGTGTTCAAAATCTTGGATGTCATTGTGCACACCCACACGATCCCATCTATTGGTATGCTCACCAAAGTGAAGTCAAAGAACCAAGTTTAAATGGAGCTGGACATGTACCTCGATGAGTTAATGCGTGTATCCACCAACACAGACTTGGAAATAAGTGCAGACACTATGCATAAGTATGTTGTTGGTCCGGCTACACACAAGGCCATGATGAGCATGTTAGTAGACGAGTTGGACAGAGGTTCCAAATCAGTGTACTCGGATGCAGCGGATACAAGAGTTCGCTTTCAGCAAGATGTCACCATTGAGCACGCGGACACCATCACGAACTACCAAGCTTGGCATCAGTTCGCCACCATCGATCATCGCGAGGATGTCAAAGAGTTGGTCTTCCCACAGTTGTCTGAGTCATAGTAGTGTCTTGCATGGCTTGCTCAAGCCTATTTTGTCTCGCATGGGTACATGCACAGATTGTAATGTAACATCTTGTAAAAGTGAAAGACCAAGTGTCGATGGTCGAATGTAACAATCATGTAGTAGTTGAAGAGTCATGAGGTTAGGTGAAGAGTCACAAAGGGGAATGTCAAGGGTCACCCCACCCTTTGCTATTTATATAACCTCATAACTCATTGTACAAGCTTTTGGTGGCCAAGCTTCCGATAGGAGTATCTTAGAGAAAGATTGGAGTGTATTGTAATGAGCCTGGCTTCTCCACGGTGAAAATCTAGTACATTTGTTTGGAGGAGCAGGCGACAGTGACTGTAATGTTCCGTTGTTGGAACTAGTGGTTGGTCATGGTTGTATTGTATGATTGGATCTTTCACTCTTAATATAACAGAGCCAACATGTTTCATGCATATGTTGTTATTGTATTTCAGTTGTCTTGGTTACACTAATGATATATGTATCTGTTTTCTTACGCATGTATGTATGGACTCTTTCTATATATGTATGTACGAATATTGTTGAGATGCGTTGCTGTTTTAACCATCACTTTGGATTGTTGGTTCACCTCCCTTCCAGCTTGTGATGTATCTTTGCTTGTGTGTTCCCTTCCAAGCTACGTGTTTCCACAGGTTTCCAAGGGGGGCACTCATTCCACCTTTTGTGTGTTAGAAACCTTCATGCACCTCCCTTGGCTTGTTGCGCTGGTCACACCTTTTCTACCAACAAGGACATCTTGGTGGAAATAATACTGAGAGGGGGGGTGAATCAGTATTATCTAGTTCTTTTTAATAAATCTTCCTTATTTATACTTTGAATTATTCTTGTATGTCAGTATCATAAAACAATGAGCATGAACAAGAAAAATAGATAGTCACACCAAAGAACACCAGATGTAAGGTGGAAACCCAATGTGGGTGAAAACCACCTGCTGCAATATGTCTCTATCTTCTTTCAATTAGAAACTCCTTTTTACAATGATTTTGTACTGGTGCAGTCCTTTACCAGTACGCAGGCTGCAACCTACAGAGAGCTACATCTCTCTCTCGTTTTCCAGTTTCTCTTGGAAGGGAGCTACAACCCCCTACTTCTTTTCTTTCAAGGACCAATTTTCATAAATTTTCAAACTGGATCCATGATCATCAAGTACAAGTAAATCACCCAGTCAACTGTAGTAACCAGATCAATAGTAACAGAAAACTAAACCCAGAACACCTTATCAACAGAGAAAAGTCAGTCAAATAAAAGCCTTAAGACAGGTACGCAATTTTTCTTTATCTGGCATGCGTTGCTACGCACTTCGCCTTCTGCACCTCTGCGTATCCCCGCAGAGAGCCTTGAGCTGCACTGCGTATCCACGCACTGTTCCTTTAAACTCGCCGTGTATCTTCATTGTGCCCACGCACCCACTGCTTCTATCGCGCCGCGTACTACTACTGTGGCCACGCACTCTAAGATGCTATCGCGCCGCGTATCTACGCACCTGCGGCTTCTGTAGCGCCGCGTACTTTCACTGTGCCTACGCACCTGAACCTCTGTCGCGCTGCGTACCCACGCACTGCGCCTTCTTCTGCTGTGTGTACCCACGCACTTGCACTGTTAATCACCTGCGCACCTCTGATTAGGGCCGAATTGGCAGTCCCCCAGTGTGCCATCGATAGTTAGATGCCCAGATCTGATCATGCGCCCGAGAGATCACACTTCATAGATACACTTTCAACTTCACTTTTATATAGATCAAGCTTTTAAACTGATAACCCAATATTTCAGATCTTAAGATATTCAATTTGCAAAAGATGCCTTAGCCAAGAGATCTCCTTCCCTATTTATAGTCAAGCCCTTATTCACACCATGGGACAAAACCATTAATAACCAATACAAGGGATCCAAACTGGGGCAAAATTAGATCCTATACCACGGGCCAAAACCATAGAATCAAGAATGGCGGGCTAAATACCACGGGCCAAACATAAGAAACCCCACGTGAGCGCGCTTCTCTGCCTTGAAGTAAGTGAACTGGGGGTCCGCACCTTCTGAACGGGTGACCTGCGTGTATGGCCGCAGCTCCTGCATGGCGTACCTGCGGGTACGCACGCTTTTCACTGAGCACATGCGTACCTCTTAATTTTTATCATTTTGAGAGCCTGATCAGAGTTTTGCCACTTGAGGGTGTTGCCATCAAGTACAACATAGAGCCATACCAGAATCATAATGCCAACACATCGTGCTTGAATCTGCGTGCAACCGTGATCAAGGGGATACTGTACGACCCACTGTTGGGACTCCTACACCAAACGGTCTGAGGTCTAGTTGGGACTTCTTACCAGGGTGATCCCCTAACATGTTGGCGGGTCCAACATCATCAACAGGTTCATAAACATTGAAAAACATCAATTTATAATAATCGTCAAAACATTTACTTATCACACATTTCAAGCTGCTAAATTTTAAAATTTCATAAGAAATAGCTAAATTACAATTTATTTAAAATAACTATTATTATTATTTAATAGTAATGAGCCAATGGCTAAGCAAGAGCAAAGACATCAAATTTCATAAGAAATAACTAAATTATAAATTTATTTAAACTAATAATAATAATAATGACCCAATGAATAAGCAAGAGTAGAGACCTCCTGTATTGACCACGGATAGAATGAAAACTCCCCAGGGCCGCCTACTCTTTGAGCCTAATCAATGTAAGCTAAGTCTGTCATTTCAGGGAATAATAATAATAAAACTATTATTTTTATTAATCATAAAAAAAGATCCCAGGGGCCTACAATAAATGGTGATAGGGTGTACTATTAAGGCACTCTATAATATTAAGGTCACTGGTTCGAAACTCTGTGGGAAAAATTCTATCCATGTTAAGGGTTGGTGTGGCCTAGGTTGGGTGACAGCTTAGTTGCCCCATGGTCACGGTTTCTCAAGCGAGGGGTTAAGGATGCAGTGATCTCAAGACTCACACAACTTAGCAAAAAATCATAAAATAAAATTATAACTTAAGCATATATATACATTTAATAAAAAAACCATGTAACAAGATTCTTGATTATGGAGATTCAACTCACTTTATAATGAAGATTTTTATTATGTAAATATGCTTTGTTACAATATCATGGGCCAATAACATGGCTTATCTAACAATCCTAGATCCACCTTAACTTCAGATCTATCAAGCGCCGAGAGGGATCAAATCTCTTGAGGTAAACTTCTTTTTTGAGTGTAAAACTTGAGGAAGGTTTGCACCTGGAGAGATTTGATCCCTCTCAACACTTGATAGATCCAGAGTTAAGATGGATCTAAGTTGATTTCATTCGTGTCTGAACAAAGAAAATCGATTGAAGATATGATTAATTTTATCAATAATATGTAAATACATCTAATATTAATATAATAATTTTAAATATGCTAAATATGTCTGCGATTAATCTGGTCATTTTAATTTTAAATTTTCTTAGTTACCTCAGTGTGTTGAGATGATAAATATTGTTAATAACCTTAATGATGAAATACAAATTTTGAACGCAAAGTGACAATGTAATAGTGTTGAATGATGAAAAATGTGAATAGTAAGAATGTAGCCAATTACAAATAGTCTTCATTGTGATTAATCTCAAACTATTTTCTTCTACTATTCTTATTGTCACCCTTGTTACTTTTGTCATCTTTTCATATTGATTATATGAAAAGGACAGTTGAAATCGTAAACCATTTAAATATTTAGCTCAAGTTGTTGTAGTAAGCATCATACCTTGTCTCTCTTGCTCTTCAATCTTAATAGGTTGAATAACTATAACACAAAAATCAATGTACATTGTCAATAATTATTGTGCTTACACTAAAATCAATACACAACATTAATCCAGTCACTTTAAAATTAATGTGCCATCATACATCCATTTACATCAGATCATAAATCAACATCTACACTGAAATCAATGCATCTAATGCAAGCAATCAAATAAGATTAGAAAACAACATTGACTGTAAAATCAATACACAACGTTAATCCAGTCACTTTAAAATTAATGTATCATCATACATCCAATTACATCAAATCATAAATCAACATCTACAGTGAAATCAATGCATCTAATGCAAACAATCAAATAAGATTAGAAAACAACATTTACACTTAAATTAATGCATATAATGCAAGCAATCAAATAGGATTATAAATCAACATCTTGTAGAAATTCTCACTGTAGATCAACAGATTATGAAATATACTAAAGCAAAATACAAGATCTACTTCGCGGAAGCTTAATCGAATATGAGCAAGATCAATTGAACACATATAACTGATAAGGAGAAATCAATCACACATAACATAGAAGAAATAACCTGGGGAAAGCCTCAACCTAAAACCCCAACTCTGTATTATCATACAAGTGGAAATATAGTCTGGATTACAAAAAGTATCAGCTCAAAAGTTATCTTGCTCTCTCTGCAATCCCTCTGCTGCTCATAGACAGTCAAAGGCCTCTCTCAAACCTTCTCCTCTGCCCTCCAAGCCTCCTATTTCTTTGTGCAATTTTCCTTGGGGTCCAGTGCAGCCACTTGTGTGAATTGGCCTCTTCACACACTCACTAACCTCTGATCCAACTGCGCAATCCTGAAGGAGATAAATCCTTCTCATGGATGAGCTTCCTTTATAGGAAAAGTCCATCCAATTGATAGTACAGTGTCCCTCCTCTGATCTCAACTGGGCCTCTGTCTGAACTGACATGCATGAATTATTTATGAGAGAATATTCAGTTATCTGAAGTGCAGCAGTTATATGCAAGCATGTATTAACTAACTGAACTCACATGAATTTAAACAAACTGTTTAAATCAATCTAACTGGACTTGACTCAGTTCACTGAGACAACTAATTACAACTCAAATTAGAACTCATCCTTATCTCTTTAACTGATGGATAAATTTGTCAATTAATGGAGAAATTGTTGCATGTCCTCACATAGACTTCATGTTTGATTTTTCACAACTAATTAACTCATGGTGAATTAATTAATTATTTTTCAAACAGCTGGTAAGATCAAATTCTAATTTTACTTCTCAATTTTAGTCCAAGGACTGACTAAAATTGAAATCTATCCCGAACCTCTAAAAATAGCAATGTTATTTTTAGCACTTCCATTTTTCATTCCTTGTTGCTCAATCCAACACTGGTATCTGAACTGCTATTTATAGCAGTGCTATTTTTAGCACTTTTATTTTTAGCATTTCTTGTTTCCATTTTCAACAATCCCTCTCAACAAGAAGGGCATTCAACTCGAACCCGATCCTGTACCTTTGGAATGTTCTGCATGCAACACTTCTCCCAAGTGTGGACACTCCAGCAAATATAGAAACAAAAAAACTCCCAACTGACCTCTCTGTTGGGCTAGAAACATACTCTAATGCTGAAGCTCAATCTGCCACTGACAAGTGCTCCCTCTCTGAGCTCTGAGTTGCTACAACACTCCATGCATCTCGCACCATTGCACACCTCTCTGTGCCATCCTACACTGGTGCAACATTCCTGTGCCTCTCGCATTGCTGCAGCTTGCTAGCTCTACACAGTCTTAGGACTCCTGGATTGTAGCTCTCTCTGCCACTCCATCCACATTTGTCTCTACCCAATCAGCCAGTCCTGCTACTCCTCGTCGGGGCTCCTGTAGCAAAGTCGAATCAAAGAGGTTGGGTACCTCAAGGATCCTGCCCCTATTCCAACCTTCTTGGGACGATCACTCCACATCGCCCCACCTCCTACCTAGAGGTATGGATGCATGTGATCCCTCTGCCCACCTGACTCGAAATTTCCCCCTACTATAGGTCTCTGCATGAGTGGATGCCTCCACTCGGTCTCCTCTCCGCTTCTCTAGTTGTGGTTGCTCCACAACCTCCTGAAGCTGCTTCACCAATTGTGGCTCCTCCACAATCGTCTAAGACTTCCCCTGTGGCTGCATGTTGAGAGGTAATGTACTCTTCCTCTCAACCACCAAGTCTCTAACCTTTGCCTTGCTCCTCAAGGCTTTGCATGCATCTTGAAACTCAAGAGCATACAAGTTCTTGACCCATGAACCAATCTGCTTCACCTGTCTAGTGGTGATGTGTCTAAGGAAAACCTTTCCCTTACTGAAGACTACATCATAGCCTCTGTCTTCTAGCATTGCGATCGACACCAAATTTCTCTTCAGTCCTGGTACATACTTGACATTGGTCAAGGTAATGCGAGCTCCATGCTCCCTCTGAAAAACAACCGTGCCTACACCTGAGACACTATACTTTTCATCATTACCCATCACTATGAGTATCTAGAGATCTTTCTCCTCCAAAGTACTGAACAAACTCTTGTCATCGGTCATGTGGAAAGAAGCTCCACTGTCAAGAAACCAACCACTTCCCACCATGGATGAAACCATGCATGTGAACAGTGTGAAATCCAACTCGAACTATGAGGCCAGTGCCTCACCTTTTGATCCTTCCACGGATCCCTTCTTGGATTTCCTCAGTGGACAATTTGTAGCAAAATGGCCCACCTCATGACAACGAAAGCATCGCACTTTCAATTTGTCAAACTTCTTCCCACCATGGGAAGAACTGGATTCAGAATGAGAAACCTTCTCCTTCCCCTTCCCTGCCTTACTCGCTAAGGCACAGATTTCTTAATCCTCCATGGATGAAGAACCATCTCTGGTGCTTCTTCTTATCTCCTCCTGCATCAAATCCGACCAAAGTCGTTCCCAATCTAGCAGTTTCTCTCTTCTATTAACCGAGTCCTGGTAGCTATGCCAGCTCTTAGGAAGACTGAAGAGTGCAAGGCTCACCATGTCATCATCAGTTGTCGCGATCCCTACACTTCCAAGCTTATCCCTGCATGTGGTGAGCCTGTTCAGATACATAGAGATCATGTCACCCTATTCACAATTGATCTTTCGAAGCTTGTCTTTCAGCGCCAACTTCCTCTGATCGTTGCTATTCTGATATGGATCTTTCAATGTTTTCCACATTGAAAACGGTGTCTCCTTCCCATGAAGACTCGAGACTATGTGATCTAAAACTCCCTCCAGAAGGATTCTCCTTGCTCTAGCTACACATTTCTTCCATTCAGCCAATTCAGCAACACTAGCCGGCTTGGGGATTTCTTGATCATTGAAGTCCTTTAGAAAGTTATCCTCTAGTACTGCTTCCATGCGATCCTTCCAGGCTATATAATTCGAATTGCCATCAAGGGCATATTTGAGTCTTAAACCATTGAACGCCATAGGTGAAATAGAGATGTGATAAGAACTTGATGTCTGTATTCAGGAATCACAAAATTCGAACTTCTCCCTTCTTGTATATTATTCTTCCTTTATCACCTTTGCTCTAATACCATGTAGAAATTCTCACTATAGATCAACATATTATGCAATATACTAAAGAAAAATACAAGATCTACTTCTACAACAAACTTTGTGGAAGCTTAATCGAATATGAGCTGTTAGCACCTAAATCTGTTTTAGGTTGAAGAAGGAAAAAATTAGGTTAACCACAAACCACGCTCAGTCTCGTAGCTAGCCCTACGAGAGCAGGAGAGGGCTCTCTCCGAGTCACACTCAGCGAATGGATAAGCAAAATAGTCTGAGATGACTTACGATACGATGTTTACCTTAGGCTAGTAAGTGAAAATGGATTTTGGAAAAGATTTTTGAAAGTGACTGAACTTCTGAGATGTATATGGGACTGGCGCTTAGCAAAGAACAGAGAAATGATAATGAAGGCACAGATTATTCCGTGAGGCAAGGTAGGCGGGAAGCGTAGCAATTTTAACTTAAGGTAAAGCGGAATGGAAAGATCGCCGAAGATAGTGAAAAGGGCATGGTCGCATGAATCCTTTTCAACAGAAGAATAACAGTGCACATGAAATTTTCCCATAGGCAGAGCAATATAAATTGAATTCTACCTAATCTCACTTAGAAAATTTCACTAAAATGAAACATGAAATGAATTATGAAACATAGCAAGATACATATGGAACATAAGAACACATTTGCTACAGTCACAACCACAAGAATCTCATGAAACAGAGCCACTTCCTTTCATTAACTCTCCGTAAAAAATACACAGTGAAGAAACAAAGTTTCTTTCCCACAGTCTCTCAGAAGTTACAAGCCAGCCAACCAAAAAAAATTGCTTTGCAAATGGTTTGCATACAATATATAGAATGTGCCATGAAGAGATAGAACGCCCAAGGGTCACAAAATGAAGGTGGAGAGCCAAGAATCAGCTACAGGTGCAGCACCAAAAACATGACACATGGCTTGGGTGACCCTTTGCCTTCCTTTGCCACTTGTATAACTGACCATATGGAGTGAAAATATTTATAAAACTGCCGCGCTCCTCCTCCTATGTGTCGCGCTATTTTCCAGGTGACTTTTGGAGGCCTTCCCGATGTCCAAATTGAGCGCAGGATAGCTTGTTGGAAATGTCTTTGAGTCTAATTTCCAACCCAACCAGAATGTTTTGATTTGGAGTTCATTTGCTCTGTCAAAAATCAAATCTCCCAAGACTGGTCGAACTGTGCCAAATGAGGCTGCCTCAAGGCAGAGTGCTGTTGCGGTCAACTTTTGAATGCCTTCCTCAATCTCAAATTAAGCTCGTGATAGCTCATTGGAAAGCCTGTCCTGTCTAATTTCCATCCCAACCAAAATTTTGCAATTTTGAGTTCATTTTCCTTGTCAAAAATCAAATCGCCCAAGACTGGTCGAACTGTGCCAAATGAGGCTTCCTAAAGGCAGAGTGCTGTTACAGTCAACTTTTGAATGCCTTCCTCAACTCCAAATTGAGCTCATGATAGCTCATTGGAAATCTACTTGTCTCTAGTTATCATTTGGATTATCAAGCAAGTCATTTGGCCAACGAGCTAGGAGAAAACTTGATTTTCTTGAGGTCGCTCCAGAGGTGCATCAATTCTCCCAAGGCAACTGTATTTTTGACATTTCCTCAAAACCATAACACCTGTGTAAAAAGTGAAGGATTTTTTCTTCCTTGGTCTGTTGTGGACAAAAACCTCTCTCAGTTTTCCCAAATTCATCTTTGATTTCTCAGAAACATCATTTGAGTGAAACATATCCCGATGTGTGGGACAAGGGATTTGCCGAAATGAAGCGAAATGAAGGGGATAGGGAGCTTCTAAATTCTTGAGGAAATTTTGGGAAGTATGGAGGGATGTTAGGAAGTAGGGGAAAGTAGAATCTCAGAAATTGAGTGAGGGGAAGGGGTCCAAAAAGGAAAAACACAGGCCCAACCATAGAAAATTGCCAGGTTGTAGCAAGAAACTAGGGTTTGTGCGAAAATGAGGAATTTGGGGGATCTCAGTGATGGGAAGTGTTTGATAAGGTATTTTAAGGATAGGGGAAGGTGTATGAACATCAGGATACAAGCTTTTCCGATGATTTGACCATCCAAGAGAAATTAGCTTCAAAACCCTAGGAGAGGGAAATGAACCTTGCCTAGGCGCAACTGAAGCACGAACAAGGTGTGAAATGACCCAATGGAACTTGACATGATGATGACAACCCTCTGAATGATGGTAGAATCAGTTGAACGGTGACATGGAACATCATTTGGACAACTTTGACAAGGGTAAAATCACACCCTAGACCTAATGCGTAGTGACCAAATTTTACTTGAAGACTCACTGAAATGATAAAATTTGACCTTGACACCTTAAAATCACTTGTGTAAGAGCATGTTTGATCACTAGAGGAAGGCCGCAAATACTGACACTAACATGAGCAAGATCAATTGAACACATATAACTGATAAGGAGAAATCAATCACACATAACACAAAAGAAATAACCCAGGGAAAGCCTCAGCCTAAAACCCCAACTCTGTATTATCATACAAGTGGAAATATAGTCTGGATTACAAAAGGAATCAGCTCAAAAGCTATCCTGCTCTCTCTACAATCCCTCTGCTGTTCATAGACAGTCAAAGGCCTCTCTCAAACCTTCTCCTCTGCCCTCCAAGCCTCCTATTTCTTTGCACAATTTTCCTTGGGGTCCAGTGCAGCCACTTGTGTGAATTGGCCTCTTCACACACTCACTAATCTCTGATCCAATTGCGCAATCCTGAAGGAGATAAATCCTTCTCCATGGATGAGCTTCCTTTATAGGAAAAATCCATCCAACTGATAGTACATTGTCCCTCCTCTGACGTCAACTGGGTCTCTGTCTGAACTGACATGCATGAGTTATTTATGAGAGAATATTCAGTTATCTGAAGTGCATCAGTTATATGCAAGTACGCATTAACTAATTGAACTCACATTAATTTAAACAAACTATTTAAATCAATCTAACTAGACTTGACTTAGTTAACTGAGCCAACTAATTACAACTCAAATTAGAACTCATCCTTATCTCTTTAACTGATGGATAAATTCCTCAATTAATGGAGAAACTATTGCATGTCCTCACATAGACTTCATGTTTGATTTTTCACAACTAATTAACTCATGGTGAATTAATTAATTATTTTTCAAATAGCTGGTAAGATCAAATTCAAGTTTTACTTCTCAATTTTAGTCCAGGGACTGACTAAAATTGGAATCTATCCTAAACTGCTAATAATAGCAATGTTATTTTTAGCACTTCCATTTTTCATTCCTTGTTTCTCAATCTAGCACTGGTACCTGAACTGATATTTATAGCAGTGCTATTTTTAGCATTTCTTGTTGCCATTTTCAGCACATCTACACTCAAACCAATGCATCTAGTGCAAGTAAGAAAATAGGATTAGAAACTAACATCTACACTATAATCAATGCATCTAGTGCAAGCAGTAAAATAGGATTAGAAATCACCATCTACACTGAAATCAATGCATTTAGTGCAAGCAAACAAATATTATTAAAAATCAACATCTACATTCAAATAAATGCATCTAGTCCAAGCAATCAAATAGGATTAGAAATCACCATCTACACTGAAATTAATGCATTTAGTGAAAGAAATCAAATAAGATTAGAAATCATCTACATTGAAATCAATGCATATAGTGCAAGCAATCAAATAGGATTAGAAATCACCATCTACATTGAAATCAATGCATTAGTGCAATAAATATTTTCCCCCTCACCCCCCTCCACACACACACACACACACACACACACACACACACACACATATATATATATCCCTCCATCTCTCTTTATTTATCTCTCTATCTCACCCCCCAAACGCACTAGCTCTCTCACTCCATACTTATCAATATCTTTGTTCCTCCCTCCCTCTCTCCATCTCTCTCTTCTTCTCTCTCTTCACCTTCCATCTATATCTCTATATCCCTTTGTCTATCTATATTACCACCAAAACATACACTATTTTTCTCCAATCTCTCTCTCTCTCTCTCTCTTCATCTTCCTTATCACTCCCTCCCTATCTCTCCACCTTTCTCTCTCTATTTCTTTCTTCTTACCTCTCTCTTCCCCCCCCTACAACTCCCTCTCTATTTCCCTCCCTCTCTCCATTCTCTCACATACTTTCTCTCTTCCTTCCTCTCTCAACCTCTCTCTGTCTCTCTCTCTCTTCATCTTCCTTATCACTCCCTCTCTATCTCTCCACCTTTCTCTCTCTATTTATTTCTTCTTACCTCTCTCTGTCTTCCCTCCAAATCCCTCTCTCTTTCCCTCCCTCTCTCCATTCTCTCACATACTCTCTCTCTCTCTCTCTCTCTCTCTCTCTCTCTCTCTTCACCCTCCACCTTTGTTACTATATCCCTCTCTCTCCTTCTCCCCCCCATCCTCTCCACCTCTCTTTTGTTATCTCTTTATCTTACCCCCAACATACACACTCTCTCTCCATATCTCTCTTGTCACTCCCTCTCTCTCTCCACTTCTCACTCTCTATGTCTTTATTCTTCCCTCCCTCTCTCCCCCTCGAACTCCATCTCTCTATATGTCCCTCTCTCCTCCTCTCTCTCATCCTTCCTCTCTCCCCCTTTCTCTCCTACCTCCATCTCTCTTCCCCCATATCTCTCTCTCTCTAATCCTCTCACTATCTCCATCCCTCTCTCCTTCTCTCTCTCCCCCTTCCATATTTGTGTATCCCTCTCCCTCTCTTACCCTTCTCTACCTCTCTCACTCCTCTCCCTCTCTCTCTCTCTCTTCATTCCTCCTCTACCCTTTCCTTCAGTTTATCTCCATCTCTCCCTTGTCACTCCCCCATCTCTCCACCTCTATCACTATGTCTTTGTTCTTCCCTCCCATATATATCCAGAGTTAATCTATATCATGATATATTAATATATATTATAATATAACAAATTTAATATTGTATTAATCTGAAGTTATTAAATTTAATAATATTAATACTAGCAATTGCACCACATGTTGGAAAGGAAATTCCTTAAGGCAGTAGCATAAAAGAAAGAAGTAAAAAAATTATTCAATTTTATTTATTTACTGGCGTTTGTCTAAGAGAAATTTCAAAAATCATTTATTTTCCCATGAAACAAAGAGCAACAATCAAATTTTCTAGTGAGAATAATGGTAGTAACTTTTAAATGTAAGAACTCCCTTCCTTGGTGATATTACATTTTGGTTTTGAAAGAAACTTATGTTCCTAGTCTTTTAATAATAGATTCCTCTCCAAGGCCCTTCAGAAATACCTTCTTTATTCAGCTGATTGAAATAGGTAAGTGTCTTTTGTCTAGTGCTTTTCGAGTTATTGAACTTATGGGCACAGGTAAAGAGACTATTAGACAAAATAGAGCAGAGTGAATGAATGTCAAACAGATATCACATTGAGGAATCTCTTCAAATTTTCTCATGTGTTCCCTCTTCCATTGATGAGGTAGTAGGAACTTTCTCGGCTCGAACTCCTCTAGAATAAGGGGTGGAGAATTATGTTTAGTGAAATATTGGACCTCAAATCAAAATATCCATCTTGATGATTGTTGTGGAACAAATTCTTTGTTATTTATTGCATGTAAGTTGCACTTTTTCATAATTGATGAGATAGTTGGGCCAAAGTACTTACGATATTTATATGAGGAAATATGCATGCTTATTTTTTTGTTACGTGATGGATGCACTTGGTTTCTATAACTAGGTTGGGAAAACTTCACCCTTCCAGGAAATGACTTTCTTCTATCACATTCCCAATGTTGAATTGCTTTGATACTACTCATGGAACTATGACTTCGCTTTACAACTGGAATGCTTTAATGGTATAGTAGCCTATCACTATGAGAGGTTGTACATTGTAAGAGACTACTAAGAATCTTAAGTATGGTATATAATTCTAATATTTACACTATCCCTCTTCACCTGTCATTTGAACATAAAGCATAGAGTCATCTTAACCACCATTTTTTATGTATAAAAGGACATCTGGTCCTTTTTTAACCCTTGGGGATGCTTAATAGATCTCACTTCAGATACATTTATATTAGTAATTACCTAAAATCATCTAGCCATAATTCTTCTTTGAATGAAATATTCCAATGCTTTGGAGCTCTACAGCTTAGTCATAATAACAAACATCATGTTGTGACTACGACAAAAACCCTCTAAAAGTTTACCTACAATTGAATTTTAGAGCCTACTGTGGATCTTGCAATCGGTTGTCCCGTGGTCACTTCTTGGTCAGTCGAAGTCACTTGCTCACACATGCTCAGGTCACAAGAAGTTCATGAGCGCATTCTTTTACACAAGCTTGAACAATCATAGCAAAATCCATCAAGATAGTGTCTATGCAATTTTCAACCCATGTTGACAGTCAGTGTGCACTGTCATTGACAATCCCTCACTTTTGGCTATGTTTGTACTTCTATTTCGGTGAGTTCTCAAACTATTGCTTTTGCACACCTTCAATTTCGCAAGTGTCGTTTTCATGTTTTCGGCTGTCTCTTTTGCTTGATTTCACTTTAATTAGTACCACTTTCATGTTATCTTCACTCTGGCATGTGTCTCTTTCAAATACTGCAAGTATCATTCACACTTTTCCTACTTCTATAGCAAATTTCATATTTTAGCATGTTAAGTGTCACACATTGTATAAAATCTAGTTCTTGTGTGTTTCAAGAGTTAATTTTTGTGATAATTATTTGTTCTCATCATGTAAACATGTATCGTACTCATTTCCAAAGTTTCAAGCAATGTCGTACAATTGTCGTCACTATCATCGCAAAGTGTATGTTTAGTGTTAGGCCCCTATATTACTAGTGTAACCCCTTATTGTTATTAGTACAACCGACTTATTATATTTATGTACCCATGTAGTGCCCATATTGTTACTATTGTGCCCCATAGAAGCCCACTATTGTTATTATTGTGCCCTTACATTATTATTGTTATGCCGACTCTGATTATGTTATGACCCCTTAGACTCCTATATATAGAAAGGAGGTCTTTTCATTTGTATCACCTAAGAATTGTTCATTTATGTAATGTAAAGGAGGTTGCCCCCTCGAAGAGGCTGAATTCTAAGGCATTTATCTTTCTTTTCTATCTTTTCTTGAGTTGGTTTCATAACATTTGGTATCAGAGCTTTGGATTCTAGGGTTTCGCTACTCCAAATAGGTGATCGTGGCATTCACGCTATAACTTTTTTTCCTATCAAATTGTGAGAAGAGTTTTCATTGAAGCAAACAAGAAAGATCCCATAATTATTGAAGCAACCACATTTCAAAATGTATAAATGAAAAGATGAAGATGCTTTACCCACCATGTACGTTAAAACGGTCAAATCAGGAGTGGAATTGGTTTTGCTAAGTGCCCTTTTGGCCACAATTCTTGTCGCCAACTTCTCTGACACGTAATACTAAATTCCTTCTCAAAATCGAAAGAGTATTGACTATTTCAATTTTACAAACCCCTTAAGTTAATTTTAATAAATTAATATTTTTCCTTTCCTTTTGATTATTTTAATTTTGCAAACACTTGTATAAGCTTACTTTAATAAAGTAATAAATTTTTTCTTTTATTCAAAATTTGAGTAATGTATTTTCTTAAAAAATATTTAATATATTTATATATATATAAATATATTTTAAATAATAAGAAATCTCAATCATATTCAAATTATATATATATATATATATATATATATATATATATATATATATATATATATATATTTATTAATTATAGTATATGCACATATTTACAATTTAAGACTTTCCAATAAAAATAAAATAAAATTTTATCTTGATCGTGGCGTGACTTGTTAGGATATTTTGACACATAGGAAATAGTTTAAGTATAACTTGGTCTAGTGTAGAGTTAGGTAATGTGTGTTTCTTTACTATGTACATTTGTAACTTACAATCTGACGATCACGATATGTTCTAGACATGAAGTGATCCGACGGTTTATTCTCTCCTCGATATTACCGACACTTGATCCGTGGCTTAACATCCGATTGGTCCATGATCTCTATTTAAAGATCATGGAGGGTCATTTGTAGGGTGACCGTTCATGAGAGAAGTTTATGTAAATTTTCATTATTTTATTAATAAATTGCTTGAAGTGGTCGCGTTGACTCAGGACGTGGACTATTTCCCTCTTTGAGGGTTTTAACCAAGTCAAGAATACTGGTGTATTGATCCGTGATTTGTTTGTGAGCGGTGTCCTTTGGTGTTCTGTTTGAGGAACTTACCCTGTAAATTCCTACATGACTGGATGAAAGACCCCCGCGAGGATCGTCATAATGATTGAATAGGTGCGGAGTAGGGCAAGTGGGTGGCCCACCCAACACCTCCACATGCTCAAGGCAATTAAGGATATGACAACCTGTAACCAAGTGGTAGATCGGACCTTGGGCGCGATAATATTGGTTTTACAAGTGGTAAGTGCCTTTTGCATGCAAACATTGTTGTTTCACCTCAGGAGCTGTTGTGAGGTGTTGAAGGTTGCTCGCGGGATTGGAGACCTGTGCCACAGGCTGAGCACCTAGGGTGATGTCAACGACGCGATGACAAGGCAGGGTTACTGGTATGTATCTCAGGCCTTCTTAGTTCATGAAATGACGGTTTTGCTGCAAGGAATGGAGTCAGAATGGCAGGGTTTGGTAATGGTATTGCATAGGCTAATTGGGATTGGGTTAAGTCAGTCACTGTTAGCGTCTGGAATATTGCTTTCAGTCTTTAATGGAAATATACTGGCTCAGATGGGCATGTATGGGGAGTCAGGGTCTATATCTAGTACCCTGTTTGTAAATTATTTTAATGACTCTTTTAATTCTAGGCGTCTGAGGCCTGGATGGGTTTGTGGTCAGTTAGAGAGTCTGGCGTCTTCTGGAAATCTTCCAGCCCAGAGGGGCATGTATGGGGGAGTCAGGGTCATCAACTAGTGCCTAGTTTATTAATTCTGTAAAGGCTTCATTTAATTCTTGGAGTCAGAGGCTTCGATGGGTCTGGGGTTGGTTAGAGAGTATGGGCGAAGTAATGCATTTGAGCATTTTTAATGATACGGTGAAATTCGGGTCTTCTACCAACACAAAGGAAAAGGCTGAGGGTGTCAGGGTTTTCTGTGTTTTCATTCCTCATAATAGGAAATGTGGAACCAAAATATTGTCACGCATAGGAAAGAGACGGACGGTAAAGCCCGCATTTGGCTGAAAGATTTTAATAAACCATCTATGTGCACTACCTTTCAAGTCTGCCTAAATTGCAAACTCCTCTGACTGTAGCACTCTTATTTCTTGCTATGGTGAGGGCACGAGAGGTACCGCAGTTCTTGGGAGTCCTATTCTACGGTAGCATGGTGAAGGCAGAGGCTGGTGCGAGGAGGCGAGGGCGTCGTCACGACAACAATCAAAACTGTAGGAGAGGTAAAGTGTCGATGGCTTCATCCAGTAAGCCCCAGCGTAGAAGAGGCAGGAAAACAAGGGAGGAGAACATGCAAAATATCATGCATGCTTACAATGTTGGATCCACGCCACAAGTGAAGTCCGTAATTTTGTCATGGGAGGCATAATTGAATGCTAAGGCGACAACAAAACTGATTCCAACGGAGGACAGGGAACCTTTGGTAATGGACCTTGGACACAACTGCGGAAGGTTGTTGTTGTTCAAATAGTCAGTTCAACTATATTGGGTAATGAAGAGCTTATTGGCGAGAGCCATGTCAGAAACCCAGAACTTGGATGGCCCCTAGCAAACGCAGCAAGCTAAACTGAGCCTCAAGGACATTCAACAAGAAATATAGGTAGTATAGGTACAACAATACCATTAGAATGTCCATCTTGCCGAAACGGAAAAACAACTACAAAGTCTGAAACAAAATGAAATGTCAGGGTCAAGTGCAAAGGACCCTACCCCAATAAAATCGTCTGATGATTGACTTGTAGGAAGTCATGATATTTCTGAAAGTTTCTGATGTTTTTTTGTTTTTATGATCTGGTCGGATAACATTTACATTGTCAATAGTAAATATAGATGGGTGATAGATATGGTAGCTTATAAAGCTTGGATGGACATACTCAAATTGTTTATGTTTTGGATGGCTTATGATGTTGATTGACAACCAACAGACTTGGTTTCCTTCGAGCAGGTTGAGGCCACCAGACATATATTTTGTAACCTACTTTACATATGATTAATAGAAAGGTACTCCCAATCTTCCACAAAAAGAATAGAACTAAATTTTATATAAATAAATATCTTTCCAAAATATTAACACACTTTCTCTATCAATAAAGTAAGATGAATATATTTGCGGGAAGAGGTGCTCTACAACCGAGTATAGGGTTGATGTGTAGGTGTAATGTAAAAAGGTTTGTCAATATTTTTACATGTTGGCTTAATGGGTTGAAATTATATTAATATCTCCAATTTATATTACCCAAAAGATTGGTAACTTGAAATTACATTAATATCTTCAATTTATAATACTCAAAATATTGGTAAACGTTTACATGTCGGTTAAAAATAATATAGAGTCAATATGGAGGAGCTAAAAGTAACATAGAGCTAGTATGGAGGAGATGTCCCTAAAAAAATAAAAGTAATAAAAATAATAAAATTCAATTTGTTACATTGTAAATTTATTTTTTATTAACAAAATTAGGAATAATTTTTTAGATTAAAAAAATTATAATATACACATTACATTAAAATATATAACATATAAATAACAACAATAAGTTTAGATTCATTTTACCTTATAAATTAGAATAATGATTATGCAACCATATTTAAATTTAATTAATAAGAACATAAAAAATTTAATACTTACAATAAACTTACAATATAACAATATGTTTAAGTAATAAAAATAATAAAATTCAATTTGTTACATTGTAAGTTTCTTTGTATTAATAAAATTAGTGTAGAATTTTGTAGAATTTTTCCTAAAAATCAGTTATCTTTGATACCATGTAGAACTTTTTCTACAAATCAGCTAGCTCGGATACCATGTAGAAATTTCCCACTTGTAGATCAACCTGGTAATGCAATGTACTAAAGCAAAACACTTGATCAACTTCTACAAACAATTTAGCGGAAGTTTAATCAACCATGAGCAACATCAATAAGAACACATATAACTGATAAGAAGGAATCAATCACACATAACATAGAAGAATTTACCTGGGGAAAGCACCTGCCTAAAACCCCATCTCTGTATTATCATGCAAGTGGAAATATAGTCTGGATTACACAAACCCTTAACTTGGAAGCTATCCAGCTCTGAATACAATCCCTCTACCACTCATAGACAGTCAAAGGCTTCTCAGAAACCTTCTCCTTTGCCCTCCAAGCCTCCTATTTCCTTGTACAGTTTCCTTGGGGTCCAGTGCTGCCACCTGTGTGAATTGGCCTCTTCACACACTCACTAACCTCTAATCTAACTGCACAAACTTGAAGGAGATAAATTCTCATCATGGATGAGCTTCCTTTATAGGAAAAATATTCATCCAACTGATAGTACACTGTCCCTTCTCTGATCTCAACTAGGTCTCTATCTGAACTGACATGCATGAGTTATTTAAGCTATAATATTCAGTTATCTGAAAATATCAGTTGTTACATGCATGCAAGCATTAACAAACTGAATCTCATTAATTTAACAACTTGTTAAATTAATCTAACTGGACTTGACTTAGTTAATTGAGCCAACTAATTACAACTCATCCTCATCAATTAACTGATGGATAAATTCCTTAATTAATAGATAAATTGTTGCATGTCCTCACATAGACTTCAAGTTTAATTTTCCTTAACTAATTAACTCTAGATGAATTAATTAATTAATTTTCAAACTGCTGTTAATATCGAATTCGAATTTACTTCCTATAGATAGACCAGGGACTGCTATAAATAGGATGGGACCCATAAATGATATTTTTAGAAGATGCTATTTTTAGCAGTTTCACCTCTCACCCAAGGTGGCCAAAATGCTCATTGGCCAAACTGCTATTTTTAGAAGTTTTATTTTTAGCAGTTCTATTTTTAGCACTTTCTAAATTTAGCATTTCTTGTTTCACACTTTTCAACACTCCCTCTCAACAAGAAAGGCTTCCTCTCGAACCCAATCCTGTAACTCTGGAATGTCCTACATGCAACACATCTACCAAGTGCGGTTGCTCCAGTAACACTCGGAACAGAAAACTCCCAACTGACCACTCTGTTGGGCTAGAAATATACTCTGATGTTGAAGCTCTACCTACTGCTGACAAGTGCTCCCTCTCTGACCTCTGCGCTACTGCAACATCTCCATGCATCTCGCACCGTTGCACCCTTCTTTGTGCTACCCTGCACTGTGCAACACACTTGTGCCTCTCGCATTGCTACAACCTGCATGCTTTGCGCTATCTTGGGATTCCCTACACTGTAGCTCTCTCTGCCGCTCCATCCGCATCTGTCTCTACCTAATTAGTCAGTGCCTACTATTCCACATTGGGGCTCCCGTAGCAAGGTCTCATCCAAAAGGTTGGGTACCTCAAGGATCCTGCCCCTTCTCCTTGGGACAATCACTTTACATCGCCCCACCTCCTACTTGGAGGTATGGCTGCATGTGATCCTTATGCCCACCTGGCTCGAAGTTTCCCCCTACTGGAGATCTCTGCATAAGTAGATATCTCTACTCGATCTCCTCTCAGCTTCCCCTATTGTGGCTACTCCACAACCTCCTGAAGCTGCTGCACCAATCGTGGCTCCTCCACAATTTTCTGAGACTTCTTCTAGCTCTGCATGTTGAGAGGTAATTTACTGTCCCTCTCAACCACCAAGTATCTAACCTTTGCCTTGCTCCTCAATGCTTTGCATGCATCTTGTACCTCAAGTGCATACAGGTTCTTGG
Organism: Pinus tabuliformis; assembly: GCA_031772625.1. Taxonomy (NCBI): domain Eukaryota; kingdom Viridiplantae; phylum Streptophyta; class Pinopsida; order Pinales; family Pinaceae; genus Pinus; species Pinus tabuliformis. Next base: position 68,509,441 of record CM062806.1, on the reverse strand, counting down.
CTAGCACACCAATCTATTTCCACTTTCCCGCCGTCACGAAATTTTCTAGGAAAAGAGCTAATTTTAAATCAACGATATCTCTCTCATCCAAACTCCGATTTAGCCGATTTTTTTTTTTTGATTTTGAGTATTTTTCCGCAAGGAATCCAAATTTGCTATTTATTTTTGAAAATGTTGTACAAAAATTTTTAGATCTGCTCTGCAAACTCTCAACCCAAAACTCAAAACTTTGAAATCTCCTCTTAGTATACGGTTCTTCCTTGATCAACTGTGCTCCAATACCATGTAGATTTTTTCTTACAAATCAGCTAGCTTTGATACCATGTAGAAAATTTTCTACAAATTAGCTAGCTCTAATACCATGTAGAAATTTCCCACCTGTAGATCAACCTGGTAATGCAATGTACTAAAGCAAAACACTTGATCTACTTCTACAAACAATTTAGCGGAAGCTTAATCAACTATAAGCAACAATAATAAGAACACATATAACTGATAAGAAGGAATCAATCACACATAACATAGAAGAATTTACCCGGGGAAAGCACCTACCTAAAACCCCATCTCTGTATTATCATACAAGTGGAAATATAGTCCAGAATACACAAAGCCTTAGCTTGGAAGCTATCCAGCTCTCAATACAATCCCTATGCTGCTCATAGACCGTCAAAGGCTTTTCACAAACCTTCTCCTCTACCCTCCAAGCCTCCGATTTCCTTATGCAGTTTCCTTGGAGTCCTATGTTGCCACCTGTGTGAATTGGCCTTTCACACACTCACTAACCTTTGATCTAACTGCACAAACTTGAAGGAGATAAATCTTCATCATGGATGAGCTTCCTTTATAGGAAAAAGATTCATCCAACTGATAGTACACTGTCCCTTCTCTAGTCTCAACTGGGTCTCTGTCTGAACTGACATGCATGGGTTATTTAAGATATAATATTCAGTTATCTAAAAATACTAGTTGTTACATGCATGCAAGCATTAACAAACTGAATCTCATTAATTTAACAACTTCTTAAATCTAACTGGACTTGACTCAGTTAACTGAGCCAACTAATTACAACTCATCCTCATCCTTTAACTGATGGATAAATTCCTTAATTAATAGATAAATTGTTGCATGTCCTCACATAGACTTCAAGTTTGATTTTCCTTAACTAATTAACTCAAAATGAATTAATTAATTAATTTTCAAACTGTTTTTAATATCAAATTCGAATTTACTTCCTATAGATAGACCAGGGACTGCTATAAATAGGATGGGACCCAGAAACGATATTTTTAGAAGTTCTATTTTTAGCACTTTCTAAAATAGCATTTCTTGTTCCACACTTTTCAACACTCCCTCTCAACAAGAAAGGCTTCCTCTCACCGATCCTGTAACTCTGGAATGTCCTGCATGCAACACATCTACCAAGTGTGGTTGCTCCAGCAACACTCGGAACAAAAAACACCCAACTGACCACTCTGTTGGGCTAGAACATACTATGATGCTGAAGCTCTACCTGCTGCTGACAAGTGCTCCCTCTTTGACCTCTATGCTACTGCAACATCTCCATGCATCTCGCACAGTTGCACCCTTTGCACTTGTGCTTCTCGCATTGCTGCAACCTGCATGCTCTGCGTTGTCCTAGAATTCCCTACACTATAGCTCTCTCTACCACTCCATCCGCATCTGTCTCTACCCAATCAGTCAGTTCTTGCTACTCCACATTGGGGCTCCCATAGCAAGATCTCATCCAAGAGGTTGGGTATCTCAAGGATCCTTCCCCTCCTCCTTGGGACAATCACTCTACATCGCCCCACCTCCTACTTGGAGGTATGGCTGCATGCGATCCCTCTGCCCACTTGGCTCGAAGTTTCCCCCTATTGGAGGTCTCCGCATGAGTAGATGTCTTTACTCGATCTCCTCTCAGCTTCCCCTGTTGTGGTTGCTCCACAACCTCCTAAACATACTGCACCAATTGTAGCTCCTCCACAATTGTCTGAGACTTCTTCTGGGTCTGTATGTTGAGAGATAATTTACTCTCCCTCTCGACCACCAAGTATCTAACCTTTGCCTTTCTCCTCAAGGCTTTGCATGCATCTTGTACCTCAAGTGCATACAGGTTCTTGGCTAGCACACCAATCTATTTCCATTTTCCCTTCGTCACGAACTTTTCTAGGAAAATAGTTGATTTTAAATCAGCGATATCTCCCTCATTTGAAATCCGATTCAGCTGATTTTTTTTTTTTGATTTTGGGTATTTTTCCGCAAGGAATCCAAATCTGCTATTTATTTCTAAAAATTTTGTACAGAAATTTTCAGATCTGCTCTGCGAACTCTCGGCCCAAAACTCAAAACTTTGAAATCTCCTCTCAGTATACGGTTCTTCCTTGATCACATGTGCTCCGATACCATGTAGAATTTTGTATAATTTTTCCTACAAATCAGCTAGCTTTGATACCATGTAGAACTTTTTCTACAAATCAGCTAGCTCTGATACCATGTAGAAATTTCCCACCTGTAGATCAACCTGGTAATGAAATGTACTAAAGCAAAACACTTGATCTACTTCTACAAACAATTTAGTGGAAGCTTAATCAACCATGAGCAACACCAATAAGAACACATATAAATGATAAGAAGGAATCAATCACACATAACACAGAAGAATTTACTCGAGGAAAGCATTTGCCTAAAACCCCATCTCTATATTATCATACAAGTGGAAATATAGTCTAGATTACATAAATCCTTAGCTTGGAAGCTATCTAGCTCTCAGTACAATCCCTCTGCTACTCATAGACAGTTAAAGGCTTCTCACAAACCTTCTCCTATACTCTCCAAGCTTCCTATTTCCTTATACAGTTTCCTTGGGGCCAGTGCTGCTACTTGTGTGAATTTGCCTCTTCACACACTCACTAACCTCTGATCTAACTGCACAAACTTGAAGGAGATAAATCCTCATCATGGATGAGCTTCTTTTATAGGAAAAATATTCATCCAACTGATAGTACACTGTCTCTTCTCTGATCTCAACTGGGTCTTTGTCTGAACTGACATGCATGAGTTATTTAAGCTATAATATTCAGTTATCTGAAAATACCAGTTGTTACATGCATGCAAGCATTAACAAATTGAATCTCATTAATTTAACAACTTGTTAAATTAATCTAACTGGATTTGACCCAGTTAACTGAGTCAACTAATTACAACTCATCCTCATCCTTTAATTGATGGATAAATTCCTCAATTAATAGATAAATTGTTGCATGTCCTCACATAGACTTCAAGTTTGATTTTCCTTAACTAATTAACTCAAGATGAATTAATTAATTAATTTTCAAACTGCTGCTAATATCGAATTCGAATTTACTTCCTATAGATAGACCAGGGACTGCTATAAATAGGAAGGGACCCAGAAATGTTATTTTTAGAAGATGTTATTTTTAGCAGTTTCACCTCTCACCCAAGGTGGCCAAAATGCTCATTGGCCAAAATGCTATTTTTAGAGGTTCTATTTTTAGCACTTTCTAAATTTAGCATTTCTTGTTGCACACTTTTCAACACTCCCTCTCAACAAGAAAGGCTTCCTCTCGAACCCGATCTTGTAACTCTAGAATGTCCTACATGCAACACATCTACCAAGTGCGATTGCTCCAGCAACACTCAGAACAAAAAACTCCTAACTGACCACTCTGTTGGGCTAGAAATATACTCTGATGCTGAAGCTCTACCTGCTGCTGACAAGTGCTCCTTCTTTGACCTCTGCGTTATTGCTAAAACTCCATGCATCTCGCATCGTTGCACCCTTCTCTGTGCTACCCTACACTGTGCAACACACTTGTGCCTCTCGCATCGCTGCAGCCTACATGCTCTGCATTGTCCTGGGATTCCCTGCACTATAGCTCTCTCTGCCGCTCCATCCGCATCTATCTCTACCCAATCAGTCAGTTCCTGCTACTCCACATGGGGGCTCCCATAGCAAGGTCCCATCCAAGAGGTTGGGTACCTCAAGTATCTTTCCCCTCCACCTTGGGACAATCACTCTACATCGCCCCACCTCCTACATCACCCACCTGGCTCGAATTTTTCCCCTACTGGAGGTCTCTGCATGAGTAGATGTCTCTACTCGATCTCTTCTCAACTTCCCCTATTGTGGCTGCTACACAACCTCCTGAAGCTGTTGCACCAATCGTAGCTCCTCCACAATTGTATGAGACTTCTTTTGGCTCTGCATGTTGAGAGGTAATTTACTCTCCCTCTCAACCACCAAGTATCTAACCTTTGCCTTGCTCCTCAAACCTTTTCATGCATCTTGCACCTCAAGTGCATATAGGTTCTTGGCTAGCACACTAATATATTTCCATTTTCCCGCTGTCACGAAATTTTCTAGGAAAAGCACTGATTTTAAATCAGCGATATCTCCCTCATCCGAACTCCGATTCAGCCGATTTTTTTTTTTTTGGTATTTTTCTACAAGGAATCCAAATCTACTATTTATTTTTGAAAATTTTGTACAGAAATTTTCAGAAAAATACCCAACAAAATTTTCAGATTTGCTCTGCAAACTCTCGGCCCAAAACTCAAAACTTTGAAATCTCCTCTCAGTATATGGTTCTTCCTTGATCACCTGTGCTCCGATACCATGTAGAATTTTGTAGAATTTTTCCTTCAAATCAGCTAGCTTTGATACCATGTAGAACTTTTTCTACAAATCAGCTAGCTTTGATACCATGTAGAAATTTCCCACCTGTAGATCAACCTGGTAATGCAATGTACTAAAGCAAAACACTTGATCTACTTCTACAAAAAATTTAGCGGAAGCTTAATCAACCATGAGCAACATCAATAAGAACACATATAACTGATAAGAAGGAATGAATCACACATAACACAAAAGAATTTACCCGGGAAAAGCACCTGCCTAAAACCCCATCTCTGTATTATCATACAAGTGGAAATATAGTCCGGATAACAAAAATCCTTAGCTTGGAAGCTATCCAACTCTCAGTACAATCCCTCTACTGCTTATAGACAGTCAAAGGCTTCTCACAAACCTTCTTCTCTGCCCTCCAAGCCTCCTATTTCCTTGTACAGTTTTCTTGGGGTCCAGTGCTGCCACTTGTGTGAATTGGCCTCTTCACACACTCACTAACCTCTAATCTAACTGCACAAACTTGAAGGAGATAAATCCTCATCATGGATGAGCTTCCTTTATAGGAAAAATATTCATCCAACTGATAATACACTGTCCCTTCTCTAATCTCAACTGGGTCTCTGTTTGAACTGACATGCATGAGTTATTTAAGATATAATATTCAGTTATCTGAAAATACCAGTTGTTACATGCATGCAAGCATAAACAAACTGAATCTCATTAATTTAACAACTTGTTAAATTAATCTAACTGGACCTGACTCAGTTAACTGAGCCAACTAATTACAACTCATCCTCATCCTTTAACTGATGGATAAATTCTTCAATTAATAGATAAATTGTTGCATGTCCTCACATAAACTTCAAGTTTGATTTTCCTTAACTAATTAACTCAAGATGAATTAATTAATTAGTTTTCGAACTGATGTTAATATCAAATTCAAATTTACTTCCTATATATAGACCAGTGACTGCTATAAATAGGAAGGGGCCCAGAAATGCTATTTTTATCAGTTTCACCTCTCACCCAAGGTGGCCAAAATGCTCATTGGCCAAACTATTATTTTTAGAAGTGCTATTTTTAGCACTTTCTAAATTTAGCATTTCTTGTTGCACACTTTTCAACAATTAAGAATAATTTTTTAGATTAAAAAAATTATAATATACACATTACATTAAAATATATAACATATGAATAGCAACAATAAGTTAAGATTCATTTTACCTTATAAATTAGAATACGATTATGCAACCATATTTAAATTTAATTAATAATAACAGAAAAATTTTAATACTTACAATAAACTTACAATATAACAATATGTTTAACCATGGGTATTCACGTCCATTGTGCCATAGATATTATTAACTTGTAAATACACTTAAAATTACTTTTGAGATATATCTACATCTCTATCACATTATAATATAAAATATAAATAGTAGCTATAAATTAAGATCTATTTTACCTTATAAATTAAAATAATAATTTTGTAACCATATTTAAATTTCATTAATAAGGACATAAAATCTTAATACTTACAATATGACGAGATTTTTAACCAGAAATATGCACCCCCACTTTACCATGGATATTATTAACCATACCATACCATGGACCAATAGGATGGCTCATCAATACCACATGTCCAAAAACTATCTTGAGAATCAATATAATACTTACAATATAACAAGATTTTTAACCATGGATACTCACCCCACTTTACTATGGATATTATTAACCATATCATACCATGACTTAACAATACCACATGCCAAAAACCATCTCTCATTTCACAATCAATATATATATATATATATATATATTAGATCAAGACACTCTCCATTGAAGTATGGAAGAGATGCAATTTCCTATCATATTATGTTATCTAAACATTTTGACACGGTGGAATTACATTAAAAAAATGAAAAAAAAATTTGACTTATTGAAATTACATAAAAATTAAAATCAAAATTAAATTAAAACATAAAATTAATAATTAAACCAGCGTAGATCCGTCTTAACTCTGAATCTATCAAACACGGAGAGGGGTCAAATCTCTCAAGGTGTAAACCTTTATTCAAGTTTTGCACTCATAAAAGAGGTTTTCACCAAGACCGATTTGATCCCTCTCGGCCCTTGATAGATCCAGAGTTCAAATGGATCTAGGCTATTTTAATTATTAATTATTAATAACTATAATTAATGATTTAATTTTTATTTTTATATAATTTAACATACAAAAATGTGATTAAAAAAAAAAAAAACATTTATAACATATTTTGATTGTAAAATGAGAGATGGCTTTTTGGGCATGTGGTATTGATGAGACATGGTATTGTCCCATGTTATTGTAATAAAGCCTATTTACAACTAATAATATCTATGGTAAAATTGGCCTGAATATCTATGGTTAAAAATATTTGTTATATGGTAAGTTTATTGTAAGTATTAAAGTTTTTATATGCCTATTAATTAAATTTAATTTTTTTTACAGAATCATTATTTTAATTTATAAGGTAAAATGGGTCTTGACTTATAGCTACTACTTATATGTTATATATTTTAATGTGATATGTATATTATTATTTTATTTTATATAAAAAATTATTCGTAAACAAAATTACAATATAACAACTGAATTTAAGCTTCTATGATCCATATCTTATGTGTTAAAAATCTTTTTAGGGAAATTACAATATAACAAGTGAATTTAGGCTTATGTGATCCATATCTTATGTGTTGAAATATTTTAGGAGAAATCACAATATAACTAACAAGATGGGGAATCAAATCATGGCAAATCAAATCATGGCACCAGAGTAAATAGAGAAAGCAATGTCGAGACTCTTAATATTTTTAAGGGCTATATTTTTATATTATTACATATAGTGTTTTATTTCAAATAATTTTATTCTTGAATCTAAATATTTGACTTAATATCTAACCATAGCTTATGGTAAATTTAATTTTAATATAATTCAATATAAATATTTAATTCTTGAATCTAAATATTTGACTTAATATCTAACCATAACTTATTAGTAAATTTAATTTTAATATAATTCAATATAACTATTTAATTTTTCAATCTAAATATTTGACTTAACATCTAACTATAACTTATTAGTAAATTTGATTTTGATGATGGTTAACGTCCACTGAGACCAAACTTTGGTCTATCGAACCTAAAGAAACGAATTATTTAGTTTGATTTAAGATTTTATTCCTATGCTCAAAAAGCTTGGAGAGAAGCCTCCCGAGCTCACTGTAATTTTGACATCGTAGAAGGCTAGGAAGGTCAGTATTGCAACAAAGATTTTGAAACTGAGATCTAATGTGGTTGTATGTGAGGCACTCTAAGAGGAAGTGATTTTCATCCTCGATGTTTGTATTCTCACAGAGATGGCATAACCTTTCCATCCATGGTGTTTTAGGCACTGCCCAATGACCCGTTTCACTATGGAGCTCATGAGAGTTCGTTCTAATCTTGGCTATATTAATTTTCTTCTTTGAGCTAGTTAAAACAGAGATATACTTTTGATCTTCTAGGGTGGGGTTGATGACCTCCTTATAATATCTTAATTTTCTTTTAGCTGTTAAATCTGTTGGAAACTGAGAGGGGGGTGAATCAGTATTTCTTTTCAATTGTTATTTTTACCAGTTTAAATATTTATATTTAGAACACAAAATGAACAATAGGAATAAATGCTCTTATTAATATAATCTTTAAAATAAAAATAGATACAAAATATATAAGGTTCCAATCTGTTGCCAAGCACCAACTTGGACTTTTGTGAGGCTTCAACCTCTAGAGCACCAACTCTGTCTTGTCAAGGCACCAACCTTGGCTTTAGGAGAACCAACTCCCAGGAAACCAATCCTTCCAGTTCTGAGGCACCAACCCCAAGGACAGCAATCCTTCCAGTTCTGAGGCACCAACCTCAAGGGCTCCAACCCTCTGCTGCAAACTGTCTAGATCTGTTTTTTCAAGGCACCAACCTTGGATTTAAGAGCACCAACTCCAAGGACACCAATCCTTCCAACTTCTGAGGCACCAACCCCAAGGGCTCTAACCCAATCTTGTCAAGGCATGTTTGATAGTAATGTTTTGCTCCCAAAAATCTTCTTTACTGAATTCTATCATTTTACAGCTTCACTGTAGTCTCCATGCTACAACATCAATGGAAACCAGTCTTCATATGAAGAAGTCTTTACAACTCTTCATACTATCCACACAGAGTCTGCAAAAGTTATCTCATGATGATATCAAATAGCCATCATGATCTCTAATAATGTCTCCATACAACTTTAGTGAGTCTATAATTAGCTGCACTGAGCTCTGCACAAGAACCAACTCTCTGTTTCAAGCCTCTGTTCTACCTGTCACAGTAACTGCTTCAGGTGTGACTGTTTCTCACTTTTCTCTTACTTCCCATAAACAAAATCACATATGCTTTAATGCTAGTGTTGGCTACTTCTCCCTTCAAACGATGTCAGATAAAACTTTATTTATTGCATCACAGAATTATTCTTCAGAATGCGTTATATACCTGATTAATTCATCACAAGTTTGAGTCTTTCACAGGTTAGCCCGATCAACAAAGTTGCTCACCCGTCGGCTTCCTCCTGTCCTGCTAGACCTTCGGCTTGCTCTTGTCCTGTTGGACCTACCACTGCCTCTGTTTCTTCCAGTTTGCCAACTCCTAAGACTTTCCTTGTTCTCTATTTTACATGCCTGATACCCCTGACCTTTGGCTTCCTTTTTCCGTTGGCTCTTCGGCTTCCTCAATGCTCGCTTGATATTTCAGCTTCCTCTATGCTCACTCTTCAACTTCCTCTGTCTCTTCAAATCCATCAATACTCACAGGACACGTTAATTAGGAAGAGAGACCATCTTTATTATTATTCAAATAATAGAATTATTCTTTACGGCAATCGTAACATTCATGAACAGTCAGAGTTATTCCTTTAAACCCACAATCGCAATCACAACATTCTAGAGGTCTTTATAAGTCATGCCCATAGTACAGCCGATGGCCGATAGCCGATTCCCCTATTGCCGACAAAGCGGATGTGATTATATAATTTTAGCTAGTTGTAAATAACTCCGTAGGGTCCATCGCCTTATCGCAATCGACAGTTTATATCGTTACACTCCTTCAAGACTTGCGATTGAACCAGATGTGATATTACATTAAAAAAAAGTTAATATACCCATTGGGTCTGTATATATATGTATATATTGCAATCGCAGGTTTGCATCCCTTTGAAACTTGCGATATTGCAATTGGAGCTTTAATATGACAAGGCCTTAAAACACTTGTGATATATAACTCCCGACACGGCGGACACGATATAACATTAGGGCGTATTACAATGGTGCAGTCGGGTCCGTGATATTGTCGCAATCGGCGCTTTCAATGTGGCAAGGCTTTACACGAGGCTTTCGATATGGCGGTTGCGATATAGTATTAAATCATGTTATAATGTTGCAGCGGGTCCATAGTAATATCGCAATCGGAGCTTTCAATGTGGTAAGACTTTATACAAAGATTACGATATGGTGGATGCGATATAGCATTAAGGGTTGTTACCATAAACTATTCGGGTCTGTTTACATATCACATCATGTTCCTTTTTGCTCCTTCCGATAATTCTGATATGCCTTCTTTGTTAACTCCTCCGTTAACAAACTCTTACTCATGGCTCTTTCGATGGGCTCTTCCGCTCTTCTGATGGCTTCTCCTCTTTACTCTTTCTCTTTCTCTTCTGATGTCTTCTGATATCTTTTCCGATATGCCTCTCTTGCTCAATAGGTCTTCCTTTGATTGCTCCTATTCTTGAATTCCAATGTCTATCCAAGGGCTTCCCTGATGGCTTTGCTCCTTGGCTTCTTGCTCCTGTTTCTTCATGGATCTACTCTGCTTCCCCTTGGCTTCATATCATCATTTAGTATCCTAGAATATTTCCATATTGACATCAATGACAATCTAGGTCAACAATCACCCCCTTTTTTATTGATGGCAATATTCTTCTTTTCTCCCCCTTTGACATCAATGGAAAATGAGTGCTATGGGACTCCCCCTATCAAATTGCTTCTGTTCTTTATGAATAGTAGATCTTCATGGGTATGTTACTCCCCCTGTAATAGTGCTCTTATTTTTACTCAAGATAGAAGGATTGATGCTTTATCATCAATTAGCACAATATCCCCTCTTCATGTCTCAGAACTACTTTATCATGGCTTCAACAATGCTTAAAGATGATCCACTTCAATGCTTTCAAACAGATTGCAAATAGCCACACACCAAGTGTCCAAGTCCAGGTTTTTATGCTTCAATCCATATTTTGTTGTCTCTGTTACACTAAAAAATGTCACCATGACTACTTACAGTTAGTATGGCTCAAATCAACAGTCATGCTACCCTCTTAGGCAAGTCTTATGCTTCTGCTATCCATCTCAAACTCAAAGAAGAGAGAAAGTCTTGTAAAAATGTGTTTATCTCTGGGGACGCAGGTTCTCTCTAGCCTTACCTGCGGGGACGCTCACCATGTTCACAAAAGCTGCATCCATGGACGCTCTGTATGTTAAGGGACAGGTGCGTCCTTCTGTAAAAGGCAAAATGCGCGAGTTTCATCTTAAAAAAGTTACTTGTGGTTACTTCTAGAACCTTCTAGAGGTCGGTTTGATGAAATGGATGCGCCTCCAGTTGGTTCATGTGTCTCTATTAAGGGGGAACTTATCCCATCAATAAGGGAGCTATCCCACCCAAAGAGGGGGATTATCCCATTGGTAGTGGACCTGAATAACCTCTTTACAGCACTATAAATAAAGACATTGAGCCAGAGGGAGAGGAGGTTGGAGCTATACATTTTCTTTGGGTAAATGCTGCAGGATTTAGGTCTCCCATTTAGAATCTTGTGAGGAGAGATTGTCTTTACTTGATTCTACTTGGAAGTGGGTGAGCTTTGTCAAAGTAGAGGAAAACCCTTGATGGACCCTGGGAGGAACTTGCACAACACCAAGGCCAGGTTGTAAGAGTTTCTTTGTTTCGTTATTAATACAAACTGGTTTATTTTTCTCAATAGCTTGTGTTAATGAGTTATTTCATGTGTTCCTTGGTCTGCATGTTGAATATATGTTTTATTATATGAAATACAAGTGCTTGGTAATTGTTTGATTGTTTGTGGTTGCAGGAATTGATGTGAAGGAGGAGCTCATCCGGATCGGCAAGGACGGACTACAACAACAGCGTTTTGGAATAAGGTAAGCCTAAACACTTGTAGTTTTCATGTTGTAAAAGGTATATTTAGAGAAAGATCACTCCATTTTGTCTTGTTTGTCGCTAGAGAGTTTAGACTCCTAGGGAGGTCCGTTGTGTCCGCACAAACGACTTTTTCTGCCACGACAAATTGGCGACTCCACTGGGGAATCCATTAATGAGAGAGTCTTTTCCTTTGTGTGAACTTTGCTTTGAGAAAATCATTTTTATTTTCTGGTTTTTGACTGTGAGAATTAGTATTTGGGTGGCTTAGCTTTAGATTTAGTTAGATTTGGTTTTTCTTAATTTTTCCAGAAGGACGCACCCTCTAAGTACTGCACAGTGCGTCTTTGGACGCGCTGTTTCCGTTTGCACAGAGCGGGCCCACACCTGTTGTAACGGGTTGCCTGCGTCTTCCTGTAAAATTTAGGAAAATTCCATTTTTTACTTTAATTGCTTTTAGATTTTGATATTTCTTAGTGTTTTCTGCCCAGATCCTTTAGTACCCTGTCAAAAATTTTCACCTGAACTTGTTTTGTGAGCTTTGAGTGTTTTAGTGGATTTCAACGAAGTTTAGACCTAGGGTTTGATTTTTGGGTAGGTCCTGTAGTGACTTTGACGGTAGAAAGTTGTCCAGCCTTAGATCTCTCTGGTTAGTCAGCCTTCTTAGAAGTCGGGCCTGTCGTAAAGTCTCCTTGTGTGAGCAGCTTGCCATTTAAGTTGTTTTGGGTCAAATTTCGAATTACTTGTTTATAAAGTGTTGATTTCCATTTTACAAAAGAACAAAAAGATTAGAGTTTTGTTTTGGCTAGTTTTTGGTTCTGCAATAAGCTAGTCCTTGATTTGATTGTGATCAAGTAAAACACCTTAGAATAATCATTGTTAGTTTTGGCCTCGTTAAGATTGCTTAGAGTAAATTTGCCTTTTAGTTTGCTTATGAGTGGATTTTCGTAGATTTTAATAGTCGTTAAGATTGATTTTTGGTTATATTAGATTTATTTGCTTTATTAAAAGAAAAATACAAAAACATCTTCTTTAAAAGTCTTGTTTCAAGTAGCTTTTTGTTTTTAAAAGAGGAAAAGAGTTTTTTCGTGCATGTAAAGAGCGGTCATGTTTTTATGCTTGGAAAAGACAAACGAATTGTTTCTTTGATTGTCTTCAATTAAGAAGTTGCTTTTATAAAGATTGCATTCTCTCAACTTTTTAGTTAAGCAATTCATCGAAAAAGTAAAGTAGTGTGTAAATCATCCTAGGTGCATTTTGTAGTGGTTTCGAGTCGAGTCAACACACCACTGGTTTCACTTCCATCACCTTTTGACTTAAGAAACAACCTTAAAAGTAACGCTTAAATTAAAATTGAACTAGTAACTTTTATTTTCTAGGGCTCTGAAACACCAACATAGCTTAGGCTAGGGTCTTGGAGTAGGTGAGTACTTAACTCTCCAAGACTACAAAACCAAACAGATAGTTTATCTTGAGTAGATCAAATCCAATTGTTTCAGTTACATTCTGGGAAAGCTCCTCTTAAAGGAGAAGCACGAGCTCGTGTCCGAACCAGTGAGGGGATCATTCCTCCCTCGTTGGGAACGACGCCAGACAGTACGTATTACAAACGGTAAACCTCGGATTAACCATTGTCGAGGAGCCAGGGGTCACTTATCGGTAAACCTTGGATTACTGTCAAGGAGCCGGTAAGGGGATTGAGCTTGTTACTCTGCCCTTGCGTGCTGTCGGAGTTTAGACTGTTCCCCCAGGTGTAATTGTTGTGATTGGTAACCTTAGTGGCCATAATCTCTAGGATTCTACCCAAGGTGACGGTGGAGGGAAGGTCCCACTGTACCTGGAGCAGACGTCGGCTATACTCACTTGGATTTTCTGGGGGGTTCACTTCACTTCGAGACGGTTAAAGTGGAGGAACTTGGTCCAGTCTATTCATTAAGCAGGTTGTCGGCGTAACTGTTCCACCCGCCATTTCTGTACTGAATCCTGCGAGGTTGGACCTAATCACCAACTAGCGCTTTTGGTCCGGAAGATACTGTTTGTGTGTGGTTTGACGCTCTAGATTCTTTAGGCGTGTGCTTCAAATTTGTTTGCTTCTTAGAAGACTTTAGGTGGTTTGATTTGAAATTTTTACTTTGTTTTCGTGTGTTGTAGTTAAAATCTTTAATTGTGGCGGAATTACCGAGACAGTCCCGTAGAATTCGGGGCCAATCTCCTGAAGTTGTTTCTGTGGCCGAATTGTTGAGAAGATCCCGTAGACTCAGGGGTGAACCTCCTCGAGACGACCCCAGTAATTTAGAAGGTTTAAAGGTCCTTGTAACTCCTCCTAGTGGCAGTAGAGTAGGTTCACCTGAAGAAGGAGAATCTTCCTTGGTAGTCCATCCAGATTACCAAAGTTTAGAAACAGGTTACAATCCCGAAACTGTTACAGTTTCCGAGCTTGCTGGTAGTTTTTCATCTGCCAGTGAAACAGGCGAAGAACCTGAAATTTCCGAACCTGTTACTCCAACTCCTAGTGTTCCTGATTCACCAAGAATAGAAAGAATTATCACCGAAAATCTTCCTGTTGGATTAATTGCTATAGAAGAACTTGTTCCAGAGGAAGAAATAGGCGTCTCTGATTCTGAAGATCAAATTACCCTTGATCTAAGGGAGCGTGAATCCATCTTTTACAGTCCTCCTAGAAGTACTTCTTGGTACCTTGCGTTAACCAATTTTTTAGACAACTCAGTAGGTTTTTCTACACCTCGTACTCCTTTTCCACCTAGAGGAATTCATACTCCTGTAAATATGTCTGGTCAGTCATCTGTGTTTACGCAAAGTCCTGAATCTTTTTTACATGGCGGTCCTTCTGTTCCTACTGGGTATCAATCTCTTTCTGGTACCTTTGCGGGAGCATCTCCTCAACCCATTGATCATGGGTTATTAGTTGGAAACAGTGGTAATGTACCATTGAGTATAGGTGACATTTACATGATGTCAGGTTCAGTTCCCGTTACCCAACCTCAAGGTGGCCAATTACCGCCTGGGGGCAACCTTCGTTAATGCCTGGGGGGCAACCTCAAGGTACTTCATTCGTGTCTGGGGGGCAACCTCAAGGTCAATACGCTCCTATGGGGCAATACATACCTCAAGGTCAACCCCAGCCTCAATATGTACCCCAAAGTCAACCTCAGTATCAATATCAACCTCAAGGATGGCAACCTCAAGGATGGCAACCCCAAGGGTATCAACCTCAAGGATACCAACCTCAAGGTCAAGGTCAACCCCAGTACCCGTATTTACCTCAAGGTTATCAACCTACGGGTCAATACTCTGGTCAAAGTTATCAACCACCTCAAGGGCAATCATATGGGACTGCACCTTACAATTATCAACCCTATCCTCAATCCGGCTATGGATCTCAGTATCCTCAACCTGTTACGGGTCAATACCCTGGAATGTTATTGTGGGATCCGTCACAGGGTCAACAGATGTCGCAACCAAGTATACAGTCGGTACCTCAAGCAGGACAACCTGTAGTTCCTGGTCCACCCCAGCAACCGCAACCTGTCCAGTCAAGTGTTCAGACCCCTGTAACTTCGATAGTTACTCAGCCGCCAATTGCACCTGGTACTCCATCTCAACGGCTGCAGCAACTACCGCCACATCTACCATACTTACTTCTGGAGTATCGGCAGCTCCGGTTTCTACTGTCCCTGTAACCACTCCTCAGACATCTGTACCGTTGTCTGGATCTACGATTCAAACCACAGTCCAGATGCCTGTAGGCCAACCTGGTACAAGTACGGTTGTTACTACTCAACCTCAATTTGTTCAACCTCCGTACCAGGGACAGTATCAACCTGGGCAAGCTGCCCAACAACCGGTTTACCAGTATCAACCGTATCCTGGGTACACTTATCAACAACCTCAGCAACCCCAGTACGGTCCGGTTAATCCTGGTTTTCCAGGAGGATATAATATCCCAAATGCGACTCCTGTTCCTAGTTATCCTGGATATCCTCCTCCTGGGGCTGGTATTGTGACCCAGAGTTTTAGAGATCCTAACCGGCAGTTACCGTTTATCGCAACTTTGGATTTACCCGACTTGACGCGCCTAACGAACGATCCAATTCAATATCTTCAGTTCTGGCCGCCAATGCCAAATAAGTTGCCCAGCGATATACCCAAGTTCGAAGGTAAGTCTGGAGAGGATCCGTCCAATCACGTGATGACTTACCACCTCTGGTGTGCTTCAAATTCCATCTCGGATGATTCGATCCGTTTACGTCTTTTTCAGCGTACGCTCATTGGTCTCGCGGCCAAGTGGTACATTGAGTTACCACGGGCCTCTTTTTACAACTTTAGCCAGTTAGCTACCTCGTTCTTAACTCATTTTCAGTTACCAGTCAGATACGATAACGGTACAGAGTTATTAACTTCACTAAAACAATCGACCTCCACGTATATTTCAGATCACATCCATGAGTGGAGACGTCGAAGGAGATTAGTGAAAGTTTTTATCCCGGACCAAATCTTAGCTGAATGGTTTGTCAAATCATTATTACCAAGAATTACTGAAGATGTAGCTAAGGCCGGAGTAGTTACTGAGGAGCAAGTCATTGCTCAGGCACAATACCTTGACTTAGTTTACACTCAGTCGGGTACGTTACACGAGAAGATTCCGGATCTTCCAAAGTCGAACCAAATCGCTGCTGCTCCTTCGGGATCTCATGCCGCTGATGGTATGATTGGTATCGTGACTACGAAGAGCAAGAAGAAGTCTTCCAAGGCTTCAACTACTCCAATTATCACTTTGCCTGATTCTCCGACAGGAGAGTCTTCTCCTGAACTCACCGCCGACATTCACGCTGTAGAGTCATCTACGGCCAAACCAAAAAACGGTGGAAAGAAGAAAGGAAAGAAGAAGGCTAAAGCAGACAAGGCTCCAAAGGAGAAAACTGAAAAGTCGGAAACCAATGACGAAAAGCGCAAACCTCGATATCCTTGTCTCATTTGTGAAGAGGATCATTTTACGAGAGACTGCCCTCATCGGGCCGAGGTAGTGAAAATAGTCAAAGGTTCTCCCACTCCTGCTGTGTTAAAAAATCCATTTCCAGAGCAGGAGAATAAGATGATAGGTTCTTCTTCGAATGCCAGTGAAGAACCCATTTTGATGATGTCTCATGTGAGGATTGCGACTCGATCGCAAGATTATGGTAGTAAGGCTCCTGTTGATGGCAAGGAAGCAGAATCTTCTCACTCTAACCCATCAACCTCAGCTCCTGGTTCCGATCCACTACAGATCGAAAAACCTAACCCAGACTTAGTGATTAAGCCGCCCGCCAAGGGTGTACTTCGAAGGTCTGCTTTCAATCCACATGCGAGAGCAGCCCAGAATTACAACATTGTTGAGGACTTAGCTGTTTCACCTTCAGCAATGTCGGCACTCGAAGTGCTGCAATCATGTCCAGCACAACGAAAATTGCTTTTGTCGGCTATCGGAGCTGTCGATGTTCAGGACCCGAACCTAATGATCTTTGATCTAGAAAATAGTACACCACGTCTCCCCCATCAAATGGCTTTCCAAATTCCAGTGATAGTCAAAAACAGGCCTATTCATCGGACTGTGATTGATGAGGGAGCTTCTACGTGTATTATGTCGATTCAATGTTGGAGATCGCTTGGTTCTCCTTCGTTGAACCAATCCCCCACCATCCTTAAGGCCTTTGATGGCCGTGGGTTCCGTCCGTTTGGTATTCTACAAGAATTGCCTATAGGGGTCGAAGGTAAAACCGTTAGTCTGGATGTGGAAGTGGTTGATGCCCCTCTAGACTACAACCTTCTTTTGGGTCGAAGTTGGTCATATGCTATGACAGCGGTCGTTTCATCGGTCTTCAGAGTAATTAAGTTTCCACATAACGGTAAGATCGTGACTATTGATCAGCTGACATACTTTTCATCCGACCCAGCCTCTTCAGAGACTATCCAACATGTTGGTAAGACGACAATCCCTTATAGGGACATTGGTGTAGGTTTAGTTAAGGATTCCGGTTTACTGGGAACTTTTCCTCTCCCTCCACTCAGCGTAGACCCTTCGTTTGCAACAATTCATATGATCACGTCAGAAAACATTATTTATGATGATCCTTGGTATGTTCCATCTGACTCTGAGATAGACTCGTTCGGTGATGTTATGCCGTTGAGTCCGTATGAAATTGCTTATGAAGCTCTTATGTCTTTTACCGATTTTCATTCAACCGAAACCGACCAAATGAATGTGGTCAGTGAAGAGTCACTTTTCACCTCACCCTTAGAACGGATAACGTTTCCCGAAGACGTGTCATCTGACGAACAACTTCGCGAAATCCTAAGTGTAGATGATCTACCATGGAAAGATCTCCATCACAGATCTTCGTTTTTACCTAAGTATTTCAATTGGTTTATTACCATCACTAGAATTGATCTATTTGGATTTTGAAATTCTATATCTATTTACCGATGATATGTTAAGGACGATGCATTTGAAAATGATTTTTCATCTATCTTTACCGCTGAATATGTCAAAGACGCTCAGGATCCAATGAAACATTCTGATTCAGAGTTGAATTTAGGGAATATTTCTCGTACTATTCCCATTGATATTTCAGTGAAGCCCGGAATCGAGGAGAACATTCATATAGGTGCCGCATGTACTGCAAAAGAAATCCAAACTTACAAGGCCCTATTCCAAGAATTCCGCGATGTGTTCGCATGGTCTTACGAGGAAATGCCGGGAATCGATCCTGCCATTGTTGTTCATGAAATCAAAACCTACCCGGATGCTAAACCCATTCGGCAACGGTTGCGTCAGATTCACCCTCGAAAAGCGGCTGCGATTAAAGCAGAAGTCGAAAAGCTGTTGAAAGCAGGTTTCATTTATCCGATCCCGTTAACGGATTGGGTATCGAATATTGTTCCCGTCAATAAAAAACAAGGAACAATAAGAATCTGTATCGACTATAGGGATATCAATCGAGCTTGTCCAAAAGACAACTATCCTACGCCTTATATCGATCAAATTATTGATGATTGTGCCGGAAGTGAAATGTTTTCCTTCATGGATGGTTTCTCGGGCTATAATCAAATCAATATTCTACCTGCCGATCAACCAAAAACGGCATTCATTTGTCCATGGGGGACATTTGCTTATTGCAAATTACCTTTTGGACTTAAGAATGCCGGCGCTACTTTTCAACGGGCGATGTCTTATGCATTTCATGACATCAAGCACATTGTGCAACCCTATCTCGATGATTTGCCTGCTCATTCTTTACATCGAGCTGATCACCTTGTCCACTTACGAGCAATCTTTATGAGGTGTAGGCATTATCGAATTCGGTT
The DNA here is from genome assembly GCA_031772625.1 of Pinus tabuliformis. Classification (NCBI taxonomy): domain Eukaryota; kingdom Viridiplantae; phylum Streptophyta; class Pinopsida; order Pinales; family Pinaceae; genus Pinus; species Pinus tabuliformis. The sequence goes on along the minus strand of CM062806.1, from coordinate 68,490,163 downwards.
GAATCCCCACAAGTGTGTTTTCTGTATAGAAACAGGTCGATTGCTGGGATTTGTTGTTTCAAAAACCGGCATTCGCGTCGATCCCTCGAAAGTCGAGGCTATCATCAAATTGCCTCCTCCTTCGAGTTTGCGCCAACTCCAAAGTTTGCAAGGGAAAGCGAACTTTTTACGCCGATTCATCCCAAACTACGCCGAGGTCACTAAAGGTTTTACACGGTTGTTGAAACAGAACGCACAATTCTTTTGGGACGAGATTGCCCAACAATCTTTTGATGCACTTAAACACGCGTTGACCCATGCACCGTTATTGCATCCTCCCAACTACAACCAGGACTACTTCTTATACCTCGCAGCTTCGCATTCCACCATTGGAATGGTGTTAGTTCAAGAAGATGAATTCGGAGTGGAGCATGTGATATATTATCTTAGTAGAACCTTAAATCCCACTGAGTTAAAATATTCGCATGTGGAGAAATTGGCCCTGGCAGCCGTTCAAGCTGTCCAGCGTTTTCGTCACTACATTCTTCTCCGCAAAACTACAGTTATTTCGGATTGCAACCCTATGATTTATATTTTGACAAAACAACTGCTAGGGGGCAAGTACTCTAAATGGATTGTCATCCTGCAAGAGTTCGACTTGGAGTTCGAGAAGTCCAAGTCTAAGAAATCTTTAGTTTTTGCGGAATTGATGTGTGATTTCCCGAGTGCTGACACAGAGACTGTGGCAGAAGAGTCCATTGCGGACGAATCTTTGTTTCTTATTAGCACTTTAGATCCGTGGTATGGGGATATAATCATCTATCTCCAAACCCAAACCTTTCGGCCTGAAGCTTCCAAGGAAGACCGTCGAAAAATTCGGTTTCGATCCCAGCAATACAAAATTATTGGAGATACACTTTATCGCCGGGGGGCAGACTTAGTTTTTCGACGTTGTTTAACTCACGAAGAGGCTGAGAGAGTTTTGAATGATTGTCACTCTGGAGCATGTGGCGGTCATATGTCTGGGTATGCCACAGCTCAGAAGGTGTTGCGCGCTGGCTATTTTTGGCCGTCTATGTTTAAAGATTGTATCATTGCCGTCAGGAAATGCCACAACTGTCAAGTGTTTGATCGCAAGATGCGCGCTCCACCTGCTCCTCTCCACCCTATAATTGCCGCTGGTCCATTCGCCAAATGGGGTATTGACTTTATTACTTGTAACCCTCACTCGGCGGGGGGCATGCGTATATCATCCTCGCGGTTGATTATTTTACTAAATGGGCCGAGGCGATGCCTACATTCGACGCAAGCGGCAAGACAGCTGCAGTTTTCGTATTCAATCATATCATAACTAGGTTTGGTGTCCCACAAGCAATCATTACTGACCATGGAAGCCATTTTCGAAACGTCATGATGACTGAACTAACAAGCCAGCTTGGTTTGCGCCACGATAGCTCTACTCCTTATTATCCGCAAGCCAACGGTTTGGTTGAGTCAATCAACAAAGTTCTAGTCATCATGATTCGACGGATCATTGGTATCCATCGAACGAATTGGCATAACATGTTATTTTCGGCGCTATGGGCATATCGAACTTCAGTGAAAAATTCAACAGGTTTCACCCCTTTCCAGCTAGTTTATGGCTTAGAAGCTGTGTTACCTATTGAATGCGAAATCCCATCACTTCAAATGGCTGTCGAATTACTTCCAGCTACTTCCGAAGAGGAGAAACGGTTATTATACTTGGCTAAATTAGATGAGACTCGACGTGACGCTACTTTAGCTATCGAGACTCACGCGAAACGAATGAAAGCTCAGTATGATAAAAATGTAACCCCTCGAAGTTTTTCGGAAGGAGACCTAGTACTATTATATGATCAAGCTAACGATAAGCTAGGTGCCGGAAAATTCGTTCCCATGTGGCATGGGCCCTACATTGTAAAGCGAAAGCTAGCAAAAGGGGCTTATGAGCTAGTTGATTTTGATGGGGACTCTTTGGGTAAACCCAGAAATGGACTTTACCTAAAGAGGTATTATGCTTAAAATGATGGGTATGGAGAAATTTTTAGATAGGTTAGATTTTCTTTCTAGCTAGCAAGTGTGTTAGTTTAGTCAGTGTGCTTAGCTTAGAGAGTGTGGTTTTTCGTCGTTATTTTGGCTTATCTTGGTTTTACTCTTGATATTGTAGATGTCGACGCCTCTCCAAACATACATTGGATTTGCTGATGGTGCTTGTCGTAGTACACGGAATATCTCTTCCGCAGCTTGGGTTATCTATTCACCCTCTGACGAGTTAGTTTCTATGCATGGGGTAAGCCTCGGTCAAACAACGAATAACATTGCAGAATACAGTGCAGTGGTTGAATTATTATCCGAATCTATTTCATTTGGAATTCGACGTTTGATAGTGAGGTTAGATTCTGAACTTGTTGTATTACAGCTTAATAGAGTTTATGCCATTAGAAATCCTGTGTTATTAAGGTTGTTTTTGAGAGTGCGTCTCTTGGAACGTGAATTTGATTACATTGAATATCAACATATTCCAAGGTCCTTAAATACATTAGCAGATGCAATTGCTTCTCGAGTGTTGGACAGACATTTACAATAATCATGCAAGTAAATTTAAAAACATTTCATCATACATGTTAAACAGGATAAGCCGGTAATAATGATATATATAGATAGAAGTGTGTCAAAAAATATATACATCGTCTTCGATCATAGGTTGAAAACACCTTATGATCGGCAAAATGATAGTACAAAAAGTCAAAAATGTCACATGTGACTACAAAAGTGACTAGTCAATCACTGGTGGTGCTCTCTGTATGACACCACTGCGCGGGCTACCTTACGCAAAAATCTCCTAAACGGTCCAGGGACCGCGACTACAAAACGCTGAAGCCTGATAGCAATGTCATCCATAGTAGTCTCAGGTATATCTGCCGTGAGACGCTCTAGATCATGCTCCAACTCAGCTAGTACTTCTGCTGCCGCGTCCTGTGGGGCCGGTACCGGTGCAGCTGGATGTAGTCTATCAAAAGGCCGGAGGTTGGCTGGACGCTGTGGACCAACATCTGCATTTTGAAAATTTTACTGTTAGTTTTGAGACGATATATATGAAAAATAAAAAATACATAATTAGAAAACTTGTGAAAATAAAAGTACCTCTGTCGTCCCATTGTTCTCCCTGTGGAAGAACCATGTCCGGATCACCTCTAAAATCCATTCCGGCATACGGAAAGTCCTGTATCGAAAAAACCTGGTCCTCTAACCAGTGAAAGTAACTATCTGAGAATCGAACCACTGCCGCACCCTCGTCAGGATGTCGGGCCATCACCACAACCCATCGTATTAGCTTTGGCTCCCGAGGACCCAAGATATCAACAGTGAGTTGCTGAGGGATCAGCATTGGAACTCTCTCCAAGGCAAAGCTCACGACTATAGGCCCATATCCAAAAGTTTTTAGTTGTCCGTTCTTTGCCTTGGTCAGTTGGCTCTTCATATGAGCCGACACAGCTTCACACCAGTTGAAAATGGTACCTTGGTAACAGTCAATTGCCATCCGCATTTGGGATCCGGAAGCAATGTGTAAAGCGGCCGCGCCGCAAATTCTGGTAACCGTGAACGCTATGACTTTGAGTTCAGGTAGAGTGATGTGTTTTATCTCTATGCCTTTTGAATGGTGAGCCCCACGTGTGCACCAATCCTCGCGGAGACTATCAAGGGGTTGGCCACCCGGCCTAGTCCCCGCAAGATTGAGTTGCTCGCCTCTGTTTGGCAAGCCAGTGAGAAAGTATACATCCGAGGGCTCTATCTCGAGCTGGTGCCCTCCTATGTAAAAGCATTGTTCTTGAACATTCCATCGCTCAACCAGCCATTCCAAGAATCTTACCTGGCCCCTCATGCCCGGTGGTCCAATATTTGTATAATCCGCATGCTCTTAGGGCATCCAGGGAAGGTTGATGATTTATTGCAGCTTCATCTTCCTCTACATGCTCTCTTTCTCTCCAGTCTAACATGATTAATGCCCTGCACATCAAAAATAGCAATTAGAAATTGATTTAAGGATTTTTGGTAGTTTTTTGAGGGAGTTGGGGTTTTGAAATGCGCACTTCTCGGAAGACGCACCCTGGCTTTGTAGCACAGAGCGCCCGGACGCGGCTGGCCTGAAGGCGGGCCGCGTCTTCCGACCATTTTCCCGTATGAGAAAAAGTCGGGGGACGCAGGTCACCCGAAGGGCACCTGCGTCCGCCGAGAGGCGCATTCCAAAACCAAAACCCCCCCAAAAAATGAAACTAAGACCTAAAAATTGATTCTAAACGGATAGAAATGCAGAGTAGGATGTGTAAAATACCTGGATAAGACGGCGTTCGATTCCGACGGTCAGATTTTCCGCAGCGACCACGGGAAGTTTCTTGTCAAAAGCTCCTTTTTCAACCTCCAAAGTCAAACGGTAAAAATGACATGGTAAAAGGTCTTTTTATAGGTTTTTTGGATGAATTAGTTCATTTTTTACCGTGAAAAGATGTTTTTCGACGTATTTTTGCCTATTTTAAACAGGTATGAGTAATGTGTTGCTTTTGTGCAGGACAAAGGGATGTCGAGGGAAATTGTAAATTTTCACAAACAAAAATATCAGAGTCATCTTTTAAGCCCTTTTCTGACTCCTAAAACATGAAAAGATCGCCGAGTGTTTCTTTTACACTCGTTAAAACGGAATTAAAAGACGGTCCCCTTTTAGCTCTTTTCTGACCGTAAAATCAGGAAAAGATTGCCGGGTTTTTGTCGTTTCAAACTCGATAAGGAAATAAAACGACGTGTCCTTGACCGCTTTTTACTTTTCAGGTCGACGACACTATCATGAAAGTACTCCTTGGTCGCAAGATCAAGCGGTTCCCCCAGGTATTATTTTATACTTTTTCGGGCTTGAGGGACACAAATTTACGAAAAATTTCAACTTGGAGTTTCCTTAAGTTTTTCAGACTCTCTAAAAATGAAAAACACCGAGTTTCTCCTATACTGAGCTCGTTAAACTTTTACAGTAAAGGACCTGTTCAATTACAAACAGGAACGAACCACTCCTTCCTAGGGTTCAAATTTAAACTAGGTTGGACTCGTCCGAAGGATGAGCTTCTAATCAAGCATATGTTATCCTCCTCAAGCTTGTCAAAAATAAAGAGGTACTTGCCAGAAATGGTGGGGGAAAAGAGAGAAGAATGAGCCTATTTGTTACCTTTTGTCTCAAAAGAAACTTTATTACCACTCTTGAACACGACACTTTTTATTCACCTGGGTTGGGAAATCTTTTACCTCACAGTTGACCAAACCACTTTGAAAGTCTTTAACCGGGTTCCGGGGATTAACTTTGAGTTATTCGTCACCAAGCCATCTGTCGTGTCGTTATGTGTTCAAGAGGTCTGCAAGCAAAACTTTCATCTGCAAAATACTTGTCATCCATTTGACCATCCCTGAGTCAGTCCTTACAGCAACATTTCTTCAACTTGAACAATGATTTCGTGTTGCAGGCTTGCCTGCAACGGGTCACTTTCTATCGACATCGACACATTATCTAGAAAGATGACTTAGGAATCGACAATACCTTGAAGTCTGCATGCATCAATGGCAGGTTTCTCGCCTTTGACGTCAGTTTACATCATTGACTTTCGATCAAAGGATCCCGTGAAGTGTTCGACATCAAGACATCTATTCACATTTCGCGGGTTGTGCTTGGTACTTTAAGAACCATTGACATTACTGGTGGTCTCTCTCACGCTTGTTAACAGTTTACATCATCGACTGGTAATCAAGTGGTTTCTAACATGTTCGACATCAAATCACTTAATCACATGGTTAGAATCGTACCAATTCGGGAAGTAGAAGTGAAGACCCTGGATCTAGTTTCTACCATCCAGGCTGCGAGGAGTTTTGTATTCATTATCTATGTAGACTAATCATAAACAGATGGCTGCGTCCATACTGTGTCTACAAAAGTCTATAAAAAATGATGTACTACAAGATCATTCCTGTATCAGAATAGTTAGTCCATTAGTTAAAGTTTTGAGTCTGAGTATGGGAATGCCTACCTCAGTGATGATATAATATTATACATGTATTTTGTGTTGAAAATTGCAGGTTCCAACCAGGTCATCCACAAGACAATCCTTGAAATGATAAAGCGCTTCACCCTTCCTAGAATTACAAAACCCTAATCTATTCCAGGCTTCGCACTTTAGGGGGCAATCTGTTACACTAAAAAATGTCACAATGACTACTTACAGTTAGTATGGCTCAAATCAACAGTCATGCTACCCTCTTAGGCAAGTCTTATGCCTCTGCTATCCATCTCAAACTCAAAGAAGAGAGAAAGTCTTGTAAAAATGTGTTTATCTCTGGGGACGTAGGTTCTCTCTAGCCTTACCTGCGGGGACGCTCACCATGTTCACAAAAGCTGCGTCCATGGACGCTCTGTATGTTAAGGGACAGGTGCGTCCTTCTGTAAAAGGCAAAATGCGCGAGTTTCATCTTAAAAAAGTTACTTGTGGTTACTTCTAGAACCTTCTAGAGGTCGGTTTGATGAAATGGATGCGCCTCCAGTTGGTTCATGTATCTCTATTAAGGGGGAACTTATCCCATCAATAAGGGAGCTATCCCACCCAAAGAGGGGGATTATCCCATTGATAGTGGACCTGAATAACCTCTTTACAGCACTATAAATAAAGACATTGAGCCAGAGGGAGAGGAGGTTGGAGCTATACATTTTCTTTGGGTAAATGCTGCAGGATTTAGGTCTCCCATTTAGAATCTTGTGAGGAGAGATTGTCTTTACTTGATTCTACTTGGAAGTGGGTGAGCTTTGTCAAAGTAGAGGAAAACCCTTGATGGACCCTGGGAGGAACTTGCACAACACCAAGGCCAGGTTGTAAGAGTTTCTTTGTTTCGTTATTAATACAAACTGGTTTATTTTTCTCAATAGCTTGTGTTAATGAGTTATTTCATGTGTTCCTTGGTCTGCATGTTGAATATATGTTTTATTATATGAAATACAAGTGCTTGGTAATTGTTTGATTGTTTGTGGTTGCAGGAATTGATGTGAAGGAGGAGCTCATCCGGATCGGCAAGGATGGACTACAACAACAATGTTTTGGAATAAGGTAAGCCTAAACACTTGTAGTTTTCATGTTGTAAAAGGTATATTTAGAGAAAGATCACTCCATTTTGTCTTGTTTGTCGCTAGAGAGTTTAGACTCCTAGGGAGGTCCGTTGTGTCCGCACAAACGACTTTTTCCGCCACGACAGTCTCCACAGTCAGAATTAAGAGGCCTTCATAGTCTAATCAAGAGAAAATGTCACTGAAATTGTCTTTCTTGCTATCTCTCTTTAGATCGGAGTTCCTTTGTATTTTTGTGCTTCTCCTTAAGTTACTGAGCTATATTCGATTGCACAACATTCTCCTTTGTATAGTCTTTTGATGAGCCATCTTTTCCTTGTGTTCTTGTAAAAACAAATCTCTGCAAGTTATCTCCACTTAGCAGATTTTGATATTCAATTTATGACTGTCTTTAAAATTGTTTTTACTGATTGGCATCTTTTTGTAATAGTTCAGTTTTATTAGATGCTACCAACTGCTCTTGCTTCATGCTCTATTCCTAGATGTATCTGTTTGTTTGAAGGTTGCCTCTATTTGTGTCCATAATCTACCTGTTCTCACATCAAATCCCTGAGTCGAAACATTTAACATCTATAATATCAACAACATAGCTATTTTCCCTATTTCTCTAGCATTGGATGGCCTTCTTTGCTGCTCCAATTTCTGCTTAGTGATCAAGTGGAAAGCAGCTTCAACAACAGTCCAAAGAATGGTTACAAGATCATGTTCTTCAATGGAGTACTCCTAAGAAATGATATTTATCAAAGAATGATAGTTAATATAGCTCAACAAGGATTTTATAAGGACTCTCTCACGAATAGCTTATGCAATAATGATCAAGAATTACAGGCTCTCCCAATTGTATGCATCATCTCTTTTGGTAGAGTCTTCCCATCAAATGCTCAGATTGTCGAAGATTAGGTCAACAAAATGTGTTGTTGGTTAGAGATTTTAAGGGACTTTCGGATTGTATTAGCTTCATTCTCCATACTTGTGTAACTTTCTTCTTTTGCATGGTTCTAGCTTGTGTAAGAGCCCAAGTTAAGTTACAATCATGTGCCATATGACCAATGTTATGACACTTGAAGCATTCCACATTGTTCATGAATAAGAATTCATGATTTCTTCTTGCAAAATTGTTCCTCCGACCATGACATATATCTTTATGATATGGTTGGGGACCATAACATCTATCTTTATGAAATGCTCTACAATCTTTTGCCATGTGACCAAAGTTTGTACAAGAATAACAATAACCAAGAAATAAACTTTGGTACCTGGGAGATGGAGATTTCCTTGATGTACTTCTGAATTCTTTTTGTCTTGAGATCCTTTGTTGATAACCATTGCTTCTCGCATCTTTGACATCATCTACATTTCTTCTTGGAGCGGGATTTCTTCCATTGTTGCCTTGACTCTTATCCTTGCCTTTGCTGTAACTGGGAGCATCAAAATTTCTTTCTGACTTCCTCATATCCTTGTTGTTTGAAGCATTATCATTCTTGCTTGAGGATTCACCTGCATACCCGAGACCTAATTTATCAAATGGACATATTTGATGGCTGAGCATGTCATCCAAGGCTTGAGAGCTCTTCAAGGTTTTGTCCATCCCTTCAACCTTTTTCCCGAGGAAGACAATCTCTTCTTCCAATCTTTCACAATCATTATTCTTCTTAGCAAGTTGTTTCTTAGTTTCTTCCTTGATATGAGTAACTTCATTTGCTTCTATTTTAAGGGAGATGATATCTGACTTCATTTTGAAGATTTCTTCTTTTTCCTTTGCTAGACTGCTCTCCATTTCTTCCTTGATTCTTGTAGCTTTACATGTTTCTGCCTTGAGAAGTTTGATGTTAGATTTTAATTTGAAGATTTCATCATCCTTTGCTTTTAGTTGACATATCATGGTGTTTCTCTCCTTTTCTGCTTCATCGACCTATTCTTCTATGATTGCTAATTCTTCCATTGTCTTCTTAGCTCCTTGTGCTAACTTTATTGCTTCTTGTAGTTGAGATTTGAGAGAGGAGACCTCTACCTTGTACTGACCAATCTCTTCTTCAAGTTTGTTCAAGCTCTTGTGCCTTTGTTCAATTTAACTTGATAAGGTATCTTCTTGTTTCTTTGCTTTACCCAATTGATTTGTCATGGATATGGCTTCTTCATGATGCTTTCTTTTGTTTTGATGAAATTCCTTCTTAAGCTTGACAAGCTCTTCATCCCTTTCCTGTATTTGAAGCTGGACAAGGTCAACTTTCTTCCTTGTTTGTTCTTGGTCACCAGCTAGTGCTTTCTTCTTAAGTTCCTTGTTTTCCTTTTTCAAATTGATAATCTCTTCCATGGAAGCCGTAAGTTGAGTGAGGAGATCTTCTACAAAATCTTTTTCATTCTCTTCATCTTCTAGGTCTGCTTTAGCCTTGATGTCATGATTCTCATTTTCAGCTTCTATGACGGGTTCTGGATTTCCTTCTTGATTTCCATCATCTTCTTGACTAATGGTTATGGTCAATGCTCCTTTTGAGTGAAGGTCATGAATTTTGTCCCATATACCCTTTGCTGACATACATTTTCTTAAGTTGTTCTTTATAGAATCAGGTAGGCCATTCAATATTGCCTTCATTGCTTTTGCATTGTACTCCTTGGATTCTCCATCCATCATGTTATCAACAATTACTGATTTCTAGACTTCAATGCCTTGAGTCTTTAAGAAATTCCTCATTCTTGCTTCCCATATATTAAATTTCCCATTGAACCATGGAGCCTCCTCAAATTGATTGTCTTCTATTTTAGTGGTAGATGGAGACACATCTTTAGGAGGATTGGAGACTTTCTTCCTTGGCTTCGCCATTTGTGTTCTAAAGATTAACCTTCAAGCTGTTAGGCTTTGAATGATGGTACTGGCTCTGATACCAATTGTTGGGTCCCTATAATACTAGTGATTACCCCATTACTATTGTAGTTATACCCCTTATTAATATTGTTGTGCCCCTATTGTCCCCATATTGTTATTATTTTGCCCCATAGAATCCCTCTATTGTTATCTTTGTGGCTTTATATTATTATTGTTAGGTTGGCTGGGTTATATTGTGACTCCTTAGACTCCTATATATAGAAAGGAGGTTTTGTCATTTGAAACATCCAAGAATTGTTCATTTATGTAATGTAAAGGAGGTTGCCCCCTTGAAGAGGCTGAATTCTAAGGCGTTGATCTATCTTTTCTTGAGCTGGTTTCATAACATTTGGTATTAGAGCTTTGGATTCTAGGGTTTTGCTGCTCCAAACAGGTCATCGTGGCATTTTCGCTATAACTTTTTTTTCTGCGACGTTTCAAAAGCGAAAAAAAGCCCCATTTGAGACAAAATCGCACTAAACCTTGGGTTTGAAATTTAGAGCTTTTCGCGCTATATTTGCAGAGATATGATCTGAGGAAGTTGGTCTTTTTGCAAACTCCTGAATTACATTCCAAACAAGTGAGCTGGGAAAATCATCATAACTTTCTCTCTTTAATTACAGAGATACATCAGAGGCAATATCGAGCTCCTACAAAGTGAAAAAAGATGTGTAGATTTTTTTAATTTTTGCTTAAGCTTGGTTTGAAAATTTATTTTGAAGGAATTCAAAGGGCATAGTAGAGCATTAGTATCAGTAACTGATGCCCCGAGGAAAGAAAATGCAAACACCTAGTAAGCAATCTGAAAGCTCTAGCATGACTCATGAAGAAGAGGAAGAAATGCTACATGATATATCAAAATTACAAGACCAAGTGCAACAAATTTCACTCTCACAAAAGCTAACAGAAGCTAAGATAAATGGCGTGGAATCTAAGATAAAGGGCGTGGAAGCCAAGATTGACGATTTGAAGATAGATTTGAAGGCAGATTTGACAAATTTTCTACAAGAAATACTTACTAATGGTGAAAGGGGAGTAAAGGAAACTCATGATGCGAACAAAGGAAATGTTAATCATGATTCCATAGACTCTAATGTTGGATCGAAGACACACCATATTCCAAAAATCGATATGAGAAAGTTTGATGGCAAGGATCCCACAACATGGATATTACAGATGGAGCAATTTTTCGATATCAATAATGTGCAGAACACACAAAAGGTACGTATTGCAACTTTATATTTGGAACCAAATCAGTTTGTATGGTATCAATGGCTTTGCTCTCGTAAACAATTTATCACTTGGGCAATTTTTACGGAAGAATTGATAGCACATTATGAGGATACAAAAAGAAACACTTTTTTTAGCCAATTGATAAGTCTCAAACAAAAGGGTTCAATAATGGAGCACATTGAGGAGTTCCAAAAATTGAACATAAGGGTAAAAAATATTCCAGAGGAGCATAGGATTGATGTGTTCATAGGGTCTTTAAAGGATAATATCCAACATGATGTTCGCCTTTGGGAACCTGATTCATTAGAGAAGGCATTCAGGTTAGCAAGAAAAATGGAAAGCAAAATTATGGCAACAAGGAAGCATACCACTCACAACTATAAAGACGGAAGTGTTGTTGCCGCTAGTCTTCCACAACCTATAAGGTTTACACCACAACAATTGGATGAAAAAAGAGCAAAAGGGCTTTGTTATAGTTGTGATAGCAAATACACTAAAGGTCATAAGTGTGCTGAGAAGAAATTATTCTACATAGATTGTGAAGAGGAAGAAGAAAAGGAGCAAGAAAGGTCAAAAGAAGAGGATATACTCCAGGAACAAAGCCTAGATGAAGAAAAAATGAATCCGACCATATCTTGTAATGCATTGGCAGGAATTACCACTCCTCAAACCATCAAGATAGAAGGACAAATCAAGAAGAAAAAGGTAATAGTGTTGATTGATTCAGGAAGTACCCACAATTTTATTCATTGTAAGGTAGCAAAAGAATTGAATTGCTTCTTATATTCAGCACCAGAGTGTCAAGTGATGGTTTCAAATGGAGGAATGATAAAGTGCTCTGGAAAGTGCCATAATATCAAGCTATCCATGGGAGAATATGTATTGACTAGCCCAATGCTTTCCATTCCAATGGGAGGTGCTGATGTTGTATTAGGAGTCCAATGGCTACAATCCTTGGGTACAATAGATTTTAATTTTCAAGAACTTTTCATGAAATTTTCTATGGAAGGAAAGGAAGTTGAATTAAGGGGTATTGCAGGGAAACCGGGAAAGATAATAAGCTCTAACGGTATGACAAAGCTTCGAAAAAAGGAACAACGAGGCGTAATTGCACAATTATGTTCGCTAGATGTTTCCACATCGAATTCATCTATTTCTCCAGATCTCCAAAAAGTCTTGGACAATCATTCAAAGATATTTGAGACTCCCAAAGGTCTCCCACCTATTTGTGATCATGATCATGCTATTCATCTGATTCCAGGAAGTGTTCCTCCAAACATCAGGCCGTACATATATCCCTATGCCCAAAAGAGTGAAATTGAACGTATGGTTGCAGAAATGCTAGAGGCTGGTATAATTCAACCGAGTCAAAGTTCTTTCTCTGCTCCAGTAGTATTGGTGCACAAGAAGGATGGATCATGGCGCATGTGTCCGGATTATAGGGAGCTCAACAAGCTCACTATTAAAGATAATTTTCCCATTCCTGCCATTGATGAATTACTGGATGAATTGCATGGATCAATTTACTTCACCAAGTTGGATCTTCGTTCAGGATATCATCAAATCAGAATGAAGACTGAAGACATTCCGAAAACATCATTTAGAACTCATGAGGGTCATTATGAATTTTTGGTCATGCCTTTTGGCCTTACCAATGCACCTTCAACATTTCAAGGTTTGATGAATTCAATTTTCAAACCATTCCTTAGAAAATTTGTGTTAGTATTTTTTGATGATATACTAATCTACAACAAGTCTTGGAAGGATCATGTTGAACATGTTGACAGGGTGCTACAACTATTGGAGGAGAAACAATTATATGCAAAAAGATCCAAATGTTTCTTTGGAGTACAAGAGGTGGAATATCTGGGTCATATTGTATCTCATGAAGGAGTTAAGGTAGACCCTAGCAAAATTAAAGCCATTAAGGAATGGAAAATCCCCACATCCATAAAGCATCTACGAGGATTTCTCGGGTTGACAGGGTATTATCGCAAGTTTGTTAAGAATTATGGGAGAATAGCAGCACCTCTAACAACACTTTTGAAGAAAGATGCATTTTCATGGACTCTAGAAGCAACAAAGGCCTTCGAACATCTTAAAGAGGCAATGTGCCAAGCACCTGTCTTAGCTACACCGGACTTCACAAAAACCTTTATTGTGGAATGTGATGCTTCAGGAAATGGAATTGGTGTTGTTTTAATGCAAGATGAAAGACCCATTGCTTTTGAAAGTCGTCCAATCAAGGGAAAGTTTTTACACAAAGCTATTTATGAGAAGGAAATGTTGGCAATACTCCATGCACTTAAGAAATGGTGACCTTACCTAATGGGAAGACACTTCAAGGTGAAAATGGATCATGATAGCCTTAAATACTTTTTAGAACAAAGATTATCCTCTGAAGAGCAACAAAAGTGGGTCACAAAGATGTTGGGTTATGACTTTGAAATCATCTACAAAAAAAGGAAGCAAAATGTGGTGGTAGATGCACTCTCAAGAAAGGATGAGGATGTGGAAGCATTGTTGTGCGCCATTTCTATTATCCAACCAGATTGGATAAACGAAGCAAGGGAGGAATGGAAGAATGACGAAGAAGTGTGGGCACTTATTCGAAAGTTACAACAAGATTCCAGTACATCTGATACATTTAGCTGGAAAAATGATTCGTTATGGTACAAAGATCGCTTATACCTCTGTAAGAATTCCCAGCTAAAACAAAAGATTCTTATGGAATTGCACACTTCTCCCTTAGGAGAGCACTCAGGATTTTTAAAAACTTACCACAGGGTTAAGAAGGAATTTTTTTGGGATGGCCTTAAATCAGATATTCAAAAGTTTGTGGCGGAATGTTTGGTTTGCCAACAAAATAAAGTTGAAACAATTAGGACACTAGGTCTATTACAACCTTTATCCATTCCAAGCCAACGTTGGGAGGAGGTTTCAATGGATTTTATCACAGGTTTACCCAAGTCTGAGGGAAAGAGTGTCATCATGGTGGTAGTTGATAGAATTACCAAGTATGCACACTTTTGTGCATTATCACATCCATTTAAAGCCAGTAAATTTTCTACTGCATTTATGGAAACAATTCAAAGGCTACATGGAAACCCAAAGATTATTGTAAGTGACAGAGATCCCATTTTCATTGGAAATTTTTGGACAGAATTATTTTCTTGTCTTGGTACTCAGTTAGCTCATAGCTCATCTTATCATCCTCAATCTGATGGGCAAACTGAGATAGTAAACAAATGTTTGGAAGGATATCTTCATTTCTTTGTATCTGATAAACAGACACAATGGGTCAAATGGTTGCCTCTGGCTGAATGGTGGTATAACACTTCCTTCCATACAGCAACAAAAATGACCCCATTTATGGCACTTTATGGGTATCATCCACCATCCATCACATCATATTTAAGAGAAAATTCTAAGGTTCAAGCAGTGGAACATCACATCGAACATCAACAACAAGTCCTCCAACTCTTAAAGGATAACCTCATGTTGGCACAGAATAGAATGAAACAACAGGCAGATCAACATCGCAGCGAAAGAAGTTTTGATGTAGGTGATTGGGTATTCCTACGGCTACAACCATATAAGCAAATGTCCCTCAAGCAAGCTAAGAAGGATAATAAATTATCACCAAATTATTATGGTCCGTACAAGGTGTTGCAAAAGATTGGTACTATGGCATACAAATTGGAGCTTCCTGCATCTTCTCGATTGCACCCAATTTTCCATGTTTCATGTTTAAAGAAAGTTATAGGCGATAAGCTCCCAGTTCAAACAATATTGCCAGAACTTGACGAGGAAGGAAAAATTATATTGGAACCAGAAGTAGTTACAGAAACAAGAACTCGACAGCTACGAAATCGATCAATTTCAGAGTATCTTATCAAGTGGAAGAACTTATCTGCTGAAGATTCCACATGGGAGGATGAGAATTTTATACAGAAGCATCCAGAACTACTCAAGCGTTGAGGACAACACTTTTTTGAAGGAGAGGGGCATGTTGGGTCCCTATAATACTAGTGATTACCCCATTTTTTTTTTTTTTAAGAAATCGGGTGCTGTATGTATTCAAAAAAAGAAGGGGAGACTAAGCTCCAACAATACAAGAGGAGAATTCATAGGATGAGCTTGCAGCTGTATTACATTGAAGTATTCCGCTGAAATGCTTCCATAATCTACTTGAAGTATTCTAACACAAGTGTAAATTCGAACAAACTAAAACAATAGCAAACTGAATTTACAACACATCTAAACTATGCTTATGTCATTGATTTGTCGAGCAGTGGAGTCCAAAATTCTTTGTTGGGCTCTTAACTATTCGAGCTCTTCTTGCGATTTGCGACGGCTGCGATCTGCGATGTGGCTTGCAAACTACGACGGCTGCGATCTGCGAAGTGGCTTGCGATTTGCGATGTGGCTTGTGATCTGCGATATGCGCTGGCTGCGATATGCGACGAATGCGATTTGCGATGTGGCTTGCGATCTGCGATGTGGCTTGCAATCTACGACGGATGTGATTTTCAATGGCAGCGAACTGCGACGGATGTGATCTGCGATCTGCGACGAATGCGATTGCGACGATTGCGATCTGCGACGGATGTGATCTGCGATGTGGCTTGCGTTCTGAGGCTTGCGATTTGAAATCTGTGATGGATGTGATTTGTGACTTCTCGGCTTGCGATCTACGAGATTGAGACAGAGATTAAAGCTGAGTGTTAGGAGGAATAGAAAGGCAAAGGAGGAATGCGCTGAAGCGAATTGGAGATGCTTGACAACCCTGATCGATGGAGCGATCACAAAATTAGAAATCGATAAACAACTGCTAGCAAAGGGAGCGAGGTCAGAGGGAGAGGCGAACGAAAATAGGGTAGTTTGCAGAAGGGAGGGTAGCTTTCCATGATAAATAGCAGGTGGGCAGAGACCCAAAGCGAGCTAGATCACGTGAAGGAATCTAGGGCGTTCACAGAATCCAAAGGAAGGGCAAGATTTGGGAGTTACAACGGGATCTGCGATGGGATATGAGGGTAATATCGGAAGATTGCAACAGAGGGCCTCGGGATTACATAAGATTTAGTCGGGGTACGCTTTGACAGGAGCGCAGGTTGAATGACATAAACAATTTAAAATAATCATGAAATCAAGGGAGGAATTGAAACGAATCTTCATTGTTACAGAGTAAGTTTCCTTTGGTCCGAGAGCAAGCAGGACTGGCCCGTTTGTCAACCTCTCGATTGATTAATCGAAGGATGTGATAGAATTGGAATTCCTTATCATGGTTAATCAGGACTTTGCATCTGTTGATAATTTTCTACAAGAAAATATTTGAAGCTTTCCGCTTGCTGTTCATTAAGTTAATAATGATAGCAGAGTCACCGAAGATGAGAGCTTTTTTGATTCCCAGCGTCTGTAGCCGAAGAATTCCTTGGTAGAGGGCCAGAGCCTCAGCTCTGTTGTTTGAGAGGATCCCCAAACCCCATTCAAATGAGACTAAGGGCTCACCAACGGGATTGAAGATAATGCCCCTGCTCCCGCAGCCCCCGATTAGATTTAGAGGCACCATCAAAAAACAAGGAGTGGATGTTACTTGAGCGAAGCCAGTTGTTGAATTCGGTCTGCTTTAATCTAATTTTCCATCTGAAACTGTTAGCCTTGCCCAAATTGCTGCAAGAATTCACTGTTAAGGGAATACTTATCTTTTCTATTAGATTTCTGATGAAGTCTTTTTCCTCGGCCCATAGGCTAGATATGTCAATTCTTTTTGTGAGCTTAGAAGCAATAGTTTCAACCGCCAGACTTTTTGCATTAATACAGAGATGCTTGATAGAAGTCTCTTTATTTCTGAATATCATCTTGTTCCGAGCGATCCATATCCTCCATAAGATAGCAAAAGGGAGGGCATCCCATACTCTCTTAGCAGGATTGTGTTTCATGGATTGCCAGCGTAATTTCTTTTGCAGTTGTTTAGAGATTCTCCAATAGATTGCTGAGGATTCCAGATGAGTGGAGTAGAAGGATTGATGCTACTCCAACAAGAGACTGCGAAAGGGCATGAGATAAAAAGATGTTGTATAGACTCCTCTGCATATTGGCAATTAGGACATCTGGAGGGTCCAACAATGCCTCTTTTTTTAAGATTCTCTGCAGTGAGAGTTTTTTCTTTCAAAAGTGTCCAGATGAAGAATTTAACTTTAGGAATTTCTTCTGCTTTCCATACAGTTTTCCAGTGTAACCATGTTGGCACTGGGTGTTCCTTGCTGTTCAAATGATCGTACCCTGCTTGTATTGTGTAGCTAGTGCCTGAAGGGTCCCATCTGAAATCGTCCTTGTCATTTTCAAAGGTGGGAGCAATGTTGTGCAGATGTTTACAGAAGTTATCAAAGTTGCCTTTGAGTTGTTGAGGAATGGGAGGAAATTTCCATTGCATCCAAGCATGGGATAATGCATCCCATTGGGAAATTTGGTTTAAATAACATATCCCTTTACTTTGGAGGAAGAATGTTATTGAGTCCATACCTGGGAGGCTGTTGATTGGCGGATTTCCCATGATTTTATCAGTGCCGATGTTGACTTCCTTACCTCCTTTGGGAACCTTAGAAATGTTTTGCGCCATGAAGGTGATGGCTTTTTTACATAGCTTCCAAATCTTGGTGCAGTTTCTGTTGGGGATCTCAGATTCGAGAAGCTGCTGCCTTGGATGACTGAGGTATTTTGCCTCCAGGACTTTTTTCCACCAGGCTGTTTGGTGTTCAATAAGTCTCCATATCAATTTTCCTCCAAAAGCTATATTCATGAGGGTTGGGGATCTAATGCCAAGGCCTCCTTTCTCCTGATTTTGTATGACTTGTTTCCATCCAACCAAGTTGAATTTTTTCTTCTCATTTTTCCCTCCCTGCCAAAGGAAGAATCTGAGGATGCTGTCCATTTTACGGTGGAAAGAAGCTGGAGCCTGAGCCAAGGAAAATTGATAAAGAGGGAGGGAGGAAAGACCCGATTTAAGAAGCACTAGTCGTCCAGTTGGGTTGAGCCAAGAGGTTCCCCATCTCTAGACTTTTCTTTTCATTTTGTCTAAGGTTAAATCCCAAACATTTGCCCGTGCATTCCCAATACTCACCGGCATTCCCAGGAAGCTGAAGTAGCCCTAATTTATCTTGCAAGGGACACCAAATATAGTGGCAATGCTTTGAATCGTTTGAGCTGAGGCATTCCATCCGTAAATGTAGCTTTTGAGATAGTTAATCTGACCCCCTGAATATCTCATGAATTGTTCTAACAAGGATTTGAATCTTCGAGCTATGATCGTAGTCGCCCCTCCCAGAAGCAGAGTGTCATCAGCAAATTGAGAGTGGTTGATGTTTTTCACTCCATCTTCAAATTTAATACCAGTGATGAGGCCTGCCTGCCTCTTATGTTCAAGTGCACAGCTGAAAGACTCTGCCATTAAGAGGAAAAGATAAGGAGATAAGGGGCAGCCTTGTCTTAAACCCCTTGAGGATCGGAAAGAGGGTCCAGGTCTACCATTAATTAGAGGAGCAACCCAAGGGCCAGAGATACAGGCTCTTATAATATCAAGTAAGGAGGGAGAAAAGCCCATTTTCTGGAGGACAACAAAGAGAAAGGAATGTCTTACCCTGTTAAAGGCATTTTCCAAGTCCAATTTCAGAATGAAGCCCTTTTCATTCCTGGAGTGACTAGAATGAATGGCTTCCTGAACCAAGAGAATAGAGTCGGAAATTTGCCTGTTAGCCATGAAGCCTCCTTGGTTTTCTGAAATTAACATCGGCAGCAGAGGTTTGAGTCAAGAGGCAAGGATTTTAGTGAAGATTTTATAGTAGGAGTTGCATAAAGAGATTGGCCTAAATCGGGAGAAGTTAGAAGGGCGGTTCTCCTTTGGGATGAGGGCCAGGTGTGTTGAATTTGTGTAGCCTCCTATTTTTCCTTTCCTCTGAATCCATTTGAAGTATTTTATGAGATCCTTTTTTATCAACTCCCAATATTCTCTATAAAAACATATTGGGAAGCCGTCCGGTCCGGGTGCCTTGTTGGGCTGAAGACACCAAATTGCTTCCTTAATTTCTTCCTCTTTTATCTCTTCTGTCAACCTTTTATTTAAGTCTGCTGTGATCTTTGTTGGCAAATGCTGCAAGAGGTCAGCGTAGGGTTCTTCCTCCCCTGTTTCAGTTAGGAGCTCCTTGAAATGGTCTGAGGCAACACTTTTAATGGCTGTTTGATCAGTGTGTTGGGTCCCTGCATTGTCTATGATGGCTGTTATGTTGTTTTTAATTTGCCGAACAGTAGCTTGCTTATGAAAGAAAGAGGTGTTCTTATCTCCGCTTTTCAGCCAAGTCTGCCTAGATTTTATACGCCATTTTTCTTCCTCCTCTCTTTTGATGCTGCATAACTGATTATAAAGCTTTTCTTCTTGAATCTTTTCAACCTGATGATACTCTTGATTTTCTATTGTAGAATGGAAATCTTCAATTTTGGCTTTCACCTCTCTTTTTTTTTCCTCTGGTTCATCATACTGCGTTTTGGCCCAATTTTTGAGCGCTCTTTTCACATTTTTTAATTTACTTTCCCATATAAATCCTGGAGATCCTTCGATGTGTTGACACCAGGTTTGCTGTATCAGGCTTTTGGCTTCTGGATAATCACTCCAAATGTGATTGTACTTAAAGGGAAGAGGCCCAAGAGGGCTGTGCGAATCAATAGTTAAAATAATGGGATAGTGATCTGAGACAGTGAAGGGCAGAATGGTGACGTTGACAGCTGAATATGAGGAAAGAAAGGAGATGTTAACCAGAAACCGATCCAGTCTCTCCATAATGTTGCTGCTACCCAATCTGCGATTATTCCAGGTGTATTTTCGGTTTTTTGGTATGATGTCAATCAGATCACCGTGTTGCATTATTGTTTCCAGCTGATTTCTAAATGGATCGGGAGTAAAGCTGCCCCCACGTTTTTCATTGGCATGTAATATCAAATTTAAATCGCCCCCTAAGATAATATTGCTACTGTCTTCTTCTGTTATGTTCTTGTTGAGGGAATCCCAACAAACTTCTTTGTCCCTGTAATGATTGGGGGCGTAGACGTTGTAAATTACAATCTGCTGATTGCTCTTATTGTTCCTCAACACTGTCTTTATCCAATGCTGTTCTATTACTTCAGCTTCCCTGTTCCACTCTTCCTGATTCCAAATAGTAGTAATCCCACCTGAGGCACCTCTGGATTCACATGTGCATCCTGTATAACGCTTATGATGGACAATGATCTTATCAATTTCTGACTTTCTCTATTTTGTTTCCTGCAATAAGATAATGGATGGTTGCTCCTGATATATAAGATCCTTTAAGGCATTGATTTTGGAGGGGTGCCCTAGTCCCCTGCTGTTCCATGAAAGAATTTTAATCATTTCAAAAGTGTGATTCGAGGAGTTGCTCTCCCTCCCTTATCTTTACTTGCTGTTTCTTTATCTATTGATCCTTGTATGTATGATTCTATAGGATTCTGGAGTCCTAGGGCTATGTCTTTTTTAGCATTCTCATCCCTGCGTTGTTTGGAAGATTTTATTCCCGCCTTCTTTTGACCATCTAGAGAAGACCCATGATCTTTGGAGTTGCTTCGAGTGATTCTAGGAGGGGGAGCATCAGATGGGAGAGAGGAGGGATGACCAAGATACGGGGAGAAGAGGGAGGCTCAGAATGAACAGGAGAGTCTTCAGGAAGGGAAAC
The DNA here is from genome assembly GCA_031772625.1 of Pinus tabuliformis. Classification (NCBI taxonomy): domain Eukaryota; kingdom Viridiplantae; phylum Streptophyta; class Pinopsida; order Pinales; family Pinaceae; genus Pinus; species Pinus tabuliformis. The sequence goes on along the minus strand of CM062806.1, from coordinate 68,469,180 downwards.
AACATGAAAGGGATTTGAGGAGGGAGAAGAAGGAAGGGGATTCAGCTGGTGGGCAGAAGATTGAGGAGCTTGAGGGGAGGAGGGAAGAGGGGGAGAGGGTGGGGCGGAAGGATTAAGAGAGGAGGGAGGGTAACTTGTGTGAGATGGGAGGGTTATGAGAGGAAGGTCCAGCATCATTGGCTAGCTTGTGGCTAGGGGCTGTTTTTTTCTTTTTTACCGTTTCCCATTGTTCTTCTTGCGGATTATTATCAGCATGAGAAAGCTTAGAACAACGATTAGCAAAGTGGCCATACTCGTGACATACCTTACACTTGAATGGGATCTTCTCATAGTCGAGTTGCTGAATGTGTGACCAGTCGTCAACTTTAAGCTTAATGGCCTCAGGAAGACCTTTGCCCAGATCCACTTCCACGCAAATTCGGGCATAGGCCTGCATATTATCTCTTGGCTCACTCTGATCAATGTATTTCCTGACCGCATTTCCAATGGCACGAACTGATTCGTCTCCCCAGCAATGCAATGGGAGATGAGGGAGACGAACCCAAACAGGAACCGCATTTGGGATATCCAGCTCCGGATCGAAGTCCGGTGTCCATTTGTTTAAGTACAACCCTCTGGAATCCATGAAGTAAGGTCCATTGCGGAAAATCAAATCCTTGTCTTCCTTTGTCTCGAAGTGGAATGTGAAGTAACCCTTCCCACAAAATCTGATAGAAATTTTCCCTTGTATTTTATCTGTCTAGTTCCTTTCCACCCACCTCTAAACTGTTTTTTATGAGGGCCAGAGGCCTGTAAATTGCCCTATAAGTCCTTTTTCCGCAAGAGCAAGAGCAGCCATTCTTGGCAGAGTAGGAGGGAGAGAGACTTCCTGCAACCCCTCAATTTTTTTAACAAACTTTGAGATCGAAGGGCGAGTTCAATGAGGAGGAAGAGAGTTTATCAGGGCTGAAAAAGCTTGCTGTTGCGCTGCCTCCTCCAGTGGAGCCTCCGGAGGGGCCATCCGAGCTGAAAGATATTCAAACAGAGGCTAGCAAGCGGGAGTCTGTAGAGAATGCCGATTCCAAAACAGGGCACGGGAGCTCCAGAAGCCCAGCAGCAGGGCTTCCAGGCGGGGGGAGATGGGAGGTGCAGGGCCAAAGTAGGGCAGGGCGCAGAGGCAGCGCGCGCGAAAAAATCTCCTCTGATCACTAGTGATTACCCCATTACTATTGTAGTTGTACCCCTTATTAATATTTTTGTGCCCCTATTGTCCCCATATTGTTATTATTGTACCCCATAGAATCCCTCTATTGTTATTTTTGTGGCTTTATATTATTATTGTTAGGTCGACTGGGTTATATTGTGACTCCTTAGACTCCTATATATAGAAAGGAGGTTTTGTCATTTGAAACATCCAAGAATTATTCATTTATGTAATGTAAAGGAGGTTGCCCCCTCGAAGAGGCTGAATTCTAAGGCGTTGATCTATCTTTTCTTGAGCTGGTTTCATAACATCAATTGTTGGAAACATTGAGGGGGGGTGAACCAATATTTCTTTTCAATTGTTATTTTTACCAGTTAAAACATCTATATTTAGAACACAAAATGAACAACAGGAATAAATTCTCTTATTATATAATCTTTACAATAAAAACAGATACAACATATATAATGTTCCAATCTGTTGCCAAGCACCAACTTGGACTTTTGTGAGGCTCCAACCTCCAGAGCACCAACTCTGTCTTGTCAAGGCACCAACCTTGGATTTAGGAGCACCAACTCCCAGGACACCAATCCTTCTAGTTCTGAGGCACCAACCCCAAGGACACCAATCCTTCCAGTTCTGAGGCACCAACCTCAAGTGCTCCAACCCTCTGCTACAAACTGTCTAGATTTGTTTTGTCAAGGCTCCAACCTTGGATTTAGGAGCACCAACTCCAAGGACACCAGTCCTTCCAACTTCTGAGGCACCAACCCTAAGGGCTCCAACCCAATCTTGTCAAGGCATGTTTGATAGTAATGTTCTACTCCCAAAAATTTTCTTTACTGAATTCTGTCAGTTTACAGCTTCACTGTAGTCTCCATGCTACATCATCAATGGCAACCAATCTTCATATGAAGAAGTCTTTACAACTCTTCATATTGTCCACACAGAGTCTGCAAAAGTTATCTCATGATGATATCAAATAGCCATCATGATCTCTAATAATGTCTCCACACAACTTTAGTGAGTCTATAATTAGATGCACTCATCTCTGCATAAGAACCAACTCTCGGTTTCAAGCCTTTGTTCTACCTGTCATAGTAAATGCTTCAGGCACAACTGTTTCTCACTGTTCTCTTACTTCCTGGAAACAAAATCACATACGCTTCAATGGTAGTGCTGGCTACTGCTCCCTTCAAACGATGTCAAATAAAACTTTATTTATTACATCACAGAATTGCTCTTCAGAATGCTTTATGTACCTGATTAATTCATCACAAGTTAGCTCGATCAACAGAGTTGCTCGTCCATTGGCTTCCTCCTGTCCTGCTGGACCTTCGGCTTCCTCCTATCCTACTAGACCTACCGCTACCTATGTTTCTTCCAGTTTTCCAACTGCTAAGACTTTCCTTGTTCTCTGTTTTATATGCCTGATACCCCTGACCTTTGGCTTCCTTTTTCTACTGGCTCTTCGGTTTCCTCAATGCTTGCTTGATCTTTCGGCTTCCTCTGTTTCTTCGAATCCATCAATACTCATAGGAAACATTAATTAGGAAGAGAGGCCATATTTATTATTATTCAAATAATAGACTTATTCTTTATGGCAATCACAACATTCATGAACAGTCGGAGTTATTCCTTTAAATCCACAATCGCAATCGCAAAATTCTGGAGGTCTTTCTAAATCATGCCCATAGTACAGCCGATGGCCAATAGCAGACTCCCCTACTGCCGATGGAGCGGATGCGATTATGTTATTAACTAGTTGTTAATAACTCCGTCGGGTCCATCGCCTTATCGCAATTAGCAATTTATATCGTTACACTCCTTCAAGACTTGCAATTGAACCAGATGTGATATTACATTAAATAAAAGTTAATACACCCATTAGGTCCATATATATATACATACATACATACATATATATATATATATATATATATATATATATATCTATATATATATATATATATATATATCTATATATATATATATATATCTATATATATATATATATCTATATATATATATATATATATATATATATATATATATATATATATATATATATATATATATATATATATATATATATATATATATATATCGCAATCGTAGGTTTGCATCCCATTGAGACTTGTAATATCGCAATCAGAGCTTTAATATGACAAGGCCTTAAACACTTGCGATATATAACTCCCGACACGGCGGATGCGATATAACATTAGGGCGTATTACAATGGTGCAGTTGGGTCCACGGTATTATCGCAATCGCCGCTTTCAATGTGGAAAGGATTTACACGAGGCTTGCGATATGGCAGATGCAATATAGTATTAAATCATGTTATAATGTTGCAACGGATCCACAGTAATATCGCAATTGGAACTTTCAATGTGGCAAGTTTTTATACGAGGATTGCAATATAGTATTAAGGGTTGTTACCATAAACTATTCGGGTCCATGTACATATCACATCATGTTCCTTTTTTTCCTTCCGATAGTTTTGATATGCCTCCTTTGTTAACTCCTCCATTAACAAACTCTTACTCATGGCTCTTTTGTTGGACACTTCTGCTCTTCTGATGGCTTCTCCTCTTTACTCTTTCTCTTTCTCTTTCTCTTCTGATGGCTTCTGATATCTTTTCTGATATGCCTCTCTTGCTCAATAGGTCTTCCTTTGACTGCTCCTGTTCTTGACTTCCAATGTCTTTCCAATGGCTTCCCTGATGGCTTTGCTCCTTGGCTTCTTGCTTTTGTTTCTTCATGGATCTACTTTGCTTCCCCTTGGCTTCATATCATCATTTAGTATCCTAGAATATTTCCATATTGACATCAATGACAATCTAGGTCAACAAAATCTTTCTCACACCACGTTTTTTCTTTGAAATTAGAAGTAACAATATTTTTAATGTTATTAATATTTTGCAATGCAACATTCTCGTCGATCTCCCAATGGTTTAACCAGGCCCTGGTGCCTTTATACCAACCTCGTTTGAGCCTTAGGTCGTTTTGGATGGAATTTAAAGCTAGCTTAGGAAGTCTATGGTCTCCTACATTATTGCGTTTGTGCTTACATAGCAGAAGCCTAGTCCTAGCTAGGCTCTTGATGGGGGAAAGACCCACTTCTATAAGGAGAATAGGATAGCATGTGTTGCTTTTAATTTTGAGGTTAAACACTTATGGATTTTCTCAATCTTTCTCCAGGATTATCTAGAGGTGCTACAACCCCAAACCTCACATCCATATAAGATAACCAGAGTGACTAAAGTTTCAAAGAGGAACTTCTTTGTATCCCACATTACGAGGTTTGTCGTTTTACAATTATTTTCAAGACCAAAATAAGCTTTCAATCCCCCATTAATCCTTTTCTCAATGCTATACTTCTAGTTGAGCTTGTGATGAATATCAATTCATAGGTACTTGTAGGAAGACACTTCCTCCAAGCTACTATTGTCATACATAAAATTAGTGTAAGTGTCCTTCTTGGATTTGATAATCATAACTTTTTTTTTGTCAGTGTTAACAATCATACCCATGGTAGAGTAGAAATCCTTAAGAAGTCTAAGTTGCTTATCAAGATTAGATGGGCACCTTGCGAGAAGAACAATATCGTCAGCGTAGAGAAGAAGGATGATGACTATCCCAGCTAAGATCGTTCCAGCACATCCTGCTTCCTCTAAACAACCTTCTAGCTTGTCGATGTAAATGCCAAATATGGTAGGGGAGAGGGGGCAACCTTGTTTAACTCCAATATTACACTTAATATATTTCAACCACCCCTCATTGCTCTTTAACTTGGCAATTACATTCTCATATAACCTTATAGCAGCAGCTCTCAACTCAAAAGGAACCTTTAGCTCTTCTAATCTGTTCCAAAGGTTGTTTCTAGGAACCATATCGAAAGCCTTTCTAAAGTCCACAAAGCAACAAAAGAGATTGGATTTATCATTGCGGCATTCCTCCATAATGATCCTAAGCGTAATGAGGTGGTTTGTTGTTGAGTGCTGCTTTCTAAAACCCGCTTGGCCTTTAGCCTGCTTACCTTCACTTTCAAGCCATATGCTCAACTTCCTTTCCAAAATAATACCATATAACTTGGCTAGGAGAGGGTTGATCATAATTGTCCGATAATTAGAGGGGTTATTTGTATCCCCACTTTTAAAAATAGGGATAATGAGGCTTTGAGTCCATGGTTTAGGGAACCCTTGCTTGATTGCTTGATTGAAAAGCTTGTGAATGTGGGGGATGAGGACAAGACCTCCAATTTTTAAGATTTCCGCCTGGTAACCTTCAATGTCCTTAGCTTTCCCATTAGCCAAGCGATTAACCCCAAAATCAATGTCTTCTAATGAGAAAACTTCTTTCGTTGTGAGCAAGGTTTCAAAGTTATCCATGACATTTGGAGATTCATAAAGCTTTTTAAGACAAGAATTCCAGTCGTGTAAAGCAATTTTATTATTATCTTTAGTTTTCCTAGTTAGAATCTGCCTCCAGAATTTCTTAGGAGCTACCTTAGAGAGGTGTAAGAGATTCTCTTGTCTTTTACAAATATACTGCCTTTTTTTCCTTTTAGTTAGGGCTTTGTATATTTTTATCTTGCCAATTTTAAGAGATTCATTAAGAACTTCCTTAATTTCTCTCTTCGCACTTTTACAATCTTTGTCATACCATGGGTTGGTTTTTCTATTTCTTTTATTACTTGAAACTTCAATTGAGAACTTGTTAATAGAATATGAGAGGCTTGTAGTAAAATTATGATAGAGATCTTCTATTTTGTCTATACTAGATAAAGGAAGCAAATTAGTTTTTAATTCATTTAGAAAGAGATCTTTTTTATTTCTATCAAAGATTAACTTCTTTTGGCTATAAGGATTATCTTCTATGGGATCTCTACGCATGACAAAATTGAGAGTTATAAGTAAAGGCCTATGATCAGAGTCAGGCTCGTGGTTGTTTAAGAGGTCAAAATTTGTTATTTCGTTGAATAGAGGGAGATCGGAGATAACATAGTCTACCACGTTGCTACCAAGCCCATGGATGTAGGTCATCTAGCTAGAATTGGGACACTTCTTTAGACCATTGCAAATTATGAGATCCTGAGCACTACAGAGCTTGACTAGCTCCAACCCAAACAAATTCTCCCCAAGGTCTTCAGAGCTCCTTTTGTATCGGCCAGCTAGAGGAAGGTCTTCGTCTAACCAAAGAGGATTAGGGTTGGAATGATTACTTACAAGAATAGCTTGGTTGCTTGAAGTTTGAGCATTAAAGTCACCCATTAAAAGGATATTTCCTTCATTCCTTAGGCTACAAATAGCATTCTCTAAACCATTGTAAGGACTATTTTTATCTAGATTCTTTTTCTTATAGAAGTTAGAATTGATGGGGGGAAATAACAGATTGTTATGTAGGTCTTTTTATCATAAATGTCAGTAATTTATATCCAACTATATTGGTTGTAAGGGTCGTTTTTATAAATCCTAGCATGGGGAGAGATGTTCTTCTTAGTGTAACAAGCTATGCCCCCAATGCTCTACGGGAGGATCGCTTATTCCAGGTAGACCATAATGTAAAGCCATCTATGTTAGGGACCTTAGATTCTTCATGCTCTCAAGTTTCAACAAGCAAAATAATATCAACATCATTCGAGATCCAACTTAGCTTGGGGCCTTTGTTCCATGGAAAGCCCCAACAGTTCCAAGAAAGAATCCGGAGCATGTTGAATTGCTATTTATTATTATCTTTTTGGTTTCTATATCGAATAACAGCTTTTCTATTTCTGATTATTGCCCATTTTCCTTCCTTCCTATCTTCCTTTACCTTTTGAACCTCCTTTCTCAATTCTGCTTGATCTTTTGGAATGAGATCTTCATTTATAAGTATTCTCGTTCCTTTTAGACTTGAGGTTTTACTAAGTATTTCATACTTATGGTCAATAGAGATCACCTTTATTTGGGTCAGCCTTCCTTTATTCTCAGTTAGTTTCCCCAACCTTGTTGCTTCTGTGAGACACATTGTTTCAATTTGTAATCTGTTATGTAATTCTGTCTGGGCTATGGCTAAAGTATCCTCATCTACCTCCTCTTTCAAACTGAAGATTATAAGGTTCAAGACCCTTTTGTTACGCTCATGGTCTAATTCTATCAATTTTTTCATTTCATCTTTAATTGGTTTGATATCTAATTTACCTGCCACATTATTTAGGGTGAGGCAACTATTAACTTTTTCTTCTAGCTCTTTAACTTCATTTTAAGACTCTCTAAAGTATCATCATCTACTTGCTATAATTTTTTGTTCATATCTTGGTTTTGTTTTTCTATAACCTGCAACCTAGTCTCCATTGCCTCCATTTTATTCTCCAATGGTTCTATTTTATTTTCTATTTGTTTTTGGATCTTGTCTTCAAGAGATGTGAATTTATTTTCCAGCATGGTTGCTAACTCTGTTTGTAGCTTGACTTCTCTTTTTTCTCTGCGTTTCTCTAAAGACTCTATATACTCATAGAGGCTCTGTAGAGTAACTGTGCTAGGTCTACCTTTGGCAATCTTTGGTAATTGTGGGGAATTATTCATACTTGAAAATATATGAGTAGATATGTATTAGAAAAATATAAAGAATGTGTGCACCTGATATCAGCGAGCCAAACCACAGACGCACGTGCCTGGATTGTTTTTCTATTACCGCAGAAAGATCGTGAATTATTACCATAGAGAGATCGTAAATTATGACGACAGAGATCGTAAATTATTACTGTAGAGAGATCGTAAATTATTACTGCTAAGAGATCATAAATACATCACCCTAAATTATTGCCGCAGAGAGATCATGAATTATTACCACAGAGAGATCGTAAATTATGACCGTAGAAATAGTATATAATTCAATATAACTATTTAATTTTTGAATCTAAATATTTGACTTAATATCTAACCATAACTTATCAGTAAATTTAATTTTAATATAATTCAATATAACTATTTAATTATTTCTAATAAAATATTGTTTTATTAATTCAATTTTATTCCTATTTTTTATATTCTTGAATTGGTTTTGCTAAAAAAAATCCAAAAATCAAAAGAGTTGAATATTTCAATTTTGCAAACCCATTATATAAGCTTATTTTAATAAATAAATAATTTCCCTTCTCTTTTTTACTATTTTAATTTTGCAAACACTTGTATAAACTTACTTTTACAAATTAATAGATTTTTTTCCATTCAAAATTTGAGTAATGCACTTTACATTTTCAATTTTTTTAAGAACATTAAATATATTTATATATTCAAAAATATGTTTTAAATAGTAAGAAATCTCAATCATATCTTGTTCTCAAATACTTAAAAAAATCAAATTATCTATTAATTATAGTGTATCCTTCATATATTGTACACATTTACACCTAATATATTTCTTCCTCCTTTGCTTTTAAATTACTCTTAAGATAAAATTTAAGACTTTCTAATAGAAATAGAATTAAATTTTATATAAATAAAGATCTTTCCAAATATTAACACAATTTTTCTATCAATAAAGTAATATGAATATATGTGCTCTACAACCCAGTATATGGGTGATGTGTACATGTAATCTAAGAAAGCTTGTCACCATTTTTACATGTAGGCTCAATATGTTGAAATTATATTAATATCTCACATTTATAATACACAAAAGATTGGTAAACATTTACATGTTGGTTAAAAGTAATATAGAGCCACCATGGAGGAGATGTTGTAGTGCCCATAAAAAAATAAAAGTAATAAAAAATAATAAAATTCAATTTGTTACATTATAAGTTTATTTTTATTAATAACATTACGAATATTTTTTTAGATTAAACAAATTATAATATACACATCACATTAAAATATATAATATAAGTAGCAACAATAAGTTAAGATTCATTTTACCTTATAAAATAGAATAATGATTATGCAACCATTTTACCTGCTAGTGTATGATGTCAATTGCTAGTGCTAACATGAAAAAAGAAAGACTTGGATACTTTTTGCATGCATGAAAGAGGTAGTCTCTTAAATGGGCTTCAATGTTTTAAAAATAATGGGGATTAAACATGCAATTTAAGATCAATATTAAGTTACTGAATTAGTTCTAGAAATCAATGTTGTTTTTTTTCCCTATGAAAAGAAACTCGTACTTCCATTCATGTTGAAAGAAAATGCATTTTGTATATATACATAGAAGGTGTGCATTCACTAGGATTTGCCTAGATCCACGATTGGCTAAAAAAGTGGCACAAAATTTACATAACATATACGTTTTTAAGAAAATTATTCAAAAAAGAGCAGCCTAAATGCCCAAAGAAGAGAAACAAAATAAAATAAAAGGAGAAATACAATACAAAGGAGGAGATCAAGATATGTGGACACCTATCTTCCCCTTCTTTCCTTTCTTTTTTTACTTGTTTCCAATTACCCTCTTTGGGATCCACTAGTACAAGGGCCATCACATGGACAGAATCCTCTCCTAGATGCACTTTTTCTGAATCAGATATTTGAGATACATGAACATGCTTTATGCCCATCATACCATCCTCATTGTGATCCACTTTTTTCTGTAAATATGACTTTTGTAATGGTGTAGGAATTGGCTCATTATGAAGGATTGTGGCTAGATCATCGTTAAACTATGTGCCCCCATTTTCTTTCATTGTATTCTTCATTGTGTCTTCTTCTTCATTTTTGGGAAGATTTGGGTTTGCACACTGCCTCCCCTTTGGCTTATGTTATTTTTTCTTTTTCTCATTCTTATTAACTTATGGACATGTATTCTCAAGATGACTTGTTTGGAAGCAAGAATGACATCTAAATGTCATATTCTCATAGTCAAGTAATGGTGATCCCTAGAGTTTGTTATGTTTCAGAATAATGTGATCTGGTAAACCTTTGGTAAGGTCTATTTCGACACATATTCTAGAAAAGGAACCTTTATTTGTTCCCTCCATATCCCTCTTTTCGAACTTGCCCAAATTATTTCCAATAGCTTCAAGGGCATGATGGTGCCAAAAAAGTAGTGGAAGATTTGGGAGTCGCACCCAAACTAGTAGTGTTGTGACTAAAATTATTGTTGCATCGAATTCAGGGAACCATAAAGTAGTAAATAGCCCCACTCTTCCCCAAAACCATAGCTCTTCATTTAGAGAAAAATATAAATCCTTTTGTGTGTCAAATTGTACAATAAAAAACCATTTAAAGCATAAATAAATGTGACAATTGGTTGTCCATGTTGAAAAGACCCACTGATGTAAGGCATCTGATTTGGGCCAAAATCCATTAAATATACATAATTTCTTTGGAAATAAGAGTTGAAAAAAGTGTATTTACCCTAGGTGGGTCAACTTCAAAAGTCAGGGGCTACTCTATCTATTCAACAATATAGGGGCTAGGTTCACTTTTAAATTGTTTGCTTGGAGAGGACTACCCCTTCACTACATCTTTAAATGATGTAGACTTTCATTTTTCATTCCCATGCCCTGAGCCTCCAGCAACTGATGATCCTCCTCTCAATCTTGTGTTCATAATTGATCAGGTGATCAAATTGTAGCTCAAAAATTAAAGTGCCTAGAAAGTCTTGAGACTAACATCAAGTCAAATTGCTCATTGTTCGGAATCCAACAACGTTCATTTCAACTCAATCTGACATAGTATGCTCAATTTATTGTGTTCTTATCGTGATTCCCAAGGATATATGTTTTGAAATTATCAAGCAAATTGCCTATTTCATCTCTACTTACTTTTCCAGTTGCAGATTTATTAATTATAGACATAACAAGATCTCTTGGAATTTTACCAGTTCTAGCCTCACCCCTTGAGATATGTTTACACAAATCACAGATTTCTCCAAATGAAAGTTGAGAAACATATCCATTGCCCATTAAATTGAGAAGGTCAATACATTCATCTTTGATAGATTTTAGCAAAAGGGTTTTTAATGTTTCATGATCTAAATTATGCATCCTATCCCTTTTAACATTCTAAGCAAATCTTTCGACTAGGTCTTCAAGTCTTTCATCCTCTTTCTGCATCATCTTAAAGACTTCATCCTTAAGGTTATGGGGCATGCAATAATCCTTATATTTTTCTAAGAACACATTTTTCATTTATTCCCATGTTCTAATAGTATGTGTTCCTAATCCCATGAACCATTTAAGTGCTCCATCCTTAAGAGTAGCTAGGAATAATTTCAATTTTTGAGGATTAAGTAAGTAGTCATAAGATCTACATAAAAATTCAAACTCAAAAAGAAAGGTTTCAAGGTCCTCATTTCTTAAACGATGGAAATTAGGGAGGATGGAGGGTGAGATGTTTTTCATTGTGGTTGTGGTGTCTTCATCAAAGATTGTAAATTGATAAGGATTTGGTTCTCCTCTACCACCTCATCCTACACCCCCTCCTCTATTTCCTCCTCTACCTCTTCCACCTCCAATCCTGAGTTCACCATTTACATTGTGTACTTCTCCTTCTCCTTCCCTGCCATTGTAGATTCCTCAGAGCTAATGTAAGGTTCTACAATTAGATTATCTATATATTCTTCTAGTTATTCTACTAATGGTATATTAAAATAAGTTTCTTATTCTTCTTCGCTAGGGACCTCTAGTTATTGTCCTCGAACTTGGTCTCTTGTCAAAGAGAGGAAGATTAATCCTTCTGTTGGGGATGCAGGTTCTTCAACTACAACTTCAGTAGAATAGGGTGGTGAATCTCTTAGTTGGATTTCAAACCTATGCACCTCAGAAAGTCTATGTCTACTTGCAAATTATGGAATGTGAGTATCAGTGGATGGTGTGGCACTATGAGGTCTAGCGGGGGTGAGTGGTGATGTTGGAATTGAACTTCTACCTCTACTTACAAATCTACCCCTAGAATCCATTTCTTTGTTCATAAATTATTTTTATCATGTTTTGAGTATGCATCTACAAAATCAAAGTTAAATGCACCTAAAATGATATGCAAACCAAGAATGGAATCCTATATACACTTCCCCAATAATGACTTCAAAATGTTTGGTAATTTAATTGAACTTAAATTACTTCATTAATTGTCAAGCAAGGTTCGTGTACTTATGAAGTGTATGTGCACTATATATGCTAGGAATTCTATCTTTGGATGACATTATTCTAAATATGGACAAATGTAAAATGAGATTAAAGAGTTGTCACACACAAGTTCTTTCTATTAAAGTTACATCAAAATCAAATGCCAACTGAATTTAAATCTATTGCTTGAAATCTCAAATTATTCTAATTGAAAAATTGTAGAATTTAAATTCTACTCTAATCTCATAAGGAAAATACTAATGCTATATTGCAGAAAAGGGATTTTAATTCTAATTGCATAATTGAAAAATTAACACTACTTTATAGAAAAAAATCTTAACACTAATAGCATAAAAGGAAAATTAAGTTCTAATTGTAGAAAATAAAAGTTAACTATGATTGTAGAAAGAAATGCAATGCTAAATTCTTGCAAAAAAGAAATAAACCAAACAAGAGCTTGTAACTTGATCCTAACTTAAACAGAAATGAAACAGATTATAGATATAACCATAAATACAGAGATGCAGCATAAATAATACTTCATTTCATTAATATCAAATACTGTAATATGCTTACAAACAAAATGGAAATAATACTATCTCAGGTGATGGTATCTTATCTCTAAGAAAATGTGGGGGCTACATGCCTCTGACCTATGTTACAATGAGGCTCAAAGGCCTATTTATTATTGAGAAACAATGGAAAACCTTAAACATCCAAAAACCTAACCCTAGGAGATGAAGCGCCAAAACTATGGGCCCTGTTTGGGTAAATTGGTACATCAACTTCCCGGGGTCATAACTTTTGCATACGACCCCGTTTGACACGCAAAATACCTCATTAGAAATATCTATATGAGGAATACAAATTTTGAGTGGAAAACACCGATCATAACCCATGTTTTCCCCGGTTTTCCCAAAAAACATCGTTTAGGGCCTCAAAACGACTTTGGAAGTTCAGGACCTGAAAAACTGCCAAAAATATTAAATTGTGCTATATTTAAGGAAACTGAAATACTGAAAGAGACAATGGTGGGGGTCCAAGTGGAATAGGCGGGTGGCCAACAACATCCACCTAGATCATAACTTCAAATGATTAGTAATGTGCACAATTAACTCTAAAAGGAAATTTCTTCATTATCCACAAAATTGATTGAGTTATAAAACTGAATTACTGGAAGGAATTACATATGAGAAATAATTCTTTTTGGTGTTTTATTTTATGAATGCTTTGGAATCAAAACAACAGATTATTAAAACATAATTGTAATGCAACTTTATGAAACTTCTATGCTATGAACAAATTGCAATGAAAACAAAAACTAACTATTCTTATTACTCACTAGGGGGCCCTCCTATGAGTGTAAGTCTCTCATCATTCAAACAATAGCTTAGCCACACATAGAAAAGGAAAAGAGTATTATATTAATTCGAGAAAAAAAATCAAAGGACTGGAATAAACCACAACTTAACTTATATGAACTGTCTTTTTGGTTTTGCCTTATGGATTTTATACATTTTTTCATCAAACTAAATTAAGAGTCCTATGTTGATAGGAAATGAAACTACTATGGCATCTAAGAAGTAAATTTAAATTGAAACTTTTATCTCCTCGTGATTTTCTACTGAAAGAGAAAATCATGATGGATTCTTCTCGAATAATATCTTCATAATCAAACAAGTCGTATGCACACTGATCCAGATTTAAACAGGAACGCAACAAATTACAGAGATAACCATATACACAAAGATGCAGCGGAAATAATACTTCATTTCATTAATGGAAAATACTGAAATATGCTTACAAACAGAAATGGCAATAAACTAGCTAGGGTGATGGTAGCTTATCTCTGAGAAGAGATGTGATGGCTACATGCCTCTGAACTGTGTTACAATGAGGCTCGAAGGCCTATTTATTGTTGAGAAACAATGGAAAAACCCTTTACATTCAAAAACCTAACCCTAGGAGATGAAACGCCAAATTGTGGGCCCCGTTTGGGGGTAAGTTGGTACATCAACTTCCCGGGGTCGTAACTTTGGCATATGATCTCCGTTTGACGCGTACAATAGCTCATTAGAAAGATCTATCCGAGCACTATCATTGTTGGAATCTGCAACACTTGTGTTGCCCCCGGATTCCCCAAAAAACGTCGTTTAGGGCCTCAAAACGGCTCCGGAAGTTCAGGACCCGAAAAACTGCTAAAAATAGTAAGTTGTGCTACAATTAAGGAAACTGAAAATGCTGAGAAAGACAATGGTGGGGGTCCAGGTGGACTTGGCAGGTGGCCACCAATATCCACCTGGATCATTCCTCCCCCCTTAGGAAGCAATGGTCCCCATTGCGTTGAGCTCCTCCATGAGATGAGGAAACTTCTGCTGAACTTGTTCCCTGGTGAGCCACTTGCCCTGCTGAAGGAGTTGGCCCGCTTTGACAACTCGATACAGTCGGATATTCTGTTGGCGAGTGTTCTTGATCTATGTGTCCATGATCCGATCAGTTGTAGCTTGTTCCATGCAATTTGGATTTAATTCTGTGGGTTTGAGCTGTTCTGCAATGTCGGATGTGTCTAGCAATGGTGGAAAGTATTGCCGAAGGTGGTCCACATTAAATACTGGGTGCAGGCCAAGAAATGGGGGAATGCTGAGCTCAAATGCATTGTCTTCCATAGCCTTAGTAATGGTGTAAGGACCATATCGGAGTGGTCTCAATTTTCGATAGGCTCCAACAAGGCGTTCCTTTTGCAAATGCAACCAGACTTTGTCGCCCACCTGAAACTTGTGTGGCACCCGATGTTGATCATGTCGCTGCTTGTACTTGGCATTTGATTTCTCAAGAATGTCATGGACCTGCTGGCGAATATGTTGGATGCGCTCAATGAAGCTGGTGGCCTTATCTGTTTCGGACTGGACATGAGCTGAATTCATGTGAGTAGCTGCAAGTGGCATGGCCACATCAATGGGGCATAGTGGCTGGAATCCCAAACCCACCTGAAAAGGGCTATGGCCAGTGGAGCTGTGAAGAGCTCGGTTGTAGCTGTGCTGAACGTAGGGGAGGCTCTCGTCCCATGTGCGTGGATGCTTTGAGTTATACATGCGCAGAATGTGCACAATCATCCTATTGACAACCTCTGTCTGGCCATCAGTTTGAGGATGGAAGGCTGTGGACTTCGTGAGTTTGGTGTCCAGCATTGACCAGAGACTGGACCAAAAGGTGCTGAGAAACCGACTGTCCCGATCTGAGATGATAGACTGTGGGATCCCAAAGTGCACCCACACTCGTTCAAAGAAGAGTTTAGCAGTGGCTTCTGCTGTGATATTCTTCTTGCAGGCCATCATAATGGCCATCTTTGAGAACCTGTCGACGACCACAAAAACACAGTCATTTCCATGCTTAGTGGAAGGAAGGCCTGACATGTAATCCATGGAGATGGATTCCCAAGGTCGACTAGGGGTAGGCAACGGGGTATAGAGGCCTTGCTTCTTAATGGTCGGTTTGGCAATGGCACAGGCAGTACATGATCGGATGTACTTCCCAACATCCTGTCGAAGATTCGGCCAATAGAAATAGTTTTGCAGTACTGCCACTGTTTTCTCGACCCCGAAATGCCCAGCAGCCCGACTGTAGTGTGCTTCCCAAATCATCTTGGCACGCTCGCTTGAAGGAACACAAAGGTGACCGAGGTGGCATAATAGGGCATCCTGGAGGTGAAAATCTGCAACCTGCCGACCCTCCAAGAGTGTCTGGTATGTGTGGCCGAATTCTGGGTCGCTTTTGTAGAGAAGTGGCCAATCAGAAGTCTCGTGCCCGCAAGAGTTGAGCACGGTGGTTAGCGCCATGATCGGTGGTCGACTGAGGCAATCTGCAACATTATTGGTGCTGCCCTTTTTATACTTGATATTCAAGTGAAACTGTTGCAGGTATGTAGACCACTTCTGATGGCGATCATTCTGCAATTTCCCTTGGGTCTGTATGAACTGCAGAGGTCGGTGGTCTGTGTGGATGACCGTTTCCTTCCCCAAAATGTAATGCTTCCATTGTCGGCAGGCCTGTACAATGGAATACATCTCTTTATCATAAGTGGGGTACTTCCGGACTGTGTCTGAAAGTGTTTCACTGTGATATGCCACTGGATGTCCATGTTGAGTAAGGACTGCCCCAATAGCATAGTCAGAGGCATCTGTCTCGACCTCAAATGGTTGTTGTAAATCTGGTAACGCGAGCACTGGTGCCGTGCAGAGGCGATCCTTCAACTCCCTGAATGCCTTCTGTTGAGATTCAGACCAAAAGAATTTTGCTTTCGCCCCGCCCTTGGTGACTTGACTCAAGGGCCAAGAAATATGAGAAAATCCCAACACAAACCTGCGGTAGAAGTTGGCAAGACCTAGAAAGCTGCGGAGCTCTGTTAGAGTGGTTGGAGAGGGCCAATCCCGAATGACTTGGACCTTGGCTGGATCGACATGCACCCCCTGTTCATCAATGATGTATCCCAGATACTGAACCTCGGTCATGCCAAAAGTGCATTTCTCCAAATTGGCACATAGCTTGTGTTGCCGCAGTGTTTGGAGAACCTGTCGGATGTGGTGGAGGTGCTCTTCCCAACTCTGGCTGAAGATCAGAATGTCATCCAAGTATACTACTACAAAGGAGTTGGTGAATGGCCGCAAGATGTCATCCATTAGCCTCATAAAGGTTGCAGGAGCATTCGTCAATCCGAAAGGCATGACCAACCATTCGAAGAGGCCCTCCTTGGATTTGAAGGCAGTCTTCCACACATCTGAGGGTTCAATTGGTACCTGGTGATATCCTGACTTCAGATCGATCTTGCTGAAATATTTCGCCCCCTTTAGTTGGTCTAGGAGGTCATCAATCCGCGGGATCGGGTACCTATTACGGACAGTGATCTTGTTCAGCGCCCGATAGTCAATACAGAGTCTCCACGTCCCATCCTTCTTCTGTACCAACACTATCGGGCTCCCACAGGGCGAAGAACTCGGACGGATGTGACCTTTCTGCAGGAGCTCCTGAATCTGCCTCTTGATTTCATTGTTCTCCAGAACGGAGCGCCGATAAATTGGTCCATTGGGTAGCGGCGCACCTGGGGTCAGATCGATGGAGTGCTTGACTTGACAGTGCAGAGGAACCCCTGCCGGGGAGGTGAAGATGTCTTCGTACTCCTCCACAATCTTGTCCATCTGTAGCTGCCGTGCAGAGGGACCCCGTTTGGAGGCCGCGGCCACTGTCTTCTTCTTCCCTTGAGGGCGTATCATCAGGAAAACAAATTTCCTGGTTTTGGAAATGATCTTACTGCATTGTTTTGCAGTAATCAAAGAGATGGCGGCAGGTGGTGCTACCTCTGGTATCCTGAACAACTTATTTCCCAATGTAATAATAACAGCACGGGGCCTTGATTCATACACAGCATGTCGCTTCCACAAGTATGGTTGTCCTAGTAATACATCACAAACTTCAAGGGGAGCAATGTCACACAATACCTCATCCGTGAAGGGCTTGATGTTGTATGGAAGGCGACACTGCTGGCTCACGCGAAGATCTCGCCCTTGGTGAAGCCACCCAATGGTGTATGGTTGTGGATGTGCTGTGGTCGGTAAGCCCAACCGCTTCACGACCTCTGCCGAAATGAGGTTCTTTTGACTCCCGCTATCAACAATGAACTGTATCGGGGAGCCCTTTACCCACATCTGGGAGTGGAAGAGACGCTCCTCCTCCTCTGGATCTTCGGGTTCATTTTTCTGGATCTTTGCGGTAGCAACAGTGGCGCTGGGATCCGCATCAATGATCTGCTTCCCTTTTTCATACCCCTTATCGGGTTCTGACTCAGAGTCGGAACATGCATCTGATTCTGAAACCTTTAGCTCAGCCACCAGTGACTGCTTGGCCCGACACTCACTTGTGTTGTGAGTGGAGCTCTTATGGAACTCGCACCATTTTCCAGTGTCCTTTCTCGGCTTCGCGGCGTTGCTCTTTGCTTGCAGCTTCGGCTGGTTGTCTTGGGCTGTCCCGCCTTGGCTTTGTCCTTTGTTCTGTGGTTTAGGGGCACCTTTCCCCTGCTTTGGATTCGCAGATCCAAAGTCTCGCTTCTTTTGTTTAAACTTCTGCTCGACCTTGACGGCATACCGGTATGCTGCGCCGAGCGAGGGGATGTTTAGGAACTGTATTTCTTCCTGGATGTACTTGTGCAGGCAGCCACGGTATTTGAGTATCAAATGTTGCTCCGAATCCTTGATACCCAACTTTGTGCGAAGGGTATGGAAAAGATTGGTGAACTCCGGCACGTCTTGGTCCCTTCCCTGCCGCAGCGTGGTCCACTTTATGTATTCATCCTCATAGCTTCCGACAGGGTAGTACTGCTCCTTGATGGCATCCCGGAACGAATCCCAGGTGGGTGCGGCTGAAAATAGTGAGCCAGTACTTTCATCCTTCTGCTCGCAGTAGGTTTCCCACCAGTCCTTGACGTGGGGGGCTGCTTTGAGAAGAGCAAAAACAATCTTTTCCCGACTCGAAAATTCATGAACAGAAAAATAACCCTCTAGCAGATTTAACCATTTATCTACGGCATCGGCGTCTATCTGACCCTCGAATATGGGGATTTCAAAATTAACTTGTACCTTAAAGGGTGTGGCGTTTCCAGAGGAGCTGCTGGAAGCCGATGCGCCGCTTCTGGGTAGCCGCTGAAGGATCTGCGCAAAGCTGTCCATCATCGCGTTCCGTTGTCGCTCGAGCGCTTCTTCGAGCAAGATTTTGATGGGATCTCCTGCCCCCTCGTCTTTCTTCTCGTCCGCCATGGGAGGCCGTCGGGATTTGCGAGGCTGGTCTTGCAAAGGTTCAACCAGTTCAAGCCCTAACTCCTTATATCCCGACCTTGTTGGGGACATGCAAAGAAAAACAGAGAAAAAGCAGACCGCTCTGATACCACTGATCCGGATTTAAACAGGAACGCAACAAATTACAGAGATAACCATATACACAAAGATGCAGCGGAAATAATACTTCATTTCATTAATGGAAAATACTGAAATATGCTTACAAACAGAAATGGCAATAAACTAGCTAGGGCGATGGTAGCTTATCTCTGAGAAGAGATGTGATGGCTACATGCCTCTGAACTGTGTTACAATGAGGCTCGAAGGCCTATTTATTGTTGAGAAACAATGGAAAAACCCTTTACATTCCAAAACCTAACCCTAGGAGATGAAACGCCAAACTGTGGGCCCCGTTTGGGGTAAGTTGGTACATCAACTTCCCGGGGTCGTAACTTTGGCATATGATCTCCGTTTGACGCGTACAATAGCTCATTAGAAAGATCTATCCGAGCACTATCATTGTTGGAACATGCAACACTAGTTTTGCCCCCGGATTCCCCAAAAAACGTCGTTTAGGGCCTCAAAACGGCTCCGGAAGTTCAGGACCCGAAAAACTGCTAAAAATAGTAAGTTGTGCTACAATTAAGGAAACTGAAAATGCTGAGAAAGACAATGGTGGGGGTCCAGGTGGACTTGGCAGGTGGCCACCAATATCCACCTGGATCATTCCTCCCCCCTTAGGAAGCAATGGTCCCCATTGCGTTGAGCTCCTCCATGAGATGAGGAAACTTCTGCTGAACTTGTTCCCTGGTGAGCCACTTGCCCTGCTGAAGGAGTTGGCCCGCTTTGACAACTCGATACAGTTGGATATTCTGTTGGCGAGTGTTCTTGATCTGTGTGTCCATGATCCGATCAGTTGCAGCTTGTTCCATGCAATCTGGATTTAATTCTGTGGGTTTGAGCTGTTCTGCAATGTCGGATGTGTCTAGCAATGGTGGAAAGTATGGCCGAAGGCGGTCCACATTAAATACTGGGTGCAGGCCAAGGAATGGGGGAATGCTGAGCTCAAATGCATTGTCTCCCATAGCCTTAGTAATGGTGTAAGGACCATATCGGAGTGGTCTCAATTTCCGATAGGCTCCAGTAAGGCGTTCCTTTTGCAAATGCAACCAGACTTTGTCGCCCACCTGAAACTTGTGTGGCACCCGATGTTGATCATGTCGCTGCTTGTACTTGGCATTTGATTTCTCAAGAATGTCATGGACCTGCTGGCGAATATGTTGGATGCGCTCAATGAAGCTGGTGGCCTTATCTGTTTCGGACTGGACATGAGCTGAATTCATGTGAGTAGCTGCAAGTGGCATGGCCACATCAATGGGGCATAGTGGCTGGAATCCCAAACCCACCTGAAAAGGGCTATGGCCAGTGGAGCTGTGAAGAGCTCGGTTGTAGCTGTGCTGAACGTAGGGGAGGCTCTCGTCCCATGTGCGTGGATGCTTTGAGTTATACATGCGCAGAATGTGCACAATCATCCTATTGACAACCTCTGTCTGGCCATCAGTTTGAGGATGGAAGGCTGTGGACTTCGTGAGTTTGGTGTCCAGCATTGACCAGAGACTGGACCAAAAGGTGCTGAGAAACCGACTGTCCCGATCTGAGATGATAGACTGTGGGATCCCAAAGTGCACCCACACTCGTTCAAAGAAGAGTTTAGCAGTGGCTTCTGCTGTGATATTCTTCTTGCAGGCCATCATAATGGCCATCTTTGAGAACCTGTCGACGACCACAAAAACACAGTCATTTCCATGCTTAGTGGAAGGAAGGCCTGACATGTAATCCATGGAGATGGATTCCCAAGGTCGACTAGGGGTAGGCAACGGGGTATAGAGGCCTTGCTTCTTAATGGTCGGTTTGGCAATGGCACAGGCAGTACATGATCGGATGTACTTCCCAACATCCTGTCGAAGATTCGGCCAATAGAAATAGTTTTGCAGTACTGCCACTGTTTTCTCGACCCCGAAATGCCCAGCAGCCCGACTGTAGTGTGCTTCCCAAATCATCTTGGCACGCTCGCTTGAAGGAACACAAAGGTGACCGAGGTGGCATAATAGGGCATCCTGGAGGTGAAAATCTGCAACCTGCCGACCCTCCAAGAGTGTCTGGTATGTGTGGCCGAATTCTGGGTCGCTTTTGTAGAGAAGTGGCCAATCAGAAGTCTCGTGCCCGCAAGAGTTGAGCACGGTGGTTAGCGCCATGATCGGTGGTCGACTGAGGCAATCTGCAACATTATTGGTGCTGCCCTTTTTATACTTGATATTCAAGTGAAACTGTTGCAGGTATGTAGACCACTTCTGATGGCGATCATTCTGCAATTTCCCTTGGGTCTGTATGAACTGCAGAGGTCGGTGGTCTGTGTGGATGACCGTTTCCTTCCCCAAAATGTAATGCTTCCATTGTCGGCAGGCCTGTACAATGGAATACATCTCTTTATCATAAGTGGGGTACTTCCGGACTGTGTCTGAAAGTGTTTCACTGTGATATGCCACTGGATGTCCATGTTGAGTAAGGACTGCCCCAATAGCATAGTCAGAGGCATCTGTCTCGACCTCAAATGGTTGTTGTAAATCTGGTAACGCGAGCACTGGTGCCGTGCAGAGGCGATCCTTCAACTCCCTGAATGCCTTCTGTTGAGATTCAGACCAAAAGAATTTTGCTTTCGCCCCGCCCTTGGTGACTTGACTCAAGGGCCAAGAAATATGAGAAAATCCCAACACAAACCTGCGGTAGAAGTTGGCAAGACCTAGAAAGCTGCGGAGCTCTGTTAGAGTGGTTGGAGAGGGCCAATCCCGAATGACTTGGACCTTGGCTGGATCGACATGCACCCCCTGTTCATCAATGATGTATCCCAGATACTGAACCTCGGTCATGCCAAAAGTGCATTTCTCCAAATTGGCACATAGCTTGTGTTGCCGCAGTGTTTGGAGAACCTGTCGGATGTGGTGGAGGTGCTCTTCCCAACTCTGGCTGAAGATCAGAATGTCATCCAAGTATACTACTACAAAGGAGTTGGTGAATGGCCGCAAGATGTCATCCATTAGCCTCATAAAGGTTGCAGGAGCATTCGTCAATCCGAAAGGCATGACCAACCATTCGAAGAGGCCCTCCTTGGATTTGAAGGCAGTCTTCCACACATCTGAGGGTTCAATTGGTACCTGGTGATATCCTGACTTCAGATCGATCTTGCTGAAATATTTCGCCCCCTTTAGTTGGTCTAGGAGGTCATCAATCCGCGGGATCGGGTACCTATTACGGACAGTGATCTTGTTCAGCGCCCGATAGTCAATACAGAGTCTCCACGTCCCATCCTTCTTCTGTACCAACACTATCGGGCTCCCACAGGGCGAAGAACTCGGACGGATGTGACCTTTCTGCAGGAGCTCCTGAATCTGCCTCTTGATTTCATTGTTCTCCAGAACGGAGCGCCGATAAATTGGTCCATTGGGTAGCGGCGCACCTGGGGTCAGATCGATGGAGTGCTTGACTTGACAGTGCAGAGGAACCCCTGCCGGGGAGGTGAAGATGTCTTCGTACTCCTCCACAATCTTGTCCATCTGTAGCTGCCGTGCAGAGGGACCCCGTTTGGAGGCCGCGACCACTGTCTTCTTCTTCCCTTGAGGGCGTATCATCAGGAAAACAAATTTCCTGGTTTTGGAAATGATCTTACTGCATTGTTTTGCAGTAATCAAAGAGATGGCGGCAGGTGGTGCTACCTCTGGTATCCTGAACAACTTATTTCCCAATGTAATAATAACAGCAGTGTCGCTTCCACAAGTATGGTTGTCCTAGTAATACATCACAAACTTCAAGGGGAGCAATGTCACACAATACCTCATCCGTGAAGGGCTTGATGTTGTATGGAAGGCGACACTGCTGGCTCACGCGAAGATCTCGCCCTTGGTGAAGCCACCCAATGGTGTATGGTTGTGGATGTGCTGTGGTCGGTAAGCCCAACCGCTTCACGACCTCTGCCGAAATGAGGTTCTTTTGACTCCCGCTATCAACAATGAACTGTATCGGGGAGCCCTTTACCCACATCTGGGAGTGGAAGAGACGCTCCTCCTCCTCTGGATCTTCGGGTTCATTTTTCTGGATCTTTGCGGTAGCAACAGTGGCGCTGGGATCCGCATCAATGATCTGCTTCCCTTTTTCATACCCCTTATCGGGTTCTGACTCAGAGTCGGAACATGCATCTGATTCTGAAACCTTTAGCTCAGCCACCAGTGACTGCTTGGCCCGACACTCACTTGTGTTGTGAGTGGAGCTCTTATGGAACTCGCACCATTTTCCAGTGTCCTTTCTCGGCTTCGCAGCGTTGCTCTTTGCTTGCAGCTTCGGCTGGTTGTCTTGGGCTGTCCCGCCTTGGCTTTGTCCTTTGTTCTGTGGTTTAGGGGCACCTTTCCCCTGCTTTGGATTCGCAGATCCAAAGTCTCGCTTCTTTTGTTTAAACTTCTGCTCGACCTTGACGGCATACCGGTATGCTGCGCCGAGCGAGGGGATGTTTAGGAACTGTATTTCTTCCTGGATGTACTTGTGCAGGCAGCCACGGTATTTGAGTATCAAATGTTGCTCCGAATCCTTGATACCCAACTTTGTGCGAAGGGTATGGAAAAGATTGGTGAACTCCGGCACGTCTTGGTCCCTTCCCTGCCGCAACGTGGTCCACTTTATGTATTCATCCTCATAGCTTCCGACAGGGTAGTACTGCTCCTTGATGGCATCCCGAAACGAATCCCAGGTGGGTGCGGTTGAAAATAGTGAGCTAGTACTTTCATCCTTCTGCTCGCAGTAGGTTTCCCACCAGTCCTTGACGTGGGGGGCTGCTTTGAGAAGAGCAAAAACAATCTTTTCCCAACTCGAAAATTCATGAACAGAAAAATAACCCTCTAGCAGATTTAACCATTTATCTACGGCATCGGCGTCTATCTGACCCTCGAATATGGGGATTTCAAAATTAACTTGTACCTTAAAGGGTGTGGCGTTTCCAGAGGAGTTGCTGGAAGCCGATGCGCCGCTTCTCGGCTGAAGGATCTGCGCAAAGCTGTCCATCATCGCGTTCCGTTGTCGCTCGAGCACTTCTTCGAGCAAGATTTTGATGGGATCTCTTGCCCCCTCGTCTTTCTTCTCGTCCGCCAAGGGAGGCCGTCTGGATTTGCGAGGCTGGTCTTGCAAAGGTTCAACCAGTTCAAGCCCTAACTCCTTATATCCCGACCTTGTTGGGGACATGCAAAGAAAAATAGAGAAAAAGCAGACCGCTCTGATACCACTGATCCGGATTTAAACAGGAACGCAACAAATTACAGAGATAACCATATACACAAAGATGCAGCGGAAATAATACTTCATTTCATTAATGGAAAATACTGAAATATGCTTACAAACAGAAATGGCAATAAACTAGCTAGGGCGATGGTAGCTTATCTCTGAGAAGAGATGTGATGGCTACATGCCTCTGAACTGTGTTACAATGAGGCTCGAAGGCCTATTTATTGTTGAGAAACAATGGAAAAACCCTTTACATTCCAAAACCTAACCCTAGGAGATGAAACGCCAAACTGTGGGCCCCGTTTGGGGGTAAGTTGGTACATCAACTTCTCGGGGTCGTAACTTTGGCATATGATCTCCGTTTGACGCGTACAATAGCTCATTAGAAAGATTTATCCGAGCACTATCATTGTTGGAACGGGCAACACCAGTCCATTCCATGGACTCGTGTTGCCCCTGGATTCCCCAAAAAACGTCGTTTAGGGCCTCAAAACGGCTCCAGAAGTTTAGGACCCGAAAAACTGCTAAAAATAGTAAGTTGTGCTACAATTAAGGAAACTGAAAATGCTGAGAAAGACAATGGTGGGGGTCCAGGTGGACTTGGCAGGTGGCCACCAATATCCACCTGGATCACACACTTTCCTGATGTCGTCGTGATCTCCTACCAAACTTCGCTTGACCACTACACTATCATAACCAAAGTTTGACTTTGGATTTGACTCTTATATATTCCGATCTTTGTAGCCTTCCAAGCCATGCCAATAGGTGGTCATATGAGTCAATAATTACATATATGTACACAAGTTTGTTTCAAAAAAGACGCATACATATGCAAATAAGACTCTGAGTAGTAGTGTATAGATTCTGTAATATGGATAGATTTGTACGCGGGTATCAAATATGAAAGGCATGTACATACATGGAAGTGTTTTGTAAGGATCACATACATATGCTAGGTTTTTTTCTAAATATGATGTCTAATCAGTCTTGTTGTGTTTTTTGTTGTCTGTCAATGAAGTCTTTCATGATGATCTGAGTTTAACTGTAATGGTTGAGGTTGAATGATTTTTGGAATGATTTTTTGAATAGTAATGATGCTACTATATGTATATATTTCAAATATCTATGATTGATTTTGTAAGTGATTCAATGAGTATTTCAGTATGATAGTGATTCAGCTTCTGGGTTCAGTGTTTTTCGATTTGTACATTGGTATACTTCATGGAAAGCACATATATATGCAGCTATTCTTTATAACAATAGCATATATATTATGACATGTTGTTGGTCAGAGCTTGCAGTGGCAACAATGAGTTTCAATGATGGGTGAT
Source organism: Pinus tabuliformis (assembly GCA_031772625.1). Taxonomy (NCBI): domain Eukaryota; kingdom Viridiplantae; phylum Streptophyta; class Pinopsida; order Pinales; family Pinaceae; genus Pinus; species Pinus tabuliformis. The sequence continues at coordinate 68,443,472 of CM062806.1, read as the reverse complement.
AATGTATGACTCGATATATTGATAAGTGGTTGTGCATTGAAGTTTCTGATTTGTTCTGGTTGCATTGTTTACATTAGTTGATTGAAATTCAATGATTAATTCAAGACGTCATGAGCATGGCTCTTTTCTTGTGTCAAGATTGAGTAAAAATGAAACCAAACTCAAGAAAAGTTTATCCTTGTTTCAAGCTTGCATAAAAATGAAACCAAACTCAAGCATAGTTTTTCTCCATTTCAGGCTTATGTAAAAATGAAACCAAATCCAAGCATAGTTTTTTCTCATGTTTCAAGCTTGTGAAAAAATGAAGCCATCTTCAAGTATACTCAAGCATAGTTTCCCATGTTTTAAGATTGTGTAAAAATGAAACCATTCCCACTTCACCTCTCATGATTGCCATCTTTATCAACCTATTTTTGCTAGATGAGCCTTGGTTTTTTCATTCTATCGTCACCACCTCTTTGGTTGATCATACACTTTCACTTGGTTATTTTACCTTTGCCTGGGGAACATCTGCGATGAGTGGTATTATTAGCCAACCTCATGTTTTGAAAAATTACATCATGATCAGAATCAGTTGCTATCCTTTTATTCCACTCGTTCCTCCAAGAGGAGTCCTCTTTCAACTCTTTTCAGACTCCAAAAATATGAAAATATTGCCGAGCACTTGTCATTTCAAACTCATAAAAGTAAATGAAAAGACATATACTCAGTATAAGTTTAACCCTTTTTTGGACTGAGATGGACTAGCTACGAAAAAGGAGTACCTTAGTCGAACATGGCTAAGAGGTTCTCCTGAATATTATTTTCTACATTTTCGGATTCGAGAGACTATCTATGAAAAGGGACCTTTTGAGTTTTATTTTTCGCCTATTTTTAAAACTATCTAAACATGAAAAAGACGTCAATTTACCCCTCTATCTGAGTTGTAGAACTTAAAGGATACAGGACTTATCACCATGACGAGACCAATTTACTCCTTCCTAAGGCTTGTTAAACTTACTAGGATGGATTAATCTAAAGGATGAACTTATAGGACAATCATATGGTATCCTCTTAGAGCTTGTGATTAAAAATAAAGAGGTAATCACTAGCGATAGTGGGGAAAACGAAAGTAAACATTTCCTGTATTTTGTGTAAAGGCAGCATGTCACTCTTGAACATGACACTCATCTGCATCTCATGTCAGGTTTGGGATATCCTCTCTTCACCACTTTCCTTCTTGGGTTTGGGAAATCCATTTGCCTCTAATTCGATCACCCCTGTTGTCATCATGACCTCCAATTCCATTTTGAGTCAAGTGTTGCTGAACTCCGGAGTTGTGTCACCGATATGTTCAAGAGAAGTCCTATCTACAAAAGTCAAACCTCTTATACCTATGTGGCCCTCTATACAACAATCCTGAATCACTCCTATCATTTTGATATATCCTATGTTTCGTGTCAGTGATGTGGGAAACATTATGGCCCTCTTTCGACAGATCACTTCCTGTCGACTTCAACTCATTATCCAAGAAGTTGATATCGAAAATCCCTTTTAGTACTTTGGAGCTTGCATGCCTCAATGGAAAGTTCTTCATGTTCGATGACAGGATTACATCATTGGCCTTCAATCGAATGATTTAGAAATTGTTCAACTTCATCTCACATATTCTCACTTGTATATTGAACTAGTATACCTTGAGGATCATCATCATTATTAGTGGTTTCTCTCATGCCTATTAATGATTTACATTATTGACCAGTAATTAGGTAGTTTCGACCATGTTCGACGTCATGACATCTATTCAAATGGTTATATTCGTACTTTCAATCGGGATAGAGATGAAGACCCTGGATCTCTTCTATTAAAATCCAGGTTGCGAGGAGTTATTGAGTATTCATGATTGTATACATGATCCCTTTCATACTGATGGGTGCGTCCATGTCGTGGATCTAGAGACATGATCCTTTTTAGACATATGGTTGCGTCCATACCGTGGATTCATGTATTATAATTTGCTGCCTATTTAGATGTATTATTAGGCATATGCATACATATGAGATGGCATATATTGTATCATGTTTGATTTGCAGGTCTCTTGACGGTGGTCTTCCAAGCTCCTTTCCTTAACTGATAAAGCACTACAAGCATCACTTCTTGTTTTTCTTTCATGCTTTAGGGGGCATTTGTTACATAGTATTTTGTCACATTCACAACTCTGTACCTGAAGTGTCGTCCTTTGTGCCATTGTCATCACTAATGTCATAAAGCGAAAAAAGCTCTGTAAACTCATTCAACATGAGTTATATGCTCAACACATCCCTGAAGAGATGGAGAACTAATGTCTTGAAGTAATTGTGGAAAAACTTGTGAAAACCCCTAATTTGCAAGACCAACACTACTTTTGGTAGGAAAATCCGTGTTGGTAACCTTTTGTCTAACTAGTGAATAGTGTTTGCAGCGCGACTTTTGATAGGAAAATCCACATTGGTCCTCTTCAGTTCGTTTCTCCAAAAATGAAGCAGAAGCTTCTCTTACTAGAAGCCTTAAGAACGGTGAGCTAGTAGTTGTTGGATGAAGATATGGTAAATTTCTCCCATTTTGGGTCCTGTTATCACTCCAGGAAACTCTTTGAGGTTGTAAATCAGAGATGCCTAGTAACATATAATCTTCAATATTATTCTCTGAACTATTGGAATGAAAGATGGTTTGGATCAAGTCGGATAACCATTCCAGCTCTATTCACACTCAAGACATGCATGAACACCCCCAACAACATAAGGCTTTAGACTGCTAATGCTCAATAGTTTGTAGATTTAATGGATAGGTGGAGAACACTGACTATGCCAGCAGATTGCATACATGGACCTATATGAATGGCTAGCTACCGGCAGCAAATGAACTTACTGACTATACTGGCAGATGCATATATAATCACACATATAAATGGTTGGCCATAGGCAGCAAAGAAGATTGCAAATCTAATATATCAAAGTAGAGATAAGATGGCAGTTATCTGGCCTTAAACACATAGAAAACCTGAACAAATTGTTCAAGTGCAAGCATAGAACAGAAGAGAAATGGACATTAAACATGTAAAGAAAAATAAGCTTGTATTACAAGACTGCAGATGAGAAGCTTGAAGGAACAGGGGAGGAATAATCTCCAAAAGTTGAACCCATGTTACATCTTGTTTTTAGCTATTTATAGCTTGTTTACAATGGTCCTCAACCTTTTGAGGCTTCAGGTGTCTTAATCTATCCTTCTGTCCCGTTTAACTGATTGATTCCCTCAATAGGTAGGCATGGCTCGGCGATTTTCCTCTTCTGACAGAGGAATAACCATATTCAGATATTTTGGGAAGCTTGCTGTGATGCCTGGGAGCTCTCTCATGCCAAATATACCCCATCATGTTTGTTAGGATGACTGTTGCACTGGCAGGACTGTTAATGCTCCATGATTTCTTTTGATTTGGGTTGCGGCGTGCAGTAGCCATTCTCCTTCCCTTTCCAGACTCTGTTTGTCGGCCGCTGCCTTTCTTCCGGATCCTTCTTCTGGTGCGGGCTGCATTGTGTTGTGTTGTCACCTTTCTGCTTCCTTTTCTGGGCTCCGTTTGCCGACCGCTGCCTTTTTTCCGGATCCTTCTTCTGGTGTGGGCTGCATCATGTTGTGCTGTCGCCTTTCTGCTTCCTTTTCCGGGCTCTGTTTGCCGGTCGCTGTTTTTCTGCCGAATCCTTCTTCTGGTATGTAACATGACTACAAGACTCCTTTAAGGATGGCTTGCCACCTGAACCTGCAATGGAGTGGCTATCACCTATGAAATCCCTGCACCTGTCCCTTTCAGATGATAGCCACAAATGTTTTTCTGTTGTCATGGCTGTTCGGGTCATAAACAGCGAAAACGCTGCAATACTGCTAAATCCTGCCCCTCACTGTCCTTTTCGGACTTCAAAAATTCCATAAACATGACTAATTCCTTTATCGGGTCCGCCCTTCAGGTCGCTGTCGCATGTCGCACTGCCCCAAGGTTCCTTTGTATTTTGTTTATACAACGAAAATGCACCAAAAACCATTGAAAACGGCTTTAGCGCGGACCTGAAATAATATGCAATAGAGTGTTATATAACCGTCGGGTCCGGTTATCGCATCGCAAATACGTATGTGCCCTTTGGCCCTTGGTGAAGCGCCGCAGCGATCCTGCAATCCTGCGATGCGAAGTGGGCCCTCCGATAGCGATCCTTCATTGCTGATCGCAAATCGCAGTCGCACTTGGTCCGTGTTTACCTTGCCAGCTTACCTCCATCGATGTGTTCTGCCGATGCAATATTGCAATGCGATCTTATCACAATCGCATATCGCTATATGTAAAGGCCCTGCCCCCTGGTCTTCCTGATCTGCGATCTACCAATTAGATCTGGGCCATTGATCGGCCAGATCGAACGGTTGTCGTGCATCTATTGTTTAAGCCTGCGCCTGTGGGTTTTTTCATGGTTTTGTAGTGTCTCCGCCTCCCGATAGTGTATTTCCGACCCTTCCAAGGGCTCTCCTCTTGCGATGGTTTTGACTTTGAATGATCCTCAAGAGGATTTTGAAGACTTTTGGGGCATACTTGGATCCTTTTTTATCCCTTTGTCAGCGGAGCTAACACTGGCTCCTTCTGGGGATGAAAGCCTCCCCGTGAGGTTTCAAGAATCACAGATCAATGCCTTTCCTGTGAAAACAAAATTAAATCTTCGCCCTAGTGTTCCATTGGGCATGGAGTCTATTTTGCAAAAGAAAGAGAAAAAATAAAAACTGGAAAAACATATTTACAATGACAAGGCTTTAAAGCCTTAAACGAAAAAAGGTTTTAAGAACCGCCCATTTACTGGGCCATCAAAAACTGCTTCTCCTCCCATGCTCTTCAACATGAAGGTATTGTTCCCTTGGATTTGAGAAATGATAAAAGGCCCTGTCCAGAAAGCATCAAACTTCCCATGATTGCCTTTCTTTTCTTTTAGTGCATCCCACTTCAGAACCAAGTCTCCAACCTGAAAATTATTTGTTTTTGTCCTTTTGTCAAAAGCTTCTTTGATCTTTTTCTGATGTACTGCAGCCTTTTCGACCAGCTGTTCTCTGATTTGATGTACCTCTGCCAAATCAGTGATCCTTTTTGCCATGTCTTCTTCCTCATTCTGTTCTTGTTGCAGGAACTTTGCCACAGGGAGAGTCAACTGAATTGGGAACACGGCCTCAGTGCCATATACTAGCTTGAATGGAGAATTTCCTGTGGATCTTTTAATGGTCACTCTGTCAGCCCAAAGTGCATATTTGAGCTTGGAATCCCAATTCTTTTTGTTGTCCTCCAACAGCTTCTTAATTATCCTTATCAGACTTTTGTTGGAAGATTCTTCTAGACCATTGCCTTGAGGGTAGTATGAGGTGGAATGAACCAGTTTAATGCCCATTGAGTTACACATTTCCACCAATTCTTTTTCCCTAAAGGCCGCTGCATTATCTGTGACTAATTTACGTGGACAACCAAATCTGGTGAAGATATGCTCAATCAAAAGTTCATGACCACATTATGATCAACCTTTCTAGTAGGGATTGCTTCAATCCACTTGGTAAAATAATCAGTGGCTACTAATATCCATCTGTGCTAGCAAATCGAATGTGGATTGATTTCTCCAATGAAATCCAAGCCCCACTGCTGAAAAGGTCCTTTTGCATGTACTGGTTTTAAGGGCAGGGACTTCAATTGTTATTTCGCTTCGAATCTTTGGCACCTGTCATCAGATTTAACAAATGAAAAGACATTAAAAAATAAGGTGGGACAATGGTACCCAGCTCTGAGGATCTTGTGGGTTGTAGTTTTCCAGTAACAATGTCCTCCACACATGCTAGAAGGAAATTGTTGCATAACTTCCATTGACTGTTCTTTGTCTAGACACCTCAAAAGCATTCCAGATGGGTCCCTCCAATAGAGCATATTTTCATGGATGCAATATTTTGCTGCCCTGAGTTTAACAGTTCTGGCTTGACTTTGAGTAAGGCCTGGAGGGATTTCTAGCTTTAGTAAGAAATTAGCTATTGCAAAATACCAATCACAAGAAGCTAGATTCTCTGTCAATGACTGCTTTCTCCTGGTTCTGCTGCTTCCTCTTCTTCTGTTTGACCATTCTCTGAATTCGAACACATGAGGTTCATGTCCAATGTTCTACAATTTTCTTCAGCTAATAGTCTAGCAAGACCCTGAGCTCTGACAAGTTTAGTGGGCTTTAGTTCTATATTAAATTCGATTAACTTCACGATCCATTTAGACCTTCTTCCATCAGCATCAGGTTGTCTTATGACATCTTTTATTGCAGCAGAGGGTACATATGTAACTATTTTGGAATGTAGAATATAAACTCTGAAAGCTTTCAAAGACTTGATAAGAGCGTATGCTTGTTTCTCAATAATATCATACCTTAGCGCAACATCCCTTAAGGTTTTACTGAAAAATGGCACTGGATGCTCTAAGCCTTCTTCATCTTCTTGCAATAAGACTGCTGCAAGGGTGTCGTCAGAGGCAAAAGAAAATATGTGTAACTCCTTGCTGTAATCTGGACTGATTAAAGTGGGAGCCTCCATAATTGCATTTTTAATGGACTCAAATGATTTTCTTGCTACACCATTCCATTTGATCTCTGACCCCTTCTTCAACATAGAGGTAATATGCTTCACAATTTCTGCAAAATTTTGGATAAACCTCCTTACAAAATTAATCTTGCCCAGAAAGGACTGGATGTCCTTCTTCAATCTTGGGACAGATAAGGTCTGCATCGCTTTTACTCTTTTTGGGTCAATTCGGACACCTGCAGCAGAAACAATATGTGCCAACAACTTGCCTTCTTCTAAAGCAAACTGTGACTTCTTAGGATTTACTGAATCCCAAACCTTCTGCACTTCAAAAACACTTTCTTCAAATGTTGCACATCGTCTTGATGGCTGCTCGAGTATACTGTTATATCATCAAGGTAGATAAGGACAAATTTATCCTTCTCTCCCACAAATGCTATATCCATAGGTCTCTGAAAGGTGGCTCCAACATTCATCAACCCAAAAGGCATCTTGGAATACATAAAGGTGCCCCAAGGAGTGGTAAATGCAATCTTCTCCTGATCATCTGGATGCACAACAACCTGATTATACCCTGAAAATCCATCCAGGAAAGACATCACTTTGGCTCCTGAGACCTTCTGCAGCAAGTGCTCCATCTTGGGTAGAGGATAATTGTCTTTCTTGGAGCATTTATTTAAGTTTTTGAAATCAACACAAAGTCTGATTTCTCCACTTTTCTTCCTCACCACTACTAGGTTGGCTACCCACTTGGAATATCTGAGAGGGAGTATGATTTTGGAAGCCAACAAATTTTTTATTTCTTTTTCAATCAGAGGGAGGAGCATAGGATTTATTGGTCTCAGCTTCTGTTTGAAAGGCTTGGTGTCTTTCTCTAGAGGGATTTTATGCTGGATGATCTTCTTGTCATATGTTTTCAGGTCACCATATTCCCAGGCAAAGACATCATCAAATTGCTTCATTAAATTGCAATACTCAGCACTTTGGTCAGCAGACAGATGGGCAGACAGATTTATGTATCTTGGCTGACCTGGACTCCCTACATCATGCTTACAGACTGCAGACTGATCTTGATTTAGGGAAGCTTTATAGGGTACATCGTTTTGGTCAAACAATATTTCTAGAGGAATTAGACCCTTAGGAATATGATTGGCTGGAAGCTGGACAATGCTATCTTTGCCAATTTTGTTTCTAAGCTGGGATTGAGGGGTCTCTTGCAAGGCTTCATTTTGTTGGTCAATTTGCATTTTGGAAAATTCATCGATGACTTGCAAAAACCTATTTATCTCATCATCATCATCAAAAACTTTCCAATGCTGGACATTATCAGGCAAGGATGGTCTATATTTCATTTGAACTTCATAAACTAGTCTGGGAGGCATGGTAGGGATAAATAGACTAGCAGACACAGCAAGGGAATCAGAAAGATGATTTTTGGCTCTAGGAATATATGAAATACAAAAATAATCAAAAGAATCTCTGATCCTCCATACCTCATCTCTGTATGCTTTCAGCCTTGGGTGCTTTGGTTGAAATGTTTTATTTACTTGCTGAATGATCAAATCAGCATCTCCAAATACCTTCAGATTCTGGATTCCTCTGTCTTTTGCTACATTAAGGCCCAGTATCAGAGCTTCATACTCTGCTATATTATTGGTGACTTGGAAGACCAGCTTAAAAGACAGCTATGTGCTTTCTTGTTTTGGAGATATCAGCACCACCCCTGCTCCTGCAGTCTCCCTGGAACATGCTCCATCAAATAACATCTCCCAAACTTGATTAGCTTGCTCCCCCTCAGCCTGAACAATTGTTTTCTTGAGTTGCAATGAGGCTTTCTGAGATTCTTCAATTTGGAGGATACATGCTCCAAAATTAGTGTCCACCGCATAAATGGGATGATTAGAAGGATTCTTTTCATCACTGATGATATATGCTAGCTGTGCTTCTCTATACAATCTCCTGCTTTCTCCTCCGAAAACTGGGACAGTGGCATAAGATAGGTCATTCTGCAATGTCCCACCTAGTCTCTTAATCCACCCTCTGGACAACAGCATGCCAAACTTAGGAGGGACATCTGCCACCACAATATCCATCATTATGCTCTTCATGGGCAGCTGGGTTAGGGTAATGGCTAAATCTTTAATCAATCCCAGACATTTCACCTTTCTTGAATCAAATGAGAATAGGTCATGATATGGTCTGGTGATGTCAAGGCCTAACTCTTCCATGACAGTTTTAGGCATCAGATTGTGACTGGCACCTGTATCTAGCAGGCAGTTGTGGAGAATTTTGTCATGAATGGTCAAGGAGACATAAAAAGATGGAGAATTATCATTGGCAGGTTCAGTCATTGGGCTTAGCACAACTGCAGGCCTATCGTCTTGCAAATTGACAGAGTCAGTGGAGGTTTGTGTGGTTTTCAACTCAAGAGCTTCAAGGATAGGCTTTCTAAACACTTCACTCTTCACCAGTTCTATCAGAGGCACATATATTTTTAATTTCTAAACTTTTGATTCAAATTTGAAAGAGAGAGGTAACTTGTCAGAACCTCTTACCTCTTGAACTGGTGCTTTGAGGATGACTGGATCAGCTTTTTGGGCAGGATTCTCCTTGACATTATTTGCATTTGACCTCAGATTATATCTTTACTGCTCCTCAGTTTGTGGAACAGCCTCTCTGTCCCACCTTTGACTGTCTTGCTCCTGCAGCAAAGACTCTTCGTATGCAGCCAATGTCAAAAAGGCATCACTGCCTTTATCTTCCATACAGTGAATTTCATAACTGTGCTTGTGGACCTGCCATAACTGTGGTGAATAAAAGAGTACTAGAAGTCTGAATGATAGAAGGCGGAGGAGTGATTGACAAGACCAAAGGAGTATGGTGAATAGGAGGCGAGGTTCCCTTTGGGCTAACAACGAAAGGAGAAACTAAAGAATAAGGAACTTTATGAATTTCTAAGGGCTTTTCTTCACTGCTAGTATTAGAATCTGAACTCTCAATATGTATTTATTCTATTGAAGGATTTTCTTGAAGAGATATAGAACATTGTTTAGGTTTACCTAAACCCGATGCTCCTTTATGTGATACTTTCTTCTCCTTGATGGTCTTTTCCGGGTCAGGTACTGGGTCAACTTGCGATTTCTGAGGATTTCTCTGAGTATGCCTCACAAACTGAGCTAGAATTATGAAGTGGAGTCGCCAAGAGGTTCAGCCTCTAGTAGAGTCGCCAGATAGATGATTACAACCAAAAATGTGCCCGGACTTTGTTTATAATCAAAGTTGGGTCTATGTCATTTCCCAGGGAAGCTGAGCTTCAGTTTCCAGTCCCCGGCAACGATGCCAATTATGTTATCACTCCAGGAAACTCTCCGAGGTTGTAAATCAGAGATGCTTGGTAACATATAATCTTCAATATTATTCTCTGAACTATTGGAATGAAAGTTGGTTTGGATCAAGTTGGATAACCATTCCAGCTCTATTCACACTCAAGACATGCATGAACACCCCCAACAACACAAGCCTTTAGACTGCTAATGCTCAATAGTTTGTAGATTTAATGGATAGGTGGAGAACATTGACTATGCCAGCATATTGCATACATGGACCTATATGAATGGCTAGCTACCGGCAGCAAATGAACTTACTGACTATACTGGCAGATGCATATATAATCACACATATAAATGGTTGGCCATAGGCAGCAAAGAAGCTTGCAAATCTAATATATCAAAGAAGAGTTAAGATGACAGTTATCTGGCCTTAAACACACAGAAAACCTGAACAAGTTGTTCAAGTGCAAGCATAGAACATAAGAGAAATGGACATTAAACATGTAACAACAAAATAAGCTTGTATTACTAAAGACTGCAGATGAGAAGCTTGAAGGAACAGGGGAGGAATAATCTCCAAAAGTTGAACCCATGTTACATCTTGTTTTCAGCTATTTATAGCTTGTTTACAATGGTCCTCAGCCTTTTGAGGCTTCAGGTGTCTTAATCTATCCTTCTGTCCCGTTTATCTGATTGATTCCCTCAATAGGTAGGCTTGGCTCGGCGGTTTTCCTCTTCTGACAAAGGAATAACCATATTCAGATATTTTGGGCAGCCTGCTGTGATGCCTGGGAGCTCTCTCATGCCAAAGATACCCCATCATGTTTGTTAGGATGGCTGTTGCGTTGGCTGGACTGTTAATGATCCATGATATCGTTTGATTTGGGTTGCGGCGTGTAGTGGCCCTTCTCCTTCCCTTTCCAGACTCTGTTTGCCGGCCGCTGCCTTTCTGCCAGATCCTTCTTCTGGTGCGGGCTGCATCGTGTTGTGCTGTCGCCTTTCCACTTCCTTTTCCGGTCGCTACCTTTCTGCTGGATCCTTCTTCTGGTGCAGGCTGCATCATGTTGTGCTGTCACCTTTCCGCTTCTTTTTTCGAGCTCTGTTTGTCGGTCGCTGTCTTTCTGCCGAATCCTTCTTCTGGTATGTAACATGACTACAAGACTCCTCTAAGGATGGCTTGCCACCTGAACCTACAATGGAGTGGCTATCGTGCCTATGAAATCCCTGCACCGGTCCCTTTCAGATGATAGCCACGAATGTTTTTCTGTTGTCATGGCTGTTCGGGTCATAAACAACGAAAACGCTGCAATACTGCTAAATCCCGCCCATCACTGTCCTTTTCGGACTTCAAAAAGTCCATAAACATGACTAATTCCTTTATCGGGTCCGCCCTTCAGGTTGCTGTCGCATGTCGCACTACCCCAAGGTTCCTTTGTATTTTGTTTATATAACAAAAATGCACCAAAAACCATTGAAAACAGCTTTAGCACGGACCTGAAATAATATGCAATAGATTGTTATATAACCGTTGGGTCCGGTTATCGCATTGCAAATACGTATGTGCCCTCTGACCCTTGGTGAAGCGCTGCAGCGATCTTGCGATCCTGCGATGCGAAGTGGGCCCTCCGATAGCGATCCTTCATCGCTGATCGCAAATCGCAGTGGCACTTGGTCCGTGTTTACCCTACCAGCTTACCTCCGCCGATGTGTTCCGCCGATGCAATATTGCGATGTGATCTGATCGCAATCGCATATTGCTATATGTAAAGGCCTTGCCCCCTGGTCTTCCCGATCTGCGATTCACCGATTAGATCTGGGCCATTGATCAGCCAGATCTAACGACTGTCGTGCATCTATTGTTTAAGCTTGCGCCTGTGGGTTTTTTCATGGTTTTGTAGTGTTTCCGCCTCCCGATAGTGTATTGCTGACCCTTCCAAGGGCTCTCCTCTTGTGATGGTTTTGACTTTGAATGATCCTCAAGAGGCTTTTGAAGACTTTTGGGGCATACTTGGATCCTTTTTGATCCCTTTGTCAGCAGAGCTAACATGTCCTTGATCCTACCTTTAGGGATCTTCCCCTTGGGATGTGGACCTTCCTCCCCCTTTGGTGGATCTCTAACTTCCTCTCCATCACTATAAATTCGTTCTTCACTTTCCTTAATGTGTTGGTCATTGTTGGTTGCCATTATTTTGCTCGATTGTTCTTAGATGTTTCCATTTTGGTGAGAGAGGAAAGGAGAGCTTGTTAAGTTTGGCTTCGGCTTGGAACCATCCTTAAGGAGGCCTTCAACATCATGGTACCAATTGTATGCTTCCCTCTTTAATCTAATCATTAATACAAATCATGTTCTACTTCCCATAAGCTTGTCTATGATAGTTTGCTTAGCACAATACTCCTTGATTTGTTGTATAACTTACATTGGAATTCATATGTTATGATCTCTCTTGTTGTTGTCTTTTAATCTCTCTTGCAGGTATTCAGATGCAAGGAATAGTGAGAAGCAAGCTTGGGAGCTAAGGTATCGAGATCATCATCAAAGGTCAAGCGCATAGGAGAGAGGTAGGCCATCTCCCTTTCTCATTTTTCATTATGATCTAGGTTAGGGAAGTTTGCTTGTTTTGTCACAATTGTTACTAGACCCACACATTGGTCTAGAGGGATCTCTTCTATCTGTAGAAGGGATTGTCTGGTTAACACTTGTTACTTCACTCTATTATGAGCTTGATGTAGGTTATCATTGATATGAATGATCATGGTGGCATGGTTCTGGAGGATCTCATCAATTGCATGTACTTTGGAAGATCCGAGGATAAAACAAGTTCGTGATCATGGGAGCTGGACATACACTGCCTCATATGACGTCATCTTGGTGGTTACCTAGAAATGGTAAGGCAAGTCTGAAAACCAATTTCACACCTGGCAAAACCCATGCTAATGATAACAAGAGAACCACATACACACATCATATACGATGCATGCCAAAACTAGCAAGAAAATTATACATGCAAATCGATACCTGCAAGTAATCTGGTTCTAGCCACTTGATCACACTCTTCCTTGCTTGATCCTTATTTTCCTTTATTTTCTTGTCCTTCCTTTATCCAGAGAGAGAGCTCAAAAACTGAACTGACAAAATTTTATCCTGCAAAAAGATGTGAACTGATTCTAGAAGCCTTTTTATTAATGAGACCTATATTTTCTTCAAGTTCCTCTATTTTCATTCAATTTCATCCTGACATGCACCCTGGACCTTTCACATTCCTTTTCTCCTAATTTCCATTATCTGGATAAATAAAATATCAAGAAAGTCCTTTCTTATTTTTCAATGCCTTTGCCAATTTCTTTTCCAATTTCGTTAGCCATAATAAACCAAATTAACACCCACTAAGATAATTTTCCCAACATTCAACTTTGAATACTGTTATCACCAAAAAATGATTACCTAGCCATTTCTAACTAGGTGGATCGAAATACACCATGTAGGATTAATATTACCATAGTAAAATCACTTTCATTGTGGAAAATAATTTAGCAAAACACTTTTATTAAATTATTTTCTGATTTAAATAAAATAACCCATGAGAATAATTAGATAAATAATTATTTATTTGATTTTCTCTAGGAATAATTATAAAATCATTATTTAAATAATTATTCCTTGTCACGTTTGACTAAATCCCTTAGGAATAATTAAATAAATCATTATTTATTTAATATTCATTATTTCTATTATTGGAATAATTGTTAAATCACTATTTAATAATTATTTCAATTTCACACCATTCTTAATTCTCGCAAAATAATTAATAAATCATTTTATTTTTTAATTATTTATAAATAAATATATTTAACCATTTTAAATGTCTTTTCCCTCTCCAATAAATATAATAAAGTATTCCAAGCAGTTAGATCTTGATTTGGTTAATATTATTTTATTATTCTCCATTTTCAAGATTAACTCAATACTTTGTTATAAATAGGAGGGTTTTTCATTCATTCTTCACCATGATCATAATCATTGTCACCATTATCATCTTTTTTCTTTTGAGATCCCATTCCAGTTCTCCACATTTTGCCTAGGTTTTTCACATATTGAGTGATCCAAATGGATCCTATAAAACCCTCTAGGTCTTCTAAAGATCAAAACTATAGCATGAAAAAAACTTTTAGAAAAGTCAGATAACATTATCGGAAGGCAAAAACATAAAGAAAACAATGAAATGAAGCCTATCGGAGGTCAACGGAGCAATGCACAGGAACCGTCAGATCAGGCCAATCAATGGTCCAGATCTGATTGACAAATCACAATCGGCGGTGGCAAGCAGAGGTTATCGGCGGAGACCACATGAAAAATGTGACAGCGATCAACGGGGTCAACGAGAATCATAAATCAAGTGCGCAGATCGACAGCCCAAGTTGAATCGCAATATCGCATCGGCAAACCACAGAGGAGCGCTTACAAACGGCCCAGGGGTATGTGCGATATACGATTGCGATCAATTGCATCGCAACATCGCATCGGAGCATTACAATGGAGCGGGGCCGATATAGACCTAATTCATGATAGTCGGATTTGATGGAGAAATAGTTGACATTTCATATATTTTGAGATCCAGAAAATGACATTTTCCTTTGTATTTGCATTTTTCGTTAAATAAACGAAATACGAAGGAAATGTGTCGATGCGATGAAATCGGACCCGAAAGGGTTTATGAATGCAAATATATAATATTTCAAGTCCGTCTAAAGCCATTTTACATGGTTTTTCAATGTTCTCATATATTTTTAAAATACAAAGGGAAATCATGAAACAAGCGGGATTTCGAGCGAGCCGTAGGCGGTAAGTGGTTTTGGCGGGCTTCGCCAGAGCCCATACACTGGTTGCCACGTGTCCAGGCCCTAGAGAGAGAAAACCACCGTTTTTGGGCGATTAACCCCCGTACGAATGAGCCACCCGAAATGAACCTCAACCGTTGGATCTAGATGTCTCAGATCAGCAGTGGAGATGTGATAAGCAATTAAAAGGCGGACCTAATAGAAATATAGGGCGGATTTATGGATAACTGAAGTCCGATGAATAGTGTTTTGGCGGATTTTTCCCGTGTTTGAATATATTTCTCTGTGTAAACAACAAACGGCTATTTCAGGAATTTCAAAGGCCCGATGGTCCATTCCGTTACAGAACAGGTGGCCACCATCCCTGAAGGCGTTTAGCAATGATTGCTACGCTTAGAAGGGGATTTGAACGGACAGAGTCTGGGAGCTAGAGAGCCCAAGAAGGAGAAATTAATAGATAGCGTCGATTGGCTTTAAATCCACAGAAGACATAAGACAAGAACAAGCAGTGTTGAGACATAGAGCAAACAGAGATAGAGAGTCAGTGAGGAGAGTCTGTGTAGTCACAAAGACTTGGTGGATCTAAGTAAAGCCTTGTTGTTTTGTATCTGTTGTGTGAGACTCAAATTGAGCTCACTTTTGTAAAAACCCTGCTTATGAAGACATAATAGAGAGGTCACCACTGAGGGCTGGACTAGGAGACGTAGCCCAAGAGTGTTGGGTGAACTCCTTATTAAACTTGTTGTGTTTATGTGTGTTTGTCTATTATGTTCTTTAACTGCTTCATTGTCTATGTATTTCGTAATATTATCGATCCATTACACAAAGTAACATAGGCAAATCCATGCACATGAGTCTGTAATACCTTAATAATTATCTAAGATCTCATTATAAAAAAAAGTGGTATCAGAGATTTAGGTTTGCTAAGGTTAGACAAGCTTGTGTTGGATTGTTAAATGCTAACTATGTTACAGGGAAAAGTGTCTATTTAGAACTGCTCTATCCCACTAGGGTGTGACAGCTGCCTTAGAAACAAACAGAGAAAAACTACTTTTGTTTTTCCTTTATGAATTATAGATAGAGAGGAACAGAAAGACCAACCTCTGTCTTGTGCTAATCCTTCGATTCGATCCCTCTCTTCTTTGATAGTCCTCAGCTACCTACTCCCTTGCATGCCTAGCTTCACAAAGTACCTGTAAGATCACAGAAGCATAGCACTATACAAAGACATGGATCTATAATCATAAACAATCTAGGATCAGATGTAAATTGACCATACAAATGTAACAAGCATCAATGATACAAAAGCATGGAGGAAAACTCAAATAGCTTTTATTGATAAACAAGAAAAGAGCCAGGAGGAGTTACAACCAGTTGTTCCGACCCAACATCAACCTCCCAGCAAAGAAGCCCCTCTTCACCTCAAACAAAGCTTAGATCACCCAACAATTTGATGTTTGTCTCTAGAAACCAACAGCAATTCCTTACAATATGCAAAATTCTAGCCTCGAGATCTCTGGGATGAGGGATCCATATATAGATATCTGTAATGGGGATGAGTCAACTTGTGATTTGATTAGTGTCTTCTCTCTGATAGATCTTGCTTCCACTTTGAGACTGATGGCCTCTTACTCATCCTTGGTCGAATGCAGTGAGGCAAGTGTCACAGGAGAAGATTCTGGAAGCTTCCATTGCCTCTCCACCTCGCGGAATGACACTGCCATTTGTCATTTCTCGCCCATCGCACCCCACAGAAGGGACTTTTGAAATGCAATGCACCCTCATAGTGTATTTAGGTGAGATGCAACGCACTTAGCCAGTGGAGCAGCTGCAATGATCCTGTTTTGACCAATTCTGAGCAGTTTCTCATGGAGAACTTCTGGGAGAAGCTAATCTGTTGACCTTGTTCCTTTAGGGGTTAGAACAACACTTTTAGGGACTTAGGAGCCCTTGGTTTATGGACATTTCATGCTTGGGGTTGTAGGGCCCAAAAATGTCTATAACAGTTGCCCCCTAATGTATGAGGCCGTTAATCTTTTGGTGTCGGGTGAAATGCTTTATTATGAGGATCTGAAGTTCTTTCAATGCTGGGAGGAGACCTGTAATAAGATACAATACAATACATTATCTTCATACTATTTTCATGATCTAGCTGAGGCGGGCATTCCCATTGTTGGGTCCCTATAATACTAGTGATTACCCCATTACTATTGTAGTTATACCCCTTATTTATATTGTTGTGCCCCTATTACCTCCATATTGTTATTTTTGTGCCCCATAGAATCCCTCTATTGTTATTTTTGTGGCTTTATATTATTATTGTTAGGTCGGCTGGATTATATTGTGACTCCTTAGACTCCTATATATAGAAAGGAGGTTTTGTCATTTGTATCATCCAAGAATTGTTCATTTATGTAATGTAAAGGAGGTTGCCCCCTCGAAGAGGCTGAATTCTAAGGCGTTGATCTATCTTTTCTATCTTTTCTTGAGCTGGTTTCATAACATTTGGTATCAGAGCTTTGGATTCTAGGGTTTCGCTGCTCCAAACAGGTCATCGTGGAATTTTTGCTATAACGTTTTTTCTGTGACGTTTCAGAAGTCAAAAAAAAAACCCATTTGAGAAGACATCGCGCTGAACCTTGGGTCCGAATTTCAGAGCTTTTCACGCGATATTGGCGGAGATATGATCTGAGGAAGTTGGTATTTTTGCAGACTCCTGAATTACATTCAAAACAGGTGACCTGGGGAAAATCGTCATAACTTTCTCTCTGGGGATCATATTGAAATTTCATAAGAAGGTACAGAAAGAGGACGGACTTTAGTTTCTTGTGTGTGTGTTTTAGATTCAAAGGTTGAAACAGTGACTCGTGGCACGTCGTACAAGTTCGCTCTACTGAACCAGTCTAAAAGCAAGTCACTGTGGGAGATTTCACATAACTCTTCCTTGGAGAATCCAATTTGGCTCAGACTTGTGGCATTGGAAAGAGGACATAGAAGGCTACTACAGGTAGCAATTTCAGAACTGAATGATCCGAAATTACAGAGATACATCAGATTCAATATCAGGCTTCTATAAAGTGAATAAAGGTGTGTAGTTTTTTTTAAAATTTTTGTGTAAGCTTGGTTTAACGGAATTCAAAGGGCATAGTAAAGCATTATTATCGGTAACTGATGCCCCGAGGAAAGAAAATGCAAACACCTAGTAAGGAACCTGAAAGCTCTAGCATGACTCATGAAGAAGAGGAAGAAATGCTACATGATATATCAAAATTACAAGAACAAGTGCAACAAATGTCACGCTCACAAAAGCTAACAGAAGCTAAGATAAGTGGCGTGGAATCTAAGATAAATGGCGTGGAATCTAAGATAAAGGGCATGGAAGCTAAGATGGATGATTCAAACACAGATTTGAAGAGAGACATGGCATATTTGAAGATAGCTTTGAAGACAGACATGGAAGAATTGAAGAAGTTGCTACAAGAAAGGGTCACTAATGGTGAAAAGGTAGTAAAGGAAACTCATGATGAGAACAAAAGAAATGTTAATCATGATTCCATAGACGCTAATGTTGGATCGAAGAATCACCATATTCCAAAAATCGATATGAGGAAGTTTGATGGCAAGGATCCCGCCACATGGATATTACAGATGGAGCAATTCTTCAATCTCAATAATGTGCAAAACACACAAAAGGTACGTATGGCAACTGTATATTTGGAACCAAATCAGTTTGTATGGTATCAATGGCTTTGCTCTCGTAAACAATTTATCACTTGGGCAATTTTTACGGAAGAATTGATAGCACATTATGAAGATACAAAAAGCAACACTTTTTTTAGCCAATTGATAAGTCTCAAACAAAAGGGTTCAGTAATGGAGCACATTGAGGAGTTCCAAAAATTGAACATAAGGGTAAAAGATATTCCAGAGGAGCATAGGATTGATGTGTTCATAGGGTCTTTAAAGGATAATATCCAACATGATGTTCGCCTTTGGGAACCTGATTCATTAGAGAAGGCATTCAGGTTAGCAAGAAAAATGGAAAGCAAAATTATGGCAACCAGGAAGCATACCACTCACAACTATAAAGACGGAAGTGTTGTTGCCCCTAGTCTTCCACAACCTATAAGGTTGACACCACAACAATTGGAAGAAAAAAGAGCAAAAGGGCTTTGTTACAGTTGTGATAGCAAATACACTAAAGGTCATAAGTGTGCTGAGAAGAAATTATTCTACATAGATTGTGAAGAGGAAGAAGAAAAGGAGCAAGAAAGGTCAAAAGAAGAAGATATACTCCAGGAACAAAGCCTAGATGAAGAACAAATAAATCCGACCATATCTTGTAATGCATTGGCGGGAATTACCACTCCTCAAACCATCAAGATAGAAGGACAAATCAAGAAGAAAAAGGTAATAGTGTTGATTGATTCAGGAAGCACCCACAATTTTATTCATTGTAGGGTAGCAAAAGAATTGAATTGCTTCCTATATCCAGCACCAGAGTGTCAAGTGATGATTGCAAATGGAGGAACAATAAATTTCTCTGGAAAGTGCCATAATATCAAGCTATCCATGGGAGAATATGTATTGACTAGCCCAATGCTTTCCATTCCAATGGGAGGTGCTGATGTTGTACTAGGAGTCCAATGGCTACAATCCTTGGGTACAATAGCTTTTAATTTTCAAGAACTTTTCATCAAATTTTCTACGGAAGGAAAGGAAGTTGAATTAAGGGGTATTGCAGGGAAACCAGGAAAGATAATCAGCTCTAATGGCATGACAAAGCTTCTAAAAAAGGAGCAAAGAGGTGTAATTGCACAATTATGTTCGCTAGATGTTTCCACATTGGAATCATCTATTTCTCCAGATCTCCAAAAAGTCCTGGACAATCATTCCAAGGTATTTGAGACTCCAAAGGTCTCCCACCTATGCGTGATCATGATCATGCTATTCATCTGATTCCAGGAAGTGTTCCTCCAAACATCAGGCCGTACAGATATCCCTATGTCCAAAAAAGTGAAATTGAACGTATGGTTGCAGAAATGCTAGAGGCTGGTATAATTCAACCGAGTCAAAGTTCTTTCTCAGCTCCAGTAGTATTGGTGCACAAGAAGGATGGATCATGGCGCATGTGTCCGGATTATAGGGAGCTCAACAAGCTCACTATTAAAGATAAGTTCCCCATTCCTGTTATTGATGAATTACTGGATGAATTGCATGGATCAATTTACTTCACCAAGTTGGATCTTCGTTCGGGATATCATCAAATCAGAATGAAGATTGAAGACATTCCGAAAACGGCATTTAGAACTCATGAGGGTCATTATGAATTTTTGGTCATGCCTTTTGGCCTTACCAATGCACCTTCAACATTTCAAGGTTTGATGAATTCAATTTTCAAACCATTCCTTAGAAAATTTGTGTTAGTATTTTTTGATGATATACTAATCTACAACAAGTCTTGGAAGGATCATGTTGAACATGTTGACAGGGTGCTACAACTATTGGAGGAGAAACAATTATATGCAAAAAGATCCAAATGTTTCTTTGGAGTCCAGGAGGTGGAATATTTGGGTCATATTGTATCTCATGAAGGAGTTAAGGTAGACCCTAGCAAAATTAAAGCCATTAAGGAATGGAAAATCCCCACATCCATAAAGCATCTGCGAGGATTTCTTGGGTTGACAGGGTATTATCGCAAGTTTGTTAAGAATTATGGGAGAATAGCAGCACCTCTAACAACATTATTGAAGAAAGATTCATTTTCATGGACTCCGGAAGCAACAAAGGCCTTTGAACATCTTAAAGAGGCAATGTGCCAAGCACCGGTCTTAGCTACACCGGACTTCACAAAAACCTTTATTGTGGAATGTGATGCTTCAGGAAATGGAATTGGTGTTGTTCTAATGCAAGATGAAAGACCCATTGCTTTTGAAAGTCGTCCAATCAAGGGAAAGTTTTTAAGCAAAGCTATTTATGAGAAGGAAATGTTGGCAATACTCCATGCACTTAAGAAATGGCGACCCTACCTAATGGGAAGACACTTCAAGGTAAAAACGGATCATGATAGCCTTAAATACTTTTTAGAACAAAGATTATCCTCTGAAGAGCAACAAAAGTGGGTCACAAAGATGTTGGGTTATGACTTTGAAATCATCTACAAAAAAGGGAAGCAAAATGTGGTGGCAGATGCACTCTCAAGAAAGGATGAGGATGTGGAAGCATTGTTGTGTGCCATTTCTATTATCCAACCAGATTGGATAAACGAAGCAAGGGAGGAATGGAAGAATGACGAAGAAGTGTGGGCACTTATTCGAAAGCTACAACAAGATTCCAGTACTTCTGATACATTTAGCTGGAAAAATGATTCGTTATGGTACAAAGATCGCTTATACCTCTGTAAGAATTCCCAGCTAAAACAAAAGATTCTTATGGAATTGCACACTTCTCCCTTAGGAGGGCACTCAGGATTTTTAAAAACTTACCACAGGGTTAAGAAGGAATTTTTTTGGGATGGCCTTAAATCAGATATTCAAAAGTTTGTGGCGGAATGTTTGGTTTGCCAACAAAATAAAGTTGAAACAATTAAGACACCGGGTCTATTACAACCTTTATCCATTCCAAGCCAACGTTGGGAGGAGGTTTCAATGGATTTTATCACAGGTTTACCCAAGTCTGAGGGAAAGAGTGTCATCATGGTGGTAGTTGACAGACTTACCAAGTATGCACACTTTTGTGCATTATCACATCCATTTAAAGCCAGTACAGTTTCTACTGCATTTATGGAAACAGTTCAAAAGCTACATGGAAACCCAAAGATTATTGTAAGTGACAGAGATCCCATTTTCACTGGAAATTTTTGGACAGAATTATTTTCTTGTCTTGGTACTCAGTTAGCTCATAGCTCATCTTATCATCCTCAATCTGATGGGAAAACTGAGATAGTAAACAAATGTTTGGAAGGATATCTTCGTTGCTTTGTATCTGATAAACAGACACAATGGGTCAAATGGTTGCCTCTGGCTGAATGGTGGTATAACACTTCCTTCCATACAGCAACAAAAATGACCCCATTTATGGCACTTTATGGGTATCAACCACCATCCATCACATCATATTTAAGAGAAAATTCTAAGGTTCAGGCAGTGGAACATCACATCGAACATCAACAACAAGTCCTCCAACTCTTAAAGGATAACCTCGTGTTGGCACAAAATAGAATGAAACAACAGGCAGATCAACATCGCAGTGAAAGAAGTTTTGATGTAGGTGATTGGGTATTCCTACGGCTACAACCATATAAGCAAATGTCCCTAAAGCAAGCTAAGAAGGATAATAAATTATCACCAAAGTATTATGGTCCGTACAAGGTGTTGCAAAAGATTGGTACTATGGCATACAAATTGGAGCTTCCTGCAGCTTCTCGATTGCACCCAGTTTTCCATGTTTCATGTTTAAAGAAGGTTATAGGTGACAAGCTCCCAATTCAAACAATATTGCCAGAACTTGACGAGGAAGGAAAAATTATATTGGAACCGGAAGCAGTCACAGAAACAAGAACTCGACAGCTACGAAATCGATCAATTTCAGAGTATCTTATCAAGTGGAAGAACTTATCCGCTGAAGATTCCACATGGGAGGATGAGAATTTTATGCAGAAGTATCCAGAACTACTCAAGCGTTGAGGACAACACTTTTTTGAAGGAGAGGGGCATGTTGGGTCCCTATAATACTAGTGATTACCCCATTACTATTGTAGTTATACCCCTTATTTATATTGTTGTGCCCCTATTACCCCCATATTGTTATTTCTGTGCCCCATAGAATCCCTCTATTGTTATTTTTGTGGCTTTATATTATTATTGTTAGGTCGGCTGGATTATATTGTGACTCCTTACACTCCTATATATAGAAACGAGGTTTTGTCATTTGTATCATCCAAGAATTGTTCATTTATGTAATTTAAAGGAGGTTGCCCCCTCGAAGAGGCTGAATTCTAAGGCGTTGATCTATCTTTTCTATCTTTTCTTGAGCTAGTTTCATAACACCCATGCTCAACTTTATAAATTCATTTAAATGTACATAGGACAGACAATCGTCTGAGTGTAGACTGATGATTTTGATAGAGCCATCATCCTTTTGAGTGGATGATTATCTGTGCAGCAATGATGTACATTTAATGTCTTTATTTCCCTGAATATATCGCAGCCCGGATGGATGAAACTAGATCCGAGGTCTTCAATATCGTTCGATCTTCACTCGAAGTACAAGTCAATCCATGTGAGAAATGTTCTGAAGTCGAACATGGAAAGACATCGCTTGATTACCAGTCAATGATGTAAACTGATAACAAGCACGAGAGGAATCACCAATAATGATAATGACCCTCAAGGTACTGCAGTACAATTCATGTGGTGTGAATAAAGGACTTGGCTTCGAACACCACGCAAAATCTTTCGGTCGAAGGCCATTGATGTAAACCTGTCGCTGGAAGTGAGAAACTTGCCATTGAGGCATGCAAGCTTCAAAGTACCGAATGGGGTGTTCCTAGATCAACTTCTTGGATAATGAGTTGATGTCGACAAGAAGTGATCCATCACAGGAGGGCATTAATGAATCCCACATCAATGACACGGAACTGAGCAAATGATTTTATTGGAGGTGAAAACGATCTAGAGATATAAGGTTCAGGGTGGCGGTCATGAAAGAATGGAGTATAATGTATGGTAGTGGGTGAGACATAGGTGAATTCACTGAATGACTTCTCTTGAACATATCGGTGACACTGATGTGATGGATTGGTAGCATTAACCCCAAATGTGGATGGTATGGCGTGACCATGGTGATGTGACCGGTGAATGAAACAACCCAACCCGACTCGGACACGGAGCGGAAGTGTCATGTTCAAGAGCGACTTGCTACCAACAAAGTTTCTTTAAGTTTTCTTCCCAATTTTTCCCCAGTCATTGATGACCAGTACCTCTTTATTTTTGTCAAGCTTGAGGAGGATAACATATGCTTGTTCTATAATTTTCCCTTCGGGAGAACCCATCGCTATGTTTTAACGAGCCTAGCGATAGTGAAACTAGTTCTCGTCTATAGACAAGTTTGCCGCTATTAATCTTTTTAACAAGTTTAACGACAAAGATAACTCGGTCCTTTTCAATTTTAGAGAGTCTGAAAAGGAACGTAAAGGTAACTCCAAAATTCCTTTTTCATCATCTAATCCCTTAATTCTGAAAAAGTATAAAACAATACAGAAGGGATGGATTTTCGATACTTTTAACGAGCCGAACAAAACAAGCGCTCGATCTTTTTGTGTAATAATCCCTCAGGTCCAAAAAGATTAAAATCTAGAGGAGGGATAGCACTTCCTGTCCCTTTAACGAGCTGGAGAGGCCAATGGCTCGGAAATCTTTTCATATTTTAAGAGTCAGTTGAAAAGAGCTTAAAGGAGACTCGTCTTTTGAGGAACGAGTGATAAAATGAGTAGCAGCTAATTCTAGGTAAGGGTTGGAATTTTCCAATCACGGCAGTGTCACAAGGATGGCTAGTGAAATCACTCTTCACAGCTGTTCCTCAAAATGGGTAAAAAATCAAATGGAGGTGAATGATCGGCCAATGAGAAAGTGGAGGTGACGGTGCAAACATGACCAAGGCTTTAATGGCTGAAGTACTACATTCACGATGGTTATTTACCGGGGAATAGTTCATTTTTTAACGAGCTTAAACGCGGGTGGAAACATTTGCTCATGTCTTATATTTATTTTTTAACGAGCTTGAACTATGTGCTAAAACTACTTGATCAATCCAGTCATGTGATAAGAATGTCTCATATAAAATGAAAACTTTTAGAGTTTTGCCCCACATCCTTTCTTTATGCAAGTTAGGAAACGACCAATCCTACGATTTTAAAGGGTTAGAGGTCCTACAAATTTTAAAAAATAAATAGTCGCTCTTCGCTTGCACGCCAAAAGGCTTGCATGCCCCCAGGTATAAAACAGAGTTTCAAGGTCACCTTCTATTCGAGCTGACAAAACATTTGTTTTATCAGGAAAGGTATACCTCTTTCAGGCTACCCAAAGATTGTTCTATTTAGCGTGTAAACAAAACACTTCTCTAGCGATGTCTACCGAAGTAAACAAAGGTGAGCGGCGATGCCCGCCAACCCACATAACTTTGACAAGAGGATCTTATTCCAGTCCAACTCCCTCTTCCAGTCACGGACGAGAATACGGAGGTCATATTCTCTAACGGAAACCTACCCTATACCCGAAGTTTTCCTGCCAAAGCAGACCAGGGTGCATGCCCCCTGGGTTTCAGTCATGTCCCCTCGAATCACTCACGCTCATCGGGTGGACGGACTGGAGATTGAGACATTTCTTACGTGAAAAGACCATTTAGGGATGGTATATGACTATTTGCTATGCGTGATCCGGGAAATGAAAGCTGGTCTACGAGCTTGACCACTCTTCCTTCGTGCGGAAAACACATCACTCTAAAGAGTGTTGAGACAATGGCTCTCATGCAATAAATATAGTCTCATCCAAGGAGTAGATTGTAATCCAGGGGTCCTTGAACTACCATCAAGTTCATGTGAACGGTTTTCCCTCTCAATGTTATGGGCACATTGGGAAGGATCCCTAACGGTCGACTGGTTCCTTTATCAAATCCTGTTAGATTTATCATCTCAGGCAAAAGCGATGGCGAACCAAGCGCTTTCCAAGCAGTTGAGGAAAGGATACTCACAGAAGCCCCTTCATCTATGATGGTACCAACCATAACCATTCTATATATTTGAACAATAATTCGGAACGGTATACTAGCTGGTAAACGGGGTCTGCTTAGTTGATTCCAGTCGAAGGAGACAACTAGGTTGCTTGGAGGTGGGACTGAATAGACGGCCGGGTACGACTCTGATGAACTTCCTTCCTGCGGTAAAGGAACGGGTAATTTGCCCCATGTTCGTTGGAGTCTGTGCTTATGAAAATAATTTGGACGGTGTCATCCTTGTTCTCTTCCGTGACTGTATCATCTGAAGATGGAACCTCTGAAGGCAAGATCGGGTCAACTGCCGCCTCGACCTTTTGACTTTAGTCTCGTATGGGTTCAGATGGTTTATCTTCAATGATAGATGCTTCGGTCGACCACCTAAGCGGGCCAGCTGGATTTTCAACTAGTGACGGACTCGGCAAGAGTTTTTTATATCCAGGAGGAAGTCGTAACGGTGAAACCGGACGATCGTCCAAAACTCTTTTAGCTTCGTCTAAGAAGGGACAATGGTGGATGGCATGATCGCCTTCGCATAGTTTACAAGGAAATCTATATTTTCCTTTTTGCCCTGGGGCTTCACTTTCACTAGTTGACGGTGTGTTTTCAACATGATCATTAGAGGTTGACGACACCGGGTTGTGCAAACGAGGAGATCAGTCCCTTAAGATCCGAGGGATGCAAGGACAATCTCTGTGATAGTGGTCTCCCTTGCAAATGACACATGGAAATTTAGGCCTGGTCGGTGCAGTGTGTGAATTTTCGCTAGACGACACTCGTTTACCCCCATTCACTTTTGGCTCCTTCTTCTTCTTCTCTTTCTTCTTCTTTTCCTTCTTCTCCTTAGGCACTTGACTTTTGGCTTTACCAGCCCCATCAAGCGAAGAGGAAGGAGGAGAGGAAGAATTAGAGGAAGTAGAAGGTTGGTGGGTAACTCTAGACTCGTCTAATTGCTGATTCGATTGTTCAAGAATTGTGGTGTTCTGAATGACAGAGGTTGAGAAGAGCCACACAGGAAAACCAATTGTCAGTCCTGGAAGCGACAATGTGGCCATATGGGGTGCACCAACATCTCCCCACGAGGAGAAGGGACTAGGATTTCCTCCAAGGGGAATTCCTTGGTTGGTGGATTCCATTTTCTCAAGCCAAGATCAACGTAGGAAAGGGGTAATGAATATTCCGTTTAAAATAAATTTTAGATGCTTTGACACAACTTGTTTTTTCAGTTTTTAAGAGCCGAGAAAAAACAAAAGATGACTCTAGTCTCCTTCGATTTTTAATGAGCCTGAAGTGATAAGTGCTCAGATGGACCTTTTCTGTTAAGGAGTCTGAAAAGGAACGAAAGGGACTGATCTAGAAATCTAGGTAGAGGGAGTACCAAACCAATCGCAAAACTGCAGAATACTTTTTACGGTACGACAGTTAATCTTCCCGAATGTTGTGTTCAGTGCATTGCGATCGATAGGGCGGCAGACACGGCTTCCTATGAATAAAGGATTAAGCATATTGGGGTCTCCCAAAATATACTCGACGGTACGTGGGAGCACAAGTCCGTACTGGCACTTATCGTCTCAAAGTGGAGGAATCACCCAACCATCAGTGAGAACAACAGTTACCAGGCTTTACGACGCCGGAATACGTTTCTAGCCTAGACTTCTAGATGTTGTGCGTTAAGTTCCAAAGTATTGTTAGATTCATTGAATTTATTTTAAGTTGATCTTGTTTATGAAGTTTGCCTTTCAGGTTCACCACGAGATGTAGATGTAATTCCTAAAATGCAATCTAAGATGATAAACAAACTTTTTATCTCCTTTATGCAATGAAAATCCTAGCTACTAGGGAAAAGAAAGACAGAATCTTTTCACAAAGAGCAAAGAGCACACTCTAAATGCACTTTCCTAAATCAAGCCAATCAGTCTGTCTATATGAAAATGCACATGCATGTATTTTTTTTCGACTTTCTTAGTATATGAATGCTAAAAAGAAAGTTGATGCACAAATCTGAATTTCTTTTCAAGCGACAAATATCAACAAGCTTCTTTTGGAAATAGAAAATGGAGACGATTACAACACCTTATGATTTTGAAATGAATACTTGTTCTTGACACTAGAAAATTACAAATTCAGACCAAAAGCAATAGTAACAGGATAATCGACCATCAACAACAATCAAACTCTTTCCTAGGATTGAAATCGACACTTGCGACAGTTTCAAATCAAAGGGTGACAGTACGATTACACTACTTTTGCAAAGGATAACTGTAAATGACTCAATAAACACACAAAAACATCTACAGTTCTTTTGTACAAAGGAGGCGGAATAACAGCAAGGAAAAGGGGTTTCAAACATGCATATACTGATCACAGGCAGCAAAATTCAAGAATAGAACTGGAAAGAATGAACCACAAAAACCACAACTGCATAGAGCTAGTTTGATCAGCGCACCTGTAACACAGAGAATCTGAAATGCAACGCAGGTTGTCCACTCGGGAATTGCGTTGAATTTCAGAATCTCTAAACAGTACCTGCGCTGGGCTAGAAACGAGACTCTGTTTGGATTCCGGGTCACAGTTTGCAGTTCAGTTCTTGGGTTTTGGCCGAGCAAAAAGTAATCAGTAATGCAACAATCAGGGGTAGATATAAGGAGGATCTAAGAGCTATCACAAGGGCAATCAGATAGTTTGTGAATCAGTTATTCAAATCATAAATAGATCCAGTAGATGGATTGAAGTAGCAGTTGTCTACTTTGCATTTGTTATGGCAAATGTAGTTCGAATGCTACTTGTAAGTTTATGAAACAAACAACAAAGAATGATAAACAAACAAACTAATTAGATCCCCAGTGGAGTCGCCATTTTGTTACAGGGAAAAGTGTCTATTTAGAACTGCTCTATCCCACTAAGGTGTGACAGCTGCCTTAGAAACAAACAGAGAAAAACTACTTTTGTTTTTCCTTTATGAATTATAGATAGAGAGGAATAGAAAGACCAACCTCTGTCTTGCGCTAATCCTTCGATTCGATCCCTCTCTTCTTTGATAGTCCTCAGCTACCTGCTCCCTTGCACGCCCAGCTTCACAAAGTACCTGTAAGATCACAGAAGCATAGCACTATACAAAGACATGGATCTATAATCATAAACAATCTAGGATCAGATGTAAATTGACCATACAAATGTAACAAGCATCAATGATACAAAAGCATGGAGGAAAACTCAAATAGCTTTTATTGATAAACAAGAAAAGATCCAGGAGGAGTTACAACCAGTTGTTCTGACCCAGCATCAACCTCCCAGCAAAGAAGCCCCTCTTCACCTCAAACAAAGCTTAGATCACCCAACAATCTGATGTTTGTCTCTAGAAACCAACAACAATTCCTTACAATATGCAAAATTCCAGCCTCCGGATCTCTGGGATGAGGGATCCATATATAGATATCTGTAAGGGGGATGAGTCAGCTTGTGATTTGATTAGTGTCTTCTCTTTGATAGTTCTTGCTTCCACTTGGAGACTGATGGCCTCTTACTCATCCTTGGTCGAATTCAGTGAGGCAAGTGTCACAGGAGAAGATTCTGGAAGCTTCCATTGCCTCTCCACCTCACGGAATGACACTGCCATTTGTCATTTCTTGCCCATCGCACCCCACAGAAGGGACTTTTGAAATGCAACGCACCCTCACAGTGTATTTAGGTGCGATGCAACGCACTTAGCCAGTGGAGCAGCTGCAATGATCCTGTTTTGACCAATTCTGAGCAGTTTCTCATGGAGAACTTCTGGGAGAAGCTGTAATCTGTTGAACTTGTTCCTTTAGGGGTTAGAACAACACTTTTAGGGAATTAGGAGCCCTTGGTTTATGGACATTTCATGCTTGGGGTTGCAGGGCCCAAAAATGTCTATAACAAACTAGGTCAAAGCTCAAATTAGGAGAAGGAGAACTGGTTGAAGCTAACCCAGAAATTGGAAGAGTCTATCCTCGGAGGAAAATGGTAGAAGAGATCCCTTTGGAATCAAACTCTCAATTCATGGACAGTTTCATGACCATGAGATCCATGGTGGAAGAAATGTATTGGGAATTTAAGAAGGATCGAGGTGCAAGCACCTCAATGTCCGAACAAGGCAAAGGAGTAGAGGAACCTCTTCTATTTGCTCATTCAGAAGGAAAAGGGAAAGGGGAAAAGCCTCCTCCATCAACTCCTCCTTCTAGCCCTGAAAATAAAAAGAAGAAAACATCTTTGATTAAATTAGATGTAAAGTTTGATTTGCCAATCTATGATGGAGAATTAAATGCAGAAAAGCTAGATAACTAGATTAGACAAATTGATGTGTATTGTAGGGTGCAGAACATCGATTCAGAAAGGAGTAAGATTCAGCTGGCTAGCCTTCGCCTTGGAGGAACTGCCCTAGTGTGGTGGGAAGGCAGGACACAAGCTAATTTGAAGAAGCATGGTAAAATTCTTTCTACCTGGAGTGAATTTGTTTCTGCCATTAAAAAACAATTCTATCCACTAGCTTACATGCAACAAGTGATGATGAGTTCGCAAATTCTTCGCCAATTAAAGGGCCAAAGTGTACAAAGCTATACCCAGGAATTTAGAAAAAGAGCTTTAATTCTAGGCATTTCTATAGACTCACTTGAAACTTTGTTGAAGTATATAGGTGGTTTTCATAGCTATTTGAGGCACACCATTCTCATGTTTAACCCTACTAGCATAGATGAGGTATCTGTTCAGGCTACACATCTAGAGGCTAGAGGCAAGAATGTGAACCCATAGAT
Organism: Pinus tabuliformis; assembly: GCA_031772625.1. Taxonomy (NCBI): domain Eukaryota; kingdom Viridiplantae; phylum Streptophyta; class Pinopsida; order Pinales; family Pinaceae; genus Pinus; species Pinus tabuliformis. Next base: position 68,413,183 of record CM062806.1, on the reverse strand, counting down.
TGGGGGATCATCAAAACCCACTGCAAGCAAGAACAAGGAAAAGAAGAAGCAAAAATGGAAAGAGAGGAAGGCAAACCCTGTATAGAAAGAAAAACCTTCATGCACTCACTGCAAGAAGGATGGGCATGATGATGAACATTGTTGGTCTTTGCATTCGGAGCTGAAACCCAGGAAGTTCGATGGCAAGAAGAAGAAGACTGTTGCTGCTATTCAAAAATATTTGGGGTCAGACTCAGGTGATGAAACAATAGCCACAACTACAGGTATAAAAGGTAAAAATTCTAAAGCATCTACTAGTAATTCTACACAATCTATTGATAATGAAGAAAATGAGAGGAAAAGATATGAGCTTTTTCATATTAGAGTTATTTCCAAGCATCAAAAGTTGATACTTTATTTGATATTGGTTCACAAGTAAACTTGATTTCTGAAGAAATTGTAAAGAAGTTGGGACGACTGGCCACACCTTACAATTAGGTTGGGTATGTGATAAAGCAAAGCTACAAGTGACTAGACAATGTAAACTTAGGTTTGCATTTGGGTCAACATTTGTAGATGAGGTTGAGTTAGATATAGTTCCCTTGGATATATGTGGTATTGTTTTAGGAAGTCCTTACTTGTATGATAGAAAAGCCATTTTCTATAGAGCTTAAAATAAGTATCAACTCACAAAAGATAGAATATAATATATTGTAAGAGCTCATCAACTCAAAAATAACTACACTCTCATAAACTTAGGGCAGATGAAAAGAATTGTAAATTCATGCAAGAAATTTTTACTAATGGTTGTAAAGGAAAAGAACCCTGATAAAACCAATGTATTTGAGGGCTGTGATGCTAAACAGAAAGCTGATTTAGAAAAAATTGTTTCAGAATATGATATCCTATTTCAAGAACCTAAAGGTCTACCACCCAAAAGGGAAATAGTACATGATATTCATTTGCAGCAAGATGCTCCATTGCCTAACATCGTAATGTACAAGTTATTTGCTTTAGAGAATGCAGAGATCAAGAAGCACATACAGGAGCTGCTCGATAAAGGGTTCATAAGGCCAAGCACATCACCATGCGGATCTCCAATCGTGTTGGTGAGAAAGAAAGATGGTTCGTGGAGGATGTGCATTGATCACAGAGAAATTAATAAAATAACGATCAAGAATCGTTATCCTCTTCCTCGCATTGATGATATATTAGATCGATTGAAAGAAGCTGTTTAATTTTCCAAGTTGGACTTGTGTAGTGGCTACCATCAGGTTAGAGTTGCAGAACAAGATGAATGGAAGACTGCTTTCAAAACAAAGCAAGGGCTATATGAATGGCTAGTTATACCTTTTGGCTTAACTAATGCTCCTGCCACTTTCATGAGAGTTATGAATGATGTACTTCGACCTCTTATTGATGATTTTGTAATTGTATATTTAGATGACATTCTTGGTTTTAGTAAAACATGGGAAGAACATTTGAAGCATGTAAAGCAAACTTTAGATGTTTTGAAAAGAGAAAATCTCCATGTGAAATTGTCAAAATGTGAATTCGGCAAAACATCTTTAAATTATTTGGGTCATATTGTGGGGGTGGTGAATTGAAGATAGATACCTCTAAGGTCGAAGTCATTGTGAACTAGCCTAAACCCAAATTTGCTACAGAAGTTAGAAGCTTCCTAGGAGCAGAACAATATTGTAGAAAGTTTATTGCTAACTTTTCCTTGATTGCAGCTCCCTTACATGCTTTGACAAGATTGAACAAGGTATTTCAGTGGGGAGGCAAACAGCAAAAAGCCTTCGACACCTTGAAAGAAAAAATTAGTACAGCACCAGTACTAGCATTTCCAGATCTTCAAAGACCATTTGAGATTGAAACAGATGCCAGTGACTATGCCATGGGAGCAGTGTCGACGCAACATGGTAAACCCATATGTTATCATTCTAAAACATTTAATTCTGCAGTAGTTAACTATCCCACATATGATAAAGAATTGTATACATTAGTGCAGAGTGTGAAAAAGTGGAAACATTACCTATTAGGCAAAGAAACAATTATACATATAGATCATCAACCACTTCAATATTTGCACTCACAAACTAAATTGCAGTAATCAAGACACCATAGGTGGATGGGTTTTCTACAACAGTTTCATCTTGTCATCAGATATAAGAAGGGCATACACAATAAAGTTGCAGATATTCTATCCAGACCAATCATAAATGCATCTACTATACTTAAGCATAACCCAGTATTGCATGAAAGCTACATTGAACAATATGCTCAACATGTAGATTTTAAAGACGTATACGCAACTTTAAGTTTTGGCAAACAAGTTGTTGCACAAAAAATCGTCACCTTGACATTCTGCAATCTGTGTGAGTCCATTACCACTCATACTTTCCTCCTTTACAAGTCTTAAGCCTCAGTTCCTCATATCAAGCCTTGAAAATAAGAGAAAGCCCTTAAAAGTCTCTAAAACTCTGGTTCCGAACTTTCTCTTAGCATTACCTGCGGTCCCGCACCTAATGGTCATGTCCCAAGCGTACCTGACCGCTCTGTCTCTGTGTTATGGGTGTAGACCCCTGTAAAAGTTAAAAAGGCACAAGTATATTCTTAAAAACTCACTTTGAGTCATTTCTAGAAGCTTCTGGAAGGAATCTTGAGGTGGCAAGTTCGCTCCCTTAAGGTTCATGCATCCCATACCTTAAGGAGCTAACCCCTTGATGTGAGGAGCTTATCCCTTTGAAGGAGGACTCTATCCCTTCATAGGTGGACCTGTAACCTCCTTCCTCTGCACTATAAAATGAAGCATTGGGCTAGTTACTTGGGAGGTTGAAAGCTGAATATTTTTGAGGTGAAATGCTGCTGGAACTTAGTCTTCCTAATTGAGCTTTTATGAGGAGAGATTACATACCTCTTTGATCTCATTTGGAAGAGTGTAAGGCTTGTCAAAGTAAAGGAGATTCCTGTTTTGGACCCTGGGAAGAGCTTGTTCAACATCAAGGCTGAAAAGGTTGTAAGGTTCTTCTACTTCAAAGTTAATACAAATAAGTTTGTTTTTCTCAATAAGCTATTGTTTTATGGTTTATTTTATGGATTCCTTGATCACCATAATGGACATGATTTATGATATTAGCTATGCAGGTGTTATTTGATGTTTGCTTGTTTGTGATTGCAGGTTCTCAAAAGGAAACTCTTTCGGACGGTTGAAGGATGGCTGCTACAAACTAGCGTTGGACTTAAGGTAGGGTCTAAACACCTCTATAGTTTTTATTTATGAATCACATATGTTTAGAGAAAAATATATTTGTTTGTCCTGCTTGTTTCTAGACTATCTTATGATATTAGGGAGATCAGCCTTGTCCGCAAGATCGATTTATCCGGCCAACACAAGTAGAAGAATTGGATTATCATATTAAGGACCAACTCTTATATCATTTGGGAAAGTTATGCATTCCTCAAATTGAAAGAGTTAACATAATCTGAGAAGCACATACTTCTCTAATATCAGGTCATTTTGGTGTGAGTAAAACAGTTGCACAGCTGCAAAGATTCTGTCATTGGCCAAGAATGCATGAAACAGTTTCTAGATATATTAAAGGGTATACCATGTGTGCTAAGAGAAAGCCCAACAATAGAAAACTAGGCTTGTACACTCCACTTCCAGTTCGTTCTCATCCTTGGGAGAATGTTTCCATGGAATTTGTTGGGGGATTTCCAAAATCTAGAAAAGGTCATGATTATTTATATGTTATTGTGGACGGGTTCAGAAAAATGTGTATTTTAATACCTTGTAACAAGCAGATTACAGTTGAACAAATAGCAAAGTTGTTCTTTCAGCATGTATGGGTTCATTTTGCGTTACCCACTTCTGTTGTATCTGATCGATATTCCTGATTTGTTGGGAAGTTTTGGTCAAGTATGTGGGAACTGATGGACACCAGACTGAAGAAGAGCACAACCTTTCATCCACAAACAGATGCCCAAGCAAAGGTGGTCAACATGACAATGATCTAGTTGCACAGGGGCTATTGCAACAAGCATCCCAAGCTTTGGGATGAACATTTGTGTTATGTGCAACATGCTTACAACCGTGCTAAACACTCTTCTACACAAAGATCTCCTTTTGAGACTTGTTTTGGTTTTACACCAAGGTCTCCCTTGGATTTTGTCTTTAGTAAAGACATAGCAGTTGATGGACATAGTGATGTGGACAAAGCAACCAAGTTCATTGAACAGATCCAAGAAATTCACCAGGCAGTGTAGGAACAACTGGAAAGAAGCCAGACCAAGTACAAGGCAAGGCATGATAAGCATCGAATTGAGCATAGCTTCCAAGTTGGTGATCAAGTTTGGTTGTACATCAGTAAAGACAGAATGCAAGGTGAAGGTAAAAAGTTGAAGCCAATAAGGTATGGGCCTTTCAAGATACTTGAGAAAATTGGTGAGAACGCTTTTCTATTTGATTTTCCAGCTTACATGCACATCTATTTAGTAGTTCATGCAGAGAACTTGAGACTATTGGAACCTTCATTGATTGAATATCCCGAAGAGAAAATTCAGTTGCCTTCTATTGATGATCTGTTGCCTGAATATCTCTATGAGTTGCAGGAAGACACAGTTCTCGACAGGAAGGTGAGAACTACGCGCAATGGGGATGTTGAGTACCTCAGACTCAAACTCAAAGGTTCAAAACCAAGCAGTGCAAAGTGGATAGAGATTGGACAAGTGAGGAAGCTGTATCCTCACTTGATTGATGCTTAAAAACCAAGTTTTGGTGGTCCAAAATATTTTTCAGTGGGAAGGCGTGATCCAAATGGATCCTAGAAAACCCTCTAAGTCTTCTAAAGATCAAAACTAGCGCATGAGAATAACTTCTAGAAAATTTAGATAACACTATTGAAAGGCAAAAACATAAAGAAAACAGTGAAATGAAGCATATCGGATGTCAACGGAGCAATGCATAGGAACCGTTGGATCTGGTCGATCAACGGTCCAGATCCCATCGGCAAATCGCAATCAGCAGTGGCAAGCGGAGGCTATCGGCAGAGACCACATGGAAAATGTGACATTGATTAGCGAGATCAACAAGGACCGTCGATCAAGCGCACAGATCGACGGCCCAAGTTGAATCACAATATCGCATCGGCAAACCACAGAGGAGCGCTTACAAATGGCCCAGGGGTATGTGCAATATGCGATTGCGATCAATCGCATCCCAACATTGCATCGGAGCATTACAAGGGAGCGGGGACAATATAGACCTAACTCACGATAGCCAGACCTGATGGAAAAATAGGTGACATTTAATATATTTTGAGATTCGAAAAATGAAATTTTCCTTTGTATTTGCGGTTTTCGTTAAATAAACGAAATACGAAGGAAATGTGCCGATCCGATGAAACCAGACCCAAAAGGGTTTATGAATGCAAATATATAATATTTCAAGTTTTTCTAAAGCCATTTTATGAGGTTTTTCAATGTTTTCATGTATTTTTAAAATACAAAGGGAAATCACGAAACAAGCGGGATTTCAGGTGGGCCGTAGGCGGTAAGTGGTTTTGGCCGGGCTCCGCTCGAGCCCATACACTGGCTGCCACATGTCCAGGCCCTGGAGAGAGAAAACCACCCTTTTCGGGTGATTAACCCCTGTACAAATGAGCCGCCCGAAATGAACCTCAGTCGTTGGATCTAGATCTCTCAGATCAACGGTGGAGATGCGATAAGCAATTAAAAGGTGGACCCGATTTATGGATATTTGAAGTCCCATGAACATTTTTTTGCGGATTTTTCCCGTGTTTGAATATATTTCTCTGTGTACATGGAAAACAGATATTTCGGGAATTTCAAAGGCCCGATGGTCCATTCCGTTACAGAACAGGTGGCCACCATCCCTATAGTCATTTAGCAATGATTGCTAATGCTCAGAGGGGGATCTGAGCGGATAGAGGCCGAGAGCCAGAGAACCCGAGAAGTAGAAAAGAATAGACAATGCCGATTGGATTTAAAGCCACAGGAGACAGAAGACAAGAACAAGGACTGCTGAGACAGAGAGAAAACAGAGACAGAGAGTCAGTGAGGAGAGTCTGTGTACTCACAAAGACTTGGGGGATCCAAGTAAAGCCTTGTTGTTTTGTATGTATTGTGTGAGACTCAAATTGAGCTTACTTTTGTAAAAACTCTGCTTATGAAGACATAATAGAGAGGTCACCACTGAACGTTGGACCAAGAGATGTAGCCCAAGAGTGGTGGGTGAACTCCTTATTAAACTTGTTATGTTTATGTGTGTTTGTCTAGTATGTTCTTTAACTGCTTCATTGTCTATGTATTTCACAATCTTATTGATCCATTGCACAAAATAACATAGGAAAATCCATGCACATGAGTTTGTAATACCTTAATAATTATCTAAGATCTCATTATCAGATCATTGAGAGAGAAGATCATTTTCTAAAGCATCAAGGACATCAAAGGACCCATCCCATAGAGAGGGACTTACAAACCCTTTTGTAGATCTCCTTTACCAGATGTTTTTAATAAATTATTTATTCAATTAAATTATTTCCATTTGGGTTATTGCATTGGATATCTTTACTGTTGCTTTCTATTCTGGATCATACTTTTGTTGCAGGTTTTCCATTTTTATTGCAGATCTGAATCGCAAGAGGCCATCAACTTGTTGTTAGGGTCACTTGCCCCCTAGTGACTTAAGTGAAGTGTTTTTAGTACACCTTCCAAGAAATTTCACACTAACAAATACTTGTCCCATGACTTTAGCCTTATTTTTCCTTTATTAAATTTATTACATGGATTTTTAACTTAGGCTATTATAGAACCCTCCCCCTTAGGGGAACATTGTCGTCAATTTTCTTTAACACCTATAACAATAAAAACCACTGAAAACCAAATCATATTTCCCATGGAGCTTTATAACTTAACTCAATGCAATATTTACAATGAACAACTTGCTAAAAATCAAAACCAACATGACAACCATACTGCTTATTGGAGCTTCATAACACAACTCGATGCGGTATTTAAAGTATACATATGCATATATATACATAACCAAAACACAACACCAAAATATATGCCAAACGACATCCACTGAACTAGAGAATAGAGAAGGATACATATCTTGCATTTGATTAGCCATCTCCCATGTAGCTTCATCAAGCCCAAAGTGCCTCCACTACACTTTAACATGCTCAATTGCTTGATTCTTGAGCATGAGCATATTTTGCTGCAAAATTCACTGAATTTGCGCTTGGAATTCTCCTTATGGCTCCACCTACAATACAAACCATTCAATCACATGATCGACATCTTTCACATACTTCTTAAGCAATGGCACATAGAAAACAACATGGACTTTCACTGTTGGAGGAAGTGAAATTTGGTAAGCCATTGGTCCAATCCTATAAAGAATATTAAAAGGCCTGTAATATCAAGGTTCCAGCTTGGCACATGATCCAATCCTCAAGGATATCTTCTTGGGCTTGATGCGCAAATACACATGCTCCCCAACCTGAAACTCCTTAAATACCTTATGTTGATTTGCATAGATCTTCTTCCAATCCTATGCTACCTTTATATTCTTCTTGATAACTTGCATTTAGTGTTACATATTTGCCAACAAGTCCATTCCAATCAACACCCTATTCACTAGATCACTCCAAATAATAGGAGTATTCCAAATCTGCCCATAAAGTGCCTCAAACAGACTCATCCTAAAAGTTTCCTAATACCTGTTGCTGTAAGAAAACTCAACCAGTTGAGGATACTCTTCCCACTTCCATTTTCAATGCATAACATATATTCTCAACAATTCCTCTAAAATCCAGTTGACCCTCTCTGTCTATCCATATTTTTGCAAATGATAAGTTGTACTAAAGCCCAACTCTGTACCCAAATCTGAAAAATAAATCTTTCTAGAACTTGGAAGTGAACTTGGCATCTTTGTCTGACACAATATTTTTTTGAACACCATGCAACCTCACTTTATCTCTGATGAAGACCTGTGATACCTCACTAGATAAATGAGTAGACTTCACTGAAATGAAATGAGCTATCGTAGTCAACCTATCAACCACAACCATGATAGCATCATGCTCTCTAGATGTCCTTGACAAAACTGTAATGAAGTCCGTAGAAATGACCTCCCATTTCAACATTGGAATCACAATTGGATGTAGTAAACAACCTCAATTCTTACACTATTCCTTTACCTGTTGACAATCAAAACATCTAGCCACAAACTCTGCCACCTCTTTCTTCAGATTCGTTCAGTAGTAGAACTTCTTCATCATTGTCAATGTCTTCTAATATCCCTAGTGACCTTAATATGGGTTAACATGAAATTATCATAGATAAGATTCTTGAGCTTAAGGTTGTCTTTCACATATATCCTATCCCTAAATTTGATCAAACCATCTTTTGTGAGATGATAATCTACATCCTATCCACCTGTACCATGTTGCTATAACTTGTGCCTAAGTTGTTGGTACCTATCATCCTATTGCCATGACTATAAGATCTGGTCCTGTAAATCGGTCCAACATGAACTCATAGTTGTTATATGATTTACCCATACTCTTCTACTAAGAGTTCTTGCAACCATGTTCTCCTTTCCTTTAATGTACCTTATCTCGAATTCAAACTCATTGATCATATCCAAACACCTAGCTTACCTAACATTCAGATTTGGTCGGTCAAATAAGTATCTCAATCCACTATGATCATGTTATGCAACCAACTCACAAAATAGAAGAAAATATAAGTGAACGACTTCAAAATTAGCCTTTTCGAGGGGAAAACCTCCTTTACATTACACAAATGAACAATTATTGGATGATACAAATGACAAGACCTCCTTTCTATATATAGGAGTCTAATGGGTCACAATACAATCAGAGCCAACATAACAATAATAATGTAAGGGCACAACAATAAAAATAGTGGGCTTCTATGGGGCACAATAATAATAGTATGGGGAAAACATGGCCACAACAATAACAATAAGGGGCTACAATGACAATAATAATAAGCGAATACAGTAGTATTATAGGGACCTAACATGACCCTCTCCATCAAAAAAGTGTTGTCCTCAACGCTTGAGTATTTATGGATGCTTCTGTATAAAATTATCATCCTCCCATGTGGAATCTTTAGCGGGTAAGTTCTTCCACTTGATGAGATACTCTAAAATTGATCGATTTTGTAGCTGTCGAGTTCTTGTTTCAATGAGTGCTTCCAGTCCCAATACGATTTTTACTTCCTCGTCAAGTTCTGGCAATATGGTTTGAACTGGGAGCTTGTCACCTATAACCTTATTTAAGCATGAAACATGGAAAACTGGTTTCACTCGGGAAGATGTAGGAAGTTCCAATGTGTATGCCATAGTACCAATCTTTTGCAACACAATGTACGAACCATAATACTTTGGTGATAATTTATTATCCTTCTTAGATTTCTTAACGAACATTTATTTGTATGGTTGTAGAAATACCCAATCACCTACATCAAAACTTCTTTCACTGTGATGTTGAGCTTCCTGTTGTTTCATTCTATTATATGCCATTGTCAGGTTATCCTTTAAGAGTTGGAGAAATTTTTGTTGATGCTCGATGTGATCTTCCACTGCTTGAACCTTAGAATTTTCTCTTAAATATGATGTGATGGACGGTGGATGATATTCATAAAGTTCCATAAATGGGGTCATTTTTTCTACATTGTGGAAGGAAGTGTTATACCACCATTTAGCCAGAGGCAACCACTTTACCCATTTTGTCAAGCAACGGAGATATCCTTCCAAACATTTGTTCACTATCTCATTTTTCCCATCAGATTGAAGATGATAAGATGAGTTATGAGCTAACTGAGTACCCAGAAAAGAAAATAATTATGTCCAAAACTTTCCAGTGAAAATAGGATCTTTGTCTCTTACAATAATCTTTGGGTTTCCATGTAGATTTTGAATTATTACCATAAATGTACTGGCTTTAAATGATTGAGATAATGCACAAAAGTGTGCATACTTGGTAAGTTTGTCAACTACCACCATGATGACACTCTTTCCTTCAGACTTGGGTAAACCTGTGATAAAATCCATTGAAGCCTCTTCCAAAGATTGACTTAGAATGGATAAAGGTGGTGTTGATGGTGCTGGATCCACCAACATGTCAAGGTTTCTCCCCGGTAAAAAGTCCCAACTAGAGCTCAGATTGTTTGGTGTAGGAGTCCCAACATGGGTCGTATGGTATTGCCTTGACCATGATTGTGCACAGAGGCAAGTAAGATGTCCCTATTGGTAACAAGGGTGTGACATATGCAACAAGTCAAGGAAGGTGCATGAGCGGTTCTAACACACGAGGGGTGGGGTGATGCGCCCCTTGGAAACTTGTGAAAGCACAGATTGAAGAAGGGAACATATGAGCAACGATGCATCACAAACAGGAAGGCAAGTGAGCTAGCAATCCAAAATGATGGTTAAACCAAAAACACATTTCAGTAAGATTCATACATACTTATATAGGAAAGCCATATATGCATGCGTAAGCAAAAAGATACATGTATCATTTAGCGTAAACAAGATAGTTGAAATACAATACGACATATGCATGAAACATACTGGCTCTATTATATTAAGAAGTGAACGTTTCAGTTATACAATACAACCATGACCAACCACTAGTTCCGACAACAGAACATTATAGTCACTGCCACTTGCTCCTCCAAAGAGATATACTAGTTTTGCACAGTGGAGAAGCCAAGGCTCGTTACAATACTCTCCAAGCTTTCTCTAAGATACTCCTATCAGAAGCTTGGCTGACCAAAAGGCTCTGCAATGATTTATGAGGGAATATTTATAGCAAAGGGTGGGGTGGCCCTTGATATTCCCCTTTTTTATTCTTCATCTACCCTCATCACTCTTCATCTACTCTATGACTGTTACATCCAACTATCGACACTTGAACTTCCAGTTTACAAGACGTTACATACAATTTGCACATGTACCCATGTGAGACAAAATAAGCTTGAGCAAGCCATGCAAGACATCACTATGAATCAGATAGCTGTGGGAAGACCAACTCTTCGACATCCTCACTATGTTCGACGGTGGTGAACTAATGCCAAGCTTGGTAGTCCACGATGGTGTTTGTGTACTCTGCAATGACATATTTTTGGAAGCGAACTCTTACCTCCATCGCATCTGGGTACACTGCTCGAGATCCTATGTCCAACTCGTTTGATAACATGTGCATCATTGTATTGAGTATGGTCGGACCAACGACATACTGATGCATGGTGTCTGCATTGATCACCAAGTCTTCACTGGTGGCTATGTGCATCAATTCGTCAAAGTACGAGTCAAGCTCCTATAGAACTTGTGCCTCTATCTTTGCCTCGAAGAGTGTCCCAATAGATGGGATCGCATGTGCATGCACAACAACATCCATACTCCTGAATACTCGTGGATGGGAAGCCTGCAAACTAGTGATAAGCTGCAGAAGATATTCGTAGTTTTGGATCTGACTCCGAATGCCTGCCTTCAGCTTGACCGCTATGGGCTTCATCATATTGGGCAAGTGTAACAGGGTTCCCTTGTATCTCATTGTCCATGTTTTCATGTAGTCAACAACAATATGCACGTTTGACAAGATACGTGCTCTCCTAGCACATAGCTGCTGCCAACTGTTGAGATGGACAACTGCCTTATGCACGGTACCAAAATTGGAATACAATGCCCACATGACTGTCTCTAGGGACAATGCTTCATCTAGTATCGCCTTCTTCAACTCTGCTCGGGAAGATGTTGTAACTAGTTCTCCTCCATGCTTGGTCGTTTGTAGCTCCTTAGTCATTCTCCGGTTCTTTGCTATTAGGAAGTGAACACTCGAGGTAGTGGCTTCGGCATATGATCTAGTAGCATCAGCCAATGTTTTTGGATGCTTGCGCATGTTAGACACGATCACTCATTCTTCAAACTATGTAGGAGATGTGTTTTCATTGGAGTAGACACTCTACGAGATTGCATAACTCTATGTTGCGACTCGTCGAATGATATGTTGTGCATCTCTCCTTCCAGATTATCTCCAAGGATATCAGTATCTCCTTGGTCACTTGGGACTTGCTTTACTTCCGGATCTAGTGAAGTTGGTGGGTCGACCTCTTGGTGGTAAGGCATGAGGTCGATGTCTTGCTCTAACTCTTTCTGCTCCATATCCTTATCCATCTACTCAAGTGCTTGTTCAATCTCTTAAGTGAAGTCTTACTCCTGCGATTGCTCACCTTGTCTGCTTGGTGCCAGCTGCTCTAATGAGTCTACTACCTATACATGCATAGTTTAATCTATATGTACATGTTGTGCACCCTATTTTACCTGTTATTGTTGTGCTTCCTTCTCCTGTCTGCGCAACTCCTGTTCCTTCTGCAGTTGCTCCTTCAGCTCATGCAACTCCTTCAATGTTTCCTACATCCTCTATTTTTCTCTCTGCCTTTGCACAGTCCTCCTATCGCATTGTTGCCTCTTCACCTCTATTGCTAAAGCTGCTTTCTACACTAGTGGGTATGTTCTGAACTTGCAGCTTTGTCCTGCCTTTGCATTGTTGACAATATTTCTCTTGCCTTTGTCACACGTCAGTATGTTTACCTCTGCTAGTGCTCTCCTGGATGCTTCTTCGCTAACCATTCCACATCGATGTCGACCGATTCATTGGGCCTAGAGAAGTTGTAAAAATATCTCATGGGTTTTCCTCCACCCAATGACATGCCCTGTGGATCCACTAAAATTGTACTCTCACGCAGTGATCTTTCACAATACAATGCGGGTCATATGGATTAAAGCTTCAGAAATTAAAAGGATATTTCTTCATCTCCTCTGTTTTGACATCTACATGCTTGAGAGTCTATATCTCATACAACGCGATCTGCAACAGAAGAGTGGGCTAAGGTGCCTCCTTCTTCTGGTACAGCCAAGTTGACAGTCCTGCTGAGATGTGGTATGATACTTCTTGCATGACGATCTTGTCCATGGCAAACTTCGACAAAACATGCGGAGGCTTCTCCACGTTGTACATCCATATGAAGGTGTCAGACGATGAGGCATACCAATCTGCTATGTCGATCAGTGCCTCCATTGTTGCCTTCGACATGCAAGGTGGATCTTGATCAAATATCATCTTGTACACTGGGGTGACAAAATGATATGATAGTTATGTGATTACTCCTCTGAAGTTGCATTCAGACAACATTTTACAATAATTATTCACAGAGGTTTCTGTTGACGTCCATGGCCACTTCAAGCCTAGAAACTACTGACAGGCACAAATTGCATCCAAGATGTAAGAAAACATGTATATTTCCACTTACTGACCTTAAGGTGACTATTGAGCTTATGTTATCTTTTCCTTTAGCCTATGAGCCAACATGTCAGACTAGTTTCATGCTTTGCCTTCACTGTTCAGTTGATCCAACGTGATCACCCAACTCTGCGGGAAGGTCTTCGTGCTCGCTTGGCCATACAAGTGACATGCAAAGATGACCAATTATTTATACGCCTTCCATAGTATCTTCATCTTGTAAATCTGGTTGGGTGTCATCCTGAATTTGGCTGGCTCCTTTACTCAATTCTTCAAGATATCCCTGGAGTTGGTTTTGTTGTTGGGTATGTTGAAGTGTGTCTCCATGGTGATCATTGGCTTCAAAAAATGGTACATTAGCTAATAATCATGTGCCCTGAAGGTAGAAATCTCTATCTCACCGACACTACTCAAATTTATCATCTCAGGATCAGTGTGCGATATGATTCAATGTATCATGTCCATGCATGGGAATGCAGGATACCTGCATGCAATCTGATACAAGCTGGACTTGTTAATGTTCACATAGACTTAGTGATCTTCGATGTCTTCTCCAAATGTGCCTGAGAATGCATCATTGACCTCTTGCCACTTTAGATCGATGTCTTTATCTATGATCAGCATGGTGTCTTCATAAATCGGCAAACTCGTAGACACTCACTCAACTGTTGCTCCAGTTTCACTTCCATTGTGTCCTTTGATCTTGCTCTCTCAAAGGCCGATCATGAATTGCTGAGAGACAAATGAACACCTACTATATATAGATACATGCATGGCAAGAAATCTATCAGCTAAAACCAAAGCAAACTTGAGGAACGATATGCAAGATACCTGGGGATTGATTGGTAAGGATTGTGCAATTTTCACTGGGAGGCTGGGAAACTGACTGCTAGAATTGTGAAAAGGGTTGTCCAAGGTGTCAAGAGGCTGATTGATTACTGGAATTGTGCAGTGCACAATCCAAGCTGGCCTGCTGGGTGCTGAGATTGTGCAATGCGCAATTTCAGCTAGTAATTGATGCAGGCCCAGGGACTGCATTGCGCAATTTTCTAGGCTAGGAGTTATTGCCTGTCAAAATTGAAAAAGGCAAGACTAGAGGACAATCACTAGCCAAAAATGCGCATTTTCTGGGAGGAAGGCAGAGCCTTCCCTCTCAAAATTGTGCAATGTTTGCTTGTTGAGGCAGATTTTAGGCCAAGGTTTCCCAGACCCACCGACGGGAAACTGAAAGAAAATGAAGATTTGAATGCATGGAGGTACTGAGTGTAAGTAGAGGTGAATGATCATGCATGAAAATAGTGAATGCAAGATTCAGAAAATAGAATAACATGCATTTGTGTGAAACAAGTCGCCAAATCTGCAACTGTTCGTGCAAAGCAATGTCATGCAGGCGACAACAGTGAGATGCTAACGAAAATTGAAACAATGCTGGTACAAGATAAAATGCACGCAAATGACAACAAGCATTCAAAGAAATCAAGAAGAAAACACTCACACAAGATAAAGCACAAAAAGCGACAGAAATGCTGCAAAAGACAAGTAAAGCAGACTTACTTGAAAATAGCTGATATGGATGTGTCACAGATTCCTAGATGTGTTGTGTGATGTCAAAGCTCCAAGATTGATGTGGAGAATGAGCTTTGAAGTGTCGAATAAACAATTTTGAGGCTTAGGATGTGCATGCTACAAATCTAGGAAAAAGAAACACTTGGAGGAAAGTCTATAAAATGATCTTTACATGTAACCTCCAACTACTAAAAATAGCTCCCTAAAAACTAGGGATGCTTTTTGCATGTTTCTTTTTTCTCTTTCAGGAAAAAGTAACCCATGCATGTAAGTCAAGTTTTCTCGATCCTGGGTGGAATCGGTCAACCTGAGGGCACATCCAACGACCTGCTTGACTGAGGGGAAATTTTTCACAAATTCTGGGAGGAAGCTAGGTTGGCTGCCCAAAGGGATTGCACAATTTTTTGGAGGAGAAGATGACTGCTGCCCAGAATTGCACAATTTCTAGGCTGAGCAGTCATGCTAGGCCAGATTGAGCAGTTTTCACTGCGAAGGTTTGTTGACAGGATTAGACAGTTTTTAAGCTCAACAGGTTGCCAGTCAGATTTGAGCAATTTCTTGAGGGAAGACTAGTTCCCCCTCAAGATTGTACAATTTCTTGAGGGAGTTTCTTAGCCAGTAGCTATACCAAATCCAAAGTAGCAGCCTATGAGGGGATTGAAGCATAGTTATCATGCACAGGCTGGCAAGCTGCTATAAAACTAATGAAGTTCATGTACTTGACAATGCAAGACATGTTGCTGAGGATGGTTGGTAGGGAGGCTCCAAAACGAAGCTAAGGAAAAATTTTGGAGGGTGGTTGTAGCTGCTAAAATAGGTTGTAATAGATCTGGGATCTTAATTGTCTCGAATTTATTTTGTTGGCAAACTAAACATTCCGTCACAAACTTTTTAATATTAGATTTAAGGCCATCCCAAAAAATTTCCTACTTAACCCTTTGGTAAGTCTTTAAAAATTATGCATGCGCTCCTAAGGGACAGGTGTGCAATTCCAGAAGGATCTTTTGTTTGAGTTGGGAAGTCTTACAGAGGTATAGGTGATCTTTGTACCATAACGAGTCCTTTTTCCAGCTAAACGTATAAGATGTAAAGGGATATTGCTGCAACTTTTGAATGGGTTTCCACACTTCTTCGCCATTCTTTCATTCATACCTTGCTTCATTTATTCAATCTGGTTGGATAATAGAAATGGCACAAAGCAATGCTTCCACATCATCATCCTTTCTTGAGAGTGCATCTGCAACAACATTTTGCTTCCTTTTTTTGTAGATGGTTTCAAAGTTATAACCCAACATCTTTGTGACCCATTTTTGTTTCTCTTCTAAAGATAATCTTTTTTCTAAAAAGTATTTAAGACTATCATGAAATATTTTTACCTTGAAGTGTCTTCCCATTAAGTAAGGTCACCATTTCTTAAGTGCATGTAGTATTGCCAACATTTCCTTCTCATAAATAGGTTTGTGTAAATACTTTCCTTTGATTGGAAGACTTTCAAAAGCAATGGGTCTTTCTTCTTGAATTAAAAAAACGCCAATTCCATTTCCCGAGGCATCACATTCCACAATAAAGGTTTTTGTGAAGTCTAGTGTGGCTAAAACTAGTGCTTGGCACATTGCCTCCTTAAGATATTCAAAGGCTTTTGTTGCTTTTGGAGTCCAAGAAAATGCATCTTCCTTTAGTAATGTTTTTAGAGGTGCTACTATTCTCCTATAATTCTTAACAAGCTTGCGATAATACCCTATAAAGCTGAGAAATATCATATATGCCTTATGTGATCCGAATGGAAAATGGCATCAACCCATGGTACTCATCCCCCCATATTATTCATCGACCCATGGAATTTACCCATGGTATTGTAAATGGCATCCGCCCGTGGTATTGTAAAATCCACCCATGGTACTCATCCACCCATATTATTCATAGACCCATGGAATTTACCCATGGTATTGTAAATGGCATCCGCCCGTGGTATTGTAAAATCCACCCATGGTATTCATTCACCCATGGAATTGACCCGTGGTATTGTAACTGAAAAATACTATAAGTAACAAGTCACATTTTGTAAAAGGACAGATTGTCCACCACAATGTAGCCTTTACAGTTTAGAGGCATGTAGCCACACATCTCTTCTCAGAGATAAGCTACCATTTCCCTAGCTGGTTTATTTCCATTTCTGGTTGTAAGCATATTTCAGTATTTTCCATTAATGAAATGAAGCATTATTTATGCTGCATCTTTTTGTATATGGTTATCTCGGTATTTTGTGGCGTTCCTGTTTAAATCCAGATTAGTGGGTTTTAATAAAAAGTTTCTTTGTGGTTTTGTTTATTGGGAATTCTCCTTATTTTTCTTCTAGCAATTCAACTTTTTATATCTTGGGGGTCTCTACCCCAAGATCCATTTCAATTTTTCATATCTTGGGGGTCTCTCCCCCCAAGATCCATTTCAATCTTTTAGATCTTGGGGGCCTCCTCCCAAGATCCGGATCAATGGTATCAAAGCAGGTTATGATTCCATGGGAATGAGGGTTTGATGCATATTTGAATTTCAAATTTTGCAGCAATATTCAACAAACTTCAGGCATGTGCTACAACCTCCACAGAGCACTTTCTTGGGTCAAGCAGGAAGAATTTTTCTTTTTTCATTTTTTTACAGGATTTTTTTTTTGGGCGTCGACTTTGCAGATCAGATATGAAACATTGGGTACAAAATTTACAAAAACAAATACCAGATCTGGATTCCTCTCGAAAAACCACCCAATTTCAAAAAAAAATGGGTCGAATCGGAGTTCGGATGTGCGAGATATCGCTGGTTTAAAATCAGCTATTTTAACAAAATTTTTGTGACGGCGGAATTGTTGCAGCGCGAATCTGAGATCTCAGAGTGTCCAGATAGGGATTTCCAACTCATGGGAAGATGCAAAATGATCCTTCTGCTTCTAAAAACATGTTATAATAAATATTCTGAGTTATATTGGCTGAGTTATATCCATTTTAACTTTGGAGCAGCATTCGGAGTGGGTTTCCATTGGAAATGTGCCCTCCCACCCCACTTTAGTAGGCACCTGCTTCACATTCATCAGTTTCAACATAGCAGCATTCGGCTTGGGTTATTTGGAGACGTGCCCTCCCACCCCAGGCTATGTAGGCACCTGCTACTTCATCAGCAACCAACATCATGGTTATGGGTCAACCGCATAAAATCCTTGTCATCGAAGTCCATTTTCTAGGCTGCACACTGTCAGCATCACAGTTGGTCACAAGCATTACAGGGTATCTCTATCCTCGTATCTTCGTTTATCAGGGTTTTGGGTTAACCACATAAAACCCTTAGCTTCAGTGGCTCTTCATATTCCACAAAGGCTTCGCAGGAGGGAACTTTACGCAATGGGGACCATTGCTTCTTAAGGAGGGAGGAATGATCCGAATGGAAAATGGCATCAACCCATGGTACTCATCCACCCATATTATTCATCGACCCATGGAATTTACCCATGGTATTGTAAATGGCATCCGCCCGTGGTATTGTAAAATCCACCCATGGTACTCATCCACCCATATTATTCATAGACCCATGGAATTTACCCATGGTATTGTAAATGGCATCCACCCGTGGTATTGTAAAATCCACCCATGGTATTCATTCACCCATGGAATTGATCCGTGGTATTGTAACTGAAAAATACTATAAGTAACAAGTCACATTTTGTAAAAGGACATATTGTTCGCCACAATGTAGCCTTTACAGTTCAGAGTCATGTAGCCACACATCTCTTCTCAGAGATAAGCTACCATTGCCCTAGCTGGTTTATTTCCATTTCTGGTTGTAAGCATATTTCAGTATTTTCCATTAATGAAATGAAGCATTATTTCTGCTGCATCTTTTTGTATATGGTTATCTCGGTATTTTGTGGCATTCCTGTTTAAATCCAGATCAGTGGGTTTTAATAAAAAGTTTCTTTGTGGTTTTGTTTATTGGGCATTCTCCTATTTTTCTTTTGGCAATTTCAAGTTTTCAGATCTTGGGGATCTCTCTACCCCAAGATCCATTTCAATCTTTTATATCTTGGGGACCTCCTCCCAAGATCCGGATCATTATGGATGTGGGGATTTTCTATTCCTTAATGGGTTTAATTTTTCTAGGGTCTACCTTAACACCTTCATGAGATATAATATGACCCAAATATTCCACCTCTTGTACTCCAAAGAAACATTTGGAGGTTTTTGCATATAATTGTTTCTCCTCCAATAGTTTGATCACTCTATCAACATGTTTAACATGATCCTTCCAAGACTTGTTGTAGATTAGTATATCATCAAAAAATACTAACACAAATTATCTAAGGATGGGTTTGGAAATGGAATTCATCAAACCTTGAAATGTAGAGATGCATTGGTAAGGCAAAAATGCATGACCAAAAGTTCATAATGACCCTCATGAGTTCTAAATGTTGTTTTCAGAATGTCTTCAGCCTTCATTCTGATTTGATGATATCCTGAATGAAGGTCCAACTTGGTGAAGTAAATTGCTCCATGCAATTCATCCAATAATTCATCAATGACAGGAATGGGAAATTTATCTTTAATAGTGAGCTTGTTGAGCTCCTTATAATCTGAACACATGCACCATGATCCTTCCTTCTTGTGCACCAATACTACTGGAGTAGAGAAATAACTTTGACTAGGTTGAATTATACCAGCCTCTAGCGTTTCTGCAACCATACATTCAATTTCCCTGTTTTGGGCATAGGGATATCTGTAAGGCATGATGTTTGGTGGAACACTTCCTAGAATCAAATGAATAGCACGATTATGATCACAAATATGTGGGAAGCCTTTGGGAGTCTCAAATTCCTTAGAATCAATATCCAAGACTTTTTGGAGATCTGCAGAAACAAATGATTTCGATGTGGGAACCTCTAGCGAACATAATTGTGCAATTAAGCCACATTGTTCTTTATTTAGAATATTTGTCATGTCATTAGAGCCGATTATCTTTCCTAGTTTCCCTGTGATACCCCTTAATTCAACTTCCTTTCCTTCTAAGAAAAATTTCAAGAAAAGTTCTTGAAAATTAAAAGCTATCGTACCCAAATATTGATATTATGGCACTTTCCAGAGAAATTTATGGTTTGTCCATTTTCAACCATCACTTGAAACTTTGATGTTGGATATAGGAAGCAATTCAATTCCTTCTCTATCTTACAATGAATAAAATTATGGGTACTACCCGAATCAATCAACACTATTACCTTTTTCTTCTTGATATGTCCTTTTATCTTGATAGTTTGAGGAGTGGTAATTTCGTCCAATGCATTACAAGATATGGTCGGATTCATTTCTTATTTCTCTTGGGTTTGTTCTTGGTGTGTATCATGTTCTTTTGATTTTTCTTGTTCCTTTTCTTCTTCCTCTTCACAATCTATGTATAATAATTTCTTCTCAGCACACTTATGACCTTTAGTGTATTTTCTATCACAACTGTTACAAAACCCTTTTGCTATTTTTTCTTCCAATTGTTGTGGTGTCATCCTTGTAGGTTGTGGACGGCTAGGGGAAACAACACTTACATCTTTATAGTTGCGATTGGTATACTTTCTTGTTGGCATAATTTTTCTTTCAATTTTTCTTGCCAACCTGAATGCCTTCTCCAAGGGATCAGGTTCCCAAAGGTGAACCTCATGTTGTATGTTATCCTTTAAATTCCCCATGAACACATCAATCCTATGATCCTTTGGAATATCTCTTACCCTTATATTCAATTTTTGGAAGTCCTCAATGTGCTCTACCATTGAACCCTTTTGTTTGAGATTTATCAATTGGCTAAAAAAAGTGTTGATTTTTGTATCCTCATAATGTGCTATCATTTCTTTCGTAAACATTGCCCAAGTGACAATTTTTTACAACAGAAAATTCATCGATACCATACAAACTATTTGGGTTCCAAATATAAAGTCACAATACATACGTTTTGTGTGTTTTGCACATTATGGAGATTGACATATTGTTCCATATAAAGTATCCATTTTACAAGATCCTTGCCTTCAAACTTCCTCATATCAATCTTCAGAACATGGCAAGTATTCAATCCAACGTTAGATTCTATTAAATCATGATTAACATTTCTTTTGTTCTCATTGTGAGTTTTCTCTACTACCTTTTGGCATTAGGAAGCACTTCCTGTAGCAACTTGGCCAAACCTCGTTTCAAACCTTCCATGTCTTTCTTTTAATCTTCAATGTTTCCTTTCAATTTTGATTCTAAACCATCCATCTTAGATTCTTACTTGGTGTTTCCATTTTCTTTCTTCAGGGCATAAATTAAATATAATCATGCTTCACTATGCCCTTTGAATTCCTTCAAACTAATTTCTCAAACCAAACTTATGCAAAATTTTAAAAAGACTATACACCTTTTTTCTGTTTTGTAGGAGCTCGATATTGAATCTACTGTATCTTTCTAATTTCTAATATCCAAGAACTAAAATTGCATTATGTCATATCCCTCTGATTCCTCTTTCCAACCAGAGAGTTTGATCAAGATGGGATTCCCCAAGAAAGAGTTATTCCAAATCTCTCATGAAGAACTGATTAAAGACTAGTTCAGTAGAGTGAAATTGTACGAAGTGCCACATGTCCATGTTTCAACCTTCGGACCTAGAAACGATACAAAGAAAACTAAATTCCATCTTATTTCTATACCTTTTTACAAAATTTAAAGTTGATTCTCAGAGAGAAATTTATGACAATTTTCCCCAGGTCACATGTTTGAGATATAATTCGGGAGCCTGCAAAAACCCTAACTTCCTTGGATAATATCTCTGAAAATATAGTGAGATGAGATTTGGAATGTATACCTGAGGTTCATCAAGATTTTGGCTCAAATGGGTTTTAATTTTAGCTTCTGAAACTTTGTAGAAAATAAGTAATAGCGAAAATTCAACGATGACATGTTTGAAGCAGCGAAACCCTAAAATCCAAACCTTTGATACCAAATGTTATGCAACCAGCTCATAAAATAGAAGAAAATATAGATCAACGACTTCAAAATAAGCCTCTTTAAGGGGGAAACCTCCTTGACATTACACAAATGAACAATTATTGGATGATACAAATGACAAGACCTCATTTCTATATATAGGAGTCTAAGGGGTCACAATATAATTAAAGCCAACATAACAATAATAATGTAAGGGCACAACAATAAAAATAGTGGGCTTCTATGGGGCACAATAATAATAATATGGGGACAACATGGGCACAAAAATAACAATAAGGGGCTACAATGACAATAATAATAAGGGAATATACAAGAATTATAGGGACCTAACAGATCACTAATCAATATGAACCACCTACCAAGAAAATAGGGCCTCCACATCTTCAAAACATGGACGATCTCTACCAACTCAGAATCATTCGTCTCATAATTCTACACATGCTCATTCAATTTCCTTGACTTGTAGCATACCACTTGTCCCTCCTACATCAAGACACCACCAAGTCCTCTTTTGCAAGCATTCGTACACACTACAAACTCTTTATGGATCTGAAATCTTTAGAACTAAAGCATTTGTAAGAAACTACTTTAGCTGCTCAAAACTAGTTTTTCATTCCTCTGTCCATTCAATTTTTTTTCCTTTCCTCTACAATGATGTAATAAGTTATGCAATCTGCAATAAGTTCTAGATGAACATCCTATAATAACTTGCTTGTCCCATGAATGATTTGGCCTCATCCACATTCCTAGGAGATGTCCATTCCATGATAGCTCTGATGTTTTCCAGTTCCATTTCTATTCCTTCCTTGGAAACAACATGCCACAACTAATGTACTTTTTTTAAAAATAAACTACATTTTCTAAATTTGGCATACAACCGATGCTCTCTTAGCGATCTCAATGTTCAACGTGCTCTTCCTCATTCTTAGAATATATCAATATATCATCGATGAATGCAATAAAAACTTGTCCAAATAAGGATGAAACACATTCATCAAACACATGAAAGTAGTTGAAGAATTAGTCAAAATAAAAGGAACCGCAACAAGCTCATAATGACCGTACCTGGTCCAAAAACAAGTCTTGTAAATTTCCTCTTCTTTGATGGGTACCTAATAATAACTTGATCTCAAATCTATCTTCGAGAACACTACTTCTCCCTTCAACTGATCAAACAAGTCATCAATCCTTGACAACATATACATGTTCTTGATCATCACCTTGTTCAACTACCTATAGTCAATAGACAACCTGAGAGTATCATCCGTCTTCTTCACAAATAATATTGTTGCACCCGAAGGCAACACACTTGGTCTAATGTATCCCTTGTCAACCATTTCCTTCAACTGCAACTTTAGTTCCACTAACTCTGGAGTGCTCATTTTGTAAGGTTCATTTGATGTTAGTGCTACCCTTGGCACCTACTCAATAGAAAATTCCACTTTCCTATGAGGTGGAATATCTGAAATATTTGCAGGGAATACACCTTGAAACTGCTATAAAATTAGGTCTCTTTTTAATACCTTTTCATCCTCAACATCCTTACCTTTATCACTAGAAATATGCACTCCAAATAACACACACCCTTTCTTGTGATTGTGCTTTACCTGCATAGTTGTAACCATTATGAATGATGTAGCCTTCTTCTTACCCTATAAGATTCTTTGTTCCCAATTATCTTCCAAGAACTCAATAACCTTCTCATAACAATCCACCTTTGTCCTGTAAAGATACAACCAATCAATACCCAGAAGCATATGGTATGAACCCAATGGAAGTACATTCAAATGCGTTGATGTAGGCATACCATTCAACTCAAATACACAATCTCTTACCCAATGATGAACACTCTTCTCAATACCTGTAGCAAACTTCACTAACCCAAACTCTGCATTCACTTCTTTTCTCATACCACACTTATCCACCAGGTCAGGGTTAACATAATTGTAATTAGATCCAAGGTCAATCAAAATAGAAACAACTTGATCACAAATCTTACTGTCCATATCGATGATAGATGCTTTGTGATCCACCTTCATGTTATCCAATGTTGCATAAATTCAAGAAATGCTTTTTCCAACATATCCAACTTTCTGTGCTTCCTGTGCACTGTAGATATGAGGCCTACCAACCTGATACGACAGAAAATCCTTCTTGAGCATATTTGTCTAACTTGTACCCATCATGAGATCTGCTAACATAAGATCCATTAGTTTTTCCCTCCTTTCCATGACTGATCCTAGGCGGCCCTTGTCTCTCCAAATCTAACAAACCCTAAAGCATAAATGCATTGACCTTTGCTTGTTTCTCCTATGCCTTGGCAAGTCTTTCTTGTGATTGAATGATTTTGTCATTATCTAATCTGCAACTTATTATTTCTACTTTCAAACTTCTCAAAGTGTTTGATGTGTGAGGATAGTCCTCATCACCATGCTACTCATCTAGTCTATAGGGAGAGTCTCATGAACTATAATCCACCATTTTTCTAGTCATCTTTTATCTTCTTTTTGCAAACATACTATGTCAGATAACCAAACATAAACACAACCAACATACCTTAGTATAGCTTAGGGGAGTATATCTCATCTATAAGATTAACTAGATTAGCATGATATAAGTATAATCATAATCATAAAAATATATCAACATCATCTCAATCATTATCTAGTTACCATGCATGATGTAACAAATTGTAACACTAACTCGATACATGTTAATCATAGCCACTATAATGCATTCATAATGACATATATACACTAACATGCCTAACAAATACATATACAGTAATGGCCATCACCATGGATACATAACAAGCACACATACATCCCACATGCAACCATGAGAAACACATTCTTCCCATTGAGTCCAAGTGTTGAACCGTGCTTTGATACCACTCTATAGTATCAGATATCATCCAAAGAGAATGAAACCCACTCTTATTCCACTTTGTAACACCCTCCTCCCAAACTTACCCAAGTTCACGAGTCCATTGGGGTCAATATGTAACAAAGATTTACTATTATATGATTTAACCTCATAGGTATAGTTAAGCAAGTGGAATCATCCAACCAAAACTTTTTAGATTTCCCTTAGGTTCTATAGGACCCTAAAGGGCTAAACCACCCTTCCAAGTGCCCAAACCATGAGTTAAACTTTTTAGTGACCTAGACTCCCAGATGCTGGAACAACACTGCCTGAGTTCAATTGCATCTCTCCAGTCGCATGCATAAGCCTACAAGGGAGTGACTGCAATATTTTTACCCAGTTTTGTGCTTGTGACCACAAGACTCGAGCTACTTTTTCAAGTCTACTCTCCAGACCACTGGCCAAAACTTGATAAAACTTTCCAAAATAATAATTGACACCTAGAAAAATCCTTCCATATAAAACTTAGATAAGAACTTGACCTAGCAAGGCCTAATGATGACAGTCATTTCGTTAAACACATCATGAACATGTAATCTACAGGTCATAATTACATATATGAACATAGGGATCTCATACTTATTTTAGAATCATCAAGAAGGTCTGATGTCATATCAAAATAGCTACATTACTATATATTAGGTCATACATTAATTAATCATTCATTTACTAATGAAAACATGATAATAACCATACCTAGAATCTATCATAATACCATGCTTATAACCAACATCTAACCAGAATAATAACAGTAATAGAAAACCCATCAAAGCCACATCATAACAAGTATAAATACTCATGAAATACAAGGGGAAAGGAGATCTTATTAACATATTCAAAATCCAACCAAGTCATGGACTTCCACATACCATCTGACCATAGATTGGGCTTAACCAAATTTTTCTTTCATCTAATCACCCTCGTGCCATATTCCAAGCATGAACATAGGAATCACAACAAAACAACCAGAGCTTCCTTAGTATTTACCGGATATCCTACCATTATTGGTCAAGAGATTTCTAGCCCTTAAATCCTCACCTATACAACTAGGATTTACAGTAATCTCGTTGTTACCCGTCAATGGATTCTTAGACCAAACAATAAACATACACTACCAGGCTCTACCCCAATCCTGCCAAAAAATTCAAGGGATCACTAAGCCCTAAAAAATCATGGATGTCTCCACATTTCTTCACTAATACCTTGAGGAATTTTCCCATCTCCACCATCAGGATTTACCGTGTATCCTGCCATTACCAGTCAAGGGATTCCTAGGCCATTAGGAATTTTCGCAAGACCACCTCACTTGATTCCAAAACCAACTGGAAATCCAACTCAGCCAAATGAAAAAACCCTATCACACCATGGCTATTCGAAAATGGTAAGAAAAAGTTGAAAATGATTGTCACACCTGGAAAAAACCATGCCAATGACAACAATAGAACTAAATACACATACATATACCATGCATGCCAAAACTAGCAAGGAAATCATACATGCAACTTGATACGTGCAAGTAATCCCATTGTAGCTGCTTGATCTAACTCTTACTTACTTGATTCTTAATTTCCCTTTTCTTATTTTCTTTACTTTGCCTTCCTTTCTCCAATGCTAGAGTGATTCAAGAATGCTCTAAGTTTGCAAGAGTATGAGAGAGAGAATAGAGAGAGAGCTCCAAAACTGAACTGACAAAAGGTTAACCAGCAAAAAACTATCAACGGATCTCATAATATTTTTTATTAATGAGGCCTCTATTCTCTTCAATTTCCTCTATTTTCTTCAGTTTCCACATCACATGCTATATGTTACCTTTCACCTTTCTTTTCTCCTAATTTCCATTATTTTCATAAATAAAATATCTCAATAAATGCCTCTTTGCCTTTTCAATGTCTTTTCCAATTTTCTTAGCCATAATAAACCAAATGAACACCCACTAGGTTATTTTCCCCAACATTCAGCACGGAATATGTGTCCTATGACCTTGGTATTATTTTTCCTTTATTAACTTTATTACATGGATTTTTAACCGGGGTTGTTACAAACCTCACCCTTCCAAGAGTAGTCCTATGAGGAATTAGGATATTCTCTTAATCTATTAATAAGTTGGGATAGATAGGGCTTGGGAGAACCATTCATGACAGTCTTCTTCAATCCAAATTTGTATGGGTAGAGAGAGGGATAAAAGGGTGCCCTCATCCTCAACTTGGCACGATAAGGCATTGACCACTACATTTTCACGCACCTTCTTGTAAATGATCTCATAATCATATCCCAACATTTTTTGCGAGCCATTTATTTTGTTGTGGCGACAATAAATGTTTCTCAAGGAAATATTTCAGGATATGATGGTCAATGAAAATTTGGAAATGACACTCCAATAAGTATGGTTGTGTCTATTTCATGTAAGATGGTGTTGGGCCTCATAATTGTTATAATTTCCTTACCTTATTTCTTAGTTATTATATTATTTTCCTAAGTATTTCTTTTATTTAGGACATGATAATCTATGTAATATGGATTCTTGAAGAATCTAATGTATTTCTATGATTTGGTGACGGTTAGTTATGTCCGAATGTGAGGTGGAATCGCTGGTTGAGGGTGGAGGTGGTTTGGCCTTTTGTTACACTAAAAAATGTCACCATGACTATTTACAGTTGGTATGGCTCTATCAACAGTCATGCTATCTTCCTGGGCAAGTCTTATGCCTCTGCTCTCCATGTCAAACTCCAAAATGAGAGAAAGTCTTTATAAATGTATTTATCTCTGGGTACGCAGGTTCTCTCAAACCTTACCTGCGGATACGCACCTAATGTTCACAAAAGCTGCGTACTTGTACGCTCTGTATGTAAAGGAGCAGGTGCGTACCCCTGTAAAGGTCAAAATGCACAAGTTTCATCTTTAAAAAGTTACTTGTGGTCATTTCTAGAGCATTCTAGAAGGTTGTTCGACGTGTATTGAGCGCCTCCAGATGGTTCATGTACCCCTACCAAAGAGGAACTTATCCCATCAATAAGGGAGCTATCCCATCCAAAGAGGGGATTATCCCATTGATGGTGGACCTGATTAACTTCCTCTTGAGCACTATAAATACAGGCATTGGGCCAGAAGGAGGGGAGGTTGGAAGCTAAACATTTCTAAGGGTAGATGCTGCTGGAATTAGGACTCCCATTTAGAATCTTGTGAGGAGAGATTACCATCTTTGCTTGTTCTATTTGGAAGTGGGTGAGCTTTGTCAAAGTAAAGGAGAACTCTTGATGGACCCTGGGAGGGACTTGCACAACACCAAGTCTCAGGTTGTAATTGTTCCTTTTGTTTCCTATTAATGCAAATGAGTCCATTCTTCTCAATAACTTGTTATTTATGAGTTATTTCATGTACTCCTTGGTCTATGTGTTAAATATGTTTTATTTTATGAGATTATCAAGTGCTATTTAATCGTTTGATTGTTAGTGAATGCAGGTTTCGAAGTGAAGGAGGAGCTCATCCGGATCAGCGAGGCTGGACTGCTACAACAGCGTTGGACTACAGGTAGGATCTAAACACTTGATTTCTTATATAGTAAATGCATGTTTAGAGAAGGATTGCTCTTATTTGTCTTGTTTGTCACTAGAGAGTCTTAGGCTCCTAGGGAGGTTGGTTGTGTCCGCACTATCGACTCTTTCCGCCTGACAAATTGGCGACCATACTGGGGAATCCATTGATGTGAAAGTCTTTTCCTTTGTATGCAACTTTGATCTGAGAAAAGTCATTTATTTTCTGATTTTTGGCTCTGTGACTTTGTATTTGGGTGGGTTAGCTTAAGGTTAGATTGAATTTAGTTTTTCTTGGGTTTTTTCAGTGGTACGCACCCTCTGAGTATTGCACAGTGCATACCTGTACGCACTGTTGCTATGTGCACAGAGCGGGCCCGCACCTGTCTTAACCGGTTGCCTGCGTACCCCGCTAAAAATTAAGAAATTTCCATTTTTTGCATTTTTTCTCTTGGATTTTGCTTTTTATTAGTTTTTACTGTCCAGATCCATTAGTCTCTTGTCAAAGATTTTCACCTGAACTTGTTTCGATAGCATTGAGTGTTTTAGTGGATTTCATAGAAGTTTAAGCCTTAGGGTTTGATTTTTGAGTAGGTCCTGTAGTGACTTTGGCGGTAGAAGTTGTCAAGCCTTAGATCTCTCTGGTTTTGTCAGCCTTCTTAGAAGTCGGACCTGTCGTAAAGTCTACCTGTGAGAGCAACTTACCTTTGAGTGGTCTCTTTGGCAAATTTCGAAGTACTTGTTGATTGAGTATTGAATTCCATTTTACAAAAAGAACAAAAAGATTTGAGTTTTGTTTTGACTGGTCTTTTGATTCTGCATTAGCTGGTCCTTGACTTGATTTTGGTCAAGTAAAACAACCTAGAATCATCTTTGTAGGCTTTTGCCTCGTTAGGTTTGCTTAGAATAAATTTATTTTTGATTTGCTTGTGAGTCAATTTTTTATAGATTTTATAGCTTTTGAGATTGATTTTCGTCAAAATAGATTTATATGCTTTACTAAATAAGAGAAAATACAAAAACATCTCCTTTGAAAAGTTTTTTTTCAAGTAGCTTTGAGGGATTTTGAAAGAAAAAGATTTTTTCGTGCACGTAAGGAGTGGTCATGTTTGTATGCTTTGAAAGATAAAGAGAATTGTTTCTTTGATTGTCTTTACTAAGAAAGTTGTTTTCTATAAAATTTGCATTTTCCAACTCTCTTAGTTAGGAATTTCATCGAAAGAGAAAAGTAGCGTAAATCATCTTAGGTGCATCTTTGTAGTGGTTTGAGTCGAGTCTACACACCATTGGTTTCATTTCCGCTACCTTTTGTCTTTAAGAAAAACCATAAAATTAACGCTTAAAGTAAAATCAACTTAGTAACTTTTATTTACTAGGGCTCTGAAACACCAATTTAGATCAGGCTAGTGTCTTGGAGTAGGAGAGTAATTAACTCTCCAAGAAAACAAAACCAAATAAGTAGCTTATCTTGTGATAGAATAAATCCAATTGTCTCATTTGTACTCTGGAAAAGCTCCTCTTAAAGGAGAAGCACGCGCTCGTGTCCGAACCAGTGAGGGGATCAATCCTCCCTCGTTGGGAATGACGCCAGACACACACGTATTACAAACGGTAAACCTCAGATTAACCATTGTCGAGGAGCCAGGGGTCACTTGTCGATAAACCTTGGATTATTGTCAAGGAACCGGCAAGGGGATTGAGCTTGATACTCTGCCCTTGCGTGCTTTCGGAGTGTAGACTGTTCCCCCAGGTGCATTTGTTGCGATTGGTAGCCTTAGTGACCATTATCTTTAGGATTCTACCGAGGTGACGGTGGAGGGAAGATCCCACTGTACCTGGAGCAGACGTCGGCTAGACTCACTTGGATTTTCCGGGGGGTTCACTTCACTCGAGACGGTTAAAGTGGAGGAACTTGTTCCGGTCTATTCATTAAGCAGGTTGCCGGGGTAAATGTTCCACCCGCCACTTCTGTACTGAATCCGGCGATGTTGGGTTTCATCTCCAACTAGCGTTTTCGGTCTGGAAGGCTACTGTTTGTGCTTGGTTTGACGCCCTAGATTCTTTAGGCGTGTGATTCAAATTTGTTTGGTTCCTTAGAGACTTTAGGTGGTTTGATTTGAGATTTTACTTTGTTTTCATGTGTAGTAGTTAAAAATTTTTAGCTGTGGCGGAATTACCGAGACAGTCCCGTAGACTTCGGGGCAAGTCACTTGAGATTGTTACCGGAACTGATTTGTTGAGGAAACTCCGTAGATCACGGGGTGGATCTCCTGAAGACGTCCCGGGTCAGTACGAAGGATTGAAGGTCCTTGTAACTCCTCCTAGTGGCAGTAGAGTAGGTTCACCTGAAGAAGGAGAATCTTCCTTGGTAGTCCATCCAGATTACCAAAGTCTAGAGACAGGTTATAATCCTGAAGCTGTTACAGTTTCTGAGCTTGCTGGTAGTTTTTCGTCTACTAGTGATATAGGCGAAGAACCTGAAATATCTGAACCTGTTGCTCCAACTTCTAGTGTTCCAGATTCACCAAGAATAGAACGAGCTATCACCGAAAAACTGGTTTGATTGCTATTGAAGAACTTGCTCCAGAAGAAGAAATAGGTGTCTCTAACCTTGAAGATCAAATTACTATTGATCTAAGGGAGCGTGAATCCATATTTTATAGTCCTCCTAGGAGTACTACTTGGTACCTTTCGTTAACTAACTATTTAGACAACTCAGGGTTAAGTTTTTCTTCACCTCGTACTCCTTTTCCACCTGGAGGTATTTATACTCCTGTAAATATGTCTGGTCAGTCGTCCGTGTTCACTCAATCTCCTGAATCATTCTTACACGGCGGTCCTTTTGTTCCCACTGGGTATCAGTCACTTTCTGGTATTTTCGCGGGGGCATCTCCTCAACCCGTCGATCAAGGGTTATTAGCTGGAAACAATGGTAATAAACCGTTGGGTATAGGGGACATTTACATGATGTCTGGTTCAGTTCCCGTTTATCAACCTCAAGGTGGCCAATTACCGCCTGGGGGGCAGCCTCAGTTAACGCCTGGGGGGCAACCTCAAGGTACACAAATTGTGTCTGGGGGGCAGCCTCAAGGTCAGTATGTACCTATGGTGCAATGCATGCCTCAAGGTCAACCCCAGCCTCAATATGTACCCCAGGGTCAACCTCAGTATCAATATTTACCTCAAGGGTATCAACCTCAAGGTCAAGGTCAACCCCAGTATCAGTATTTACCCCAAGGTTATCAACCTCAAGGTCAATACTCGAGTCAAGGTTATCAACCACCTCAAGGTCAGTCATATGTTCAAGGTATGGGAACTGTACCTTTCAATTATCAATCCTATCCTCAATCCGGTTATGGATCTTAGTATTCTCAACCTGTTACGGGTCAATACCCCGGAATGTTAGTGTGGGATCCATCACAGGGTCAACAGGTGTTGCATCCAAGTATACAGTTGGTACCTCAAGCTGGACAACCCGTAGTTTCTGGTCCACCCCAGCAACCGCAACCTGTCCAGTCAAATGTTCAAACTTCTGTAGCTTCGGTAGTTCCTCAGCTGCCAATTGCATCTAGTACTCCATCTCAAACGGCTGCTGCAACTACCGCAACATCTGCCACACTTACTTCTGGAGTATCGACAACTCCTGTTTCTACTGTCCCTGTAACTACTCCTCAGACATTTGTACCCTTGTCTGGATCTACGATTCAAACTACGGTTCAGATGCCTCTAGGTCAGCCTGGTATAAGTACGGTTGTCACTACTCAACCGCAATTTGTTCATCAACCGTACCAGGGACAGTACCAATATGGGCAAGCCGTCCAGCAGCCGGCTTACCAGTATCAACCGTATCCTGGGTACACTTATCAACAACCTCAGCAACCCCAGTACGGTCCGGTTAATCCTGGTTTTCCAGGAGGATACAATATCCCGAATGCAACACCTATTCCAAGTTATCCTGGATATCCTCCTCCTGGGGCTGGTGTCATGACTCAGAGTTTTAGGGATCCGAACCGGCAATTTCCGTTTATCGCAACTTTGGATTTACCAGACTTGACGCGCCTAACGAATGATCCAATTCAATATCTTCAGTTCTGGCCGCCAATGCCAAATAATTTGCCCAGTGATATACCCAAGTTCGAAGGTAAGTCTGGAGAGGATTCGTCCAATCATGTGATGACTTACCACCTCTGGTGTGCTTCAAATTCTATCTTGGATGATTCAATCCGCTTAAGTCTTTTCCAGCGTACACTCATTGGTCTCGCGGCCAACTGGTACATTGAGTTGCCACGGGCCTCTTTTTACAATTTTAGCCAGTTAGCTACCTCGTGCTTAACTCACTTTCAGTTGCCGGTCAGATACGATAACGACACGTAGTTATTAACTTCACTAAAACAATCGACGTCCACGTATATTTCTGATCACATTCATGAGTGGAGACGTCGAAGAAGGTTAGTGAAAGTTTTTATTCCGGACCAAATCTTAGCTGAATGGTTTGTTAAATCATTATTACCGAAGATTACTGAAGATGTAGCTAAGGCCGGAGTAGTTACTGAGGAGCAAGTCATTGCTCAGGCACAGTACCTTGACTTAGTTTATACTCAGTCAGGTACGTTACACGAGAAGATTCCAGATCTTCCAAAATCGAATGAAATCGCTGCTGCTCCTTCGGGATCTCATGCCGCTGATTGTATGATTGGTACGGTGCACACAAAGAGCAAGAAGAAGTCTTCCAAGAGTTCTACTACTCCTATAATCACCTTGCCTGATTCCCCGACAGGAGAGTCTTCTCCTGAACTTTCCGCTGATATTCACGCTATAGAGTCATCTACGGCCAAATCAAAAAGCGGTGGAAAGAAGAAAGGAAAGAAGAAGGCTAAAGCAGACAAGGCTCCGAAGGAGAAAACAGAAAAGTCGGAAACCAATGACGAAAAGCGCAAACCTCGATATCCTTGTCTTATTTGTGAAGAGGATCATTTTACAAGAGATTGCCCTCATCGGGCCGAGGTTGTAAAAATAGTCAAAGGTTCTCCCACTCCTGCTGTGTTAACAAATCCATTTCCAAAGCAGGAGAGTAAGATGATAGGTTCTTCCTCGATTGCCAGTGAAGAACCCATTTTGATGATGTCTCATGTGAGGATTGCGACTCGGTCGCAAGATTATGGTAGTAAGAATCCTGTTGATGGTAAGGAAGCAGAATCTTCTCATTCTAATCCATCAACCTCAGCTCCTGGTCTCGATCCACTACAGATCGAAAAACCTAACCCGGACTTAGTAATCAAACCGCCCGCCAAGGGTGTACTTCGAAGGTCTGCTTTCAATCCACATGCGAGAGCGGCCCAGAATTACAACATTGTTGAGGACTTAGCTGTTTCACCCTCAACAATGTCGGCTTTAGAAGTGTTGCAATCATGCCCAGCACAGCGAAAATTACTTTTGTCGGCTATCGGAGCTGTTGATATTCAGGACCCAAATCTGATAATCTTCGATCTAGAAAATAGTATACCGCGCCTTCCCCATCAAATGGCTTTCCAAATTCCAGTGATGGTCAAAAACAGACCTATTCATCGGACTGTGATTGATGAGGGAGCTTCTACGTGTATTATGTCGATTCAATGTTGGAGATCGCTTGGTTCTCCTTCGCTGAACCAATCCCTGACCATCCTTAAGGCCTTTGATGGTCATGGGTTCCGTCCATTTGGTATTCTACAGGAATTGCCTATAGGGGTAGAAGGTAAAACCGTTAGTCTGGATGTGGAAGTGGTTGATGCCCCTCTAGACTACAACCTTCTTCTGGGTCGAAGTTGGTCATATGCTATGACAGCGGTCGTTTCATCGGTCTTCAGAGTAATAAGGTTTCCACATAACGGTAAGATCGTGACAATTGATCAGCTGACATACTTTTCATCCGACCCAGCCTCTTCAGAGAGTATCCAGCATGTCGGTAAGACGACAATCCCTTATAGGGACGTTGGCGTAGGTTTGGTTAAAGATTCCGGTTTACTGGGAACTTTTCCTTTCCCTCCAATCAACGCAGACACTTCATTTGCATCAATTCATATGATTACATCGAACAACATTATTTATGATGATCCTTGGATTGTCCCATCTGAATCTGAGATAGACTCATTCGGTGATGCTATGCCTTTGAGTCCATATGAAATTGCTTATGAAGCCGTCATGTCTTTCACCAACTCGCGTTCAACCCAAATCAACCAAATGAATGTCGTTAGTGAAGAATCACTTTTCACATCAACCTTAGAACGGATAGCATTTCCCAAAGTCGTGTCATCTGACGAGCAACTTCGCGAAATCCTAAGTGTAGACGATCTACCATGGGAGGATCTTCATCATAGATCTTCATTTTTACCTGAGGATGATGCTTTTGAAAATGATTTTTCATCTATCTTTACCGCTGAATATGTCAAAGACGCTCAGAATCCAACGAAACATTCTGATTCAGAGTTGAATTTAGGGAATATTTCTCGCACTATTCCCATTGACATTTCAGTAAAGCCCGGAATTGAGGAAAACATTCATATAGGTGCCTCATGTACAGAAGATGAAATCCAAACTTACAAGGCCCTATTCCAAGAATTCCGCGATGTGTTTGCCTGGTCTTACGAGGAAATGCCAGGAATCGACCCTGCCATTGTTGTTCATGAAACAAAGACCTACCCGGATGCTAAACCCGTCCGGCAACGGTTGCGTCAGATTCACCCTCGGAAAGCGGCTGCGATTAAAGCAGAAGTCGAGAAGCTGTTGAAAGAAGGTTTCATTTATCCAATCCCGTTAATGGATTGGGTATCGAATATTGTTCCGGTTAACAAGAAACAAGGAACAATAAGAATCTGTATCGATTATAGGGATATAAATCGAGCTTGTCCAAAAGACAACTATCCAACTCCTTATATCGATCAAATTATTGATGATTGTGCCGGAAGTGAAATGTTTTCCTTTATGGATGGTTTTTCTGGCTATAATCAAATCAATATTCTACCTGCCGATCAACCAAAAACGGCATTCATTTGTCCATGGGGGACATTTGCTTATTGCAAATTACCTTTTGGGCTTAAGAATGTCGGAGCCACTTTTCAACGGGTGATGTCTTACGCATTTCATGACATCAAGCACATTGTGCAACCGTACCTCGATGATTTGCCTGCTCATTCTTTACATCGAGCTGATCATCTTATCCACTTACGAGCAATCTTTATGAGGTGTAGGCATTATCGTATTCGGTTGAATCCCCACAAGTGTGTATTCTGTATAGAAACGGGTCGATTGCTGGGATTTGTTGTTTCAAAAGTCGGCATTCGCGTCGATCCCTCAAAGTTCGAAGCTATCATCAAATTGCCTCCTCCTTCGAGTTTGCGCCAACTCCAAAGTTTGCAAGGGAAAGCGAACTTTTTACGCCGATTCATTCCAAACTACGCCGAGGTCACTAAAGGTTTTACACGGTTGTTGAAACAGAACGCTCAATTCTTGTGGGACGAGATTGCCCAACAATCTTTTGATGCACTTAAACACGCGTTGACCCATGCACCGTTGTTGCATCCTCCCAACTACAACCAAGACTACTTCTTATACCTCGCAGCTTCGCATTCCACTATTGGAATGGTGTTAGTTCAAGAAGATGAATTCGGATCGGAACATGTGATATATTATCTTAGTCGGACATTAAACCCCACTGAGCTAAAATATTCGCATGTGGAGAAATTGGCCCTGGCAGCCGTTCAAGTTGTCCAGCGTTTTCGTCACTACATTCTTCTCCGTAAAACTACAGTTATTTCGGATTGCAACCCTATGATTTATATTTTGACAAAAAAACTGCTAGGGGGCAAGTACTCTAAATGGATCGTTATCCTGCAAGAGTTCGACTTGGAGTTTGAGAAGTCCAAGTCTAAGAAATCCTTAGTTTTTGCGGAATTGATGTATGATTTCCCACGTGCTGACACAGAAACTGTGGCAAAGGAGTCCATTGCGGACGAATCTTTGTTTCTTATCAGTACTTTAGATCCGTGGTACGGGGATATAATCATCTATCTCCAAACCCAAACCTTTCGGCCTGAAGCTTCAAATTCGGAATGTCGAAAAATTCGGTTTCAATCCCAGCAATACAAGATTATTGGAGATACACTTTATCGCCGGGGGGCAGACTTAGTTTTTCAACGTTGTTTAACTCATGAAGAGGCTGAGAGGGTTTTGAATGATTTTCACTCTGGAGCATGTGGCGGTCATATGTCTGGGTATGCCACAACTCAGAAGGTGTTGCGCGCTGGCTATTTCTGGCCGTCCATGTTTAAAGATTGTATCATTGCGGTCCGGAAGTGCCACAACTGTCAAGTGTTTGATCGCAAGATGCGCGCACCACCTGCTCCTCTCCATCCTATAATTGTCGTTGGTCCTTTCGCCAAATGGGGTATCGATTTTATTACTTGTAACCCTCACTCGGCCGGGGGGCATGCGTATATCATCCTCGCGGTTGATTATTTTACTAAATGGGCCGAGGCGATGCCTACATTCGACGCAAGCGGAAAAACAGCTGCAGTTTTCGTATTCAATCATATTATAACTAGGTTTGGTGTCCCACAAGCAATCTTCACTGACCATGGGAGCCATTTTTGAAACATCATGATGACTGAGCTTACAAGCCAGCTTGGTTTGCGCCACGATAGCTCTACTCCTTATTATCCGCAAGCCAACGGTTTGGTTGAGTCTATCAACAAAGTTCTAGTTATCATGATCCGATGAACCATTGGTATTCATCGGTCGAATTGGCACAACATGTTATTTTCAGCGCTATGGGCATACCGAACTTCAGTGAAAACTTCAACAGGGTTCACTCCTTTCCAGCTAGTTTATGGCTTGGAAGTTTTGTTACCCATTGAATGCGAAATCCCATCACTTCAAATGGCTGTCGAATTACTCCCAGCTACTTCCGAAGAGGAGAAACGTTTATTATACTTAGCTCAGTTAGATGAGACTCGACGTAACGCTGCATTGGCAATCGAGACTCACGCGAAGCGAATGAAAGCTCAGTATGATAGAAATGTGACCCCTCGAAGTTTTTCGGAGGGAGACCTAGTGCTATTATATGATCAAGCTAACGATAAGCTAGGTGCTGGAAAATTCGTTCCTATGTGGCATGGACCCTACATTGTAAAGCGAAAGCTAGCAAAAGGTGCCTATGAGCTGGTAGATTTTGATGGGGACTCTTTGGGTAAACCCAGAAATGGAATTTACCTTAAGAGGTATTATGCTTAAATGATGGGTATGGAGAATTTTAGTTAGGTTAGGTTTTCTTTCTAGCTAGTTGTTATAGACATTTTTGTGCCTAACAGCATGAAGCATGAAATTTCAATAATCTAAGGGATCCAAAGTCCCTAAACATGTTGTTCCTACCCCTAGAGGAACAAGGTCAGCAAACCACAGCACTGAAAATCAGTTCTCCACCTGAAAACACTCAAAAACAAGCTAATTCTGGATCATGTCAGCTGCTCCACTGAGCATTTGCGCTGAATGTCAACTGCTTCACTCTGTACCTGCGCTGAATGTCAAATCTAATGAAGGCTACATGCGCTGGGCGAGATTGGCCAAGTGGCACAGTCATTCTGCAAGGTTTCAAATGCCGAGGAAGCTTCCAAAATGACACTTGGATCAGGGAATTCGCCTTGTGATGAGTAAGAGGATCTAGATCTCCAAGTGAAAGCAAGAAACTCCAAGTGGACTCAAGAACTGAAGTATAACTGAAGTGGGAGAGGACACTAGTCAGCTTCATGCCAAGCTCAAACTAACTCATCCTTTCTCCAAATCTCCTATATATAGAGCTCTCTCATGAGGTCTAAGGAGGCTAGAATCTTGTGAATGTAAGGAAGTGCTGTTGGTTTGTGCATAGAACTATTGGGTGATTGCTTTGAAGGAGGTGAAGAGGAGATTTCTTTCTGCTGGGAGGTGTTGCTGGATTGGGCCTCTTATGGTTGTAACACTCTCAGAACTTTACTTCTTCCATTAATAAAGCATTTGAGGTTCTTCTATATGCATGTGTCTTTGTGGCGTATTGATGCTTGCATATTTGATTTATCCTAATCCTTGAATCAATTATGGATGTATGCTTCTTGTAGTTTCCTTTTCTTGTGCTTTTGCAGGATCTTTGGGTAGCTGGGCCAGTGAAAGAGCAAGGAGCTGGGAGCAAGCAGCAAAGAGGGAAGATTGGATCAACCATTAGCGGAAGACAACGGTTAGTGGATCCCTTTCTCCTCTCTCTTACATCTCATAAAGAAGTAATCTTGAATAACTTTGTATTCATTTGTTGCTGAGGTACTATCACCCTTAGAGTGGGATAGGGTCATTCCGTATTGGATACTTTTCCCAACAACAAATTGGCGACTCCACTGGGGATCGTATCTTGTTGGTTGTTTGTGCTTTTGCTATTCATTTCATAAACAAAGGGAGTACCGAATCGAACTGTATTTGGATCCTTCAAATACAAAGTAGAGGGCAGCTACTCTAGCTCAGTTTCTGGGCAAGTTTATGATTTGAAGAGCTGATCCACAAGGACTCTAATAAGCTCTTAGTGATAGCTTTTCATCCTCCTTGTCATCCCTTAGTGTGTCCTTGACTGATAGCTTCTGATTTGAGCAAAAACTATGAATTTTTGAGCAATATGTGACCCGGAAACCAAGAGAAACGAAAATTTCGTTCTTCAGTGCAGGCTGTACAAAGGCTGTCTGCATTTCAGCGCAGTTCCCGAAGGGGCTACCTGCACTGAAGGTCAAACAGACAGTGTCCCACCTGCGCTAGACCAGTCTTGCCTTGTGCTACTGGGGTTTCCTGTTGTTTCTTGCCCTGTTTTCACTCTTGTTTTTGCTACCTGTTACCAGTCAATGTGCCTATTTGCAACCAACTTTCTTTGCCACTATTCCGCCTTGGTTGTATAAAGAAATTGTGTTTGTTCTTTGTGTATTTCTTGTATCATTTACAGTTTCCCATAACGAAAGTGAACTAGTCTTGCAGTGACCTCTTAGATCTAGACCTGTGATAAAGTGTCGTTTTGATCTTAAGAGTTAGTTTGTTTGCTGTTCATAGCTGATTGAGCTTTTGCTTTCGTCATTTGGTTTGAATCTATATATTTCTAGTGTCGAAACAAGTAAATCTTAAGGTGTCTTTGTATTTTGGACAAGCTTGTTTGCTTTCGCTTGAAATTGGATTCGAAATTATACAACAACTTTCTTTTTGTGTCGCACAAACATTAAGAAAGAGAAAAGAAATACCTGCATTTTGCATTTTGCATAAAAGTTTGCTTGTTGATTTAGGGAAAAAGTGCATTACTGAGTGCTCTTTGATCTGTGTGAAAAGATTTTGTCTCTCTTTTCCCTCAGTAGTTAAGATTTTCATAAGTCGAAAAGATTGAAAAAGCTTGCTTCTCATCTTAGACTGCATTTAGGAATTGGGATCAATACATCTCGTGGTGAACCTTGAAAGGCAAACTTTAAAAAGATCAACTTAAAATATATTGAATGAACCTAACAACGCTTTGAAACCTAACGAAAACATCTAGAGGTCTAAGCTAGAGACGTGTTTCGGCTTCGTTAAACGTAGTGACTGTCGATCTCGACGAAGGTGGGTGATTCCTCCTGAGAGTCGGTGGCACTAATACGGACTTGTGCTCCCACGTACCGTCACGTATATATTGGGAGACCCCTATAGGCATATATCTTTTATCCTTAGGAAGCCGTGTCGGCCGCCCTACTGATCGCAATGCAGTGAACACAACATTCACGAAGATCGACCACCCGTACCGTAAAACGTATCCTGTGGTTTTGCGAAAAGTTTGGCACACCCTCTGCCTAGATCTCCAGAGCAGTTTCTTTTGGCCTTTTTCAAACTCTATAACTGAAAAAGTCCAACCGAGCATTTGTCACTTCGGGCTCGTTAATACATCGAAGGAGGTTAGAGTCATCTTTAGCTTTTTCTCGACTCTTAAAAAGTGAAAAAGCAAGTTGTGTCTAAAAGCGTCTAATAAAATTCATTCAATTCGGAAACACAAATTTCCCATTTTAATATTTTAGTTGATCGAGTAATCCGCAATCGTGGAAGAAAGTCAATTGAAACCCCGTCGTTCGCGGAGACTTACGAGTCAACTGTCTTTGTCTCCGGAATAAAAAACAGTACGAGCAAAGCGAACTCGTTTAACCGGTTCAAAATCTCCTTTGAAAGTTAGAACAAGTGTTCCAACTACATCTGAGGTTCCGGTTACTCCTAACATTTCTGGAAACCCTACCTCTATAGAAGAAGTTCAATAGCCACAGAAGGACAGTAGTACTGATCCTAGTCTGGGGGCAAATACTTGTGTAACTGAACCAGTTCCATCTGTAACCGGTCCAGAGAGTTTTGTTCCCCAAACAACTGTCGCTGTCGAAACAACCACTTCTTCGGCACCAGAAATATTTTACGGACCTGATGGTCTTCCTCTTCCACCGGGTTTGATTGCGGTAGAGGAAATTGCAGAGGATCCGCAAGCTAGTACTCCAACCCATTTTGGAGTCGGGGTCACTCTATTTCCTTCATCAGAGGTTAATCCACCACAAGTGGAAGTCCCTGTAGAATCGCTAGGCAATCTATTGGATAGACTTAAGATGTCTGAACAACCGTCATCATTTAGGACTGTGTCAAATGACACAGCGACAGCAGAAGTCCCTGCCGTCACTCCGACGATGTTTGCCGGCATACCAGCTGTCCCAACTAGCTCTCAACAGCTAGAAGGAGTCCACCAAGGGACTATTTCGGCAGTATGGTCTGTTCCAGTTTGTTCATCCGGAGTAATACCCGGTAATTCTTATGTTGAAACTCAAAAAATTGATCCTCATGGAGGTCAATTTGGGCCATCTAGTCCTCAAGGACTAACAATCCCTCTGAGTTCCGGATTGCTACCATATGGAGGGCAGTATGCCCTTTCATTACCTCCTTCGGGAGGATATCCATATGGCAGTTCTCAACAGTATTCAAGTTATACTGAAATTGCATCAAGTAGTTGGGTACCTACGCTACCTCAACAACCAAGGATTGCATATTCTATGCAACAGTGTGTACCTGTGACGAACATCCCAACCACACCGGCTATTGTAACTGTGTCACAAGTTCAAGCGATACCTGTTACATGTCAACCTCAGATTTCTCAGGTTGTAATGCAACAGTCGCTTGACCATGGGTCACAACCACAATCGCCAACTGGTGGGACGACACAAGTACAAACGGGTACAATTACCCCACACCTTGGTGCAATGGTTAGCATGGCACAACAGAACATGGCGTCACAACCATGGCTTGTACAATACCAACAACCGCAATTCCAGCAAGTGTACCAAGGTTCTGAGCAGCAGATCTTTGCGAACAGTGGACAACCGTATATTCAAAACGGTCAAAACCAACCACTTTATCGTGGTCAAGTCCACCAACCGTATCAGTC
The DNA here is from genome assembly GCA_031772625.1 of Pinus tabuliformis. Taxonomy (NCBI): domain Eukaryota; kingdom Viridiplantae; phylum Streptophyta; class Pinopsida; order Pinales; family Pinaceae; genus Pinus; species Pinus tabuliformis. Next base: position 68,371,353 of record CM062806.1, on the reverse strand, counting down.
ATACCAACATCAATTACATTATGCTGGTATGCAAAGACCCACTGCTCAAGCGATTCCATCGTACCCTGGTTATGCTTCGCCTAACCTGAACCAACAGTTACCATTCGTGGCGACTTTAGAGTTACCCGATTTACACCGGTTAACGAACGATCCGATTGCTTATGCCCCTTGGTGGCCAACGATTCCTCATAAACTTCCATCTGACATTCCTAAATTCAATGGAAATCCAGGTGAAGACCCATCGAATCACGTGATGACTTTTCATCTGTGGTGTTCGTCGAACACCCTTAACGACGATTCGATAAGACTTCGCCTTTTTCAGAGGACATTGACAGGTCCAGCGGCTAAATGGTATATTGAATTGCCAAGAGCCTCTTTCGACAATTTTAGTTCCCTAGCCACGACTTTCTTAACCCATTTTCAATTACCAATAAGGTATGAAACGGGAACAGAAATATTAACCAACTTCAAACAGACAACTGCTACCCATATATCTGATCATATACATGAGTGGTGTCGTCGTCGTAGGATGGTGAAAACATATGTTCCAGATCAGCTATTAGCTGAATGGTTTATAAAGTCGTTACTTCCTGCTATAACGGAAGATGTGGCCAAGGGAGGAGTCATAACAGAGGAGCAGGTCATTTCTCGTGCGCAGTATTTGGACTTAGTTTATACTCAGTCCGGCACGCTCTATGACAAAATACCTGACGCCCCTAGACCAGAGTTTTCAATTCCTCCCCCTCCTAAATCAAATAGTGACTCTCATGCCGGTGATGGCGTGATTGGCACAGCAAACGCGAAATCGATAAAGGCTTCGTCAAAGAAAGCCCGTAAGAATTCGGATCAAAATGCAAAAGAAGAAATTCTTGCTTCAGAAGTAAATGCCGTATCGGAAGAAAAAGGCAAAGAAACCAATCAACCAGGAAGCAAGAAAAAGCAAAACAAAGGGAAGAAGAAAAAACAAGGTGAATCATCTCCTTGGAAAAATTCTTCGAACCCTCCTGGCAAAGGGAAACAAAATTATCCATGTCAAATATGTGATGATGAGGATCATTACACAAAGAATTGCCCATTCAAAGCTGAGTTAAAGAGGTTCTTTAAAAGTTCCCAAACCTCAGCTGTGTTAACTGATCCATTTCCCAGCCCAGGTCAAAATCTGGTTGATAGTAGAAATGCTTCCTCGTCGCAAGTCCTTATGTTGTCAGTTTCAAAATAGCAGAATGATGCTTTGATTTCGACAAGGAATAAAGATTATGGAAATCCTCAGCTGTCGAACGAAAAAGGTAAAGATCAACCAAGTAGTTCGACAACAACAACTTCGACAGAAGTTGTAACGCCCACCATCCCTGAATTAACAATAAAACCGCCAAAGGGTGTAGTACATAAGTCGACATTTAATCCTCGCGCCAGAGCGGCGCAGCATTATAACATAGTGGAATATTTGGCTCAATCGCCATCCGCTATGTTGACTCTTGAAGTGCTACAAAATTGTCCAACCCAAAGGCAGGCGTTGTTATCGGCAATTGGTGGGGTTGATCCTAAGGATTCCAATCTTGTATCCTTTGATCACAAGGGATATGATCCTCAGTTACCAGCTCAGCTAGATTTCCTTATTCAAGTGAAAGCACTCAACAAAACTGTTCACAGAACGATAATTGATGAGGGAGCCTCGACATGTATTATGTCGATGAGTTGCTGGAAAACATTAGGATCTCCAACCTTGTCGCGATCTTCGATGACATTAAAAGCCTTCGACGGAAGGACTTATACCCCATACGGTATCCTTAATAACTTGAAAGTAGAACTAGGAGTAAAAACAGTAGAAATTGATGTAGAAGTCATTGATGGAAATCTTGACTATAACATCCTACTAGGTAGACCATGGATTTATGCCATGGCAGCTGTCGTGTCGACTTATTTTAGGAAGATCGCATTCCCGTTTGAAGGAGGGATTATGATCGTCGACCAACAGAATGTCCTCCCTAATGGTTCGCAAGTTACAGGAAGCATTCCCATGATCCATGAGAGCAACCATTCAATTCAAGATATCGGAGTAGGATTATTGAAAGACCCCACATTGATGGGAACTTTCACGCTACCACCTCCTATTTATACAGGAAATGTACCGTTTGTAGCAACCTGCAACATGATATCTTCCACGAAGGTCAACATGGATCATTCAATGGTTTTGCCCCCAAGCCCTTTAGAAATATTGTAGCAATCAATGTTTCAAGCATGGGAGGCGAGCCCAAATCAACGCTCGTCAAGCGTTTGGGTAGATAGGTCTAGAGAATATGGAACCCCATTAGATCCTTGGTCGAAAGTACATGGGACTGACGAAGGAATCTTACAATCAATGATGATTGAGGGGGCACCATAGAATGATCACCACCATCGTTCCCTTCTTCAGGAATATGAAGAAGATACTCAAAGTGACCTTTATCACCCTTTAGTATTTGAATTCCTAACAAATACCGTACATACGGTGGACTCCGAGCGAAACCTATCCAATATTGAAGAGACTATAGCCATAAATATCTCGACCAAAACAGATGTTGTAGAGAATATTTATGTCGGCAAAGGTTGTTCCCCTTCAGAACTGGAAATATATAACGCTCTTTTTCACGAATTTAGAGATGTCTTTGCTTGGTCATATGATGAAATGCCAGGAATTGACTCGAGTATCGTTGAACATGAAATTAAAATGTATCCTGATGTCAAACTAGTAAGACAATGGCTTCGGCAAGTGCACCCGAAGAAAGCCGCTGCCATTAAGGCAGAAGTTGAAAAACTTCTCCATGCTGGATTCATCTACCCGGTTCCTCTAACCGATTGGGTATCGAATATTGTCCCTGTTATGAAGAAACAAGGGATGATTAGAGTGTGTGTTGATTATAGGGATGTAAACCAAGCTTGTCCGAAGGACAACTACCCTACACCCTTCATCGACTAGATAATTGATGAATGCGCCGGATGTGAAATCTTTTCATTTATGGATGGATTTTCCGGGTATAATCAAATAAATATCCGCCCACAGGACCAGTCAAAGACTGCATTTATTTGTCCGTGGGGCACATTCGCTTATCGAAAATTACCCTTTGGTTTAAAGAACGCAGGGGCGACGTTTCAGAGGGCAATGAATTATGCCTTCCATGACATCAAGAACATCGTTCAACCTTATCTCGACGATCTTCCGGCTCATTCGCGAAAGCGGACTGATCATCCGCAGCATTTAAGAGCGATATTTTTACGTTGCCGACACTACAAGATAAGACTCAATCCACACAAATGTGTGTTTTGCGTCGGTTCTGGTCGTTTACTTGGCTTTCTAGTCTCTAAAGATGGGATTCGTCTCGACCCCTGTAAGGTTCAGGTAATGATTAATTTGCCTCCACCTTCAAATTTGCTTCAGATTCAGAAACTCCAAGGGAAAGCAAACTTTTTGAGGAGGTTCATTCCAAATTACGCAGAACTTGCTAAGGGTTATACTCGCCTTTTGAAAAAGGATGTACCTCTTGTCTGGGACCAGGTGGCGCAAGCTTCCTTTGATGCTCTGAAAGATTGTCTAGTAAAAGCATCATTAATGTACGCCCCGGACTATCAAAGAGATTTTAACCTGTATCTGGCTGCAGCGGATACAACCATTGCAATGGTTTTAGTTCAAGAAGTCGATGGAATTGAACATCCTATCTATTATTTAAGTAAAAACTTAAATGATACAGAAAGTAAATATTCTTATCTAGAAAAACTAGCGCTTGCAGCTGTTCAAGCGATTCAAAGGTTTCGACATTATGTCCTCTTTCGGAAAACTACCATCTTGTCAGATTGCAACCCCATGACTTATATATTGTCACGACAGTTGCTGGGGGGCAAATATTCAAAATGGATAGCGATCCTTCAAGAGTTTGATATGGAATTTGTAAAATCCAAATCAAAGAAGGCCCTAGTTTTCGCAGAATTATTGTGCGATCTCCCATCATCGTCCAACGATGAAACATCGGAAGAGTCAATCGTAGACAAAAGTTTGTTTCTGATATCTGTAAGCGATGAGTGGTATGGAGATATCATAGTTTATCTCCAAACCTAAAAGTTCAGGCCTAACACCTCTCGCTCCGAACAAAAACGTATACGATACCAAGCAAAAGACTACATGATCGTCGGTGATACACTTTACCGTCGTGGTGTCGATACAGTTCTGAGGAGGTGCCTTACCCATGAGGAGGCCGAAAAAGCCCTAAATGATTGGCATTCAGGCGCGTGTGGGGGGCATCAGTCTGGATATGCAACAGCACAAAGAATCTTACGAGCAGGATACTTCTGGCCAACTATGTTCAAAGATTGCATAACCGCAGTTAGAAGTTGCCATGCTTGTCAAATATTTGATAGCAAAACCAGACGACCACCCGCACCTTTACAGCCGATAGTTGCTGTTGGGCCCTTCGCCAAGTGGGGCATCGATTTCATGCAATGAAACCCCACCTCGACCGGGGGGCATGGGTATATTATAGTCGTTGTTGACTATTTTACCAAATGGGCCGAGGCGATGCCTACATTGGATAACACTGGTGAAACAGCTGCCCTTTTCTTTTTCAATCATGTAGTTGCCAGGTTCGGCGTACCACAGGCTATAGTTACAGATCATGGGTCGCATTTTCACAATCACATGATGGTCGAATTAGCTGCCAAGCTAGGGCTATCTCACGACAGCTCTACCCCATATTATCCGCAATCCAACGGACAAGTTGAGGCAATCAACAAGGTCCTGAAGCGTATGTTGCAGAGAATGATTGGGGTTCATAAAAGAAGATGGCACCTAATCCTGTACTCAGCCTTGTGGGCTTACCGAACGTCGGTAAAGAACGCAACCGGGTTCACAACTTTTCAACTGGTGTATGGCCTGGAAGCAGTCTTACCAATCCAGTGCGAAATTTCGTCGCTTAAACTCGCAATCAATATTCTCCCTGGAATTTCAGAAGAAGAGGCTCGTTTCTTGGAACTAATCCAATTGGATGAAACCCGTCGTAATGCCGCTGTGGCTAACGAAGCTCATAAGAAACGAGTCAAGGCTCAGTTCGACAAAAATGTCAAACCCCGTGTCTTCTCAGAAGGTGATTTGGTCTTGCTTTATGACCAAGAATCCGATAAATTGGGAGCAGGTAAGTTCAAGTCCTTATGGATGGGCCCCTATATTGTTAATGTGGTGTTAGCAAAAGGAGCCTACGAGTTAATGGATTACGATGGAATTCCACTGGCGCAACCCCGCAACGGGTTGTACCTCAAGCGTTACTATGCTTAAATAGTAACCTGCATGCTTTTGTTGTGTTTTGTTTTCGCTAAAGTGTTTGTTCTGGTCGAGTGATCCACCTTTTTTCCGTTGCAGATGTCGAACCTTCTGGAGACATGTGTTGAATATGCCGACGGAGCGAGTCGTAGTTCGCGGAACCTGTCCTCCACAGCCTGGGCCATTTTTGATCCAAGCGGCGAGTTAGTAAGTTTCAGAGGTGTATGTATTAGGCAATCAACGAATAACATCGCTGAGTATAGCGCGTTGATAGAACTACTCTCTGATGCCATCACACGTGGCATACGCCGCCTAATTGTCAGGCTAGACTCACAGCTCGTAATACTACAACTCAATGGTATATATTCTGTTCGCAATCCAGCTATTTATCGCATGTTCCTAAGGGTTAAGATCTTGGAAAGACGATTTGATTCAATTCAATATCAACATATTTCAAGAAACTTAAACACATTAACTGACTCATTGGCAAACTATGTGTTAGATAGACATTTGCAGCATTTATAAAAGGGACACATCATCAAAGATTGTACATATGGATCATATAAATCAACCAGAATAAAACCCAAAAATCAAAATACATATAAGCTGTTTATATAAGTTCATACATAATGTTCTGTAACCAAGACAAAATTGGTCATATGACCTAAAAACTCAAAAAGATGGTAGGGGGCACCCCAGCCTAATGGTGCTCATGATAGTACGTCACGGCCTGTGCAATCATGCGCAAGAGATGAGTCCATCGTCTAGGCACACCAATAGTATGCCGCTGCAGCTGTAAAGGTAACTCGTCAATCTGTACATCCGGAAGACCGCGAGTAAGGCTCTCAACCTGCTCCTGCACAGCTGTAAGGGTCTCAGTATCGTCAAGATCGCGAATAACAACTCTCCTAGCAGGCTCTGCTGGGCAGCAACTGGCGATCTCGGACGAACTGGACCAATATCTGCATGCACCCAAGAGTACAATTAAAAGTCTTGATAGAATAAAGCACAACAACATTATGAATAAGAACAGTAAATAGTAATATGGTCAAGGAATTTACCAATGGCGCCCCACTGTTCGCCATCCGGTAACACCAAATCCGAATCACCTCAGAAATCCATACCCACATATGGATACTCGGAAAACGCCATCTCCTGGCGCTCGAACCACCTAAAGAAGGCCTCAGTAAAAGTAATCTGAGGTTGACCAGCATGCTTAGACATGTGGTCGACCCACCTCTGCATGCGTGGCTCGGTCGGAGAAGGCAAGTCGAGTATGATGTACTGAGGCTGCATCAGTGGGATTTTCTCCAAGGCGAAGGCAGTCAGAATAGAACCAAATCCAAAGTTCTTCAGCTTCCTGTCCTTTACCTTGGTCAATTGACTTTTCATCTGAACAAGTACTGCATCACACCAGTTGAATACTTTCAGTTGGAGACACTCCAAGGCGTGCTGCATATAAGATCTGTTGGCAACATGTAGAGCTGCGCTGCCGGCCATCCTACCAATAGTGAACAGAATGGACCTGAGAGCCCGATCAGTAATCTCATGGATAACAATCTTGCCGTCTCTGCTCGGCTGAGAACCTTCCCTGCAATACTGGCGGACATAATCTCTGGTGGAATCAGTCCCCCGGGTCGTACCTGACAAGGAAATGGGGGCACCTCGCCTTGACAATCCAGTCAAGAAGTACATGTCCTCTATGGTCAAGGGGATGGCCTTTCCCCTAATCTGGAACACTTGGTTAACAGGATCCCAAGCGTCAAGCATGTACTGCAGCAAAGAAATTTGTGCTCTGATACTAGAGATACGGAAGAACTTCAGCAGGCCATAGTTCCGCAGCGCATTCACCGTGACAGGGTCATGGAGGGCAATCATGTCCTCTTCTTCATGTTCTCGTTCTCGCCATGTAAGGGAAATTTTGTTCAGAGTTCCCTGCAAAGCAAACAAGAGAAGGAGTAAGTTCCTGATTTTGATGAAAAACTGGCGAAAAAATCATCAAAAATGACCTTAAAAACTCAGTTTTTTGAGCCCAGCGCAGGCAGAGAGTCTCCCACTTGCTCTGAGGATCAGGCTACCTTAAGGCAGCTTGACCTTCAGCACAGGTTTCGAAAGAGGAACCTGCGCTGATCCTAGGGCGCCCTGGCAAAACCCCAGGGGCTCAGAAACACTGGAAAACAGGCATGAAACAGGAAAAGGAAACCATGAAAAGAAAGAGCTAGGGTGTAGCTCCTACCTGGTCCAGACGACACCGAAAAGCGTCCGCAGAATCTCCCGGAATCAGCTGGTGAAAATCAAGGGGGAAGAGGCACCTCCAGAGCTCCAACAAACCAAATGCAAATGAAATGGTAAATGAGAGGTAAAAACACCTTTTAATGGCTTTTTACACAGTTTAAAGTGAAATATTAGGGTTATAATCTCATTTTCATGCAAATATTATTCATTTCTAACAAAGTTTGTTGCAGCAATTGAAAAAGCAGTACTATATTTGAAAAGAGAAAAGCTAGTAATGGTAAAAAATAAAAATTTGACCATATAATCGAGCAGTTTTACCGCGGAATTTATGCTCGTTAAAAAATAGAAAAGCAAGATCCGAGCAGTTTTAGCACATAGTTCATGCTCGTTAAAAAATAAACATAAGATCGAGCAGTTTTACCGTGGAATTTATGCTCGTTAAAAAATAGAAAAGCGTGAGCAAGAGTTTACTCCAGAGTTCAAGCTCATTAAAAAATGAACCTATTCCGGTAAATAACCATTGTGATCGTAAATTTATTCGCCATAAAAGCCTTGGTCGTGTTTGCACCCGCCACCTCCATTCCATTTGGCCAATCGTTCACCTCCATATGATTGTTTACCTATTTTGAGGAACAGCTACGAAGAGTGATTTCACCTAGCCATCCTTGTGACACTGCCGTGATTGGAAAATTCCAACCTGTACCTGGAATCTGTTGCTATCCCTGTTTATCACTCGTTCCTCAAAAGACGAGTCTTCTTTGAGCTCTTTTCATCTGACTCGTAAAATATGAAAAGTTTGTCGAGTTTTGGCCTTCCAGCTCGTTAAAATGACCGGAAGAGCTATCCCTCCTCTAGATTTTAATCTTTTTGGACCTGAGGGATTATTACACAAAAAGGTCGAGCGCTTGTTCTATTCGGCTCGTTAAAGTAATCGAAAACTCATCCCTTCTGTATTGTTTTATACTTTTTCAGACTTAAGGGATTAGATGACGAAAAAGGAATTTTGGAGTTAACTTTCTGTACCTTTTCAGACTCTCTAAAATTGAAAAGGACCGAGTTTTCCTTGTCGTTAGACTCGTTAAAATGATTAAATAGCAACAAACTTGTCTTTAGACGAGAACGCGTTTCCCTATCGCTAAGCTCGTTAAAACATAGCGATGGGCTTGCCCGAAGGGCAGGTTATAGAACAAGAATATGTTATCCTCCTCAAGCTTGATAAAAATAAAGAGGTACTGGTCAGAAATGACTGGGGAAAAATTGGGAGAACCCCAAAGCTTTAATGGTAGCAAGTCGCTCTTGAACATGACACTCTGTCCTCCGTATCACATCGGGTTGGGTTGTTTCATTCACCGGTCTCATCACCATGGTCCTCGCCAAACCATCCACATTTGGGGTAATGCTACCGATCCATCACATCAGTGTCGTTATATGTTCAAGAGATGTTGTTCAGAAAGAGTCAACCGTTTCCCATCCACTGCCATACATTATCCTTCATCCACCCATGATTGCCACCCTGAATCATATTTCACAGATTGTTTTCACCTCCACTAAAATCATTAGCTCCGTTCCGTGTCACTGATGTGGGATTCATTAAGGCCCTCCTTTGACGGATCGTTTCTTGTCGACTTCAGCTCATTACCCAAGAAGTTGATCTAGGGACAAACCCCCCAGTACTTTGAAGCTTGCATGCCTCAATGGCAAGTTTCTCACTTCCGGCGACAGGTATACATTAATGACCTTCGACCAGAAGATTTTGCGTGGTGTTCGACGCCAAGTCCTTTATTCACACCACGTGAATTGTACTGCAGTACCTTGAGGGTCATTGTCGTTATTGGTGATTCCTCTCGTGCTTGTTAACGGTTTACATTATTGACCGGTAATCAAGCGATGTCTTTCCATGTTTGACTTCAGCGCAATTCTCACATGGATCGACTTGTACTTAGAGTGAATATCGAACGAGTTTGAAGACCCCGGATCTAGTTTCATCCATCCGGGCTGCGATATATATTCAGGATATAAAGACATTTGTTATGTACATCATTGCAGCAAATGATCATCCTACTCAAAGGATGATAATTTCAGCAGAGAATTATCAGTCTACCATCAGACGATCGTCTGTTCTATGTACCAAAATGAATTTATAAAGCTGAGCATGGGAATGCCCGCCTCAGCTAGATCATGAAAGCAGAATGAAAAATAATGTATTGTATTGTTTTTTATTACAGGGCACCTCTCAGCGATTGAATGAACTTCGGATCCTCCTGATAAAGCATTTCACCCGATAAACGACCTCATACTTTAGGGGGCAACCGTTATAGACATTTTTGTGCCTAACAGCATGAAGCATGAAATGTCAATAATCTAAGGGATCCAAAGTCCCTAAACATGTTGTTCCTACCCCTAGAGGAACAAGGTCAGCAAACCACAGCACTGAAAATCAGTTCTCCACCTGAAAACACTCAAAAACAAGCTAATTCTGGATCATGTCAGCTGCTCCACTGAGCATCTGCGCTGAATGTCAACTGCTCCACTCTGTACCTGCGCTGAATGTCAAATCTAATGAAGGCTACCTGCACTGGGCGAGATTGGCCAAGTGGCACAGTCATTCTGCAAGGTGTCAAATGCCCAGGAAGCTTCCAAAATGACACTTGGATCAGGGAATTCGCCTTGTGATGAGTAAGAGGATCTAGATCTCCAAGTGGAAGCAAGAAACTCCAAGTGGACTCAAGAACTGAAGTATAACTGAAGTGGGAGAGGACACTAGTCAGCTTCATGCCAAGCTCAAGCTGACTCATCCTTTCTCCAAATCTCCTATATATAGAGCTCTCTCATGAGGTCTAAGGAGGCTGGAATCTTGTGAATGTAAGGAAGTGCTGTTGGTTTGTGCATAGAACTATTGGGTGATTGCTTTGAAGGAGGTGAAGAGGAGATTTCTTTCTGCTGGGAGGTGTTGCTGGATTGGGCCTCTTATGGTTGTAACACTCTCAGAACTTTACTTCTTCCATTAATAAAGCATTTGAGGTTCTTCTATATGCATGTGTCTTTGTGGCGTATTGATGCTTGCATATTTGATTTATCCTAATCCTTGAATCAATTATGGATGTATGCTTCTTGTAGTTTCCTTTTCTTGTGCTTTTGCAGGATCTTTGGGTAGCTGGGCCAGTGAAAGAGCAAGGAGCTGGGAGCAAGCAGCAAAGAGGGAAGATTAGATCAACCATTAGCGGAAGACAACGGTTAGTGGATCCCTTTCTCCTCTCTCTTACATCTCATAAAGAAGTAATCTTGAATAGCTTTGTATTCAGTTGTTGCTGAGGTACTATCACCCTTAGAGTGGGATAGGGTCATTCCGTATTGGATACTTTTCCCAACAACACTAGTATGTTTGTTAGTTTAGATAGTGTGCTTAGCTTAGAAAGTGTGTTTTTCGTCGTTATTCTGGCTTATCTTGGTTTTTACTCTTGATATTGCAGATGTCGACACCTCTCCAAACGTACATTGGATTTGCTGATGGTGCTTGTCGTAGTACACGGAATATCTCCTCTGCAGCTTGGGTTATCTATTCGCCCTCTGATGAGTTAGTTTCTATGCATGGGGTGAGCCTCGGTCAAACGACGAACAATATTGCAGAATACAGTGCAGTGGTTGAATTATTGTCTGAATCTATTTCATTTGAAATTCGACGTTTGATAGTGAGGTTAGATTCTGAACTCGTTGTATTACAGCTTAATAGAGTATATGCCATTAGAAATCCTGTGTTATTAAGGTTGTTTTTGAGAGTGCGTCTCTTGGAACGTGAATTTGATTACATTGAATATCAGCATATTCCAGGGTCTTTAAATACATTAGCAGATGCAATTGCTTCTCGAATGTTGGACAGACATTTACGATAATCATGCAAGTAAATTTAAAAACATTTCATCACATATGTTAAACAAAATGAGCCGGTAATAAATATATATATATAGATAGGAGTGTGTCAAAAATATACATCGTCTTCGATCATAGGTTGAAAAACACCTTATGATCGGCAAAAATGATAAGTACAAAAAACCAAAAATGTCATGTGTGTCTACAAAAGTGACTAACCAATCACTGGTGGTGCTCTCTATACGAGACCACTGCCCGCGCTACCCTACACAAGAACCTCCTAAAAGGTCCTGGGACCGCGACCACATAGTGCTGAAGTCGAATGGGAATGTCATCTATGTTGGTCTCTGGTATATCCACCGTCAGACGCTCTAGATCCTGTTCCAGCTCGGCTAAGGTCTCTGCGGCCGCATCCTGTGGGGCTGGTGTTGGTACAACTGGTACTCTCCTCTCAAAAGCCCGGAGGTTGGCTGGACGCCGTGGGCCTACATCTGCATTTTGAAAATTTGTGCTGTCAGTTTTGAGGCGATATAAAAAAAAAAAAAAATAGATAAATTTAAAACTTGTGAAAAATAAAGTACCTCTGTCGTCCCATTGTTCTCCCTGTGGAAGAACCATGTCCGGATCACCTCGAAAATCTACTCCGACATACAGAAAGTCCTGGATCGCAAAAACCTGGTCCTCTAACCAGTGAAAATAACCAGCAGGGAATCGAACAACTGCCGCGCCCTCGTCAGGATGCCGGGCCATCACCGTAACCCATCGTATCAGCTTTGGCTCTCGAGGACCCAAGATATCAACAGTGAGATGCTGAGGGATCAGCATCGGAACTCTCTCTAAGGCAAGGCTCACAACTAGAGGCCCATATACAAAGGTCTTCAGTTGTCCGTTCTTTGCCCTAGTCAGTTGGCCCTTCATGTTGGCCGACACATCATCGCACTAGTTGAAGATGGTGCCTCGAAAACAGTCAATCACCATCCGCATTTGGGACCCGGTGGCAATATGTAAAGCGGCTGCGCCGCAAATTCTGGTAACCGTGAAAGCTATAACCATGAGTTCACGCCGAGAGATGTATTTTATTTCTATGCCTTTCGCATGGTTTTGATTGGGTATGCACCAATCTGCCCGGAGACTAGCAAGGGATTGGCCACCCGGCCTAGTCTCGGCTAGATTGAGTTGCTCGCCCCTATTTGGCAAGCCAGTGAGAAAGTATATGTCAGAGGGCTCTATCTCGAGTTGGTGCCCTCCGATGTAAAAGCGTTGCTCATGAATGTTCCATCTCTCAACCAGCCACTCCAAGAATCTCACCTGAGCCCTCATGCCAGGTATGGCCCAGTATTTATATAGTCCGCATGCTTTTAGGGCATCAATGGAAGGTTGGTGACCAATTGCGGCTAAATCAACGTCCTCGTGCTCTCTTTCTCTCCAATCCAACATGGTGAGTGCCCTACACACCAAGAAATAAAGGTTATAATTAATTTGGGAAAATTTAAATGGTTATTTTTGGGGTTTGGGGTCTCAAATTCCGCCCTTCGCGGGGGACGCACCCCGCGTTTAGGACACAGAGCGCCGGTACGCAGATTGCCTGAAGGTGGGCTGCATACCCCGACCTTTTTCCCGTGTAGGAAAAGGTCGGGGGACGCAGGTCACCCTTAGGGCACCTGCGTACCCCGCAGAGCGGTTTTTAAAACCTAAAACCCCCCAAAAACCAAAACTAAAGCCTAAAACAAAATTTTAATCAGATGAAATTGAAGAGGAGGATGTTGTGAAATACCTGGAAGAGACGGCGTTCGATTCTAACGGTCGGATTCTCCGCAATGACCACGGGAAGTTTCTTGCCAAAAGCCCTTTTCTCAACCTCAACAGTAAAATGGTAAAAATGACATGGTAAAAAGTCTTTTTATAGGTTTTTTGGATGAACGAATGCTAGGTTTGTTTATTTTTCACCATGGAAGGACATTTTTCAATGTATTTTTACCCATCTTAAACAGGTATGAGTAATGTGTTGTATTTGTGCAGGACAAAAGGACTTTAGAGTAAAATCATCATTTTTCATGAACCAAAACATCAGAGTCATCTTTTAAGCCCTTTTCTGACTCCTAAAACATGAAAAGATTGCCGAGCGTTTCTTTTACACTCGTTAAAACGGAATTAAAAGACAGTCCCCTTATAGCTCTTTTCTGACCGTAAAAACAGGAAAAGATTGCCGGGTTTTTGTCGTTTCAAACTCGATATGGAAATAAAACAACGTGTCCTTGATTGCTTTTTACTTTTCAGGTCAGAGACACTAATTATGAAATTACTCCTTGGTCGCAAGATCAAGCGGTTCTCCCACGTATTATTTTATACTTTTTCGGGCTTGGGGGACACAAATTTACGAAAAAGTTCAACCTGGAGTCTTCTTAAGTTTTTCAGACTCTCTAAAATTGAAAAACGCCGAGTTTCTCCTATACTGGGCTCGTTAAAATTTCACAGTAAAGGACCTATTCAATTACAAATAGGAACGAACCACTCCTTCCTAGGGTTCGAATCAAAACTAGGTTGGACTCATCCGAAGGATGAGCTTATAATCAAGCATATGTTATCCTCCTCAAGCTTGTTAAAAATAAAGAGGTACTTGCCAGAAATGGTGGGGGAAAAGAGAGAAGAATGAGCCTATTTTTTATCCTTTGTCTCAGAAGAAACCTTATTACCACTCTTGAACATGACACTTTTCATTCACCTGGGTTGGGAAATCCTTTACCTCACAGTTGATCAAACCACATTGAAAGTCTTCAGCCGGGTTCCGGGGATTAACTTTGAGTCGTTTATCTCCAAGCCATCTGTTGTGTCGTTATGTGTTCAAGAGGTCTGCAAGCAAAACTTTCATCTGCAAAATACTTGTCATCCATTCGACCATCCCTGAGTCAGTCCTTACAGCAACATTTCTTCAACTTGAACAATGATTTCGTGTTGTGGGCTTGCCTGCAACGGGTCGCTTTCTATCGACATCAGCACATTATCTAGAGAGATGACTTAGAAATCGTCAGTACCTTGAAGTCTGCATGCATCAATGGCAGGTTTCTCGCCTTTGACGTCAGTTTACATCATTGACTTTCGATCGAAGGATTCCGTGAAATGTTCGACATCAACTCATTCATTCACATCTCATGGATTGTACTGGGTACTTTGAGAACCATTGACATTACTGGTGGTCTCTCTCACACTTGTTAACAGTTTACATCATCGACTGGTAATCAAGTGGTTTCTACCATGTTCGACATCAACTCATTTATTCGCATGGCTAGAATCGTACCAATTTGGGAAGTAGAAATGAAGACCCTGGATCTAGTTTCCACCATCCAAGCTGCGAGGAGTTTTGTATTCATTATCTAAGTAGACTAATCATAAACAGATGGCTGCGCCCATACTGTGTCTACAAAAGTCTATGACTATGATGTACTGCAAGATCATTCCTGTATCAGAGTAGTTAGTTTGTTAGTTAAAGTTTTGATCTGAGTATGGGAATGCCTACCTCAGCGATGATATAATATTATACATGTATTTTGTGTTGAAAATTGCAGGTTCTGACCAGGCTCTCCACGAGATAATCCTTGAAATGATAAAGCGCTTCACCCTTCCTAGATAATACAAAACCCTAATCTACTACAGGCTTCGCACTTTAGGGGGCAATCTGTTACACTAAAAAATGTCACCATGAATATTTACAGTTGGTATGGCTCTATCAACAGTCATGCTATCCTCCTGGGCAAGTCTTATGCCTCTGCTCTCCATGTCAAACTCCAAAATGAGAGAAAGTCTTTATAAATGTATTTATCTCTGGGTACGCAGGTTCTCTCAAACCTTACCTGCGGATACGCATCTAATGTTCACAAAAGCTGCGTACTTGTACGCTCTGTATGTAAAGGAGCAGGTGCGTACCCCTGTAAAGGTCAAAATGCGCAAGTTTCATCTTTAAAAAGTTACTTGTGGTCATTTCTAGAGCATTCTAGAAGGTTGTTCGACGTGTATTGAGCGCCTCCAGATGGTTCATGTACCCCTACCAAAGAGGAACTTATCCCATCAATAAGGGAGCTATCCCATCCAAAGAGGGGATTATCCCATTGATGGTGGACCTGATTAACTTCCTCTTGAGCACTATAAATACATGCATTGGGCCAGAAGGAGGGGAGGTTGGAAGCTAAACATTTCTAAGGGTAGATGCTGCTGGAATTAGGACTCCCATTTAGAAGCTTGTGAGGAGAGATTACCATCTTTGCTTTTTCTATTTGGAAGTGGGTGAGCTTTGTCAAAGTAAAGGAGAACTCTTGATGGACCCTGGGAGGGACTTGCACAACACCAAGGCTCAGGTTGTAATTGTTCCTTTTGTTTCCTATTAATGCAAATGAGTCCATTCTTCTCAATAACTTGTTATTTATGAGTTATTTCATGTACTCCTTGGTTTATGTGTTAAATATGTTTTATTTTATGAGATTATCAAGTGCTATTTAATCGTTTGATTGTTAGTGAATGCAGGTTTCGAAGTGAAGGAGGAGCTCATCCGGATCAGCGAGGCTGGACTGCTACAACAGCGTTGGACTACAGGTAGGATCTAAACACTTGATTTCTTATATAGTAAATGCATGTTTAGAGAAGGATTGCTCTTATTTGTCTTGTTTTTCACTAGAGAGTCTTAGGCTCCTAGGGAGGTTGGTTGTGTCCGCACTATCGACTCTTTCCGCCTGACACCTTTGGAAACCTCGGTTTGGTTTTCTTGGTTTATTCCATTAGATACCACATTCATGCTTGGAATATGGCATGGGGGTGATTGGTTGAAAGAAATATTTGGTTCATCCCAATCTATGGTCGGGTGGTACATGGAAGTCCTTGACTTGGTTGGCATTTTCATATGTTAATAAGAGGTATTTTCTATTGAGATTCATGTGTATATGCATTGATTATGATTGTGATATTATGGCTGAGTTTCCATGGTTTATATGTTGGTTATTTGTTGGTTTATATGTTGGTTATATGTTGGTTACATGATGTATATTTTTTATGGCTCTTGACATGTTGGATGAATATATGAATGGTTGATGAATGCATTCCCTAATATATGATATTTTAGATATTATGAGAGGGCATTAGACCTTCTTGACGGTTCTCAAATTAGTACGATATCTCTATGATCATATGTGTATTTATGACCTATACATTTTTTGTACATGTTGTGTTTGACGGAATGTATGTCATGGTTAGGTTTTGTTAGGTCAATTCCTTAATCAAGTTTTGAGTTAGAAGGTTTGTCTTTGTGTCATTTATTGTTTTGGAAATTTTCATCAAGATCTAGGCAGTGACTTGGAGTCTAGCCGTGAAAAGGTGGCACATATTTCATGGTCTCAAGCATATAATTGGCTGAAAAATATACAGTCGCAACACTGCAATGGTTATCCATGCTACTAGAGGCCTACAGTCGCATGGATGCATGCTTGTGCATGCAATTGGGAGCCATATTAGTGAAAATATAAGTTAATTCATGGTTTGGACACTTGGAAGGCTGGTTTAGTCCTTGGGGTTCCTGTAGCACTTGAGGGACGTCAGTAATGTTTTGTTTCGCCAATTCCATGTCCTTAAGGTGATATAGGAAGTTGAAGCACATCATAGTAACTCTTCGTCACATATTTACCCTGGTGGACTGGTAAACTTAAGAAATTGTGGGAGGAGGGCGTTACAGGGTGGTATAAGAGCATGGTTGTGTTCTCTTTGGGTGATATCTGATACCACAATGTGATATTTGATACCACAGGGTAGTATTAGATCATGGTTGCATTCTCTTTCGGTGATCTCTGATAACATAGGGTGGTATTAGAGCATGGTTCAACACTTGGAATGGATGGGCAGAATGTTTTTTTCATGCATACATGTAGATTGTATATGTGCTTGTCATGTATGCATGGTGATGGTCATTGTTATAATTTTGTTGTCATGTTGATGTTAGGATGTGTTTGTCATGAATTCATGTCATTTGTATATGCATTTGTTATGCATTGTAGTGTCTATAAGGTGTTATGCATGCATTGTCATGGTTATGGTTATGCATGCATGCTAGGTCAGGCATGCATCGTGGTGTTCATTATGTAGTTTGTATCATCTTGATGTTTTTGGTATGTGTTGTAGCAGCTGCAACAACCTCCAAAATTTTGGCCTGCATTCAATTTCAGAGCCTTCCTTAGGTTTTTCCCTTGATGTTTGCAAACACTCGGGCTCATCGTGTGAGCTCATGTTGAGTCTTTGCACCCTCCTCACTTGACCATTCAACGGACATCTTTTTGCATGTTCGTTAAAATGTCATGTTTACAGTCATGTTCTGGCCATGCACAAGGTCCCACTTTGTGTGTACAAGATGTATTCACTATGTAAACATCCGTTACACTTACACACGAAGTTGAATGCACTATCTTGCAAGTGTCATCACGTTCGTTCAACGATATATCACAAGTGTTACGCTTGTCACTCACACCTTCGGTCAGTCACACTAAGTGTATATTGTCTTTATGGTTTGAGGCATCTTGTCATCGAGTCATATTGAGTGTGTGTTCGTGAGGTCATGCATGCATGAATTCATTCGTTCACACACTTCATCATTTTGTTGAATCTTTGTCGACCGGAACATCCTCCACCAACAGGACATTTGCTGAGCTTCACTACGCAGTTTCAGCTCTTAGTGATTATGTACTATTTTCCATAATTGTGTAGAGCTTAAGCCTTCCTCCCAGGCAGTCTACATCATGCAATCCTAGAATCGACTCAACCGACTGCCACCCAGAACATAGCAAAAGTATATCAACAAGCCATTTCAATTTGTGATGCCTCCAAGCAAATCAAGCAAGCCTCCAGCAGGTAAATCGAAGAGTTTGACTGGGCAGTGACCCTAAGACTCACTCCCCTAAAAAATTGTGCAAAAGTTGTCAAACATGCCCGCTCCACTGACTGAAGAAACTGTGCATACATGCCGGAAAGACACCTAGTGTCCTTCACTATCTACCTCAAAATATTGCATAGTTTTTCAAGCCAGTCAGTCGGCCTGCTACTCACCTGGAAAAATATGCAATTTTGATGAGCAATCTCCCAGCTACCTAGCATCTCGTTCAACTCAGAAACTACATTGGGATGTTTAGTAGGCAAGCCTCCCAGCAATTGTACAGTTTTTTCCAGCAAGCCTCCCGCTGCAAGCTCCCTAAAAAAATTGCGCATTTTTTCCAACAAGCCTCCTGTAGCCCACTTCCATCTCCTCGAAGAAATTGCACAGTTTTTGTTGCCAAGATCCTTTGTTGCCTTCACTACTTCACCTAAAAAATTGCGCAGATCTACCTGCCAGCTGAGCCAAATCCCACGAACAATCACTTCTGATCTAGATTTTCCGTCTCAACCTCCCATTGACTTCTGCACATTTTTCACTAGCAGTGCCCAGAGCCCACATCCCAACTTGAAATCTGCATTGCGCAGTTTCATAGACTTGTCTTCTCACCCAATAACTTGTATCCAAAAGAAAATGCCAATGCATCATGATATACTAGGAGGTTCATGGATTTGATGTCGTCTCATCATGGGTGATTGTAGATACAGGTACATGAATAAGACATGACACGACAACGAGAAAGATGAATAAGGAGAGCATATGCAAGGAGATGTGTTCACGAATGGACAAATGGACAATGCATGCAAGGATATTTTTTCACGAATGGGCGAACATGAAAAGCATGCCAAATTACAAGTGAGTGAGCAATGTGCACATGCAACATCAAGCAAACACCAAGACCACCAAAGACTCCACACACCTTTCCATGTGAAGGTGAAGCTATGATACACCATGAGTACATCCATCACTCAGCAGCACTGTAGCTCGACATGGACACCAACAGCATGAACATACCAGAACTGTTGTGTCGAGTCGTGTCATGAGTCATGTCAGCCACATCATTATTGTGGGCCATATTGTTGTAAATCAATGTAATGTAATGTGGAAGTCCAAGAGACCCACATGTAATATGAAGAGTCATGTAAAGTTGAAGAGTCAAATAAGTCAAACGGTCATGAGGGAAGTCAAATAATCACAAGGGCCAATTTTACCCTTGGCTATAAATACCCCTCATTTGTACATGCAAAGGAATTTTCACCTTGGCTCCCCTCACGTAGCCTTGAGAATCTGTAGTGTTTTCTTTGAGGAGCGAGCAATGGATCCAATGCCCCTCTTACGAGGTTAGTGATGTATGGTGTAATGACGTGTCTTGGGACTTTCTCTTAATTCGAAAGCCTGATAACAAGTCAGCATGTTTTCACACACGTATTGTAATTGTTTGCAAGATTGATCTTGGAAAAATTGTAATGCATGTTTCTTTAACCTATGTTAAAACAATTGAACTACTTTGGTTTCTCTAATACATATACTTATGAAAATTTGTTGTATAAGTTGTTAACATTGTCTTGCCTGCATGGGCTGCCTCACTGGACATTAGGTATAACCTTTCCATAAACTTGCTTTAATGACAGTCACACTCAGGTGAACTTCTCCATTGAGTGTTGTACATGCTATCCCTTCTTGTGTGTTGTGACTACCGCATCCATGTGGAATACTCCTCCGGAAGCTGCGCATGACTTGTTGTGTTGTGTGTCTCTGACAGAGTTGGGATTCTTCCCTTTCGACTGGAGAATCACTTCCACCCTCTCCCTCTGTGGTGAAAGAACATTGACACAAGTAACACTAGCATTCACAAAGCACACGAACCTCGAAGACAAAGCATACCACTCTCATGTGCTGACAAGCAAGAGCTAAGGCAAACCCTTAAGACAAATGGCAACAATGCCATCATACCATATGGGACTCATATACCAAATGGTGTGAGGTCTAGTTGGGACTTCATAGCGGGGAGATCCCTTAAATATTGGCAAGTCTAGCACCGTCAACATTTCTGGTGCTAGAAGGAGGGCCGCTAGTTGTTTATGGATGAATGTCCTCTCACACCCACTCATCAATCATCTGGTCAAGGTAGTCACTCACACTCCCTCTCTCCTACGCATGACTTTGAAGTTGATTACTCCTCACCTCCCATACGTGAATGCGAAATTTCATATCAGCACCTCCGCTCCATCTGTCCCATCACCCATCAGTTCGCGAAAGCAATTGGACTAATCCCTAGAATATTAGATCTTCCATACACATCAACAAAGCCAAAAACCAATCCCACATGAGTTGTTGTATCATCAGTGGAAGAAATAGTTATTTCCACACTCGAAGGTCTAGCAGAAGATGTTGAGAATGGAGAGAAACCTCCTGTATTCTGAAAGGGAGAATGAGACACCCTCGTGATCTTGGGTTCAGATTCTGGTAAAGGAGGTGAAGGGGAAGGCAATGGAGGAGGCAGAGGCAAAGACGAACAAACAAATTCAGAGTCAGAACCGACATATTTTGAAGAAGAGGAGGAGGATGAAGAAGAAGAATACGTGGATAACCAAAATATAGAATGGATGACTCAGGGACCATTAGCTCTCCTGGGTTCTTTACACAGGATGCCAAAGAAGTCGGAGAGAATGCTCATAGAGTTTGACCCTAACAGCATAGTGAAGGCAGAAGATCACTTGGACAAATTCTACCTACAGCTACAGACGCTCGAGGTATGGTACGATGACGTTTCATGTAGATTGTTTCTGTGTAGCTTGGATGGTCACACAATGGTATGGTATCACAACCTTCCTGCCAACTCCATCCATAACTGGGGTACGTTCAAATGCATGTTTCTGGAAAAATTTGCTGATGACAAGGCCCCAGTCATGTTTCTCAAAGAATTGGGAAGCCTGAAGATGGAGGGGAAAGAAAAAGAAAAATATTTTAATCAGAGGTTTTTGTGCATTTTGAACAAGTTTTCAGTAGACACGAAGCCTCATGACTCCATCACTGTCGACTACTACACGTCCACGCTGCCAACCAGCATTGTGTAGTTCGTCAAGCGAGCTATGAAACCAACATTGTTAGAAAACTATGAAGAGGCAATCACTGTAGAGAAGGACCTATGCAGGATTGGAGTCATCAAGGATGATGAAACAACAAAGGACTCCAGAGATACGAGCCAGAATCCCTAGGCTGCGACGAGAAAGGTTAAAGACAAGGAAACAGGTTACATTGAAACCCTTACTTGCCTTGTCACGAACTTGACAACGGATGTGTCTAAGCTCAAACAATGGACAGTGGACACATCTGCGAGTAGTTGGCCACCCAGACAAAGACAAGGAAGCATGTCATCAGGTAGTAACCACTTCCCGGAAAAAACTGCACAAAGCTCCAACCCAGTGTTCCAGTTAGAATAGTTCATGAACAATGAATTTCGCTCATTTCATGAAGATAAGCACCCAGAAGGGTGTTGTTCACACTGGAAACAAGTTGCAGGCTCAGTATGCGACCACATGACAAACATGTCGAGCAATATGCATGGACAGTCAAGACACACAGATGATGATGAAGATGTTGCACCTGATGAAGCCTCAAGTACTAGGCAAGTGATTAACATGTAATAATGCTCACAAGCATCGTAGGGGACAAACATCGAGAAGCAGCCCCCAGAGAAAAATGATCGTTGCAATCTCAGAAGTAAAGGGGTTCCCCTTACAATTGGGGAAATGAAGTAAAAACTTGAACTGTTGAGGAAGCTTGATCCACCAGCCGTGCAAAAGCAGAAAACACAAGGCAAGCTCGGGAAGACAGCAACGGACAAGAGTACATCCATGAGCAGAAAACTGTAGAGCACTTCGTCGGACAACACGAACATCAGTCTAACCCCAGACAACTCGATGATTCTACCTGCCCTTGGTTAGAATATTGTGGAAGACATGAAGAAGACTTGCGCAAACATCAGTTTGTTCAAGTTCGCTAAAATTCAAGGATAGCATGACATCTTCCTGCGTGCACTGGGGAAAACAGCTATGGATAGCGTGGCCTCTACCAGCAAGGGAGCAATCACATCTCCTAGATCACTCACAATTGTCCTAAACACACTCTGAATGGAAGAAGAAAACTATGTTTGCCCTCCATTCTTACTGTCATTTGAAATCTTCAATTGTAATGTTCACAACTAATTGGTTGATTCTGGTGGATCAGCCAACGTCATGCCACTCTCCATTGCTAAGAAGATCAATGTGAAATGGAGCAAGATGTCTACGCAGATCATAAAACTCAGTCATACATGCATACCAACCATTGGTGAAGTTCACGATGTAATCATTCGATTATCTCATGATGGTCGAGTTCACTAGTGCATAAACATTGTTGTTGTGGACATACTGGAAGCATATGGCCTACTGCTCAGTAGAGACTGGTCTAGCAGGCTGAACAGATACTTTTCTATAGACTGGTCCCACATGTGGCTTCCATACAAGGGAAAACAAAATAAAATCCGGGTGTTATCCAAGAGATACATGAGGCACAATGTCACTCCCATCAATGGCGACAATGAACCATTGGCCTTCACGGAACTCATGTTCGGAAACTACCTTTTGGAAACAACGCTGGGGTGTTATATCACACAGTCAACTCTAACCCCACCAGACATGTAGTTGGGTCTCCTTCCTTTCCCAACTGATGGACATGAAACTTGTACAGTGCATTGTAACAATAGCAGCAGCAGCAGTAGTAGTAATGCAAGCACGTCGAACAGTCTGTGTACAGACGAGTTGTGGACCATGTACTTTGACGAATCAAAGACACGGGATGGCTCTAGAGCTGGGTGTGTCTTGATTGACCCAAATAATAGGAAGCATTTGATTTCAAGCCACTTGGATTTTGAGTGCACAAACAACATTTCTAAATACGAAGCACTCATGTTGGGCTTGCAAAAATCCATTAGCCTCAACGTGGTCGCGCTCAAAGTGGTATGTGATTCAAAATTAACGGTATTGCAGGTACGTAACAACATATATTGTTTATCACCTCATCTCAAAAGTTACCAGCAAGAGGTATGGTGACTGATCTCTAACTTCCAAGCATTTAATATCATTGTTATACCAAGAATGCGTAATGCAATTGCCAATGCTCTAGCAAATGTAGCTTCTAGAATGTCACCGCTTAGGGATAGATTTACTGTTGAAATTTTGTATAGGCCTTCTATCTTGGATAACATGAATAATTTATGCATGTTTGACACTGATCAAAAGATACTACATTTCATGGCCAACGTTGATATCTTTAAGCATGCAACAATTGACAAAGACGAGCACAAGAAGTCTTTGTAAGCTGAGGCTAGTAATAAGAAAGGAAACCTCGTACCCAAGGGTGTGGTATCTTTGGAAAATCTCTATAACTTGCAAGACCACTTTCAGGGGCCAAGGAATAACAAAACCCACAACTCTATCATGATGCGCAAACTGATTAACTTGGGAACAGAAGAAGATCTAAAGTTCGTCAATCTCGGTACATGTTGCATGCAGCAGGAGCAGAAATCCTTTGTCCTCTTGTGGAAACAGTACTGGGATGTATTTGCGTGGACATATGATGATCTGAAAACTTACGAAACACAAATAATCCAACATATCATTCCAATCAAAGAAGGGGTCAAGCCATATTAGCAGAAGTTGAGGAAAGTACATCCATCACTTGAACCCCTCATACGGAAAGATCTCACCAAGTTGTTGGATGCACGGATCATATACAAAGTTCCTCATTCTACATGGGTTTCAAACCTTGTTCCTGTATGCAAGAAGTTGAGGGAAATTTTTTTGTGTGTTGATTTCTGGAACTTGAACCGCGCCTCGGAAAAAGAAAATTACCCTGTGCCATCTATGAAGCACATATTGCAGACAATAAATGGGGCACGGACGTTTTCCTTACTCAATGGGTTGTTAGGATATGATCAGGTCCTGGTAGTAGAACCTGATAGACTCAAAACTACCTTTCGTACCAAGTGGGGTATGTTCACATAAAAACGAATGTCTTTTGGGCTTCTGAATGCGGGTGCAAACTTTCAACACGCCATGGACATCACCTTCCACAAAGCATAGTGGTGTACCTCAATGATGTGACTATGTTTTCAAGAAAGAGGGAAGAGCACATATGCCATCTAAAGAAAAATTTTGAGCGATGCCGGAAATACAAGATTTCCTTGAATCCCAAAAAGAGCGTATTTGCAGTGTCTGAGGAAAACCTCCTTGGGCACATCGTTGCCGAAATCGGGATCAAGGTTGATCTGGACTGGGTCTGTGCTATTACGCAGATCCCTCACCCAGCCAACAAGAAAGAAATGCAGTCCTTCTTGGGAAAAATAAACTTGCTCTGGAAGTTCATCTCCAACTATGCGTAGAATGTAAAACCAATGCAGGACATGATCAAGAAGGATGTAATGTACAGCTGGGGTAAGAAGGAAAAGTATGCATTCACCTGTATCAAATGGGATATTTCAGAAGCACCTGAACTCTATATCCCATATTTCAACAAAGATTTCATGCTATACACCTCTGCTTCCGACAACTCGCTTGTTGAAGTACTCACTCAAAAGGATGAGTTGCACGACGAACATCCCATCTCCTTCATGAGCGCAAGCATGCAAGGACCGAAACTCAACTACCGTGCCATTGAAAAACAAGAATATGCAGTATGCAAGGTGGTGAAACATTTCAGACCCTACTCGCTAAAGAACCATTGCATAGTCTATGTACCTCACCCAACAGTTTGCTCGCTTCTCGTACAACAAGAGCTCGGTGAACAACGTACGAATTGGATGACATGCTTACAAGAGTATGATCTTGATATCAAGCCAATTCACATTTTCAAGGGTCATAGTCTCTACAGACTCACAACTGAGGCTGTACACGCACAGGAGGAAGAAAAAGAGCTCACCCGTTGGGAGCAGGAAATCGAAATGTATGATGTTGTGCGAGCACCATCCACTACATGTGGAAACTCTTGGTACGAAGATGTGTTCCAGTACCTTGAGCATGGAACCATACCCTCTCACCTCTCTATGAAAGAAAAGAGGGCACTATGCCTCAAAGCTTTAGCATATCAATTGGTTCACGAAGTTCTTTACAGAAATCATAGTAACGGAATATTGCTCAGGTGCCTGGAGGCACATGAATCAGAGAAGGTATTGCAAGATCTGCATGATGGACTAGTTTGGGGGTCATTTCAGGGGAAATACCACTACACACAAAGTTATGCGAGTCAGTTTCTACTGGCCCATGTTATTAAAGGATGCACACACCTACGCCTGCAAGTGCCCGGTATGTCAGCGATGCGCTGGCAGAACACGAAGGTCAGTAGCCCCACTGTACCCTATTGTAGTGACTGAACAGTTCCAACAATGGGGACTAGACATCATCAGGTAAATTTTCCCACATTCGTCAAAACAACACCACTACATTTTGACAGCAACTGTCTAGTTCACGTGGTGGATAGAAGTAGTTTCGCTAAAGCAAGTGAATGACTAGGAGGTCATTAGCGTCCTCCAACAAATATCATCTCACACTTTGTTGTTCTTGTATCATTTGTGTTTGACAATGCAACTTACTTTTCATCTTTGAAGCTTTATGATTTTTCATTGCAATATGGTATTGTATTGAAACACTCATCCAACTACTACCCATAGGGAAATGGTCTGGTAGAATCCATGAACAAAAATCTTATCCGCATAATCAAAAAGACCATTTACTCTGAGCAACGTAACTAGCACTCTGCTTTGACGAATGATTTATGGGTTGACCGTGTAACACCCAAAACCTTTCTGAGTACCTCACCATAATTCCTAGTCTATGGGAAAGAAGACATCCTACCACCCAACATCTACTTGCCTACGCTTCAGTTTTCTCAAGAATCCCAAGGCAAGCCTTGTCTACTAGTTCAGTATAGTATGGATACACTTCAAAAACTACAGGAAGAAAGGATGAAAGCAAAAGAAGAATTTACACTCCACCAAAACCATATCAAGAGATGGTTTGACAAGAAGTCTACCGAGAAAGATAACTTCTATGTTGGTGACGTAGTCTAGAAATGGTATAAACCCCATGAAGACAAAGGCAAGAATACGAAGTTCCAGTCCCTATGGATTGGTCCATGCACAGTCCACAAGATGCTTGGCCCTTACACATACTGTCTACAATCACTTGACAGGAGGATTGACAATCTTCCTATCAATGTCCAGGATCTCAAGCATTATTTTCAATAAGTCAGGGTCATGACCCGTGCTATGTACATCATCTATTTACTACTTAGTATCTTTCTTTTTCACTTTTGCCTACTATTTTTGTTTCGTTTGTTTTGGTTTTTCAGTTTCTTACTATTTTTGGTTTTGTAAATAAGTGATGTTCTTTACTAAGTTCTGGATTTTGAATGAGTATGTGGCTGAGATCTAAAAAGTCTTGTGACACTGCAGCACTTGGCCTGTCCAACATCCATCTTCTCTGTGCTTGGTTGTAACCTTCGACCAATGAAGTCTTGACGAAAAATATGAGTCGTTTGCAAGGGAAGCTTTGGTCCAACCATGAACCTATGTCCACACTGGGAAACCCCATGCCTGTACTCAAACTTCTGCTCTATGTGATCAAGCTCATCCAATTAGTCGAAAAGGAGAAGAGGAAAATATAAACGAGAAAACCTATGTCAGAGGTCTTACATTATCCTCTGAAGGAACAACCTCTTCTAATCTCAATGAGTCTGGATCCCTCTTCCGCCCCAAAAATAAATAAGTGCCTATGCACATTCCTCTTAAAAAACTCAAAGGCGAAAGAAGAGAAAGGCTTCCTGTGCCAAGAGGTGAAGCATGCAACTCCATCGGGGTACTGACCAGGCTTGTTGGCACTAGAGCAATGTGTGTGTTTCTACATGACTCTTTCGGGGTACTATCCAGGCCTGCTAGCAGCGGAGCAACACCAAAGATGAAAACTTATACACTGAAATTTGTTAACTCGCGATCCAAACTACCCTTCCCAATTTTGAAACGTGGTGATCAAGCTGAAACTTGTTGTGATTGACTGAGTTGGAAAAATGTGAACCATGTCATTCCATGGGTAAGTGGGGAAGTTGAAGTAACCCGCACATTGATTTAATACTCCATGAAAGACCAAGGTCATGTTTTGTCAATGGACCAAAACAAAGAAGCAAGAGTTCAACTAGTGTGTCTCCAAGTGTTGTAACAGCCACAACACCCTACAAAATTTTGGCCCACATACAATTTTGGAGCCTTCCTTGGGTTTTTCCCTTGATGTTTGTAAACATCCGAGCTCATCCCCTGAGATGGTGTTGAATCTTTGCACCCTCCTCACTTGACCATTCAACGAACATATTTTTGCATGTTGGTTACAATGTCATGTTTGCAGTCATATTCTAGTCACACACAAGCTCATGTTTCATGTGTACAAGATGTATTCTCTATGTAAACATCCATCACACTCCCACACAAAGTTGAATGCACTGTCACGGTCGTTCAACTATTTATCACAAGTGTCGGGCTTGTCACTCGGTTGGTTGTGTTATATTCTTTCCACGACTAGCCCACGTAGTTAACCGGGGGGTTAGAGGGGGGGTGAAGCCCCCCCTTTGTTGCGCCCATTGCATAGCAGGGGGGTCACAGGGGGTTTGAGGGGTGCAGGTAGCCCCCCTTTATGGGGTCCGGGGCAGCGCCTCGGAAAATTTTGTTTTTGGACCCTATATTAGGTTGGGAGGACCTACCTCTGGTTTTGTGCATGATTTTCGCACATGGTTTTGGACACGATGGTTTTCAGTCCATGGTTTTGGATGTGATGGTTTCAGTCCATGGTGTTGGATGCTTCAGCATGTATAAATATGTATTGTAAAATTGAAAGGAACATAATGAAAAATCACGCTGGTAGTCTCGGTTTTGGGATCCATGGGAAAATATCTATGTATATGTGTTTTATGTGTTATGCTCTCGCATTTTTTATTTTCTGCGTTTCATAATTCATATGCAAGTAATTTCTATAATGGGGTTAAAACCTACATTTGGTATCAAAGTTGTTTTGGCTTCAAGGGGGTGCCTTTATTGCTGAGGGGTTTCACTCGGGCCTATGGTAGACCCTATTCAGTGGGAGATCTATGGGATCGATTTAGGTGGTGAAAAAAGATGGCGAGTAGTGGAAAGATAGAGATCAAGAAATTTAATGGTCAGAGTTTTGAGTTATGGAAACTCAAGATGGAGGATCTGTTGGTGGGTAAAGATTAGTGGGTCACGGTAGATCCAGGTACTAAACCAACGGGAGTGTCTGATGAAGAATGGAAGAAGTCGGATCAGAAAGCTAAGAGCACAATACGATTGTGTGTCTCAGATTCAGTATTGCTGAATGTATCAGGGGAAGCTACAGTGAAGAATTTGTGGTACAAGTTATGGACTTTGTACCAATCTAAGTCTATGGTGAATAAACGGTTCCTACGGAAAAAGTTGTATAACCTGAGGATGAAAGATGGAGACTCGGTGACAGAACATCTGAATGCATTTAATACTGTGGTAAGTCAATTATTATCTGTTGATATTAAAATTTCAGATGAAGATAAGTGCATCAGTTTGTTGTGTTCTCTACCAAATTCATGGGATAGTCTGGTTATTGCAACATGTAGCAATGCAACTGCCTTGCAGTTTGATGAAATAGTCTCATCCTTGCTGACGAAGATATGAGACAGAAAAAAATGGAGATCCATAATGGTGATGCCTTGTATGTACGAGGATGATCCCATAACAGAAACAAAAATAAGTCATCGAGTGGGAGATCTAAATCTCCAGGAAAACCTGTAAAGGTGGTGTGCTGGAAATGCAGAAAGGAAGGGCACTACAAAAGGGATTGTAAATCTAAAGCTCCTGACAAAGGAAAGGGATATGATGATGCTCCTTTTGCAAAGTTGAAAACCACCTCAGATGAAAGTGGGGATGTGTACTTAGCTTCTTCAAGTACACATGTATATCATGAGGCATGGTTGATTGACTCAAGTGCATCCTTTCACTTCACTCCCCATAGAGAGTGGTTCTGCGAGTATGATAAATATGATGGTGGTGATGTCTTCTTGGGAGATGACAGGAAGGCTAGAATCATTGGTCATGGAAAAGTAAAGTTGAAGTTGCAAGGTGGAAGGGTTAGAACACTTCTGGGTGTTCTGCATAATCCTGCATTGGCCAGAAATTTGATTTCCATAAGAAAGCTAGATGATGTAGATGTAAAAACAATGTTTTAGAAGGATACCTACAAAATGGTTCGGGGAGCACTGGTATTGATGCGGGGAGTTCGGATTGGAACTTTGTACAAGATGCAAGGTAGCACTGTTATTGATGGGTGCAATAGTTCTATGGTTCTTGAAAGTGGAGCAGAAAATCTAGTGGTGTCTGGAGAGAAGACCATGCTATGGCATCAACGGCTTGGACATATTGGAGAGAAGGGCCTTCGATACTTCATGGTAAAGGTATGGTAGAAGGTATGAGTAATAGCTCTCTGGATTTTGATTTCTGTGAAAATTGTGTATATGGGAAGCAGAATTGGGTGAGTTTCCCCTCTGGTGGTAAGAGGGCGAAACACATATTAGAACTTTTGCACAGTGATGTGTTTGGACCTGTAAAGGTTCCATCACTAGGTAAGTCTATGTACTATGTATCATTTATAGATGACTTCTCAAGGAATACATGGATATATTTCCTTAAGAAGAAATCTGAAGTCTTTGACAGGTTTAAAGAATTTAAGGCTCTGGTGGAAAACCAAACAAAGAAGAAGATAAAGGTGTTGAGGACAGATAATGGTGGAGAGTTTTGTAGTAAGGAATTTGAAGAATTCTGTAAGAAGTGTGGTATAGCACGGCAGAAGACTACTCCATACACACTTGAGAAAAATGGAGTTGTAGAAAGAATGAACAAGACGCTGATGAAAAGGGAAAGAAACATGCTTAGTGGTGCCGAGTTAGGACTGGAATTCTGGGCAGAGGCGGTGGAGACAGCATGTTACCTAGTCAACATTTCACCTTCATCAGCGTTGGAGGATAAGACTCCACAAGAGGTATGGATTGGTAAGAAACCCTCTCTTTCACATCTGAGGATATTTGGATGTGATGCATATCTACATGTTCCAAAGGAGAAAAGAACCAAGTTGGATAGTAAATCTGAAAAGTGCATCTTTGTTGGGTATAAGGATGGTTTAAAGGGTTATAAGCTTTGAAACCTAGTAACAAGGAAAGTTTTGTACAGCCGAGATGTGGTGTTCAAAGAGGTGAAAGATGTTATTAAACATGAAGTCTAACCAAAGGAACCTAAGAAGATAGAGTTTGAGCTTAAGGAGGAAGAATCAGACTCTATAGCAGAGGAGGAATCAGAATATGAAGAGCCACAAACTCTGTGTGTGAGAAGATCAGTTTGAGAAAGAAGGCAGCCGGAAAGGTATAGGTCATCTGCTTTCTGTTCAAATTTTTCTTTATCTATTACTGATGATGATCCCAGAACTGTGAAGGAAGCATTAGATTTAGAAGATGGAAAACTCTGGAAAGAGGCCATGATTGATGAAATGGCATCTTTGCACAAAAATGAGGCTTGGGATCTTGTGGAGTTCCCGATCGGAAGGAGACCCATTGGCAGCAAATGGGTGTTCAAGAAGAAGACAAATGCAAAAGGAAAAGTGGAGAAATGCAAAGCTCGGTTGGTAGAAAAAGGTTATTCCCAGGTGTCAGGAATTGATTTTCGTGATATTTTTTCTCCTGTTGCCAAGGTAGCTTCTATTAGATTACTTTTATCTATTGTTGCTGCTTTTGATTTTGAGGTAGAATAGATGGATGTGAAGACAACATTTCTTTACGAGGATCTAGAAGAGGAGATCTACATGAAGCAACCTGAAGGTTTTGCAACGAAGGGTAAGAAAGACATGGTATGCAAGTTAAAGAAGTTTCTGTATGGGTTAAAATAGTCACCAAGGATGTGGTATCAGAAATTTGATACATTTATATGGGGACTTGGCTTCACCAGAAGCAAAGCAGATCACTGTGTGTATTTTAAATTAATTGCTGACCATGTTATTTATCTAGTCTTGTATGTGGATGATATGTTGCTAGTTGGAAATGACAAAGAAATTATCTAGGATTTGAAGACCCAATTGTCCTAATTCAACATGAAATATCTTCGTGCTACAAACTATATTTTGGGCATGGAAATTAAGAGAGATCAGGAAAAGAGGAAGCTCTGGTTAAGTCAGAGGAAGTATGTCGAAACAATACTGTAGAGGTTTAATATGAAGGATAGTAAACCGGTGAAGGTTTCTATTCCTATAGGTGTGAGGTTATCTGCTAAACATTGTCCCAAGACACAAGAAGAGGAAGAGGACATGTCCCATGTTCCATATGCAAGTGGAGTCGGTAGCCTGATATATGCAATGGTCTGTACTAGACCAAAAATTGCACATGCAGTGGGAGTATTGAGCAGGTTTATGTCAAAACCAGGGAAGGATCACTGGACAACAGTGAAGTGGGTTTTTAGGTATTTGTGTGGCACTAGTGATTATGGTTTTTGTTACCAAGGAAGAGTGAGATTGGATAGAGTGTTGGATATTCATGGCTTTGTTGATGCAGACTGGGTTGGAGATCTGGATCAGAGAAGATCTACAAGTGGGTATGTGTTTAACCTGTTTGGAGGTGCAGTCAGTTGGATGAGTAAGAAACAATCTATAGTGGCACTATCAACTACAGAGGCAGAATACATGGCAGCCACTCTTGCAAGCAAGAAAGCAATTTGGTTGCAAAGATTGTGTTCAAGTATGGGGTTAGTACGAGGAGCTATAAGAAGAGGAAGAGGACATGTCCCATGTTCCATATGCAAGTGCAGTCGGTAGCCTGATATATGCAATGGTCTGTACTAGACCAGACATTGCACATGCAGTGGGAGTATTGAGCAGGTTTGTGTCAAAACCAGGGAAGGATCACTGGACAACAGTGAAGTGGGTTTTCAGGTATTTGTGTGGCACTAGTGATTATGGTTTTTGTTACCAAGGAAGACCGAGATTGGATAGAGTGTTGGAGATTCATGGCTTTGTTGATGCAGACTGGGCTGGAGATCTGGATCAAAGAAGATCTACAAGTGGGTATGTGTTTAACCTATTTGGAGGTGCAGTCAATTGGATGAGTAAGAAACAATCTATAGTAGCATTATCAACTACAGAGGCAGAATACATGGTAGCCACTCTTGCAAGCAAGGAAGCAGTTTCGTTGCAAAGATTGTGTTCAAGTATGGGGTTAGTACAGGGAGCTATAAGGATAGACTGTGACAGCCAAAGTGCAATTTTCTTGACAAAGAACCATGCATATCATTCAAAGACAAAGCACATTGATGTTCAGTATCACTTTGTGAGGGATATGATAGAAGACAAAAATGTGTTGTTGGTAAAGGTGGACACTTTGAAGAATACTGCAGATGCATTGACAAAATCTATGAGCTCTGAGAAGTTCTCTTGGTGTAGAGAAAAAATGGGCATAGTAGGGCTGGATAAATGACTAAGCTCTCTTGTGGCCCCCTGTGGAAAGAAAACAACAATTGGGAGAATGTTGGGTTGTGTTATATTCTTTCCACGACTAGCCCACGTAGTTGATCGGGGGGTTAGAGGGGGGGGTGAAGCCCCCCCCTTTGTTGCATTGATTGCGTAGTGGGGGGATCACAGGGGGTTTGAGGGGTGCAAGTAGCCCCCCTCTATGGGGTCTGGGGCAGTGCCCTAGATTTTTTTTTTTTTGACTCTATATTAGGTTGGGCGGACCTACCTATGGTTTTGTGCATGATTTTTCGCACATGGTTTTGGACGCGATGGTTTTCGGTCCATGGTTTTGGACGCGATGGTTTTCAGTCCATGGTATTAATTGCTTCGGCATGTATAAATATGTATTGTAACATTGAAAGGAACATAATGAAAAATCAAGCTGGTAGTCCCGGTTTTGGGATCCAGGGGAAAATCTCTGTGTATATGTGTTGTGCTCTTGCCTTGTTTATTTTCTGTGTTTTAGAATTTGTATGCAGGTAATTTCTGTATGGGGTTAAAACCTACATCGCTCACACCATCGGTCAGTCACACTGAGCGTATGTTGTCTTGATGGTTTGAGGCATTTTTTTGTTGAGTCATGTTGAGTGTGTGTTCGCGAGGTCATGCGTGCATGAAGTCATTTTTTCACACACTTGGTCATTTTGTTGAAGCTCTATCAATTAGACCATCCTCCAACATCTGAACATTTGCTAAGCTACACTGCACAGTTTCAGCTCTCAATGATTATGTACGGTTGTCTAGAATTGCGCAGAGCTTGAGGCTACCTGCTAGGTAGTGTCCGTTGTGCAAACCTGGATCGAATCAACCGACTATCACCCAGAAAAGCATAGAAGTTTCTCAACAAACCATTTCAATTTGCGCTACTTGCAAGTAAATCAAGCAAGCCTCCAACTGGTCAACCAGAGATTTTGACTGGGAAGTGACCCCAGGACTCACTCCCCTGAAAAATTGCGCAAAAGATGTCAAGCATGCCCACTCCGCTAATTGAAGAAACTGCACAGACATGTCGGACAGACACCCAATGTCTATCACTGTCTCCGTCAAAAAATTGTGCAATTTTTCTAGCCAATCAGCCAACCTGCTACTCACCCAGAAAACTACTCAGTTTTCATGAGAAGTCTCACAGCTGCTCAACATCCCGCTCATCTCAGAAACTATGATGGGATGTTCAGTAGGCCAAACTCCCAGAAATTGCGCAGTTTTTGCCAACAAGCCTCTCGTAGCCTATTACTAGCTCCCTAAAAAAATTGTGCATTTTTTCCCAACAAGCCTCCTACAGCCCACTATTAGCTCAGTGGAGGAATTGTGCAGTTTTCGCTGGCAAGATCCTCTGCTGCCTGCACCGCTTCACCCAAAAAATTATGCAATTCTACCCGACAACCGAGCCAGGTCCTGCAGACAGTCACTGTTGATCGAATTGTCCATCTTAGCCTCCCAGTGAGTTCTGCACATCTTTCACCAACAATGCCCAGAGCCCACATCCCAGCTTAAAATCTGCCTTGCATAGTTTCATAGCCTTTTCCTCTCTCCCGGTCACCTGCATCCGAAAGAGAATGAAAATGCATCATGGTAGACTAGGAATTTAATGGATTTGATTTCATCTCGTCATGAGTGATTACAAAAACAGGTACATGAATAAGACATGACGCGATGACATATGGGATGAACAAGGAGAGTACATGCAAGGAGATGTGTTCATGAATGAACGAATAGATAATGCATGCGAAGATATTTTTTCGTGAATGAACAAACATGAAAAGCATGCCAAAGTACAAGTGAGTGAGCAACGTGCACATGCAACATCAAGCAAACACCAATACCATCGAAGAGTCTGCACACCTTGCCATGTGGAGGTGAAGCTATGATACACCATGAGCACATCTGTTAGGCGCCTATACTACTAGTGTAACCCCTTATTGTTATTAGTACAACCCCCTTATTATATTGTTGTACCCATGTAGTCCCCATATTCTTATTATTGTGTCCCATAGAAGTCCACTATTGTTATTATTGTGCCCTTACATTATTATTGTTATGTCGGCTCTGATTATATTATGACCCATTAGACTCCTATATATAGAAAGGAGGTCTTGTCCTTTGTATCATCCAAGAATTTTTCATTTGTGTAATGTAAAGGAGGTTGCCCCCTCAAAGAGGCTTATTTCTAAGGTGTTGATCTATCTTTTCTATCTTTTTGTGAGTTGGTTTCATAACTTTTGGTATCAGAGCTTTGGATTCTAGGGTTTTGCTGCTCCAAATAGGTCATCATGGTATTTTCTCTATAACTTGTTTTCTGCGATGTTTCAGAAGCGAAAATAAACCCATTTGAGACGAACTCGCGCTAAACCTCGGGTCTGAATTTCAGAGCTTGTCTGGCTATATTGTTGGATATATGTGTTGAAAATAGCAACAAGAAATGCTAAAAATAGCACTACTATAAATAGCAGTTCAGCCAGTATTGAACTTTTCAACAATGGATGAAAAGTGAAAGTGCTAAAAATAGCTTTTCTATAAATAGAATTTCAAGATCCATTCCTATTTTAGTCAATCCCTAAACTAATATAGGAAGTAAAATTCGAATTTGAACTTAACAGCTGTTTGAAAATAAATAAATTAATTCACCATGAGTTAATTAGTTGTGAAAAATCAAAGATAAATTCTATGTGAGGACATGCAACAGTTTCTCCATTGATTGAGGAATTTATCCTTCAGTTAAAGAGATAAGGATGAGTTCTAATTTGAGTTGTAATTAGTTGGCTCAGTTAACTGAGTCAAGTCCAGTTAGATTGATTTAAATAGTTTCTTTAAATTAATGTGAGTTCAGTTAGTTAATGCTTGCATGCATGTAACTGTTGCACTTCAGATAACTTAATATTCTCTCATAAATAACTCATGCATGTCAGTTCAGACAGAGACCCAGTTGAGATCAGATGGAGGGACAGTGTACTATCAGTTGCTAGAATATTCCTTGCATGCAGAAGGAATTCTTTCCTTGAGAATTGCGTTTTTACTTCTTCCTGTTCAGTGAGGGTGATGAGGCCAATTCACACATGTGGATTCACTGGACCCCAATAAAAATTGCGCAAAGAAATAGCAGACTTGGAGGACTTGAGGAGGATATATTCTATGTCTATTCAGTCTATGAGCTTCATTGTTTGATTGCAAAGAGAGCAGGATAACTTTTGAGCTGATTCTTTTTGTAACTTAAACAAGATTTCCACTTGTATGATAATACAGAGTTGGGGTTTTAGGTTGAGGCTTCCCCATGTTATATCTTCTATGTTATGGTTGATTGCTTCTCATTCTTAGTTATATCTTTTCATGTTTGATATTGCTTATATGTGATTAAGCTTCTTGAAAGTTTATGGTAGAAGTAGATCTATTTTTATGCTTTAGTACATTGCATATATCAGTTGATCTACAGGTGAAATTTCTACATGGTATCAGAGCAAAGGTGAATCAAGAAAAGCACTATATACAAAAGAGAGAGAAGTATGAAGTTTAGTGTTCCTGATATAGATATCAAGTTCTTGTCATATCTCAAATTTCATCAATGGAGATTAATGGTTTGAGGCTTGAGTATGCACTTGATGGCAGCTCAAACTATATAGCCTGGAAGGATCGCATGGAAGCGGTATTAGAAGACAACGGGATGGAGGAATTCATTGATCAAGAAGTCCCCAAGCCCCCATCAGCTAATGCCCAAGAATTGGTAGAATCGAAGAAATGTATGGCTAGAGCAAGGAGAATCCTCCTGAAGGGAGTTCGAGACCACATTGTCTCGAGCCTCCATGGGAAGGAGACTCCTTTTTCGATGTGGAAAACATTGAAAGATTTATATCAGAATAGCAGTGATTAGAGAAAGTTGGAACTGAAGGACAAGCTTCGGAAAATCAAGTGCGAAAAGGGTGACACAATCTCTACCTATCTGACCAAGCTCACCACCTGCAGGGATGAGCTTGGTAGTGTGGGGATCATGACTGCTGATGAGACATGGTGAGTCTTGCACTCCTCGATCTTCCTAAGACCTAGCATAGCTAAGAAGACTCAGTTAATGGAAGAGAGAAACTGCCAAATTGGGAATGACTTTGGTCGGATCTGATGCAGGAGGAGATAAGAAGAAGCACCAGGGATGGATCTTCATCAAAACAAGATGATGAAGAAAATCTAGCTTTA
This sequence comes from Pinus tabuliformis, assembly GCA_031772625.1. NCBI lineage: Eukaryota > Viridiplantae > Streptophyta > Pinopsida > Pinales > Pinaceae > Pinus > Pinus tabuliformis. The sequence goes on along the minus strand of CM062806.1, from coordinate 68,334,275 downwards.
GCGAGTAAAGCTAAGAAAGGGAAAAGGAAGGCGTCCCAATCCAAATCTTCTCATGGTGGGAAGAAGTTTCACAAATCGAAAGTGTGATGCTTTCATTATCATGAAGTGGGCCATTATGCTACGAATTGTCCACAAAAGAAATCCAAGAAGGGTTCCTCCAAGGGATTTGATGGTGAGGCACTGGCCTCACAGTTTGAGCTAGATTTCTCTCTTATCACATGCATGGTTTCATCCATGGTGGGATGTGTTTGGTACCTGAATAGTGGAGCTTCATTCCACATGTCAGGTGACAAGAATCTTTTCAGTACCCTAGAGGAGAAGGATCTCCAGATGCGCATCGAGATGGGCGATGATGGAAAGTACCATGACTCAGTTGAAGGTATGGTTGTGTTTTAGAGGGAGCACAGAGCTCCTCTCACCCTCACTGATGTAAAGTATGTATCGGGTCTGAAGAAGAATCTTGTGTCCATTGCTATGCTAGAAGATAAAGGCTATGATGTAGTTTTTAGTCATGGAAAGGTTTTCTTGAGGCATATCGGCACTGGACAGACCAAGCGAATTGGGATTCGAGTAAAGAATATCTACAAGCTAGAGGTAGAACACTGTGTTGCACTGAGTTCCAAAGCAGAGGTGGTGCAAAGCTAAGATGTTGGCGAGCTATGGCATAGAAGACTGGGCCACTTGCATCACGGGGCCTTGAAGATCATGCAGCAAATTTCTACCAGACTACCCAAGGGAAAGCTAGATCAAGTGGATGCATGCAAAGGATGTACCTTGGGTAAGTATGTGAAAGCTTCCTTTCAGGATCGAGATAGTAGAGCTGGAGAAATCCTGGAGTGAGTTCACTCAGATGTATGTGGACCATTATTTACAGCCTCCACTGCTAAACAAAGGTACTATGTTATTTTTATTAATGATTTTTCTCGTAGATGTTGGATCTACTTTATGCAAAAGAAGGATTAGACCTTCTTGAGGTTTTGTGATTTTAAAGTCACGATAGAGAAATAATCTGGAAAGAAAATAAAAGCCTTGCATAGCGACAATGGTGGAGAGTATGTCTCCCAGCAATTTAAAGACTTCTGTGCAGCAGAAGGGATTAAACGGGAGTTGACGACACCCCATAACCCACAGCAGAAAGGGGTCACTGAATTGAAGAACCAATCTATTGTGGGAGCAGCTCGTGCAATGTTGCATGACCAAAGCCTACCACTCCATCTGTGGGCTAAGGCATGCAATACAACAATTTACTTGTAGAATAGAAGTCCTTACCGTATATTGGGGATAAAGACACCTATGGAGGCCTTTTCCGGGAAGCGACCAGATGTGAGTCACTTCTGAATCTTTGGATCACCGATTTACTACCATGTGACCAAAGATGCTTGGAAGAAGCTAGATCCTACAGCTGAGATGGGGATACTTTTGGGGTACACAGATACACCCCACAACTATCGGGTGTTCCTGCCTACCAGTCAAAGGACCGTGGTACGCAAAGATGTGAAGTTTGATGAGCAGAGAGCCATGCGAGTATCACTTGAGAGGGAGCTCAAGTTGCATGCAGAGGAGGAACTTTTGGTTCCAAAGGATGAGGAGCCTCAGGATGATGCGGAGCAGCCGCATGTAGAGGATCCAGGAGTGGAGACATCCACTCATGCAGAGTCTTCCAGGGATGGGTGGAAACACTCACGGGAAGCTGACAGGTTGATGCTAGATGTGTGAGAGAATGTGGGGCAGCCATCCTCTCAGCGCAGACATAGGAGATCTCCCGAGTGGTACACTGGCTACATGGCCCTAGTTGGGGAGTGTGTAGTGACCGAGCCTTCTTCTTTCGAGGAAGTTGTGCAGCAACCAGTCTGGGTTGATGCAATGGTAGAGAAGTATGACTCTATCATACGGAACAGTGTGTGGGATGTTGTCCCTAGACCAACGGACCAGTCAGTGGTGAGTTCTCGATGGCTTTACAAGGTAAAGCAGGCAGCTGATGGCAGTGTTGAGAAACATAAGGCAAGGTTCGTTTCCCGTGGTTTCTCACAAGTCGAGGGGATTGACTATGATGATACTTTTTCTCCTGTAGCAAGGTACTCATCTATCAGATCGATGTTGGCACTATCAGCTCAGATGAGTTGGAAGATCCATCAAATGGATGTGAAGACAGTGTTCCTCAATGGTAATATTGAGGAAGAGGTGTACATTGAGCAACCCGAAGGATTTGAGACCTTCGATCATGAGTCACATGTGTGCCGACTCAAGTGAGCATTGTATGGGTTGAAGCAAGCACCCCGTGCTTGGTACACCAGGATTGACAACTATTTCACCGAGTTGAGCTTCACCAAGAGTGAAGCAGATGCGAACCTTTACCACATCATGGTAGAAGGTAAGCCATTAATTATTGTACTTTATGTCGATGATCTGATTTTGACAGGTGATGATCAGTTGAACAAGTCTTGCAAGGAGGACCTTGCAAGAGAGTTTGAGATGAAGGACATGGGCCTCATGCACTACTTTCTAGGCATGGAAGTGTGGCAGAAGGATCGGGAAGTATTTTTTCTCAAGGCAAGTATGCCAATGAGATACTCTGGTGCTTCCACATGGAGAAGTGCAAGCCCATGTAGACTCCTCTAGCTAGTAACTGGAGGAAGGAGGATGCTACTTCAGGTGAGGTAGTAGCTGCTATTGTTTATCGGTAGCTTGTGGGTTCACTCATGTATCTAGTGAACACATGACCAGATTTGTGCTTTGCGGTGAACCAGTTGAGTCAAGCTATGGTTCAGCCAACCAAGCTATTTTGGAAGGTAGCGAAGCATGTACTGAGATACCGCAGAGGCACATCTCAGTATGGATTGTGGTACAAACGGACAGAGGGAGTGAAGCTTCAAGGCTTCATGAATGTTGATTGGGCAGGGAGTCTATCGAACCGGAAGAACACTTCTGGAGGAATCTTCAACCTTGGTTCAGTTGCAGTTTCTTGGTAAAGCAGGAAACAGAGGTCAGTTGCACTTAGCTCAGCAGAGTCTGAATACATGGCTACCAGTCAGGCAACATGTGAGGCCATTTGGATGTGGAAGATTCTAGTGGGATTGTTCGCTTAGATGATGGATCCTACAGTGATATATTGTGATAATTAGAGTTGCATAAAACTCTCTGAGAATCCAGTGTTTCATGACAGGTCCAAGCACATAGATATCTGTTACCATCATCTTTGAGACTGTGTGGCAAAGAGGATCATGATGTTGCTGTATGTTTCGACTGAGGAGCAGGATGCAGATATTTTGACTAAGGCATTTTCAAAATGCAAGTTCGAGTTCCATAAAGATAGGATTTGGGTGACTGATAATCCCTTTCTTATTGAGAGGGAGTGTTGAAAATAGCAACAAGAAATGCTAAAAATAGCACTACTATAAATAGCAGTTCAGCCGGTGTTGAACTTTGCAATAATGGATGAAAAGTGAAGGTGCTAAAAATAGCTTTTCTATAAATATCATTTCGGGATCCCTTCCTATTTTAGCCAATCCCTAAACTAATATAGGAAGTAAAATTCGAACTTGAACTTAACAGCTGTTTGAAAATAAATTAATTAATTCACCATGAGTTAATTAGTTGTGAAAATTCAAACATGAAGTCTATGTGAGGACATGCAGCAGTTTCTCCATTGATTGAGGAATTTATCCTTCAGTTAAAGTGATAATGATGAGTTCTAATTTGAGTTATAATTAGTTGGCTCAATTAACTGAGTCAAGTCCAGTTAGATTGATTTAAACAGATTGTTTAAATTAATGTGAGTTCAGTTAGTTAATGCTTGCATGCATGTAACTATTGCACTTCAGATAACTGAATATTATCTCATAAATAACTCATGCATGTCAGTTCAGACAGAGACCTAGTTGAGATCAGATGGAAGGACAGTGTACTATTAGTTGCTAGAATATTCCTTGGTGAATATTCCTTACATACAGAAGGAATTCTTTCCTTGAAAATTGTGTTGTTACTTCTTCCTGTTCAGTGAGTGTGATGAGGCCAATTCACACGCGTGGCTTCACTGGACCCCAAGAAAAATTGCGCAAAGAAATAGGAGGCTTGGAGGACTTGAGGAAGATATATTCTATGTCTATTCAGTCTGTGAGCCTCATTGTTTGATTGCAGAGAGAGTAGGATAGCTTTTGAGCTTATTCTTTTTGTAACTTAAACAAGATTTCCACTTGTATGATAATACAGAGTTTGGGTTTTAGGCTTAGGCTTTCCCTGTGTTATATCTTCTGTGTTATGGTTGATTGCTTCTCATTCTCAGTTATATCTTTTCATGTTTGATACTGCTCATATGTGATTAAGCTTCTGAAAAGTTTATGGTAGAATTAGATCTAGTTTTATGCTTTAGTACATTTCATATATCAGTTGATCTACAGGTGAAATTTCCACAATATGATCTGAGGAAGTTAGGGTTTTTGCAAGCTCCAAAATTTCAACTAAAACAGGACATCGTGGGATTTTCACTATAACTCTTTTGCTACGAAGTTTTAGAAGCTAAAACAAAAACCCATTTGAGAAGAAATCGGTTTGAACCTCAGATCTAAATTTCATATCTTGTATCACTATAGTTTTGGAGATATAGTCTGAGAAAGTTAGGGTTTTTGCAGACCCCTGAATTACATTCCAAACAGGTCACCTTGGGAAAAGCATCATAACTATCTCTCTGAGCATCAGACTGAAATTTCATAAGAAGTTACAGAAAGAGGATGTACTTTAGTTGCTTGTGTATATTTTTCAGATCCAAAGGTCAAAACAATGACACATGGCACTTCATACAAGTTCTCTCTTTTGAAAAGATATATAATCAAGTCATCTTGGGATATTTTGCATAACTCTTTCTTGGAGAATCCAATTTTGATCAGACTAGTGGCATTGGAAAGAGGACACAGAGGGCTAATGCAGGTTGCAATTTCAGAACTGGAAGAGCCGAAATTACAGAGTTATAGTCATTTCAAGATCGAGCTCCTAAAAACAAGAAAAGGTGATATGAGGAAGTTTGATGGCAAGGATCTTGTAAATTGGATACTACAGATGGAGCAATATTTTGATCTACATGAGGTGTAACTGTTACAAAAGTTACGTATTGCATCTTCATATTTAGAACCGGATCAATTTTTATGGTATAAAGGCTTTGTTCTCGTAAATCACTTGTTACGTGGTCATTTTTCACGGAGGAAATGATAGCACATTATGAGGATACAAAGAGAAACACCTTCTTTAGCCAATTGATAACTCTCAAACAAAAGTGTTCAATGGAAAATCACATTGAGGACTTTCAAAAATTGAATACAAGGGTAAATAATATTCCAGAGAAGCAAAGGATTGATGTCTTCATATGTACTTTAAAGGATAACATTCAACATGAGGTTCGTCTTTAGGAACCTGATTCATTGGAGAAGGCAATCAAGTGGGCAAGAAAAATTGAAAGTGAAATTATGGAAACAAGGAATCCCACCACTCACAACTATAATTATGGAAGTGTTTCTTCTCCTAGCCTTCCACAACCTACAAGGTTTACCCTACAACAATTGGAAGAAAAAATAGAAAAAGGGATTTGTTACAATTGTGATAGCAAATGCACTAAAGGTGATAAGTGTGTTGAGAAGAAATTATTTTACATAGAGTATGAAGAGGAGGAAGAAAAGGATCAAGAAACATCAAAAGAAGAGGATATACGCCAGGACCCAACCCCAGAGAAAGAAGAAATGAATCCGACCATATCTTGTAAAGCATTGGAAAGCATTACCACTCCTCAAACTCTCAAGATAGAAGCACATATCAAGAAGAAAAAGGTTCAAGAAGTGAAAGATCACATCAAGAAAGAAGAAATGAATCCAACCATATATTGTAATGCATTAGCTGGAGTTACCACTCCTCAAACTATCAAGATAGAAGGACATATCAAGAAGAAAAATGTTCAAGAAGAAAAATGTTCAAGAAGTGAATGATCACATCGAGCATCAAGAAATGAATCCGACCATATCTTGTAAAGCATTGGAATAAATTACCACTCACACTCTCAAGATAGAAGGACATATCAAGAAGAAAAACGTTCAAGCAGTGAAAGATCACATCGAGCATCAACAACAAGTTCTCCAACTTTTAAAGGATAATGCCACTTTGGTGCAGAATCGAATGAAACAACAGGTAGATCAACATCGCAGTGAAAAAAGTTTTGATGTAGGTGATTGGGTGTTTTTACAGCTACGTCTCAAGCAAGCTATTTATGAGAAGGAAATGTTGGCAATACTACATGCACTTAAGAAATGGCGACCTTACCCAATGGGAAGACACTTAAAGGTAAAAATGGATCATGATAGTCTTAAATACTTTTTAGAACAAATATTATATTTAGAAGAACAGAAAAAATGGGTCGCAAATATGTTGGGTTATGACTTTGACATCATCTATAGAAAAGGGAAGAAAACTTTTGTTGTAGATGCACTCTCAAAAAAGGATGAGGATGTGGAAGCATTGTTCTGTGCTATTTCTATTATCCAACCAGATTGGATAAATGAAGCAAGGGATGAATGGAAGAAGGACAAAGAAGTGTGGCCACTCATTCAAAAGTTGCAGAATATCCCAATTCAAACAATATTTCCAGAACTTGAAGAGGAAGGAAAAATCATATTGGAACCTGGAGCAGTCACAAAAACAAGAACCCGATAGCTACGAAATCGATCAATTTCAGAGTATCTCATCAAGTGGAAGAACTTACCTGCTGAAGATTCCACATGGGAGGACAAGAATTTTATACAGATGCATCAAGAACTACTCAAGCGTTGAGGACAACACTTTTTGAAGGAGAGGGGCATGTTAGTCCTCTATAATACTAGTGTAACCCCTTATTGTTATTAGTACAACCCCCTTATTATATTTTTGTACCCATGTAGTCCCCATATTGTTATTATTATGCCCCATAGAAGCCCACTATTGTTATTATTGTGCCCTTACATTATTATTGTTATGTCAGCTGTGATTATATTATGACCCCTTAGACTCCTATATATAGAAAGGAGGTCTTGTCATTTGTATCATCCAAGAATTATTCATTTGTGTAATGTAAAGGAGGTTGCCCCCTCAAAGAGGCTTATTTCTAAGGTGTTGATCTATATTTTCTATCTTTTTGTAAGCTGGTTTCATAACAACATCCATCACTTAGGAGCACTGCAGCTTGACATGGATACCAGTAGCATGAACATACCAGTACTGTCGTGTTGACTTGTGTCATGAGTCATGTCAGTCACATTACTACTATGGGCCATACTGTTGTAAATAAATGTAATGTAACGTTGAATTCCAAGCGACCCACATGTAATATGAAGAGCCATGTAAATTTGAAGAGTCAAATAAGTCAAACAGTCATGAGGGAAGTCGAACAGTAACAAGGGCCATTTTTACTCTTGGCTATAAATACCCCTCATTTGTACATGTAAAGGAATTTTCACCATGGCTCCCCTCACGTAGCCTTGAGAGTTTGTAGTCTTTTATTTGAGGAGCGAGCAGCGGCTCCAATGCCCCTCTTACGGGATTAGTGATGTATGGTGTAATGATGTGTCTTGGGACTTTCACTTAATTCAAAAGCTTGATAACATGCTAGCACATTTTCACACATGTATTGTAATTATTTGTAAGACTAATCTTGGAACACTTGTAATGCAAGTTGCTTTAACATGTGTTAAAATAATTGAACTACTTCGGTTTCTCTAATACATATACTTATGAAAATGTGTTGTATAGTTGTTAGCGTTGTCTTTCCCACGGGGGTTTCCTCACCAGACATCAGACAGAACCTTTCCATAAAATTTCTATAACGATCATCACACTCGCACGGACTACTCCGTTGAGTGTTGTACGTGTTATCCCTTCTTGCATGTTGTGGCTGCCGCATCTGTGTGGACTACTCCTCCAGAAGCTACACATGTCTTTTTGTGTTATGTGTCTCTGATAGAGTTGGGATTCTTCCCTTATGACTGGAAACTCACTTCCACTCTCTCCCTCTATGGTGAAACAACCTTGACACAAGTAACACTAGCATTCATCAAGCATGCAAACCTTGAAGACAAAGCAAACCGCTTTTATGTGTTGACAAGAAAGAGCTAAGGAAAACCATTAAGACAAATGGAAATCAAGCCATCATATCGGATGGGAATCCTATACCAAACGGTGTGAGGTCTAGTTGGGACTTCATACCAAGGAAATCCCATGAATGTTGGAGGGTCCAACATCGTCAACATTTCTGGCACTAGAAGGAGGGCCGCTAGTTGTTAGAATGTCCTCTCACACCCACTCATTAATCGTCTGGTCAAGGCAGTAACTCACACACTCTCTCTCTCTTATGTGTGACTCTTAAGTTGGTTACTCCTCACCTCCCATACGTGAACATGAAATTTTTTATCAACACCTCCGCTTCGTCCGTCCCATCACCCGTTAGTTCATGAAAATAGTCAAACTGATCCCTGGAATACAAGTTTTTCCATACGCATCAAGAAAGGCAAAAACCACTCCCACATGAGTTGTTGTATCATCAGTGGAAGAAACAGTTCTTACCACACTCGAAGGTATGGAAAACGTTGTTGAGAATGGAGAGGAACCTCCAGTATTTTGACAGGGAGAACGAGACACCCTTGTGATCTTGGGCTCAGATTCTGGTATAGGAGGTAGAGGAGAAGGCAATAGAGGAGGTGGAGGCGGAGATGAACCAATAGACTCAGAACCGAAACCATAAAATTCTGAAGAAGAAGAAGACATGGCTGACCAAAATCTAGAATGGATGACTCGGGTACCATTGGCTCTCCCAGGTGATTTTCATCGGATGCCAAATCAGTCAGATAGAATGCTCACAAAGTTTGACCTTGACAGCACAGTGAAGGTAGAATATCACTTGGACAGCTTCTACCTACAACTGGAGACACCCGAGGTATGGTATGATGACGTTGTATGTAGATTGTTTCCGTGTACCTTGGATGGTTGCACAGTGGTATGGTATCATAGCCTTCCTACCAACTCCATCCATAATTGGGGTACGTTCAAACGCATGTTTCTCGAAAAATTGGTTGATGACAAGACCCCAGCCATGTTGCTCAAAGAATTGGGAAGCCTGAATATGGAGGGGAAATAATAGTAAAATATTTCAATCAAAGGTTTCTACGCATTTTGAACAAGTTTGTAGTAGACACGAAGCCTCATGACTCCATCACTATCGACTACTACATGTCTGCACTGCTAACTAGCATTGCATAGTTCGTCAAGCGAGCTGTGAAACCAACATTTTTAGAAAACCGCAAAGAGGCAATCCTTGTAGAGAAGGACCTGCGCGTGATTGGAGTCATCAAGGATGATGAACGAATGAAGGACTCCAAAGATGTGAGAAGGAAGCCCTAGGCTACGGCGAGAAAGGGTAAGGACAAGGAAACATGTGACATTGAAAACCTTACTCGACTTGTCAAGAACGTGACAACGGAAGTGTCTGAGCTCAAACAACGTACAGTGGACACATCTGCGAGTAGTCGGCCGCCCAAACAAAGACAAGGAATCATGTCATGAGGCAGCAACCACTTCTCGAAAAAAACTGTGCAGAGCTCCAACCAACGTTCTAGTTAGAACGGTCTACGAACAATGAATTTTTCTCATTTCATGAAGATAAGCACCGGGAAGGGTCTTTTTCGAACTAGAAACGACTTGCAAGCGCAGTATGCAACCATATAACAAACATGTCGAGCAGTACGCAGGGGAAGTCGAGAGACACAGATGATGATGAAGATGTTGCACCTAATGAAGCCTCAAGTACTAGGCAGGTGATTAGCATGTATCAATGCTCGTAAGAAGCGCAGAAGAAAAACACTGAGAAGCAGCCCCCAAAGAAAAATGATTGTTACAATATCAGAAGTAAAGGGGCTCCCCTTATAGTTGGGGAAATGAAGCAAAAACTTGAACTGGTGAGGAAGCTTGATCCACCAACCGACCAAAAGCATAAAACACAAGGCAAGCGAGGGAAGACAACGGTGTATAAGAGTACATCCATGAGCAACAAATTGCATAGCACTCTGCCGAAAAACATGAACATCAGTCTAATCCCAGAAAACTCGGTGATTCTACCTGCCCTTGATTACAATATTGTGGAAGATATGAAGAAGACTTGTGCAAACATCATTTTGTTTGAGTTAACTAAAATTCAAGGACAGTGTGACATCCTGCTGCGTGCATTGGGGCAGATAGCTACGAGCAACGCAACCTCTACCCGCAAGGGAGAAAGCACATCTCTCGAATCACTCACAACTATGCTAAACACACTCTGAATGGAAGAAGAAAACTTTCTTTTCCCTCCATTCTTGCTATCATTTTAAATCTTCAACTATAATTTTCACAATTTTTTGGGTTATTCTAGCGCATCAGTCAATGTCATGCCACTCTACATTTCTAAGAATATCAATGCGCAATGGAGCAAGACATCCACACAGATCATCCAACTCAATCAGAAATGCATATACACCAAGTTGATAGGACATTACAATTTTATGGCACTTCCACCGCAACGATTTTGGGCAGTGAGGAGCAACACATATCCTTAAAGACGTGCTTCTAATCCATTGAGGGATAAATAGAATAGATGCATGATGTGTTGAGGTGTATTCCCATAATAATGAAAGTATGGTTTCTCTCGTATGTCAGTTTGGCATGTTATTCTCTTCTTTCCTTATATTAGTGCTTTCTCTATATTTTCAATATTATACTTTTCTTATTACTTTGATGGAATAGTATTCAATAGGCACGTGTTAATGCTCCCTCCACTAGTGGGTAGGGGCAATGAGAAAGCAATTGTGTTCAAGTTCTGAATTTCCAGAGAGCTATATATATATATATATATATATATATATATATATATATATATATATATCTATATAGATAGATAGATAGATAGATAGATAGATAGATAGATACGGAAGGCCAGATAGAGGACAAATAGCATTGATTGAAAATTAGTAAGTTTCGGCCAGCCATTGGTGAACTTCGTGATGTAATCATCCAACTAAATCATGACAACCGAGTTCACCAGTGCATAAACATTTTTGTTATGGACATACCGGAAGCATATGGCCTACTGCTTAGTAGAGACTAGCCTAGCAAGCTGAACGGATACTTTGCTATAGACGGGTCCCACATGTGGCTTCCATACAAGGGAAAAATAAATCAAATCCAGGTGTGATCTGAGAGATACATGAGGCGCAATGTCACTCCTATCAATGGCAAGAATGAACCACTGGGCTTCGCAGAATTAATCTTTGGAAACTACCTTTTGGAAACAACTTTGGGGTGTTATCTCGCACGGTCAGCTCTAACCCTACCAAACACACAGTTGGGTCTCCTTCCTTTTCCAACTGATGGAAATGAAACCTATACAATGCATTGTAACAATATTAGTAGTAGTAGTAGCAGTAGCAGTAGTAGTAGTAGTGCAAGTACATCGAACGGTCTGTGTACAGATGAGTTGTGGACCATGTACTTCGATGGATCAAAGGCATAGGATCGCTCTGAATCCGGGTGTGTCTTTATTGAACCAAATAATAGGAAGAATTTGATTTCAATCCACTTGGATTTCGAGTGCACAAACAACATTTTTGAATATGAAGAACTTGTGTTGGGCTTGCAAAACTCCATTAGCCTCAACGTGGTTGCACTCAAAGTTTAGGTGATTCAGAAATAGTGGTATGGAAAGTACGTAACACCATATATTGTTTATCACCTCATCTCAAAAGTTACTAGCAAGAGGTATGGCGACTGATCTCTAACTTCCATGCATTTAATATCATTGTTGTACCAAAAACCTGTAATGAAACCACCAATGCTCTAACAAATGTAGCTTCTAGAATGTCACAGCTTAGGGATAGATTTACTATTGAAATTTTGTATAGGCCTTCTATCCTAGATAACATGACTAATTTATGCGTGTTTGATGATAATTAATAGATACTACATTTCATGACCAACGTTGATATCTTCAAGGATGCAACGATTGCCGAATTCCTTTGGCTATGTTTGGAAATGGAAATTCCAAACGAATGATTGCTTTGCATACAGGAAGTCTTCTTAACCTTGATTTCGTCTGACATTGTGTGGATATGTGATATAGTCATAAACATGCATTTGGCATGTGTATTAGCTAGTTTCTAAGTTATAGTTGGATCTTTTAAGGGAATTGGATTCCCTTGAGAGATAGTATGTATGTGTTCAATTACAAGGCAACATATTTGGCACAACAACGTAAGGTAACTAGTATGATGATTTATTTATTTAAGCATTGACAGTTATGTGTTTATGGCAGTATGATGTAGGAAATGCATGGCAAAAGAGATTGTCATGAAATCTCAAAGAAGGTTCAAATTGAAATTGTCCTTGGAAGCAGTGGGAACCCATGGGGATTGAGTCATGGTGGTCGTTGCTATTCTAGTGCTTTCGGTGTTTTGTGATTTGTTTGTGTTTGATTTGAATTTTTTTCTGTCTAGTGCATGGTCATGCCACTTTCTTTGTGGTGTCATATTGCTATTGTTTTTCATGGTTTTTCTTCTTGATTTTTTTTTGTTCTTACCTTTTATGTTTTAAGGGTCTTAAAAATTTGTTGAGGAAGGAGAAAAGTTAATGGAGCTCAGGGAGAGATGAATGAATCCCAATAGGTAATGTAAGACTTGGTTGAAGATCGGTGCATGAATACAAGATAGTTGAAGGCAAGAGTAGGACAATTAGTTTGATTGGTTGGGTCCATTGGGATAAATGGATGATGGTAGGATAGTCCTGAGAAAGGTAACAGGAAAGGTAAAGTGAATGGATTTGATTTGTCAAATGTCTTGGCTATGTTGGGAAATATTGCACTTAATGTTGTGTATGCATCCATGGATAAAGGGAGTTATCTTAACTTTAACCTTATGATATATGGTAATTATGTTGTGATCATGATTTTGTTGATGTATTTATATGCATATATGTATGTATGTATGTTGCTGTCAGCAGCGTCATCAATAATCGTGATAGTTTTGTGTTAATGTTTATATGCATGTATGTATGTATGTATGTCGTTGTCTTATAGGGTTGTTAGGGATCATTCTTGTGGAGAAATGATTAATTATGTATGTGAATGGCATGAAGAGGTTCCTAGTTTCATGAGGAATAAAGTGGGAAGAGTAGCCCTAACAGATCTATGAGGTCAGTATTAGGTGGACATGAATTGATATTATGTGAGTATACTATGTCTATGTTTATGTTATGGACATGCTATGTTGAGGGATACATCAGTGAAATGAAAGCAATGTGATCTACGACATGTTGGAACAAGCATGGATTGTGGAAAGACGCTAGAAGCAAGGCTGCTTGGTAGAGTTAGTGTTTGGTTTATGCATGTGCAGTACTATTGTTGTGTATATGTTATACATGGTGCACCTGTGATATGTGCATGTTGTGTTGTGTATATATGGTGATGCGTACATGTTGTGTATGTGGTGTTGTGTACATGTCGTGCATGTGGTGTTGGGTACATGTGGTGTTAGGTACACATTATGCAGGTGTTGTTGTATACATGTGGTGTTGTGTACACGTTGTGTGAGTGGTGTTGTGTACATGTTGTGCAAGTGGTGTTGTGTATAGGTGGTATTGTGTACATGTTTTACATATGGTATTTTGTGTGTGTCATACACGTTGTGTTGTGCACATGTGGTATTGTGATGCTTACATGTGATTTATGATTTTGTTTATGATAGTTTTGTTTTTAGCTAATGAGATGTGATATATTTATACGTGATGATTTGATCAAATAGCTAGTTTGACTTATTGTGACAGGAAGTGAATAGAATTACAAGTGTACCTCATTAACTAGCTACTCAGGAGGTACAATGTGGACTTATTTCAATTTATTTTGAATCTAATGGAAATTATGTGCTTGGTACAGGATATCATGGGAATGCCCAGTTTGAGTGATTGGAATTAGCCATCAAAGAATGTTAGCAGCAACAATGAAATGAATTAGAACTAGCAGCAGTATGTTGGTAAAGCAGTTCAGGAGCAGAGCCATTGTGGGACACTGACACCCAATAGTGTTCATTGATTTCCATAAGCATGTTATGACTAGCATGATGGTTTTTAGGAAGGTATATGCCTTGGTTTTTGGACCTTCCAATGTGAGGAAACCTTTCCAAGGGAGGTGTCTCCAGAGGAACTACGTAGTAGAGCAGGGGATGCACGCAAAACTTGGAAGGTGTGTGACTGCATGGAAGGGGGTGACATGATTACCCGAGGGACTATGTAGTAGATAAAGGAATGCCAAGAAATACATTTGTTTTTGTCATTAGCATTTCCATATGGAATCATAAGCACATTGGGAGTGTTCCCTGGAACAATCAACCGATAACTATTTACTGAGAGGACAAGTGGCATAGGATCATAGTGCTAGGTATTGGACATAGGTTTGAATTTGGTAGTGGATTTTGGACTTCCGATGAAGGAGGTGAATCCTGGTGCTAATTTTGAGGTTGGAAGTGTGAGCCTCTGGATTCCCTTGTTGCTGATACGAGCATTGTATCCTTTTATTTGTTAGTTATAGAAATTGTGCATATGTGTATATTATTGTAAATAATGTATTGAGTTTTGATTATAAATCTCCATAGAAAATATGTTTATTTGTTAGTTGAAGCAAATGTGAATGTGTATATGTGTTGCTATTATAAATATCGTAATGAGTTGTTTTATAAAGCTCTAACAAATAGTATGTTTGTCATGTTTCAACAGTTATCATTCTAAATACTACATTGAGTTGTGTTATAAAGCTCTATGGATAGTATGTTTCATTTCAACAGTTTTCTAGTTTTATAGGTGTCATTAAACATCGAGGACATTGTTCTCGCAAGGGGGGGGGGGGGGGGTTTGTAATAGCCCCTGGTTGAATTTCCATGTAAAATAATATAAGACCAAGGTCATGGGCAACATATTCTAAGCTAAATGGTGGGAAAAGCATCCTAGTGGGCATCACTTTTGGTTTAATATGGCTAAAGGAAATTGGAAATGGCAATGGTAAAGGCATTAAAAAGGCAAGAGGCATTATTTGGTATTTATTTATGAAAATAATGGAAATGATGAGAAAAGGAAGGTGAAAGGTCATAAGTTTCATGTGAGGAGGAAAATGAAAGAGAATGAAGAAAATAGAGGTCTCATTGATAAAAAGGATTTCGAGGATCAATTCATAGCTTTTGGTCATTTTTAGCTTGGATCTCTCTTCTATTCTCTCACTCTCATACTCTTTGACACTTAGAGTTTTCTTGGAGAAATATTGGAGGAGTGTGGCATACATGGGATTTGGAGAAAGAAGGAAAAGGAAAAGTAGGACAATGCAAGAGGACAGTGGGATCAGTAGCTACAACGGGTTTTCTTTGTAGGTATCGAGGTTCTTGTATGATTTCCTTACTAGTTTTTGCATGCATGATACATGCATGTGGTTTCTTGGTTATGATTTTTCATTGGTATGGAGGATTTCTTGGATTGACAGCAGTTTTTCCTAGCCTTTCAATTTCCTGGATAGTCATGGTGTTGTGGGTTTACCTGTGCTTCTAGTTGGTGCTCATGTTCCTTATGGTTGTGGGTTGAGTTACTAGTTCCTAGAAGCCTTGGTTGGACAAACACTCTAGAAACCCTTTAATAGCTTGGGTTGAGTTACTAGTCCTAAAAGCCTTGGTTAGAAAAATGCTTTGGATCCCTTGTTGAGTGGAGTTACTAGTCCTGGGAGCCTTGATTGGACAAACGATCTGGAGCCTGGAAGCAACTGTGGATTGAGTTACTATTCATAGAAGCCTTGGTTGGAACAAATTCTTTGGAGCCTTGGACATCTTGGATGGAGACCAATCTGGTGTTGTTTAGTGATGTTCGACTACGAGCTAGAATCATTAGTTGAGGGTTGAGGTGGTTTGGCCTCTGGAAGATCTGTTTTTCTTTTTCATGGATTATTCCATGAGATCCCACATTCATGCTTGGAATATGACATGGGGATGATTGGTTTAAAGAAATATTTGGTTTAGCCAAATCTATGGTCGGGTGGTACGTGGAAGTCCCTGACTTGGTTCACATTTTCATATGTTAATAAGAGGTCTTTTCTATTATGATTCATGTATATATGTATTTATTATGATCGTGATATTATGGTTGAGTTTCTATCGTTTATATGTTGGTTATTTGTTGGTTTATATTTTGTTTATATGTTAGTTATTTGTTGGTTTATATGTTGGTTACATGTGTGTAATTAGATGTTCTTGACGGTTCTCAGATAAGTATGAGATCCCTATGATCATATGTGTATTTATGACTTGTACATTTCATGTTCATTCTATCGTTTATATGTTGGTTATTTGTTGGTTTATATGTTGTTTATATGTTAGTTATTTGTTGGTTTATATGTTGGTTACATGTTTGTAATTAGACGTTCTTGACGGTTCTCAGATAAGTATGAGATCCCTATGATCATAAGTGTATTTATGACTTGTACATTTCATGTTCATGATGTGTTTAACATAATGTTTGTCATGGTTAGGCTTGGTTAGGCCATGTCCTTGATCATGCTTTGTGTTAACAGCTCTGTCTTTGTGCCATTTATTGTTTTTTATTGTTTCATCAAGTTCTAGGTAGTGACCTGGAGTCTAGCCCTGAAAAGGTGGCATAGATTTCGCAGTCTTAGGCACAGAACTAGCTAAAAATTACTATAGTTACACCCTTACATTGGTTATGCATGAGACTGGAGGCCTACAGTCGCATGGATGAATGCTTGTACGTGCAAATAGGAGTCCATATCAGTGAAAATGTAAGTTAACTCAGGGTGTGAACACCTTGAATATTGGTTTAGCCCTTGGGGGTCCTGTAGCACCTTAGGGAAGTCAGTAAGGGTTTTTTTTTGTCAAATCCACTTCCTTAAGGTGATCTAGGAGGTTGCCATATCATAGTAACTCTTCATCGTATATTTACCCTAGTGGACCAATAAAATTTCTTAAGTGTCGGAGGATGGTGTTATAGTTTGTTTTTCCATATAAGTTGAACTATTTCTCTAAATAAATCAATGGAACATTGGTTAGCATAAATAAAATGTTATGATATTTGAAAGGTAAGTTGTTTGGTAAAATTAACTCAGCTTCATTCTCCTCTATTTTTTCACTAAATTTTGGATTTGTTGTATTATTTCCTTGAATGCATTAATATTATTTAACATAGATATTTACTCATTTCAAATGAAAAATAGTATCTAACCAACAAATCCCTTTGCATTATGAGATTTTAACCAAAACATTTGATTTAATTCCTTCTAGACTTATAGTGAGCCTTTTGGAAAATCTAAATGGAGATGAGTACATGTGAATCAATAGACATTTGAATTTGTTTATTCATCTTTTATCATACATTCAATTAAATTAAATTTCCAAAATATATGAATTATATTTATGTTCTACCAACAACAATTCATAAATTTATGTTCTACTAACAACAATTCATAAATTTATGTTCTACCAACAACAATTCATAAATTTATGTTCATTGAATGCAGTTACAACTTTCCTTTCCATGTGAGAGCTTAAACTTTCTTCTAAAATAATATGGTTTTCCATTTTATTTAAAATGATAATAATTTTTTGTGCATTTCCAAGTAAATTATTTGCATATTTTTTTCTTTATCTATATTTAGAGTCACAAATACTCAAAAAAAAAAAAAACATATTCTATTCGATGATTTTTTCAATGATTTTTTTGATGATTTGTTTGATGATCCTCAAGGTATTCAATGACTGGCTTGTCATGGCTGAATTTTTTTGATGTATTCACTATGTCAAACCATGACTTCAAATGTGCATTGTCAAACTTGTGTTCAAAATCAGAACATTCATCAATCTGAAAATCATAGGGCAGCACTACCTTGTATCGTTTCGGCTGGAAAAGGTTCTCAAAGGACTGATTTTGACATTGGAAATTGTGGGACTGAATTTGAATCTCTAAGGCTTCAATATCTTTCTCAATTTTTTCAACAAATGATTCTAAAAAATAGCTCTTCTCCTTAGAGCATTTGCATAATCTTAAATACTTAGGAAAAAAAACCAAGAAAGCTTCTTCCACTTGATCATCATCAAACATATCAAATACTCTCTGAAACCTTCAATAGAAAAAGTATCTTCAACATACCTTGTCATCTTGATTGGCTAGGCAACTGGATGTGCACTTTAAACTCTAATTTTTTGGATAGTGGGGTCAACATAGAGGTTCTGAACTCTGGATTGTTTGGAAATGGAGTTGTTTAGTGAATAATGCACAACCTTCTTGTGTTTGATCATTGTTCATCATCAATAATCAAATATGAAACTTGATGGTTCTTTACCTAGGAGGATGGAACCTTTCGCTCCCCGGAAGAGCGCAATTATGTTACCACTTCATAATTCCTTCAGGCTAAGGAGAGGAACCCAAAAGTAACCAAAAACCACTTTCAAATTAAAATCTATCCCTTCTAGCTTCAAAGAAAACTCTCTTTGTCCAAATCTTCAGTCACTTAGATATTAGGCTAGGTATGGAGATCAGGTGGGGATAGGTTTCAACAATTTGATGGTATGGAAGAGAGAAAATCCATTGGTCATGGAGTCATGTTAAATCGATTTATTTTCCAGTGAGAGGATGAAGGGACGAGGGATATTTCGAAAAGGGGAAGGTAGGCGGTCCTTCTAGTGTTTCCAATTAAATTTGTTGTAGAAGGGTGAGCAGAGGAATGGTCGAAAAATGGCATATAAAGCATCTAACTGAAGTATGAGTTCTAAATGTCATTAAAGAAGAAAAACATTAATTGTTCAGTAAGCTATAACAGAGCACTTTTACAATGAGTTCTAAGATAAATCCTTGCTTAACCAAATATGAAGACATACATTCAAGAATGATGATAACAAGAGAAAAAACTTACAATACAAGAGATCACATCACCATTATAAACTGACACATGAATCCTTTTAAAATCAGACCTCAATCTTCTTCATTCACTGAACTATATATATATATATATATATATATATATATATAATAAAAAATTAAAAAATAATAATAATAATAATAAATTTATATATATATCAGAAAAGTACAATGCACAATGTTTTTTCTTCTAAACCCTGACCAACCAACCTTTTGCACACTGAAATTCATGAAATATATACAATTATCTAATCCTTGTACGTAGGGGGTCAAGCTCAACCATTTCCCCAAAGATAGAATCAGTTACATTAAATTTGGAACTACCTAATAAGAAATAGGGATCGAATTTATGGAAAATAGGGGTCAAATATTAGATCATATATCTTGAATCATGTCAGATATTAAAAAACTGAAGGACATATTTTAGATGATATTTTTCTTAAGATAAACCTCTCTCATTTTTCGAAAATTATTCTCCAACTCCTCGAAATCCTCACCCAAAGATCATGATTAAAACATGAAATGAGGAAATTTGAAAAATAGGCTATAAAGATTCATTAGACTCTTCTAATATATAACACATGTTAATAAATAGAAGGACAGTTTTGTAATCTAGCTCAATTTTGACAAAAACCTCTTTTTCATTATCAAAATTCATCTTCAGTTGGTCAAAAACTTATCTTTAAGTTAACTGCTAAAAGAGTTAAAACACAACAGATCCCTTGCAGAAATAGCATAACAAGTTTCTTTTTCATATTAGATGATCAATGCTTGAATGTTGATTTTGCAAGACAATTAAGGACACTTTTCATAACCATGAGAATCAATTTCATGAGGTTTGGATTCGAATTTGAAGGTCAAATCGTTGACTATGTGGATGCACAACGCATTCATTGTGCTACCTCAAAAGCGCAATGAATTCATGATTTGCCTGATTATGATCACCTCCTAGGCTTCTGAATGTGTCACAGAGATGGAGAATAACCCTTGAAACATATGACACTTGTCAAGACACTTATGTTCATAATGTAAACTCCCATCCTTGAAAATAATCACCAACAGTGGAAGCGCAACGTGAAAGCGCAACGAATTTCATTTGCATGTTCTTAACCAAGTGTTAGTGTCTATGGCTTAGGAAAATAGTTTTTTGATGATTCTAGAAGTCTTAGAAGCCTCCTTGAGCCCCATACATAATAAATAGCACAAAAACTCTTATCTTCTACTCAATTTTAATGCTTTTTACAGTAGCGCAGCATTCAAGTTTATGAGGGTTATGAGATTTTATGGTAATTTTTCCCAACTACTAAAGATGAAAGACAACATACAATGTGAATTATCTTAGAGAAGATAAATTTGGAACCTGAGAGTGATCGTGGCACAAGAAATCCACATGTTGGTGCATAGATTGTCTTGGTAACTAAGGACAACCTAAGACCACATCACTGAGGATCCTAGATCCTCCCACTCTATGTGATAAGGGATGGCCTCCCTTTCACCACAAGGGGTAATCCGTGGTGATAATGTAAATTAAATGGTCGTTGTAGAATAATGTAAATTAAATATATAATCTAATTAGGCAAATAAATAAGGCCAATTTATATATATGATACAAAGAGGTATAAGGTGTGAAGGTCTAGGTGGGAGAGACCTATATGACCTCTGGTGAATGATTTCAAAACGTAACTTTCATTATATAACATGAAAACAAAATCACATTAGAACTAAAATAAAGGAAAATAAATGGTTAGAGATAAAGGAAAAACAATTAAATATTAGTTATGCTTATCTCCCATTTATGGTAACCCATCATAGTGCTAAATGTGATGCAATATAATATCATGTATTCTTATTAGGCATTCACTCAGCAAAGAAAGGTATAAGGACAAGATCATCTTCCAGTAATGTATATATTGGGCAACAAACTAACCCTACATAGACTGCAAATAGACAACCACCTACATAAGTTGCAAATAGACAACCCCGATCAAGTCGCTGCATAATCCGGTTCACATATTTTGAGATATAAGCATATGAGATAAATGAAAATTTAATGACAAAGGAAACAAAAAGAAAAGGAATGAAAGAAAAGGTAAAAACAAGAAAATATTAATGTGAAAATTGTTAGCCAAGCTTAAACCATAATATGTGCACTAGGTGCAAGCATATCATTTATTTTTATCTAGCCTGTAAACAAAAACATTTAACAGTAAATGTTGTGACAGACATTGAACAGAAAAGAAAATTTCATAAAGCAAATAAACAATTCTGCAATCACAATGGAAATAAGAGTTATTTAAACAAAAGTTCAACCTTCAATTATCGTAACTCATAATTGATCATCTAGCATTTATGTTGATAGTATAAATATCGGAGCATTAAAACCAAACAATATAATGTGCCTCAGATTTAGTTCTCTATGATTAGAAATCAAAAAAGAAGAACAGAAAGAACATGCACTATTGTAAATAACATTTACATGAGATCTTGTAATAGAACATAAATGTCGAGCATTGGGAAATTCTATCAACAATAAAACTTATAAATATATAATCAGATTAGATAATAAAAGTGATTCATATAATTGATCACGTCAACTATCTAAACCATTGTTACAACCCATCACATGTTCAGAAATTAAAATAGAAGGAAAATACAAAAATATCAAAATCAGATTATATAATAAAGGGTTACAAAATACATGTTCAGAAATTAAAATAGAAGGAAAATACATAACTATCAAATTCAAATTATATAATAAAGGGTTACAAATTCAAATCACCCAGCCTTTTTCCCCTCTCAAATGAGAAAATAGGGGTTTTATACGAAGTTTTTGGTAACTATTTCACGTAAATGTCTAAAAAAATATAAATAAAATTTATTTTTAAGGATTTTTTGTGAAGGGATTTGGAATTCCTTCATGCACTCTTTAAATTTGAACAAAGTAATAATATCCTCCTTAGTTTTAAGAATAATTCTTCAAATCATTAGCTGAAATATTAAATTTATTTTTAATTGGTTCCTTGGATCCACAAATGGACAAATGGTTGTAACGGTTTCCTTGTATAATCCTTCATTTCATACTTTTATAATATAGCCCAAGTCATAGTCATTTGGTAGTTAATCATGTATAGAACAAGCGGAAATTAGGATTAAAACAAATAAACAAATATATGAATAAAATTCCTAAATTTTCCTCATTCTTTAAGTTTGCTCCTAAAATTGTTAAGGAAAAATCTGAATGTAAACATTATTCACATACCTCATGTTCTTGAAAAAGTTGTGGTAAAAATCCTCTTCATCTTTAAGTGACGCAATATTTTTCGAAGGGTAAAATTCCAAAGAAATAAACAAGTTTTAAATAAACCTTGAATATTGAAAACACATTCACCTGTGCACTCAAATTATTTTTAGATTGAAGAATTAATTTCTTGTGGATGTAATGGTGTCTTTCATAGGAAATTGTCGTAAACTCTTAAAATTTCAACAAAATCATAAGACATTCTCTTCTCCATGGTAAAACACTGTAAATAACTTCAAACTATAATAACATCTCAAGTTCTGGAGCGGACTTGTGTCACTGGAGTCTATCTCGTTTACATTAAATGCCAGATATCCTCATCAACCTGCAAATGAAGCTCTAGTTCCTAAAATATTTTTGGCATGTATGAATTCGGGCATATAAATATAAACCCTCACCCAGAAAATTAACAAAAATATTTCTAAGAAATGAATTTAAGGCGAAGAAAACCCTAAACTCATTTAAGGTGAAGAAAACCCTAAATTTCCTAGCTAAGGTGTAGGCTTAATAAAACTTAGGGATTAGAGCCCTTTTCAACAAAAGGTTGAGATGTTATATCGGTTAGAATAGGTAATGATTTAACGATTCTCTTTCCCCCGATAAATCGCATCTACTAATTTTGTTTTGAAAGAAGGGTTTTGAAAGAAGGGTTGACATTTCATATAGCGCGGAAGGTGTTAGGTGAGATAACCTCCCTCCTTTGGCCTCAATGACATTAGAATGACGTGGGGCCTGGTATGTCAACTCAATTTTTAATGCCATAATGTTTAAAATATATATATATATATATATATATTAATATGGGATTTATTGAAAACTTAATATAAGGTTTATATTTAATATGAATTTTATGAAAAACCTAATATAAAGTTTTTGAAGCTTGTGTTCATTTTAATAATCATTTCAATATTTATTTATTTTTTTATCGTTAATACTATGCTACTTCTATTATTTACATAAACACGAAAAACAGTTACAGCCAAGAGTTCATGTCGCCAGAGGCCAAGGATGGCACTCTGGACTGATAGTGCTCAAAAAAACTACCCACGCAAGGGCACCATTACTGAGACGGATTACCCACGCAGGGGCCTTAAACCTTTGGGGAATAGAAAAAGCAGAATTAGTCATCCCACGCAGGGGCGAAAGAGAGAAAAGGAAGTTCTTCAGCGAGATCCCTCGCGAGGGTGTGGATAAACACTGAACTATATAATTCTCAAGCCAAGCAAAGACATCCAAGACATATATTGAGCCATTGAAATGAGTGTGACAGTTCACAAAAAAACCTGAGCATTGTCTGAGGGCAGGAGCTTGATCGAGCGGACGCCTATTCGTCCGACTCTTCTTCATAAATCCAGTACTCGCCTTCCGGGGGAGGTCCCCAGTCAACCTTGGCCTTACCTGAAGCAGACGCTGGTTGAGTCGATGGTGGAACAACCTCCGGCTCAGGGTGTTCCTCTGACCTTCCCTCAGCAGCCCTGGAGCTTTCGGCGTGATGAACTTGTGCGCGGTGTTGCTCCCCAACGTCCTCTTTCGGTTCCTCCAAGAATAGGACCGAAACATGAGCATTAATGTTGGAATTGCCCTGGGCGCTGCTGAAGGAGAATACCGCTGTTCCAAACGCAGGTAGCGGGGCAGAGCCCGAATCGGGAGTTCTGGAGTCCATAAACTGGTTCGACTGGATGGGGTGTGCTTCAGCCACTTGGTGACACATACAGCGGCAGCAGCGTGAGGGTGGATTGGCAACCGGGGGGCGTGAAGTTCCGCCTCTTCCAGAGCCTCGGCGGCTGATGAGACGCTGTCGTGGCCGAGCCATGTTTTCCTTACTGTTCGATGAGCGCAACAGAGCAGGGGAGAAGGATATGGAGGGAGTGAAACCACCTTCACCCACCTTTGCAACCCTGTACCCACCTCCAATTGCAGAAGGGATCTCTTGAGCCTGAGCTCTGTGAGCTGACGTCCAGAAACCCAATTCCAAAATTCGAACTCGATCCGATGCATAACATTCCATATTCTTGTCATTTTTATGCTTCGTTGGTCTGTCTCGATCCTCGCATGCCATAACTCCCTTCTGAAACAGTAAATGAAGCTTAGTCCCGGCAATGAATTGTCGTCCTTTCGCGCCTCTGCTCTCACGCTTGCCATATAGGGCGGCGGATTGCAGTTAATAACCATATCATACTTGAGGCCGCCCATGGTTACCAGGTGGCGTACCCTCCTCCTCAGTCGTGTCACCCGCATCCGGGTAGGTAGCATCACGTTGGACCAGCTTATCTAATTCCTGAGCCTGAGCATTGTCTGTTATGATGGTCGAGGTTCCTGTGAGGAGAATATGATCATTATCTGCCCCTATGTTGGCTACAAGGTCGGCGACCTTGTTGCCTTCTCTTTTTGTGTGAGAAAAGGAGATTGCCCTGTTGCTGCGAAGGGCTTGTTCGATGGCTTCTAATCTGGCTGCCAGTCTCCAACTGTTTGAGATTTTTTTCGCTTGAGAGCCATTCTGCATTCTTTTAGCCATGTTTATAAGAATCTGGGAGTCTCCTTCCACGATCAAGGGCTGTAGATTGAGGTTTCCAGCTAAAAGGAGTCCTTGCCATAATCCTTCAATTTCCGCCGAGTTATTGGTGTCCCAGCCCAAGGATCCCAAGTATATCTGCAAGGGTGTACCTTCATGATTCCTGAGGATGCCTCCAAAGCCTGCCTTCCCCGGATTACCTTTGGAGGCTCCATCAAAGTTGAGCTTGAAAGAGTACTTAGGGGGAGCGCTCCAAGTATCTTTGTTTGTACTGCCGCTTGTGGAAGTACTGTTCCTGTGTTGTGTTTGAGGAATGATCAATTGCCAGTTGCTTAGAATACCTTTTTCAATGTCTAGAGAAGGAAGATCTTCCGTTGTCCAGGAGTGAAGTATCAGCGTCTCATTCAGGTTCCCACATAGTTTGATCCAAACTTCTTCGGTCCTAGAGCTCAGATTTTTGAAAATCCGTTTGTTCCTTTCTTTCCATATACTCCAGGAAATGAGACCAGGGAGCAGGTTCCACAAACAATTGAGGAGTTCGCTCTTATAAGGGTTCTGCGGCCAGTGCCTTAGGGAGTCCGTTATGTCGTTCTTTGTTCTGCATCTTTTTTGACATCTGAAGCCCGCCTTTTCCCACAGTTGATTGGCTAGGGGACAGGAGTCCAAGAGGTGTTGAAGCGTTTCCTCATTTTGACAACAGTTGGGGCATATCGATGGTCCGTGGAAATTCCTTCTCCTTAGTTTATCCCAGGTAAGGATTCTTTTGTGACCGACCAGCCACAGGAAGTAGGAGATTTTGGGCCATGAACCAAAACCCCATATTTTGCTCCATATAGGATCAGAGGGGATATTATTGTTACAGATTATCTTGTAGGCTTCTGAAGTGGAGAAGTCGCCTTTTGGTCTGTATCCCCATCTCAAAATGTCGTTTCCTTCGTCATATCAGACTCTTCTTTTGTCAAGCTCCTTCTCCAAATCCCCTGTATCCTGCAAGTTAGTGGTGATAGCCCAATGATTTCCTTGTTTCCATTTCCTGAATCCGTGCTCCATCTCTTGCCTCCAGTAGTAATGGATCTTTTCTTGCTGCTGCTCCTGCCTAACATGATCCAGTGGTAATTGGAGAGTGTGGATAAGCTTTGGCATCTGATTCCATGCATCTGTCCAAAACCTTGCTGTTTTGCCATTCCTAACCTCCCAAAAACTGTGTTGTTGTATTAACTGGTAGTGTTGTTTGGCCGCATTCCAAATTAGCGAACCTTTTTCCGTGGGAATAAACCGGATGAGCTCCTCCGGGGGTCTGTTATTGGCATATTTAGCCGTCCAGATCCTTGCCCAAGGCTTTTCTGGATTAGTGATCCAGTGCCACCATATTTTGGCACTCATGATGGCATTACTATGCTCTGGGTCTCTCAGCCCAATACCCCCTTTTTCCTTTGGTTGACATACTGTAGGCCATTTGACCAAGGCCCATTTCCGATTAGTTGCCGACCCTCCCCAAAGAAAGCTGCGTTGAAGCTGCCTGATTCTTTTTAAGACCCATTTGGGTGCCGCAAGGATTGAGAATAGGTACAGAGGCATTGCCTGAAGGACTGACTTAATGAGCACAACCCGGCTGGCTAGGTTGAGAGATCTATGTGTCCAAAGGTTGAGACGAGATTCCATTTTCTCTATGAGGGTTCGCCAAGCGGAATGCTTTAGAGCTGAGGCTGTGAGAGGGGCGCCAAGGTATTTTGAGGGAAGGGAGGCGGCAGGGAATCCAAGGATGCGAGTAACAGCTGATTTAACAGGAGGAGGCGTATGAAAAAAGAATATCTGCGATTTGGCACAATTTACATCCGTGCCAGAGGCTGCAGCAAAGTCATTGAGCAGGGATTTGAGGCAAGTGGCTTCCTGGGCTGAAGGATAACCAAAAAGCATGGTGTCATCAACGAATTGCTGATGGGAATTGGCCGGGGTGTTATGAACTGAAAGACCCTTGAGCTGGTGAGATTGAAGAGCTTGTTTGATATGACGGCCTAGCCCTTCTGCCATGAGAACGAATAGGAAGGGAGATAGGGGATCCCCTTGCCTGATTCCTCTTGATGGTTTGAAGGGCCGAGAAGGGATGCCATTCACAAGGATGGAGAACTGAGTGGAGTTTATTAGGCTCATGACCCAGCGGATCCACATGGAGCTAAAACCAAAAGCTTTTAGCATTTGCTGTATGAAGGTCCAGCTGAGTTTATCAAAAGCTTTAGAAAGATCTAGTTTAAGAAGCATACCTGCCTGCTTTGATTGCTTGAGGGAGTGTATGATCTCGTGCGTGAGGAGAATGCCGTCCATGATTTGTCTGCCCTCCACATAGCCCGACTGTTCCTGAGATATGAGCAGCGGTAGCAGAGGCTTCAGCCGATTAGCCACCACTTTAGAAATGACCTTGTATATCACATTACAGAGTGCAATCGGCCTGTATTTGTCAGGCGTGATAGCGTCCTCCTCCTTGGGGATTAGGGCTATAAAGGTTGTGTTGAGAGAGGGCAACATCCAGTGGAGGGCTCTCGATTCTTCCACAATTTGCCATACCTCTTGTTTAATCAGCTCCCAAAAGGTATGAAAGAACGTGGAGGTAAATCCGTCTGGTCCAGGTGCCTTTCCTTCTTTGAGCTGGAACATCGCTTCATCCACTTCCTGAGGCAGTATTGGGCGGAGGAGAAGTTCATTGTGTTCTTCCTTGATGATCCTAGGCACATTGTTAGTAATTTTTTCAATTGCTAGCCTTCTGTCTCCCTCCGGCTCTTGAAGGATCTGGTTGAAGTGATTGCGAAATTCTTCCTCTATTTCCTCATGCTTTTCTATTTTCTCTCCTCCTTGCTTTTGGATAAACGGGATGTTATTGTGCATTCTTCTTTGAATGGTGGTTCTGTGGAAGAATTTGGTGTTGCGTTCTCCTTCCTTCAACCATCTTATTCTGGACTTTTGTTTCCAGTAAACTTCCTCCTGCCTCTGCCTTTCCTCAAGCTGTCTGTGGATGCTTCGTTCCTGTTCCAGGGTCCCTTCAGTGTGTCCCCCTGTGATTATTTTCTGATGGAGGTCCGCCATTTCCCGATTGAGATCTTGCTGTGCTTTGAAAATATCTCCAAAGGTTTCTCTGTTCCATCGCTTTAAGTGGCCTTTAAGGTACCGGAGCTTCTGTTGGAATATATACATTTTAGACCCTTCTGGAGGAGTGAAGGAAGTCCAAGTGGTTTTGACGAAGTCTTTGAACTCAGGGTGCGTGAGCCAGAATCCTTCGAAGCGGAAGGGTCTTCGCTTTTGATCACCGGGTCGCTGCCATTGAAGAGCGATCGGCCAGTGGTCCGAGCCAGTATGCTGAAGAATTGCGGCTGTAAAGTCTCCTCCCAGGTGAATCGCATTGTCTGAGATAAGGATGCGATCTAGTTTGGATGCGATTTGGTGTTTTCCGGCTCTGCGATTGCTCCATGTGAACGTTCCATTACAGAAGGGCACATCTATGAGGGAGGCGTTTTGAATGAAATCCTTGAAGTGGGTGGTTTCTTGTTCCAGCCTGTTTCTCCCCCCTATCTTCTCTTCTAGCTTGGTGATCATGTTAAAGTCCCCTCCAATTATCCAGAGTGGGTGCCTTCTGTTATTGTTCAATGCTTCGATGGTGTCTAGAAGTGCTATTTTGCTTCCTGTGTCCTGTGGGAAGTATACATTTGAGAGATTGCCATGAACATTCGTGCCCAAAATATGGAAGGCTGCCTGTATCAGGTGATGAGAGGCATGGAAATCTGAGAGGTCTATTGCTTGAGTATTCCATGCAATGGCTAACCCCCCTGACGCTCCCGATGCATCTACCGCAACTGAGCGGCATCCTGGCCAGGCCTTTGTGAGAATACTGCCTAAAGTAGTACTATTACATTTGGTTTCCTGGAGGAAGCATATTTGCGGCTTCTCCATTTTAATCATGTTTTTCAGCATTCTAAGTTTCCCTGGGCTGTTAAGCCCCCTTAAATTCCATGAGACTAGCTTCATAGATCAACTATTTGCAGTGGGTTTGTAGTACTTTGTCAGTTTCGCATACCTGCCTGAGTCTAGCAGGAGTTTCCCAATCTCAATAGTTCTCTGTAGATCTGTTTTCCTTCCTCTCTTTTTGGTTTCCTTTGGGGGTTGGCTTCCATCCCACTGGCTTCCTGGTTGAATCCCTAGTTGTTGCTGCTGATAAGCTCTTGAAATAACTACCTCCAGCTTATTAAGTTGGGATTCGGATATGCTGTCATATGCTTTCGTTTTGCATGCTAGCTCCAGTTCTAGAATGTCCAGGCCATGCAAGTCTATGCTTTCAGGTTCTTCTTCCATCGGTTGCCCCTGACTGCCCTCTTCCTCATTTAACTTTGAGCTAGAGGGAGGATCTAGCTTTCCATCCACATCCATTTCCTTGTCTTTCTCTGCCTGTTCCTTCCTATCTCCGGAGGGGAAGTCATGGATGATCTCGGGGGAGCGGCGCTTGGGGGAAGAGGCTGGGGGCGGAGGGGGGGCGGAGGAAGATGGCTGGGACGGGTGGGAATCAGAGATCGGGGGAAGATCTTCGGAGGACTGAGCCAGGATTTCGAAACTATTCTTAGATGCTTGGCCGCTAGTGCTATTTAGCTGGGGCTTTTGCCCATGAGAGGGTTTCTTGTGCGCTCGCTTTCGGCTAGGGGCTTTAGTGAAGCCATCTTGGGTAGCTGTGACCGAAGGGTCCTGAGACGTGGCTTTGGCATTCAAGGGACAATCACGGAAGAGGTGCCCAAGAGCATGGCATCTCCTGCAGCGGAAGGGCACATGCTCATAGTCCAAGGGTTGGATCCACTCTTCGTCCCAGTGGGAGAGACTTACCGATTCTGGTAATGCTTCATTCAGCCGCATGAAGACGCATATGCGAGCATATGAAATGAATCTGCGCAGTTTGGTCTCTTCTGCTGTCCTGATGTATTCCCCTAGTCCATTTCCAATATTCCTGAGTATATCCTCGTCCCAATATTCGTCTGGAAGTCCATACATTCTGATCCAAACTGGTGCCCAGGTGAGGTCTTCCTTATCCGGGTTGAATCTTGGTATCCAGTCTCTCATGTACAAGCCCGCTGCATTGAAGAAATGAGGCCCTGTTCCCAGCACCCTGAGTTTGTCCTCAATACAATAAAAAATTACTGTGAAGAAGCCCTTCGGCCCTAGCTGCAGGGTAACGTCTCCTTTCGGCTTCCATTTGGCGGCAATCCACCCATATAGGGCTCTTTCCGTTGGCCAGAACCCTATGAACTTCCCTATGATGGCATGATCTTTCATGAACTCGATCCGAGCATCTATCTTGTGTCCCGGTAGCTCTATTCTTGGCCTTTCTGCGGCTACTGGTTTGCAGGTAGTTGAGGTTACTTTTGGTGCTTCCTCCGGGTTTTTCCCCTTGTCCTGAGTGACGCTAGCATGGTTTTGTCGTCCTCCTGATTTCTTGTTTTCTTGCTGTGGCCCCTTTCCTTTGTTCAAGATCTCCCCATCAATCGAACCAAACAGGAAAGCCTGTTCCGGGCCATGCTCCATTGGGGAGGGCTCTGACGCCCCCCCCTGCGGCTGTTCCATTGAGCCGGTCTACTGCTGTGCTGTTGCACTATTCGCCAAGGGATACGATTCTGGTTTGATGGCAGAACCTGCGTTGCACAGTCTGCGCCGTCACAGCGTTCAGCGAAACCCTAATCGGCTCAGTCTGCTCTTCTAGTCCAATAATCATTTCAATATTAACACCTTCATTAAATTTAATTATATTTCAAATATTTTTGTTTTTCATTATAAGATCAATGGTGATATTATGTGAGGTAAAAATAGAGATTTAGCATTCATGAAAGTCTATTTTCAATATTCATTACATACGTTCTTTAGGAAATTCAATCCTCCCAACAATACACTAATTAAAGCATAATAAATAATTTGTTTGTGTATCTAATTCCCCCATTTCATGGACAATGTTTCCTTATTTTTAGGGCTCTTAGTTATAGTAATAATAATTTAAGTATGCTTTAACCACATGCACTAGTTCGTGTTATTTAATATTTTAATCATTTGTATTTTGAATTTTTATGTCATATGTAGAATCAAAATAATAATTATGTATTTCATATACATATTTATAATATTGCATTTTTTTAACGTCACTTAGCTACAAGCCCTACTTATTTTTGTTTTTTAATCGCTTCTATTGATTTCCCTTTTGTATTTTAGGGAGCGATTTGTATCATAGGAGCATGATAAGGAGTCAAATGGCAAGGAAACATAAAGCAACACCCTCAAAGGAGACTTAGTCCTAAGGAGGGTCATTTTGGTGACAACATTTGACTCCAATTGGGGATGATGCTCCCCTGTGGAGGATCAAGAACGCAAACTAGAAGCCTTTGTATTGGGCATGGAGTCACAAAAGGAAACTAAAGAAAAAAAAATTAATGAAAGGAAAATCTTTTGCATCTTAAAGGCTCAATCGATTGAAAGCAAGAACGAAACAAGAATAAATGTGAGGCCCTAGCACGTATAGATTAACAAGTTCAAGGATTATTTACATACATAAAAGACATTTGTTTGTATATTAAGTCTATTGGGGTAGTTATAATAATGTTTAGGGAAGATAATCATAAAGCAGGTAAATGTATGACCTCATAAGAACATCCAATACCATAAAAAGTTATACCTATACTAATGATTAATAAATTACATAAATCATGGAGCTAATTAAGGTACATAAGAATGACATTCATTTTTATTTATTTTTTAGTTTATTGCGATTAAGGAAGCTAGCCATTAGGGATTTTGGTTCCCTTTTAGGTCCATAATGCGAGTTTCCAAAATCAAATGTCACTCCACTGCCAATGAGTGTCCATAGCCCCGACGGAGTCAACCACTAACCTGAGATGAGGAGCTCTATGGATTCTTGTTTTCTCTTCGCGTTAGACGTTCTTCATTCAATTTATTTAGTAAATATAGCATTCACGAGATGGGAGGATTACGTAGTGGACTTAGTCCAATAGCATTGACCTTGCTCCACTGCCAGCGATCATTCACAGCCCCGGTGGATATGTCAGTGTACCCCATCAAAGTCACCTCAAGAGAAGGAGTGGGAGGGTTACAAATTAGATTTTAATCTACCGTCGTTGGCCTTGCTCCATTTCCAATGAATTTTTAGAGCCCTGACGGAGATACCAGCATGCCCCACTCAAGATATCATTAGTTCTTATCCCTAGGATAGTATGTTGATTAGGAAGGTCTCATGTATGGTTATGACATGACTAACTAGTCCTACCAAAGCTTCAATTATATATGAAAGCATAATCTTATGGTTATAGGTTTAGCCCTTATGACTTAATGTGATCCCTTATTATTTATGTGTAAGTAGTATGGAAGAGGAGTGTGGTGAGGAATATTCAAATTGAAGGTGACATCACTAAAAGATTAACGTATGGGCCCTTTAAAGATGTTACCCCTTAAACATGATTTACAAAACTAATCTTTAAATATGTGTTAAAAATCTTGTTAATATAGTTCATACAAGCACTTATATATGTGTATTTCATTCTACTATGATCATGCAAGACTCTTCAAGATGCAAAAAACCTTCATCTTTATACATTGTAAACCTACAAAGCATAAAAGGTTTATTTATATACTTTGTGATTTAATGACAATATTTATCAAAAAGGTCGAAAATCCATTGTAACGAGACAAAAATATTGTCAATGTC
Source organism: Pinus tabuliformis (assembly GCA_031772625.1). Lineage (NCBI taxonomy): Eukaryota > Viridiplantae > Streptophyta > Pinopsida > Pinales > Pinaceae > Pinus > Pinus tabuliformis. The sequence continues at coordinate 68,301,749 of CM062806.1, read as the reverse complement.
AAACTTTTTGACTTTGGGCCTCAATTTGATCAATAATATAACATATTCCAGTGTTGAAAGAAGTAGGGGAGGAATTGTTGTACCAGGATATCAAGAAATATATTTTCATTTGATTAGAAACAAGAAGAAATCTTTTTAAAGTAAGCGCTCATCCACGTTTCAACGAAGTCCTCCAGGCTTGTATGAACATCTAATGAAGGAAATCTTGAAATATATAAGCAACCTGTCTGTGATAAATATTTTCATGTATCCCTACTTCATGGCTATCTTGTATTGCCACAAAGTTAATCATGTCAAAGTTTAAAAATAAACAGATAGAAATAAAATTCAATACATTCACAACCATAAGATCTATAGTATAATTCTTGTTGTACCATATGATCAACATGAAAAGGTTCGTCATCATGTAGTGATGTTAAATTAATTAAATGATTATGTTTGACATATTTATTTTCTTTAACAGGATTAAAACAACAACATGATTGTAAAAAAAAATTTTGTAAGCTGATTGTTATTCAATTCAAGATTGTGAGAGGAAATTGATAAGTCGTCTTAATATCTGTCGTATATGGGTGGTTTTTAAAAAACGACATAACTCTCACATACAAAATAATCAAAATTAATAAGGATGCCACCACATGTTATTTCATTAGATAAAACAATATCTTCCACTATCGATGGTTCATCTACATAATCATGAATGTTTGATGGTGATACAGTTATGGGTATAATTTCTTCTTTGACATAATCTAATTCACAAAATTTATAAATATTACCCTTAGAAGAATCAAAAGAAAAGAAATTAGATTTATCATTGGTGGTTAAACTCTTAGATTCTATAAGGTTCTCCCGACATTCAACATTAGATGTTACTGCAAGTCCATCTAAACTTTCATTTGGTAAACCAAGAAAGGGTAAGCATTTTTCATTAGAATCACCATCTTTCCAACTCATTATTTAATTATTAATACAAGGTTCGTCTTCCTGCAATGTTGACTGAGAATATTCACAATGTTCATTTAGTAAACAACAAAAATTTCCTACAAGTGTAGTAGAAGGATATATAGTTGCATAATGTTCATAGAAAACTATATGGAAATCCTTTAAAGATAAAATACTTGTGGGGGGGGAGGGGAGTTTCTAATACCACTTTCAAGCTCTACCTTCTAATGAAATCATGAATAATTTCATCCATATGTCCTCATATTCGACCCCCATTCTATGAAGGGAGTCATGAAATAGGAGCAGGTTTTCAATCAGATCATCATCTTCATCTTCATGAAACGAGGTAGGTATGTGTCTTATATGTCTATATCTAGTAACTCATTTGGAAACCCTGCAATCTGAGAAAATCCAAAGGAGAAAAACGTGATGCAATCCAAGAAATAGCCATTAGTAATTATAAATCAGGGAGTCGCTAGGTGAACAAATAAACAAAAAGATATAAACTTGAAATGCTATAAGGCACATACAACTTTGACCCTGTCCACCAACGGATCATAGACTTAACCAATAAATAAGTTACCAAAGGAAACGAAAACTATACCTTCGTTCCCCAACAACGCCGCCAAAAGATGTTGGTGCACAGATTGTCCCAGTAATTGAGGACAACCTAAGACCACATCACTGAGGATCCTAGATCCTCCCACTCTAGGTGATAAGGGTTGGCTTCCCTTTCACCAAAACGAGTAATCCCTACTGATAATGTAAATTAAATTATCGTTGTAGAATAATGTAAGTTAAATATAATATCTAATTAGGCAAATAAATAAGGCCAGTTTATAGATATGATGAAAAGAGGTATAAGGTATCAAGGTCTAGGTGGGAGAGACCTATATGACATCTAGTGAATGATATCAAAACGTAACTTTCATTATATAACATGAAAACAATATTCCATTAGAACTAAAATTAAGGAAAAGAAATGGTTAGAGATAAAGGAAAAACAATTAAATATTATTTATGCTTATCTCCCATTTATGATAACCCATCTTATTGCTAAATTTGATGCAATATAGTATCATGTATTCTTATTAATCAATAATTCAGCAAAAAAAGGTATCAAGGACAACATCATCGTCCAATAATGTATATATTGGTCAACAAACTTACCCTAAATAGGTTGCAAATAGACAATCGCGATCAAGTCACTGCATAATCTGGTTCACATATTTTGAGATATAATCATATGAGATAAATGAAAATTTAATGACAAAGGAAACAAAAATAAAAGGAAAGAAAGAAAGGGTAAAAACAGGAAAATATTAATGTGAAAATTGTTCGTCAAGCTTAAACCATAATATGTGCACCAGGTGCAAGCATATCATTTATTCTACTCTAGTCTGTAAACAAAAATTATTAATAGTAAATATCGTGACTGACATTGCTAACACAAAAGAAGAAGTTCATAATTTGGGGGAAAATGAAAACATTACAAATAAAACACAATTAAAATATACAACTCTGCAGTCACAATGTAGATAAGAGCTATTTAAACGAAAGTTCAACCTTCAATTATCGTAACTCATAGTTGATCATCTAACATTTATGTTGATAGTATAAATATCATAGCATTAGAACCAAACAATCTAATTTCTAAATGAGGGCAGGCCTCAATTTTAGTTCTCTGTGATTACAAATCAAAAAAGAAGAATAGAAAGAACATGCATTGTTGTAAATAACATTTACATGAGATATTGTAATAGAACATAAATGTTGAGCATTGGCCAATTCTATCAATAATAAAACATGTAAATAATTTTGTATATTTACCTCTGATAGTATGCATATCGGAGAGGAAATTAGACCAGATAATAAAATTGATTCATATAATTGATCTCATCAACCATCTAAGTTGTTATTTCAACCCATCACATTTTTAGAAATTAAAATAGAAGGAAAATACAGAAATATCAAATTCAGATTATATAATAAAGGGTTACAAAATAGTTTTTGGCCTATGCATCAAGTGCAGACAGGTGTATAATAGCCAAATTCCTTCTCTCTCCAAATCCCCCAGCCTTCCGCCACCTCTCGAATGAGAAAACATGGGTTTTATACAAAGTTTTTGGTAACTAGAGTGATGTATTTGTCTAAAGAAATAAAAATAAAATTTATTTTCAAGGATCATTTTCATGAAGGGATTTGGAAGTCCTTCACATGCTCTTTAAATTTAAACAAAGTAATAATATCCTCCTTAGTTTTAAGAATAATTCTTCAAATCATTAGCCGAAATATTAAATTTATTTGTAATTCGTTGCCTGTATTCACAAATGGTTGTAACAGTTTCCTTGTATAATCCTTCATTTAATACTTTCATAATATAACCCAGGTCAAAGTCATTTGGTAGTTAATCATGTATAGAATAAACAGAAATTAGGATAAAAACAAATAAACAAATATATGAATAAAATTCCTAAATTTTCCTCATTCTTTAAGTTTGCTCCTAAAATTATTAAGGAAAAATATGAATGTAAACATTATTCACATACTTCATGTTCTTGAAAAATTCTTGCAGTAAAAATCCTCTTCATTTTCAAGTTACGGAATATTTTTCATACGAGTAAATTTCAAAAGAAATAAAAAAGTTTTAAATAAACCTTGAATATCCAAAACACATTCCCCTATGTACTCAAATTGTTTTTAGATTGAATAATTAATTTCTCATGAATGTAATGGTGTCTTTCACAGTAAACTGTCATAAACTCTTAAAATTTCAACAAAATCATAAAACATTCTCTCTTCCATGGTAAAACATTGTAAATACCTTCAAACTATAAGAACGTCTCAAGTTATGGAGTAGATTTGTTTCACTGGAGTCTATCTTGTTTACATTAAACCATCATAAATCCTCCTCAACCTACAAATAAAGCTCTAGTTCCTAGAATATATTTTGCATGTATGAATTCGGGCATGTAAATATAAACCCTCAACCAGAAAATTAACGAAAATATTTCTGAGGAATGAATTTAAGGTGAAGAAAACCCTAAACTCATTGAAGGTGAAGAAAAGCATAAATTCCCCAGCTAAGGTGCGAGCTTAATGAAACTTAGGGATTAGAGCCATTTTCCATGGAAGGTTGAGATGTTATATCAAGTGAAGAATAGGTAATGATTTAACAAGTGCTCTTTCATCTGATAAATCTCATCAACTAATCTTGTTTTGAAATAAGGGTTGACCTTTCATATCGTGCGAAAGGTGTTAAGTGAGTTAACCTCCCTCCTCCGCCCCCGATGACATTAGAATGAAGTGGGGCCTCGTATGTCAACTCAATTCTTAATGCCACAATGTTTAAACAAAATGGGTTTTATTGAAAACTGAATATAATGTTTGTATTTAATATGAGTTTGATGAAAAAAACTAATATAAAGTTTTCGAAGCCTATTTTCAATTTAATAATCATTTCAATATTAAAACCACCATTAAATGTATTTAAATTTCAAATATTTATGTTTTTCACCTAGGGCTTAGATATTTGAGGTAAAGGTAAAAGTTAAAAATGGTGAGTAATTCATGATAAGATCAATGGCGATATTATTTGAGGTAAAAATAGAGATTTGACATTCATGAAAGTCTATTTTCAATATTCATTACATATTCTCTTTAGGAAATTCAATCCTCCCAACAACATAGGAATTAAGGGATTTGCATAATAAGTAATTTATTTGTATATCTAATTCTCCCATTTTGTGGACAATTTTTCTTTAATTCCTGGACAATGTTTCCTTATTTTTAGGGTTCTTAGCTATAATAATAATAATTTAATTATGTTTTAGCGACATGTACTAGTTAGTGTTATTTAATATTTTAATCATTTGTATTTTGAATTTTTATATCACATATAGAATCAAAATAATAATTATGTATTTCATATACATATTTGTAATATGGCATTTCTTTAACGTCACTTAGCTACAAGCCCTACTTATTTTTGTTTTTTAATCCCTTCTACTGATTTCCCTTTTGTATTTTAGGGAGCGATTTGAATGATAGGAGCATGATAAGGAGTCAAATGGAAAGGAAACATAAAGAAACACTCCCAAAGGAGACCTAGTTCTAAGGAGGGTCATTTTGGCACAACGCCTCCAATTTGCAGAAGCACAGCGAACCCCAATTGATGTCCAGAATGCTTTCGGTAGAACAAAGAGTAGATCACTAGTTTCTTGGATGCCAAAACAAATTGTTGAACTCCCAAGATGACTAAAACCCACCTTCAGGAACAATCATTGCAATTTGAAGCTTGAATCATGAAAGCGCAGCAAAGGAAGATGCACAACAAATCTCATACCCATTGTACTGAAGGGTGATGTCATAGCACAGACTTAATTTGACAACCTAACTGACTGATTTGACTCCACTAATTTATCCCAATGATTTTGATGACACATTAACCCTAGACTCACTTAACTTAATCTTTTAGAGAATTAATGATTATCTTTACATTATCACTCACACAATTATAACACAATTACATCAATAATATAATATTACATTTCTTCACAAAGACCAATAGCTTGATCTCTAAGAGATAATAGCAAAACCTTTACACATTTACCAAGATAAATTTAAAAACTAAACTTATTTTTTTACTACTATAATGTAGGACACTAACAATTCTAAGATGGGAAAGTGATGCTCAGACCCAAAGGCTCTAAATTTACTAGAGCTATCATTGGATTTAGGGAGCATGGTATATACAAGTTTATAGGGAAGCCTATATATCAAGGGAAGAATAAGGTTCCTTAGACTCGAAGGTAGTTAAGTTTGAGCGGGAGTTTGCAGGTTCAGAGGAAGAATCTATAACCCAAGAAGAGCGCATGGTTAGTGGGGAGTAAAGATACTTCTATAGCTAGAGAGAAGGAACCATGGAATGGGTTGAAGGCTTAACATGAAATAAATAACCAGGAATCTTGTGGAAGCAAGGACACTACTGATGATAGTGTGTTTCATTATACAGGGTATGTTGCAGTAGTGGATGTCAGAGATTGAGTTAGTGTTGTTGATGATGACAAGTTACCTCTGAGTGATGGAAGTACCTCCCTAGATAAGAAGGATTTTTGAATTTTGTATCTTGGGATCCCCTCCGCAACCCTTGGGGTACTAGGTTTGTGAATATTTAACCCACAGAGATGTGGTTTTGTGAGCAATGCACGGAAGTAGTGGGCTTTGTACCCAAATTTGTGGGTGAAAGACCCAAGGGAAATATGATTTTTTAGTCATTGGATGCATGAGAGGCACCCTTGAAGGGATAAGGGACACCTAGGGATACACTGGAGTGGGAAAAAACAAATGATAAATTGTATATCTCATGTTAGTGTTATTTTGGGATGTAGGCTCAAGTCAACTTGGACTAGAAGACATGACCCTTGGTGAAAAGTGTCTCCACCAAGATCACTATAAATAGAGATAATATAAAGTTTATTTAGAATCACACAAGTGCAATCATCTGTTGGGATGGGGTCCCCTAGGTCAGTTTTGGGGCAAAAGCCCAAGTTTTGATGTAAAAATATGTAAAGTCTCCGTGAATTGTGGACGTGGAGTGTGTAGCTCGTCAACAATCAAAAAGGGTTTTTACCCTCGTTTATGTAAACTTGAGTCAATTTTTGAGATCTACCCATGGTCTGCGGATCATGGGATTGTATAAATAGGTGTGTCTTAGAGAGTCTAAGGCAGAAAAATAAGTCTTTATCTATGGGTACGACAAATGGAGTCTTACAAGATTAGCGCAAAGAAGTAAGTATTAGGGGAGGAAAAGGTTATGCATCTGAGTGCACAGAGGCCTAGAGTAGAGTCCGTAGCTGAGTGCACGGACCCCTGCAACTAAGTGCGCAGGGAAGTTTTGAGTCTGTAAACCTATAATGAAGACCAATAAAGAATATTGTTGCAGAAATTCTTGTGTTTTATCTCTTTACTTCTGTTATGTATGATTGTGATATATGATGTGATGAAATGATGTCTTTATAAAATAACGATGTATTGATGCGCGAATCTATTGGATGAATCTCTTTAATTGAACGTAGTCAATGTTAGGTTATTACGCGAAGATCATAATACTTTATGTTATGTTTATTGGGCACTTAGGTAGATCTGAGTAAATATTTATCTAAGGATAATCTATGGTGCATGTAAGTAGCTAATTCGTCTGTTTAGGGTCCACAAAAGATTATCGTAGACCTTCACAAAGGTCTAGAGGTCATTCAAGGAAGTTATAGTACCAAGCCTTAAGGGCTTATAGATCTGCGTGGGGGACAGATCTAGGGCATAAAAAGACATGACACTGGCATAAAAAGACATCACACTGCTCTTTGGATGTGGAAACTTGGTTCTAGCATCCCCCCATACTGCTTTGTGTGAGAATTCAGTCTGCCCTACGTGGGTTGATGTCGAAAGGGCCAGTAGTGTATGGTTTTGTTTGGCGCACCTAACTGTAAACCTAGTTCAGGACCCCCTAAGCCATCAAATGGTTTCATTTCCAGGACCGGGACTGCATAAAGAGATGTGTGATGTCACATCACTGCAATCCAACCAAAAAGGAAATTGAGAAGTGGTTGCATAGGAAGATCCACGAATTCGCGGTGCAGGAGAATAGAAATCCACGCCTGAAAAAAGAGCAGTGTTTGGATAGATATTTGTACACAGAAATACATGAAATTTTCTTCTGCACCTTCTTGATCGAACTATATGAGTGGATCGATAAATTGGCAGATGACCAAGGAAGGTGGAAGCTTGACGGTTCAATAGTGTGGACTCCGGAGCTAGTGCGTAGGTTGGAAGCTTCTGAAGATAATATCACGTGTGTTGTTGATCGTTGGTTTGATCAGGTTATAGGAGGATTTGTAACAGAATTCGTGGTTGATACCTCAATTAGTTACAGCGAAGCAGAGCGACGCTTCTTCAAAGGACCGCAAGGTAAGTATTTGAGATCTTTGAATACTTGGATTAAGATTCTCTTGTGTGAAATATAGGTTATGCCATTGCCTTGATGTTTGGATCTACGCGAAGTGGACGGAGCTTTGGAAACCAAGAAAAATCAGGTCCTGAATATAGCCTATTGATCAGACCTCCTTCAAGTGACGATGAGGGAGTGGTACAGGCCTCACTGCAAAGCGTTGTCCAGTTGATAAGACAGGTTTTTCCATGAATACATCATTTGTCTATGCCACCTCCACCTTCACCTCCACAACATACACCTTCAACCACACTGCCACTACCACTACTATCGTTCAACATGTCGAATACAATGAAGTTGCAAGTTTTCAAGGGCTTAGGAAGTGAGGATGCAGATTAGTTTTAGTTTGTTGCAAAGGCTGTTTGGACATCACAAACTATTACATATGATAATATAAGGAAGTGTTTTGGAGAATTTGGTATCTACGGATAAATACTAATTTCCTAGATAAGTAGTTGTATCTAGAACAACAGTTTAAAGCACTTTAGCCCTTTTCCTATAAGCAATAGATAAGACAAAGAAGATGAGAAGACCTACTTGTAGTTCTACTTTCCTCTTGTCTCCTTTGTATCAATCCTGTCACTCCCTCTCGTACTTAACACGCTTGAGAAGTACCTGTAAACATCAACAGAAGACAAAGAACCGATCAAAGCAAAAGATATATTGAATACAAGTAAATGGGATCAGATTCATTTCACACATATAAGCATCATAAGATAATGCAAACATATGGGAGAAAATTTCAAATACTTTATTGAATAAAAGAAGGAATTACAACCATTGTGTCTAATTCAAATTCATTCCTCTAGCATGGATCCCATCCACATCACATCAAAAGCATGACAAACTTGTAGCATTACAATACTTGCTTCAAATCCAATTCTCATAGCAACATTATCTCCTTACAATTCAGCATAGTCCAACCCTTGATCACTTAGATGAGTGGTCAATTTATAGGGAGATGAAGGAGGTTTTGTCATAAATGGTGGCATTGAATGGCCTTGCATACTTAGAATTAATATATTAATATATATATATTAATATATATATATTAATATGGGTTTTATTGAAAACTTAATATAGTGTTTATATTTAATATGAATTTTATGAAAAACCTAATATAAAGTTTTTGAAGCTTGTGTTCATTTTAATAATCATTTCAATATTAATGCCTTCATTAAATTTCAAATATTTTTGTTTTTCACCTAGGACTTAGATATGTTAGGTAAAAGTAAAAGTTAAAAATGGTGAGTAATTCATTATAAGATCAATGGTGATATTATGTGAGGTAAAAATAGAGATTTAGAATTCATGAAAGTCTATTTTCAATATTCATTACATACGTTCTTTAGGAAATTCAATCGTCCCAACAATACACTAATTAAAGCATAATAAATAATTTGTTTGTATATATAATTCCCCCATTTGTGGACAATGTTTCCTTATTTTTAGGGCTCTTAGTTATAGTAATAATAATTTAAGTATGTTTTAACCACATGTACTAGTTCGTGTTATTTAATATTTTAATCATTTGTATTTTGAATTTTTATGTCATATATAGAATCAAAATAATAATTAAGTATTTCATATACATATTTATAATATGGCATTTCTTTAACGTCACTTAGCTACAAGCCCTACTTATTTTTGTTTTTTAATCCCTTCTATTGATTTCCCTTTTGTATTTTAGGGAGCGATTTGAATCATAGGAGCATGATAAGGAGTCAAATGGCAAGGAAACATAAAGCAACACCCTCAAAGGAGACCTAGTTCTAAGGAGGGTCATTTTGGTGACAACATTCGGCTCCAACTGGGGATGATGCTCCCCTGTGGAGGATCAAGAACGCAAACTAGAAGCCTTTGTATTGGGCATGGAGTCGCAAAAGGAAACTAAAGAAAAAAAAGTAATGAAAGGAAAATATTTTGCATCTTAAAGGCTCAGTCGATTGACAACAAGAACGAAACAAGAATAAATGTGAGGCCCTAGCACGTATAGATTAACAAGTTCAAGGATTATTTACATACATAAAAGACATTTGTTTATATATTAAGTCTATCGGGGTAGTTATAATAATGATTAGGGTAGATAATCATAAAAATGATAAATGTATGACTTCATAAGAACATCCAATACCATAAAAAGTTATACCTATACTAATGATTAAGAAATTACATAAATCATGGAGCTAATTAAGGTACATAAGAGTGACATTCATTTTTATTTTTTTTTAGTTTATTGCGACTAAGGAAGCTAGCCATTAGGGATTTTGGTTCCCTTTTAGGTCCATAACACGAGTTTCCAAAATCAAATGTCACTCCACTGCCAATGAGTGTCCATAGCCCTGACGAAGTCAACCACTAACCTGAGATGAGGAGCTCTATGGATTCTTGTTTTCTCTTCGCGTTAGAGGTTCTTCATTCAATTTATTTAGTAAATATAGCATTCACGAGATGGGAGGATTACACAGTGGACTTAGTCCAATACCACTGACCTTGCTCCACTGCCAGCGATCATTCATAGCCCCGGTGGATATGTCAGTGTACCCCACAGGGAAAATTTTAAGAACCCCCCCTAAATTTATAAATATAATAAATGGGCAAATCTCCATGGTATATAGGAAAAATGGAAGGCGATTTTATCAATAATATAATATGTATATATAATTTTTTGGCGAATCTCTCACCAGGCATGGCGAATATTTTACTCAATTATAAAATCTTGTAAGATCTTGGCGAGTCTTTCACTAAATAATAAAACTTTGTAAAGTCCTAGTGAATCTTAGCATAGGCTACATGCTGGTTTAATTCCCCCATTTAAATAGGCTACATTCCAAGTGAATACCATGGGTCAATACCATGTGCCATTTTGGTGAATACCATGGGTCAATACCATGTGCCATTTTTATTTTTATTAATTCTAATATTAGGGTTAATAATGGTTTTTTGCATGGTATTAATAACAATCTAGTCCATGGTATTTGTCCCATAGTATTTTGGCCATAGGTTTCACCTAAATATAACCCATTTTTTGAGTTTTCGTAAATATAAGGTGACTTATGGAGTAAATATAAAAAAATGTTTTGTTTGTTTACCATACCTCTCGTTTATTTATATTTTTATTAATTTACCATACCTCTTTTACAAATATGGTATTTGGCCCATAGGATTCACTTAAATAAAACCTTTTTCTTGAGCCTTCATAAATAGAACGAGGGTTATGGACTAAATATAAAAAGAGGTTTTATTTATTTAGGATATGTCTAGTTTATTTATATTTTTATTTATTTACCATACCTTTTGGGTAAGTATAAAAAGACGTTTTATTTATTTACCATACCTCCACTTTACTTATATTTTTATTTGTTTACACCCTTACATGTATATAAGGTGACTTATGGAGTAAATATAAAAAATGTTTTATTTATTTACTATACCTCTAAATTATTTATATTTTTATTAATTTACCATACCTCTTTTATAAATATGGTATTTGGAAGGCACTGAATCTCGTTTTAATAGACTTTCTCGCTGCGCAGCCCTAGCCGCGCCTGCGCCTGCGCCCTCCCGTCTGCTCATGGCGTCTGGAGGTGGCCCTGAGGCCCCTCCCCCCCTTCCCCCTGAAGTCGCGGCCTTCAAGGCCTTGGTCTCTGCCTCTGGTAAACGCTCGGTCTCTGGCCCGCAGCAGAAATTTGTAAAGAAACTGGACAGTATTCCCAAGGTTGCTCTGCCTGAGGAAGAAATATGCAGATCAGCTCTGAACCTTGCAGAGAACGGTCTGATCGGTCAGTTCACCGGTTTATGGCCATCCCCAAGAGCAGTTGAAGAATGGGTTAAAAGGAACTGGCTTCCTTTGGTCAACGAAGAAATCAAGATTTATTTTGTGGGCAAAGGGTTTTTTGTTTTTTTGTTTGACAGTCCAGAAGATAGAGGCCTAATCTTCAGAAATGGGCCTTACTTCATGGGGCCCCAAGGACTTTACTTGAACAAATGGTCAACTGATTTCGACCCAGCGCAAGACGTGCCTAAGGCGGTTCCGGTCTGGGTGCGCCTCCCGCATCTTCCCCTGCATTGCTGGAATCTAGGCTCTTTACAATCCATTGGAAATGCTCTCGGAAAGTTCATCGACCAAGCCCCAAGGAAGGATCAGTATTCCTGTGCCCGGATCTGTGTGGAGGTCGATTTGGAAATAAGACTTCCCGAAGCGATTCAGCTCTCGGTGGCAAACTGGACTCACATCCAAGAGCTTGATTATGAACAGTTGCCCTTTAAGTGTCGTTTCTGCCATGAGTACGGGCATTTTGCTAGATATTGCAAAAAAAGAAGTGGGGAGACAACAGAGAAGGAAAAAGAAGATCAATGGAAACAGGCAAAGAAGACATCAGCAAACAGGCAAAGCAACAAAAGCAAGGCGAAAGGGCCTGAGAGCAAAGTAGATAACGGAAGCACAAGTATTCAAAACGCCGGAAGTAGTGAACCAAAGGACAATGAGGGAGATAAAAATCCTTTTGAAGCCCTCGCGCCTCCTCCAGATCCACCGGAAGTACGGGAGGAAGAATCATTACAGCTTGTGAATATGGAAACCCTAGACCCAGGCAACACTCAAAGCATCGCTCTAGGCAAAATCTCTTCTCCATCATACGCAGAGATAATAAAAAAAAAGAAAAAATCAACAGAGAATACTGGGTCATCAGACGATGAATCTCTAGAAAAGTCAACAAAAAGGGTCGGACGAAGAACAAATAAGGAGACCAGAGAAGAGGAGTCAGAAAAACAAAAATCTCTTGGCAGTCAAGCAACGATTGAAATGACCCTAGGGAGAACAGTCAGGCCAAGGACCTCCAAAGGAGGAGGGCCTACCCCCTCAAGCGGTAAATGATGCAGATGATCTCTTGGAACTGTAGGGGTCTGGGTAATCCCAACAAGGCAGAGGCTATCAAAGATCTTCTGAAGATAGAGACCGCGGACATCCTTATGCTCCAAGAGACCAAAGTAGAAGGTGAAGCCCTTCTAAACATCAGCGTCACTAAATGGAAATTTGACTCAGGAAAGGCTGTTAATGCAAGGGGAACAACTGGAGGTTTAGGTACTTTATGGACTAAAAGCTTCTCCCTAGAACGATTTTCAGCGACACAACACTAGATTTTCACAGAGTTGCGCCACACTGTAAGTAATCTCACCCTCGCCCTGTTTAATTTATATGTCCCAGTTCATTATGAAGAGAAGAAAGAATGTTGGAGGTCACTCACAGATTTTTTAGAGCAAATCAGTCCTACCAACTTGGTTATAGGAGGGGACCTGAACATAATTTTAGATCCCAAAGAAAAGAAAGGAGGGATCCAGTCCAGAGATCCTTTCAGTAGAACAGTGGGCAATTTGATCCAGCACTGGGACTTGGTAGACTTTAAACCAGTGAAGGGTAAATTCACCTGGACAAATAATAGAACCGGAGAAAACCATATCTCAGCCAGATTAGACAGGTTCCTTATCAACAGTTCTTTAATGATGGACGGTAGAATTATTTTCACTAAAATTCTTCCAAAACTTACATCGGATCATAAGCCAATCCTTATATGTCTAAAAAAAGAAGAGGATTTAGGCCCCCTTCCATTCCGCTTCAGTCCTCTCTGGGTAGGCAAGGACGGGTTTTTAGAAACAGTCCAAGCGGCATGGAGAATGGAAGTTTACGGTTCCCCAAGCTTCGTGTGGGAACAAAAATTGAAAAACATAAAAACTGCTCTCAAAGCATGGATAAAGAAATCCGAGCAATCCCCTAACAGGCAGAGGAAGGAGGCCGTAACTCAATTGGAAGGAATACAATTCGATATGGAGGATTCTATTCCCTCGGTCACGGAGTTTGCCAAAGAAAAATCGGCTCAAAAGAATGTGTATTGCTCTTTCAGGAAGGAAGAAGAGTATTGGCGTCTAAAGTCTCGAAGCCTGTGGCTCAAATCAGGGGACAGAAATACCTCTTATTTTCATAGACAGTGCAGGGCTCGTCTCTCGCGCAACCATATTGCAGAAATAATCAGCTCCAGCGGTGAGGCAGCGGTAAATCATTTTCGGAACCTTCTTAGTGCAGAAAGAAATGGTGATGAGGAGGACGAAACAGAGTTTCTCTCAGCTATCCCCAATCTAGTCAGCGTGGAAGATAATGTCTCTTTGATGAGCCCAGTAACGGAAGAAGAGATAACCAATATAGTTTGGTCTATGGATCCTGATAAAGCCCCAGGCCCCAACGGGTTTTCAATTCATTTTTATAGGATTTGTTGGGAGATCATCAAATTCGACCTCTTCAGAATGATAAGAGGAGTCTTTAGGAAAGCAAAAATGGGAGGGGGAACAAAATCAACATTCCTTGCTTTAATCCCCAAGGAAACTAACCCAAGATCGTTTGACAGATACAGGCCGATTTCCCTGTGTAATTCATCATATAAGATTGTGGCCAAGCTGCTGGCTAACAGGATCAAGCCTCTCCTACAAAAACTTATCTCTCCAGCTCAAGGTGGATTTGTGAAAGGTAGACAAATTCTCGATAATGTTATCCAAATTCAAGAGGCCCTCCACTCCAGCCATGCTCGGAAAGAACAAGGTATGATTATCAAATTAGATATGAGTAATGCTTTTGACCGTGTTAATCGATCTTTCTTGCTCAGGGTTCTTGAAGCCTTCGGGTTCAGTCATGAATTTATAAATATCATCAAAGCCTGCATAGAAAATGTCGGGATCGCACCAATGGTGAACGGGAGACCTACAGATTTCTTCTCCGCTACTAGGGGACTGAGGCAAGGTTGCCCTCTGTCTCCCTTCCTTTATATTCTGATGGCGGATTCATTAAGCAGGAAATTAACTCAGGAGCAGCACCGTGGTACCATTCCTGGGATAAGAATCGTGCAAGGAGCACCTCCAGTGAATCATGCACTTTTTGCTGATGATTCACTCCTGCTGGGCGGCGCCTCCTTGAGAATGGCTAAAGCATTCAAGACTATCCTTCAAAAATATTGCAGCGTCACTGGAGCCCTCATCAGTGAAAGGAAGAGCGCAGTATATGGTTGGAACTCTGATCAACAAACCATTGATAGGATAGCTAGTGAGCTGGGCTTCAAAGGTTTCGCTGAATGGGACAAAATAAAATATCTGGGTCTTCCGTTGACGATGGGATCCAACCGGAACAACTTGTGGGAGGAGGTAATTTCCAAGTTCAAAAAGAAGATAGCTGCATGGGGCGGAGTCTGGCTCTCCTCTGGAGGAAAGCTCACTCTCATCCGGTCGGTTCTTTCCGCGCTGCCTACCTTTCAAGCTTCTCTGCTGTTGGATCCAAGGAAAATAGAAGATCAAATTTCCTGTCTAATTCGGAACTTTCTGTGGAGCGGTGGTAAGGGGAATAGTAATCGCTTCCACCTTGTTAATTGGGAATTGGTGAAGCGTCCAATCAATGAGGGCGGCCTGCAAATTAGAGACCCTCTCCAAGCTAATCTAGCGCTGGGTTGTAAGATTCTGTGGCAGCTAACCTCTGAGCCCACGCATCCAATCAGCCAGATTTTAATCCTCAAATATCTCAGAAACAAATCGATCATTACCTTCAATCCCGCTTCTTCTCCAAAAGGAACTCTGGCATGGAGTCTCTGTTGTAGAGGGATCAATTTTTTCCGAAGGCATCTGTATAAAATTCCTGGTAATGGCAAAAAGACTCGGTTGTGGAGGGATCGAATCATGGGCCACCACCCTCTCTCAGAGATAAATGAAATAGCAGATTTAAGAGTTTGGCTAAGGGCAAGAGGAATCAGGAAAATCGAGGATATCGTGGAGTGGGAAGAAGATGGCAATTGGAAGAGCTGGAATCTGCCCAACATTCCTGAGCATTTAAAAGATCAGTTAAACCTTTTTACAGCTGAGATAGCAGATTTTGCACCTGTGCATAAGAATGAGGAAGACACTTGGGGTTGGGGACAAACAGGGGTCTACTCTGCCAAACAAGGGTATTTACAAATGCAAAGTAAAAAAGACTCAGTGCACCCGGAAGGAGTGTGGAAGCAGATCTGGGAGTGCTTCAGTATCCCGAAGATCAATTTCTTCTTCTGGACCTTGTTTCAAAACAAAATTCTTACTGGCGAGAACCTTTGTAAAAGGAACATCGCCGGTCCACATCGATGTGTGTTTTGTAAAAAAGCCCTGGAAACTTCAGTGCACATTTTTCTTGAATGCGAGTACGCTCAGAAGACTTGGACAAGTTTCTTGGCTGGTCTGAATGTTAGACCTCCAGTGAATAGCTCAATATCAGAAATGTTCTTGTCTTGGAAAGCTAGATATCCCCATAGCATCGTTGCCAAGTCCCTCTGGTCCAAGGTGTGGACAGCAGTTCCGAAGTATGTGTGCTGGAAACTGTGGCTCTCCCGGAATGATATAATCTTCAACCAAACTGAAAAGGTTGCTGAAAAAGCCAAGAATCTGCTAGTAGAGACTTTGAGAGAGTTCAGCGTTAAAGATAACTCCCTAAGAGACCAAGAAAGTATCTGGTTGGGTGGCTTCACTCCCACATCGAGCCCTTCTTCATTCTCTCGTCCTCTCCTCAAGGAAAATTGGCAGATTCGAGACAACTTAGAAGGCTTCCAGAATTGGTGGAAATCTCAAGGAAAATGCACTATCTTTTTTTACGGAGCCTTGAAAGGAAATCCAGGCAGGTCAGGGGCGGGGGGGATCATTTATCTCCCGAACGGAAGTAAAGAGAGTTTCAGCTGGGGTCTCGGAATAAAAACCAACAACCAGGTAGAAGTCCTTAGCCTCTTAAAGGCCTGCCATCTCGCCAGAAAGAGTAATCCAAAGGAAATCGTAGTGTTCGGAGACTCAGAATTGCTGATCAAAGCCTTAAGGAAAAACAAAAGGTTTAATGATCCAGTTCTGAACAAACAGATGTCAAGAGTGATCAGACTCTTGAAGGAAATCCCTTTAGTCCAAATTTTCCATATTCTCAGAGAATTGAATTCAGAAGCTGACTCTCTGGCTAACATTGGATGCAATCTAGAAAAGAGCATGATAAGCATAAACTCAGGCGAACCGATTATGGTAGCCATCCCTTAATCTGGGCAAAGAGAAGTGAGAGCATCTTCTTCAGACTTAAAGGAGTGAGTAAGGTCTGTTTGATCATTTAAAGATCGGGAGATTCATTCTTAAAACCAATTCTTCGAATTTACTTCCTCCAAGTAAAGAAACAGGGGAGGCGACGTCAATTTTCCAGGTTCTGGAAGCAGTGGGAAGGCAAGTAGTTTGTTCTGAATTTAGGGGCTCTCAGTTCGAAGCAGATCTTGTTCGCGGTCTCGGCCTAGTCGCCCTTCGGCCCCATTCTTCCTGGCTTTACTCCGTAAAGCAATTCTTCCTTTTTGTTCAAGAATCCGATCTTAGTCAGTTTAAACTCGATGGGAAGGCAGATCCATACCGCTCATTGAATTTCCTCAGTAGCAGAATTTGTTGTTTAATGATCAGAAATGTAACTCCGAATTTGGTCTCGGTCATCCGTTAATAAAATACTCGTTTTGGTTTAAAAATAAATAAATATGGTATTTGGCCCATAGGATTCACTTAAATAAAACCTATTCTTGAAAATGGGCGAATGGATTCACTTAAATAAAACCTATTCTTGAGAATGGGCGAATGGAAGGTTGTAAGTCCTAATTTCAAGGGCTAAATTTACCTTTTTTACCCTCTCCCTTAAAATAAGGTGGGCTATTTTTGGTGATTTGTAAAAATGTACTATGATACAAAATATTCCCCCACTAAAAATTTAAAACCCCTTAATTTCGCCAAGGGGCGAACATTCGCCCCTCAAATTATCCTTAGTACCCCATCAAAGTCACCTCAAGAGAAGGAATGGGAGGGTTACACATTAGATTTTAATCTACCGCCATTGGCCTTGCTCCGCTACCAGTGAGTGTTTAGAGCCTCGACGGAGATACCAGCATGCCCTACTCAAGATACCATTAGTTCTTATCCCTAAGATAGTATGTTGATTAGGAAGGTCTCATGTATGGTTGTGACATGACTAACTAGTCCTACCAAATCTTCAATTATATATGAAAGCATAATCTTATGGTTATAGGTCTAACCCTTATAACTTAATTTGATCCCTTAGTATTTATGTGTAAGTAGTATGGAAGAGGAATGTGGTGAGGAATATTCAAATTGAAGGTGACATCACTAAAAGATTAATATATGAACCCTTTAAAGATGTTACCCCTCAAACATAATTTACAAAATGAATCTTTAAATATGTGTTAAAAATCTTGTTAATATAGTTCATACTAAGCCCTCATAATGTGTATTTCATTCTACTATGATCATGAAAGACTCTTCAAGATGCAAAAAGCCTTCATCTTTATGCATTGTAAACCTACAAAACATAAAAGGTTTATTTATATACTTTGTGATTTAATGACAATATTTATCAAAAAGGTCGAAAATCCATTGTAACCAAACACAAATATTGCCAATGGCGAACTTTTTGACTTTGTGCCTCAATTTGATCAATAATAATAACATATTCAACTGTTGAAAGAAGTAGGGGAGGAATTGTTTTACCAAGACATCAAGAAATATATTTTCATTTGATTAGAAACAAGAAGAAATCTTTTTAAAGTAAGTGCTCATCCACGTTTCAACGAAGTCCTCCGGGCTTGTATGAAAATCTAATGAAGGAAATCTTGAAATATATAAGCAACCTATCTATGATAAATATTTTCATGTATCCCTACTTCATGGCTATCTTGTATTGCCACAAAGTTAATCATGTCAAAGTTTAAAAATAAACAGATAGAAATAAAATTCAATACATTAACAGCCATAAGATCTATAGTATAATCTTCTTGTTGTACCATAGGATCAACATGAACAGGTTCGTCGTCGTGTAGTGATGTTAAATTAGTCAAATGATTATGTTTGACATATTTATTTTCTTTAACAGGATTAAAACAACAACATGATTGTAAAAAAAATAAAATTGTAAGTTGATTGTTATTCAATTCAAGATTGTGAGAGGAAATTGATAAGTCGTCTTCATATGTGTCGTATATGGATGGTTTTTAAAAAACAACATAACTCTCACATACAGAATAATCAAAATTACTAAGGATGCCACCACATGTTATTTCATTAGATAAAACAATATCTTCCACTATTGATGGTTCATCTACATAATCATGAATGTTTGATGGTGATACAGTTATGGGTATAATTTCTTCTTTGACATAATCTAATTCACAAAATTTATAAATATTACCCTTAGAAGAATCAAAAGAAAAGAAATTATATTTATCATTGGTGGTTAAACTCTTAGATTCTTTAAGGTTCTCCTGACATTCAACATTAGATGTTACTCCTAGTCCATCTAAACTTTCATTTGGTAAACCAAGAGAGGGTAAGCATTTTTCATTAGAATCACCATCTTTCCAACTCATTATTTCATTATTAATACAAGATTCATCTTCCTGCAATGCTGACTGAGAATATTCACAATGTTCATCTAGTAAACAACAAAAATTTCCAACAAGTGTAGTAGAAGGATATATAGTTGCATAATGTTCATAGAAAATTGTATGGAAATCCTTTAAAGATAAAATACCTGTGGGAGGAAGTTTCTAATACCACTGTCAAGCTCTACCTTCCAATGAAATCATGAATAATTTCATCCTTACGTCCTCATATTCGACCCCCGTTCTATGAAGGGAGTCATGAAACAAGATCAGGTTTTCAATCAGATCATCATCTTCATCTTCATGAAACGAGGTAGGTATGTGTCTTATATGTCTATATCTAGTAACTCATTTGGAAACCCTGCAATCTGAGAAAATTCAAAGGAGAAAAATGTGATGCAATCCAAGAAATAGCCATTAGTAATTATAAATCAGGGAGTCGCTAGGTGAACAAATAAACAAAAAGATATAAACTTGAAACACTATAAGGCGCATACAACTTTGACCCTGTCCAGCAACGGATCATAGACTTAACGAATAAATAAGTTACCAAAGGAAACGAAAACTATACCTTCGTTCCCCAGCAACGACGCCAAAAGATGTTGGTGCACAGATTGTCCCAGTAATTGAGGACAACCTAAGACCGCATCACTAAGGATCCTAGATCCTCACACTCTAGGTGATAAGGGTTGGCTTCCCTTTCACCACAAGGAGTAATCCCTAGTGATAATGTAAATTAAATGGTCATTGTAGAATAATGTAAATTAAATATATTTTCTAATTAGGCAAATAAATAAGGCCAGTTTATAGATATGATGCAAAGAGGTATAAGGTGTGAAGGTCTAGGTGGGAGAGACCTATATGACATCTAGTGAATGATATCAAAACGTAACCTTCATTATATAACATGAAAACAATATTCCATTAGAACTAAAATAAAGGAAAAGAAATGGTTAGAGATAAAGGAAAAACAATTAAATGTTAGTTATGCTTATCTCCCATTTATGGTAACCCATCTTATTTCTAAATTTGATGCAATATAGTCTCATGTATTCTTAATAATCAATCATTCAGCAAAAAAAGGTATCAAGGACAACATCATCATCCAATAATGTATATATCGGTCAACAAACTTACCCTAAATAGGTTGCAAATAGACAATCGCAATCAAGTCGCTGCATAATCTGGTTCACATATTTTGAGATATAATCATATGAGATAAATGAAAATTTAATGACAAGAAACAAAAATAAAAGGAAAGAAAGAAAGGGTAAAAACAGGAAAATATTAATGTGAAAATTGTTCGTCAAGCTTAAACCATAATATGTGCACCATGTGAAAGCATATCATTTATTCTACTCTAGTTTGTAAACAAAAATTATTAATAGTAAATATCGTGACTGGCATTTCTAACACAAAAGAAGAATTTCATAATTTGGGGGAAAAATGAAAACATTACAAATAAAACACAATTAAAATATACAACTCTGCAATCACAATGTAGATAAGAGTTGTTTAAACGAAAGTTCAACCTTCAATTATCGTAACTCATAATTAATCATCTAGCATTTATGTTGATAGTATAAATATCAGAGCATTAGAACCAAACAATCTAATTTCTAAATGAGGGCAAGCCTCAAATTTAGTTCTTTGTGATTACAAATCAATAAAGAAGAACAAAAAGAACATGCATTGTTGTAAATAACATTTACATGAGATATTGTAATAGAACATAAATGTTGAGCATTGGCCAATTCTATCAACAATAAAACCTGTAAATAATTATGTATATTTACCTTTGATAGTATGCATATCGGAGAGGCAATCAAACCTGATAATAAAATTGATTCATATAATTGATCTCATCAACCATCTAAGTTGTTATTTCAACCCATCACATTTTTAGAAATTAAAATAGAAGGAAAATACAGAAATATCAAATTCAGATTATATAATAAAAGGTTACAAAATAGTTTTTGGCCTATGCATCAAGTGCAGACAGGTGTATAATAGCCAAGTTCCTTCTCTCTCCAAATCACCCAGCCTTCCGCCACCTCTAGAATGATAAAACATGGGTTTTATACAAAGGTTTTGGTAAATAGAGTCATGTATTTGTCTAAAGAAATAAAAATAAAATTTATTTTCAAGGATCATTTTCATGAAGGGAATTGGAAGTCCTTCACACACTCTTTAAATTTGAACAAAGTAATAATATCCTCCTTAGTTTTAAGAATAATTCTTCAAATCATTAGCCGAAATATTAAATTTATTTGTAATTCGTTGCCTGTATTCACAAATGGTTGTAACAGTTTCCTTGTATAATCCTTCATTTAATACTTTCATAATATAACCCAGGTCAAAGTCATTTGGTAGTTAATCATGTATAGAATAAACAAAAATTAAGATAAAAACAAATAAACTAATATATGAATAAAATTCCTAAATTTTCCTCATTCTTTAAGTTTGCTCCTTAAATTATTAAGGAAAAATCTGAATGTAAACATTATTCACATACTTCATGTTCTTGAAAATTTCTTGCAGTAAAAATCCTCTTCATCTTTAAGATACGGAATATTTTTCATAAGGGTAAATTTCAAAAGAAATAAACAAGTTTTAAATAAACCTTAAATATCCAAAAACACATTCCCCTATGTACTCAAATTGTTTTTAGATTGAATAATTAATTTCTCCTGAATGTAATGGTGTCTTTCACAATAAATTGTCGTAAACTCTTAAAATTTCAACAAAATCATAAAACATTCTCTCTTCCATGGTAAAACATTGTAAATACCTTCAAACTATAAGAACGTCTCAAGTTATGGAGTAGATTTGTTTCACTGGAGTCTATCTTGTTTACGTTAAACCATCGCAAATCCTCCTCAACCCACAAACAAAAGCTCTAGTTCCTAAAATATATTTCGCATGTATGAATTCGGGCATGTAAATATAAACCCTCAACCAGAACATTAATGAAAATATTTCAGAGGAAGTCATTTAAGGTGAAGAAAACCCTGAAGGATAAAGTTAATGTATCTTTTCTACTTTTGGTATCCATGGCTGCCGCTTTCACCCCGTCTGTCGTCGGAGCTGCAAGAGATGGCAAGGCGCTGTCAACCAACAGTGGCTACAGAAACCCCAACCGCGATACTTCTCTCTCAGACACGGACGCGCTCCCTTCCTTCGCTTTTCTGGGAAATACGCTATCTCCTCCGTCGGCCCGCAAGTGGGAGGAGCTGCCATGGTTGAAAGCCCAGATTCCCTACAGCCTCGCCACAGCCATGGCCATCAAGCCGGAGCTCTCATTGAAGCTCTCGGGGTTCCTTTCCCCCAGCAAGATTCGGAGCTCCAGGATGAGGATGAACCCTATGGCGATTAGCCATGAAATGCACAAAAATGGAAGAGATCTCGCAGGGACTGCTTCACAGGGGTTCGGGAGGAAGAAAGCCTGCGTCAATTGGTGGCCTAGGGTGAACGAGACGACCAGAGCCGAAGCACTTAGGTTGGTCGTTGCAAAGGTCGCCAAATCCGTGGAGGATGCGGGGCATCTGTTTGACAAAACGCCTCTTCGAGATTTTATCTCATTCAGGGGCCTGTACTCTGTTTTAGCTCAAATGGAATGCGCCGAAAGGGTTTTAAGTCGCCGGCTTAACTCCCAAGTCCCAGCAGAAGCATGGTCTAAGCAAAGCCTTGCAACTCTTTCAACCGTGAGTCTCAGAAGCACCTCCCTCTCAGACAGATGCGTGCTCTCCAGTCCCCCTGGCCATCAGGGCCTCAGTAGCCCGCAGAGAACAGAAATCTCAGAACCATTCCAGATTCTGATTGTCCTCATTTCCGGTAAGTCAAAGCTGCTGTGGGTGAGATCTACTGATCTGGTGCAGCACCTCAAGCTACACCTGGAAAACAAGGAGGGCTACCCGACAATCTTTCAGCGGCTCCTCTATGAAGGTAAACAATTAGAGGATTCTTGTCCCCTGTCCTGTTACAATATTCAAAGAAATGCCTCCATTTCCCTGTCCTTGCGTCTGAGAGGGGGTGCTGTTGGACAGCCTTCTTCTTCAGCTGCAGCCTTTTCATATAAAGATGCAGTCCATTCTCAGAAGCCTAAGGATAGAGCTCCTCCTGCTCAAGCTCCCAAGCCCTTCCTAGTGGACAAGCTGGAAGAGTCCCCCACCATTGAAATATCACATCCCTTGTTGGATACGCAATATCAGGTGTTTGCAGAAAAGGGCATCATTTGCAGGTTCAATGGTCTTTGGCCTAACACAGCAGACCTATACCAATGGATTCATGCTAATTGGACCAACAATTGCAAGGTTATCTTCTGCTCTAAAGGCTTCTTCATAACTCTGTTTGTTGATAGCGATGATTACCAAAAAGCCTTAACTGGAGGCCCTTGGTTTTGGAATTCGGCGGGTCTGTTCCTCACTCCGTGGTTCCCAGAGTTCGATCCCTCCACAGCAGTCATCACCAAACTCCCGATCTGGGTTAGACTCCCTAACCTTCCGGCGCATCTCTGGAACTTTGTTGTATTTGAAGCTATCGGCAATTCCTTAGGTCGCTACCTCGACACAGATCCCTCACGAGGGCTAAAAGGAATTTATACCTTCGCCAGAATCTGCGCAGAAATAGACATAAGTAGAGGACTTCCTGATCAGATCATTCTCAAAATAGGCGATTTCCATTGGGCTCAACCTCTGGACTTTGAGAATACAGCATTTCGGTGCAGAAATTGTCATCTCACTGGGCACCTACAAAGTTCGTGTCCTTCATTACCTTTCCAAAAAAAGAAAGCTAATTCCAAGCCAAAATCTAAAAGCTGGAAACCTCATGATCCTCCCCCATTGGATAGCTTTTCCAGCTCAGATGAAGACGATGAGGAGGAAGAGGAGGAAGTCATGGACGAAACCCCAGATCAGGTTTCTCATCCAGCGCGTCACGAAGAAGCAACTGTCCCTCCTGTCTCTCAAAAACGAACTCATGTGTCTTCTCCGTCAGATTCAGACAAGGAGCTTTCGGCTCCAGCCCAACTCAGCATACAAATCGTTCATGACCAACAAGATCCAGCTGGTTGGGTCAAAGTCGGCAAAAAGAAAGGGAAAAAAGGTCGACCGAATGATTCCACCCTCGTTGTGTAGAATCTTTGGTTTGGACCGGTTCTGTTTGCTCAACTCTACCCTAGTCTATTCTTCTCTTGGGAGCCGAGGTGGATTGTTTCCTTTCCGGCTGCCCTGTCAGTCTTGTGGTTCTATGCCGCCCTGCGTGGTGGGCAGTCTATTCTCTTCTTGTCTCTTGTAGCTTGGCCTGCTGTTCAGCGGCCAGTTTTTCTGCAGTTTTGCAGAAGTTTTGTACTATATTTTCCTTTAATACAAACGCTAACTTACACAAAAAAAAAAGGTGAAGAAAACCCTAAACTCATTTAAGGTGAAGAAAAGTGTAAATTCCCCAGTTAAGGTGCGGGCTTAATGAAACTTAGGGATTAGAGCCATTTTTAATGGAAGGTTGAGATGTTATATCAGGTGAAGAATAGGTAATGATTTAACAATTGCTCTTTCACCTGATAAATCTCATCCACTAATCTTGTTTTGAAAGAAGGGTTGACCTTTCATATCATGCGAAAGGTGTTAAGTGAGTTAACCTCCCTCCTCCGCCCCCGATGACATTAGAATG
Source organism: Pinus tabuliformis (assembly GCA_031772625.1). Taxonomy (NCBI): domain Eukaryota; kingdom Viridiplantae; phylum Streptophyta; class Pinopsida; order Pinales; family Pinaceae; genus Pinus; species Pinus tabuliformis. Next base: position 68,276,675 of record CM062806.1, on the reverse strand, counting down.
AAGTGGGGCCTCGTATGTCCTCAATTCTTAATGCCATAATGTTTAAAAAAAATGGGTGTTATAGGAAACTGAATATAATGTTTGTATTTAATATGAGTTTGATGAAAAAAACTAATATAAAGTTTTCGAAGCCTATTTTCAATTTAATAATCATTTCAATATTAAAGCCACCATTAAATGTATTTAAATTTCAAATATTTATGTTTTTCACCTAGGGCTTAGATATTTGAGGTAAAGGTAAAAGTTAAAAATGGTGAGTAATTCATGATAAGATCAATGGTGATATTATGTGAGGTAAAAATAGAGATTTTACATTCATGAAAGTCTATTTTCAATATTCATTACATATTTTCTTTAGGAAATTCAATCCTCCCAAAAATATAGGAATTAAAGGATTTGCATAATAAATAATTTATTTGTATATCTAATTCCCCCATTTTGTGGACAATGTTTCCTTAATTCGTGGACAATGTTTCCTTATTTTTAGGGTTCTTAGTTATAGTAATAATAATTTAATTATGTTTTAGCCACATATACTAGTTAGTGTTATTTAATATTTTAATCATTTGTATTTTGAATTTTTATGTCATATATAGAATCAAAATAATAATTAAGTATTTCATATACATATTTATAATATGGAATTTCTTTAACGTCACTTAGCTACAAGCCCTACTTATTTTTGTTTTAATCCCTTCTACTAATTTCCCTTTTGTATTTTAGGGAGCGATTCGAATTATAGGAGCATGATAAAGAGTCAAATGGAAAGGAAACATAAAGAAACACTCTCAAAGGAGACCTAGTTCTAAGGAGGGTCATTTTGGCACAATGCCTCCAATTTGCAGAAGCGCAACAAACCCCAATTGATGTCCAGAATGCTTTCGGTAGAACAAAAAGTAGATCACCAGTTTCTTGGATGCCAAAACAAATTGTTGAACTCCAAAGATGAATAAAACCCACCTTCAGGAACAATCATTTCAATTTGAAGCTTGAATCATGAAAGCGCAGCAAAGGAAGATGCACAACAAATCTCATACCCATTGTACTGAAGGGTGATGTCATAGCACAGACTTAATTTGACAACCTAATTGACTGATTTGACCCCACTAATTTATCCCAATGATTTTGATGACACATTAACCCTAGACTCACTTAAATTAATCTTTTAGAGAATCAATGATTATCTTTACATTATCACTCACACAATTATAACACAATTACATCAATAATATAATCTTACATTTCTTCACAAAGACCAATAGCTTGATCTCTAATAGATAATAGCAAAACCTTTACACATTTACCAAGATAAATTTAAGAACTAAACTTATTTTTTTACTACTATAATGTAGGACACTAACAATTCTAATATGGGAAAGCGATGCTCAGACCCAAAGGCTCTAAATTTACTGGAGCTATCATTGGATTTAGGGAGCATGGTATATACAAGTTTTTGGGAAAGCCTATATATCAAGGGAAGAATAAGGTTCCTTAGACTCGAAGGTAGTTAAGTTTGAGCGGGAGTTTGCAGGTTCAGAGAAAGAATCTACAACCCAAGAAGAGCACATGGTTAGTGGGGAGTAAATATACTTCTATAGCTAGAGAGAAGGAACCATGGAATGGGTTGAAGGCTTAACATGAAATAAATAACCAGGAATCTTTTGGAAGCAAGGACACTACTGATGATACTGTGTTTCATTATACAGGGTATGTTGTAGTAGTTGATGTCAAAGATTGAGTTAGTGTTGTTGATGATGACAAGTTACCTCTGAGTGATGGAAGTACCTCCCTAGATAAGAAGGATTTTTGAACTTTGTATCTTGGGAGCCAGTCCTGCAACCCTTGGGGTACTAGGTTTGTGAATATTTAACCCACAGAGATGTGGTTTTGTGAGCAATGTACGGAAGTAGTGGGCTTTGTACCCACATTTGTGGGTGAAAGACCCAAGGGAAATATGTTTTTTTAGTCATTGGATGCATGAGAGGCACCCTTGAAGGGATAAGGGACACCTAGGGATACACTGGAGTGGGAAAAAACAAATGATAAATTGTATTTCTCATGTTAGTGTTATTTTGGGATGTAGGCTCAAGTCAACTTGGACTAGAAGACATGACCCTTGGTGAAAAGTGTCTCCACCAAGATCACTATAAATAGAGATAATATAAAGTTTATTTAGAATCACAAAAGTGCAATCATTTGTTGGGATGGGTTCCTCTAGGTCAATTTTGGGGCAAAAGCCCAAGTTTTGATGTAAAAATATGTAAAGTCTTCGTGAACTGTGGACGTGGAGTGTGTAGCTAGTCAAGAGTCAAAAAGGGTTTTTACCCTCGTTTATGTAAACTTGATTCAATTTTTGAGATCTACCCATGGTCTGCGGATCATGGGATTGTATAAATAGGTGTGTCATAGAGAGTCTAAGGCAGAAAAATAAGTCTTTATCTATGGGTACAACGAATGGAGTCTTACAGGATTAGCTCAAAGAAGTAAGTATTAGGGGAGGAAAAGGTTATGCATCTAAGTGCACAGAGGCCTAGAGTAGAGTCTGTAGCTGAGTGCATAGACCCCTGCAGCTAAGTGCGCAGGGAAGTTTTGAGTCTATAAACCTATAATGAAGACCAATAAAGAATATTGTTGCAGAATTTTTTGTGTTTTATCTCTTTACTTTTGTTATGTATGATTGTGATATATGATGTGATGAAATGATGTCTTTATAAAATAATGATGTATTGATGTGCGAATCTATTGGACGAATCTCTTTAATTGAATGCAATCAATGTTAGGTTATTACGCGAAGATCATAATACTTTATGTTATGTTTATTGGGCACTTAGGTAGATCTGAGTAAATATTGATCTAAGGATAATCTATGGCGCATGTAAGTAGCTAATTCATCTGTTTAGGGTCCAAAAAAGATGATCGTAGACCTTCGCGAAGGTCTAGAGGTCATTCAAGGAAGTTATAGTACCAAGCCTTAAGGGCTTATAGATCTGCGTGGGGACAGATCTAGGGCATAAAAAGACATCACACTACTCTTTGGATGTGGAAACTTGGTTCCAACATCCCCCCATACTGCTTTGTGTGAGAATTCAGTTCGCCCTACGCGGGTTGATGTTGAAAGGTCCGGTAGTGTAGGGTTTTGTTTGGCGCACCTAACTGTAAATATGGTTCAAGACCCCCTAAGCCATCAAATGGTTTCATTCCGGGACTGGGATCTGGATAAAGAGATGTGTGATGTTGCATCACTGGAATTCGACCAAAAAGGAAATTGGGAAGTGGTTGCATAGGAAGATCCACGAATTCATGGTGCAGGAGAATAGAAATCCATGCCTGAAAAAATAGCAGTGGTTGGTTAGATATTTGTACACAGAAATACATGAAATTTTCTTATGCACCTTCCCGATCGAACTATATGAGTGGATCGATAAATTGGCAGATGACCAAGGAAGGTGGAAGCTTGACAGTTCAATAGTGTGGGATCTGGAGCTAGTGCGTAGGTTGGAAGCTTCTGAAGATAATATCACGTGTGTTGTTGATCATTGGTTTGATCGGGTTATAGGAGGATTTGTAACAGAATTCATGGTTGATACCTCAATTAGCTACAACAAAGCAGAGCGACGCTTCTTCAAAGGACCGCAAGGTAAGTATTTGAGATCTTTGAATACTTGGATTAAGATTATCTTGTGTGAAAAATAGGTTATGCCATTGCCTTGATGTTTGGATCTACGCGAAGTGGACGGAGCTTTGGAAACCAAGAAAAATCAGGTCCTGAGTATAGCCTGTTGATCAGACATCCTTCAAGTGACGATGAGGGAGTGGTACAAGCCTCACTACAAAGCATTGTCCATTTGATAAGACAGGGTTTTCCATGAATACATCATTTGTCCATGCCACCTCCACCTTCACCTTCACAACATACACCTTCGACCACACTGCCACTACCACTACTATCGTTCAACATGTCGAATACAATGAAGTTGCAAGTTTTCAAGGGATTAGGAAGTGAGGATGCAGATTAGTTTTAGTTTGTTGCAAAGGCTGTTTAGACATCACAACATATTACAGATGATAATATAAGGAAGTGTTTTGGAGAATTTGGTATCTACGGATAAATATTAATTCCCTAGATAAGTAGTTGTATCTAGAACAACAGTTTAAAGCACTTTAGCCTTTTCCTATAATCTATAGATAAGACAGAGAAGATGAGAAGACCTACTTGTAGTTCTACTTTCTTCTTGTCTCCTTTGTATCAATCCTGTCACTCCTTCCCATACTTAAAACGCTTGAGAAGTACTTGTAAACATCAACAGAAGACAAAGAACCGATCAAAGGAAAAGATCTATTGAATACAAGTAAATGGGATCAGATTCATTTCACACATATAAGCATCATAAGATAATACAAACATATGGGAGAAAGGTTCAAATACTTTATTGAATAAAAGAAGGAATTACAACCATTGTGTCTAATTCAAAGTCATTCCTCTAGCCTAGATCCGTCTACATCACATCAAAAGCATGACAAACTTGTAGCATTACAATACTTGCTTCAAATCCAATTCTCATAGCAACATTATCTCCTTACAATTCAGCATAGTCCAGCCGTTGATCACTTAGATGAGTGGTCAATTTATAGGGAGATGAAGGAGGTTTTGTCATAAATGGTGGCATTGAATGGCCTTCCATACTTAGAATTAGTTCCATGGAGGAAGGGATGAGAGGATAGGATTCATCTTTTCTCGTTCCTCATCCATTTTCGAGCTCATAGGAGTCGATAAGTGAGGGAACCTTCTAGATGACTCCAAAAGATAAGAATATTCCCCAAACCTATGTGAATTTCACTCAATCTTGCCCAGCACAGGTGAAAGGAAGCCTAAATGCTCTGCAAATCACCCTGGCATGGACTCAACTGTTCTGCAATGCACCCTTACAAGGGCTTACATGCGCTGGTACCTCTAGAGGCTATTTCTAGATGTCTTCAAGTCATGAAACTTGTCTGGGAAGGAGGCATTCAAAGGGGTGACTTGTTTAGGGCATGTAGCAACTGAAATTAAGGTTTGATGAGCCCTAAAAAATTGATCTAGATGATGGGATTGATGTGCCCAAATGGATCTGTAATAGTTACCCCCTAAAGCATGAAGTCGAAAAAATGCCAATGTCAAATGAAATGCTTTATGATGTGATGAGGAGGTATCGAAGTGGAAGGTGACCTGCATCAATTACAATACATATATCATGATATTTTGATATTTTGACTCTTACATGAATTACTGAGGGAAGGCATACCCATTCTCAGCTTATAAACTTTCATTACATATACATAAACAGTCATCTACAAATATAGACCCATGATTAGAATGACCATCAATGTAAAGCCATTATACATATGATTTAGTACTCCTGGAATCGCAGCCCAAATGGATGAAACTAGATCCGGGGTCTTCTATCTCGTTCAATTGTTTGCTCAATGTACGAGTCTAACCATGTGAATATGTGATCTGAAGTTGAACATGGGAATACACCATCTGATTACCAGCCAATGATGTAAGTTGTTAACAGACGCGAGAGAAATCAATGATAATGATAATGATCCTCAAGGTACTACAATACATTCTGCATGGTGTGAATGGATGATTTGATGTCGAACACCATACAAAGTCTTTCGGTCGAAGGTCATTGATTTTAACCTCTCGTCAGAAGCGAGAAACATGCCATTGATGTATGCAAGCCTTAAGGTACTGGAAGGGTGTTTCTAAGTCAACTTCTTGGATAATGTGCTGATGTCGACAAGAAGTGACTCATTGCAGGAGGGCCTTGATGTATCCCACATCAATGACACGAAATGAGTTTAGTGATTTTGGAGATGGAATTTGACTGACAAAACAAGGTTCAAGAATGGCGGTCATGAAATGAAGGTTTACGGTATTGCAAAGGATGAATTTTGACTGAATGACTTCTCTTGAACATATCGTCGACATTGAATGAATTGGCAGCATTGACCCAAAACCAAAGTGATGGATGGTGTGATAGACCATAGGTATGATAACCATCAAGTAGATAACCCAACCCAAATAGTCTAAATGAATTGGTAGCATTGACCCAAAACAAAAGTGATGGATGGTGTGATAGACCATAAGTATTGTCAAGCAGATAACCCAACCCAAATAGTCACGGAGATGAAGTGAAAGTGTCATGTTCAAGAGCGACCTGCTATCATAAAGTAGTTTCCCCTTTTTCCCATTTTCCCCAGTCGTTGTTGACCAGTACCACTTTATTTTTATCAAGCTTGAGGAGGATAACATATGTTTTTTGTATAATTTCACCCTTCCAGTGAATCCATCACTATTTGATGTTTTAACAAGTCTAGCAAAGGTGAAACTCGATCTTGTCTAGATGAACAAGTTTTTCGCTATTTAATGTTTTAATGAGTTTAACGAAAAGATAACTCGTTCCTTTTCATGTTTAGAGAGTTTGAAAAGGGACAAAAAGAAAACTCCACAAGTTCTTTTTCATAAGTTAATCTCTCAAGCCCAAAAAAGCGTAAAATAATACAAGAGAGATGTCGTTTCCAATTCATTAACGAGCTAAAAAGGACAAGTGCTCGGCAATCTTTTCATGTTTCGAGAGTCTGAAAAGAGCTTAAAGAGGAATCCACATTGAGGAATGAGTGCTATCTAGGATAGCAATTGGTTCTAGTGATGTTGGAACTTCTCAAAACATGTTGATTTATGTGAAGAGGCTAGCTAATAAGACCACTCATTGCAATTGTTCCTCAAAACGGGTAAAACAACCAAGTGAAAGTGTATCATTGGCCAAGCAGATAGTGACGATGGAAGGAGAAAAACCAAGGCTCATCTGGTGAAAGAGGTTGATAGAATGGAAATCACGAGGGTTAAAATGGAAATGGATTCATTTTTAGACAAGATTGAACCAGAGGGAACAATGCTTGGATTTAGTTTCATGTTTATACAAGCTTGAAATGACAAACTATGCTTGGATTCATTTTCATTTTTACACAAGCTTAAAATGAAGAACTATGCTTGAATTGGTTTACATGCCCCTAGCATGATGAAAGGGAGAGTCTCATGTAACTAGATGGAAGTCACAGCGGTGAAGTAGGACGGTTATCCAACACCTTCCTGGCTTCGTCCAGATAGGGACAAAGGTGAATGGGGTGATTCCCTTCACATAACCTAGAGGGAAACTTAAATTTACCACTAGGTGCATGCTCCCCAAGCTTCATTACATTCACCTAAGTAGACTACTCGTGGCTATCAGGTGGATGGAATGAAGGTTCTTTTACAAGATCAAGTGAAAGACTCGACTGAGATTTTACGAGATCTACTCAGAGACTCGACTTGGAACTTTGCTCCAGGGGACCTTGTTTCATTTTTTAATGAGCTTGACACAAGACAAGGAACTCTACTCAGATTCCTTGTTTCATTTTTTAACGAGCTTGACACAAGACAAGGAACTATGCTCATATTCCTTGTTTCATTTTTTAACGAGCTTGACACAAGACAAGGAACTATGCTCATGGGAGTTGTTTAATTTTTTTAATTTGGTTGACACAGTGAAAGAACTATCCTCATGGACCTGTTTCTTTTTTTTAATGAGTTTGACACAGTAAAAGAATTATCTTCATTTTCCTTCGTTTCATTTTTTAACGAGGTTGACACAAGACAAGGAACTATCCTCATATTCCTTGTTTTATTTTTTAACGAGGTTGACACAAGTCCAGGAACTATCCTCATATTCCTTGGTTTCATTTTTTAATGAGGTTGACACAAGACAAGGAACTATACTCATATTCCTTGTTTCATTTTTTAACGAGGTTGAAACAAGACCAGGAACTGTCCTCGTATTCCTTGTTTCATTTTTTAACGAGTTTGACACAAGACAATGAACTATCCTCGTAGGAGTTGTTTCATTTTTTTAATGAGGTTGACACAGTAAAAGAACTATCCTCATATTCCTTGTTTCATTTTTTAACGAGGTTGACACAAGATCAGGAACTATCCTCGTATTCCTTGTTTCATTTTTTAATGAGGTTGACACAAGACAAGGAACTATCCTCATAGGATTTGTTTAATTTTTTAATGAGGTTGACACAGTAAAGGAACCATCCTCAAATCCCTCGATCACGACTCATAAGAGGTCATGACTTCCAAGGAAACTGAGATTTGGTTCCAATGCCCCCAGTACATAATGTACTACATCACTGAATTCATCGTCAGTTGATGTAGGCATGGAACGGGTTGCCACATAATTAACCCGTGGAAAGGATGATACCATTGGTACAAAAGGACCATTTATGGAAGATGGTTGATAGGAAGCCATATTTGGACTGGGAAATGAAATTTGGTCAATGGTGACAATTTTTCCTTCATGTAGGAAACAAATCACTCAAAAGAGTGTTGAAACAATAGCTCCCATGTCATAAACATAGTCGTGCCCAAGAAGCAAATTCTAATATAAAGGGCCTGGGACTACCATAACATTCAAATAAATGATTTTTCCTCCAAAAATAATAGGCAACTAAGGAAGGATCCCAAATGGTTGACTGGTTCCTCTATTAAAAGCCAACAGATTTTGGGTAACAGGAACAAGCGACAGCGAACTGAGCGCTTGCCAAGATGTTGAGGAAAGGATACTCATAGATGCGCCTTAATCTATAATAGTGCTAAATACAATCATGTTACAAACCTATACTATGATCTGGAAAGGCACATAAGAAGGAAGACGAAATCTTGCTAGTCGATCCCAATCAAAGGAAGTGACCAAACTACTTGGAGGAGGTACTGTAGGAACGGGAGAATTATCCCCTTGAGTTACAAAAATAGGAGAATTTTCGTCCTATATTGATGGAACAGGAGGATTAGCCCCAAGCTCATTGGAATCTAAAGAAACAAAAAGAACCTGATTGGTATCATATTCACTCTCTTCGAGAAAGTTACGATCAACTGAAGGTGGAATCGAGTCAATTATTTCCTTAACCTGTTGATTTGGGTCAGGTATAGACTCATAGGATTCACTTTCAGAGAGAATGGTCTTGACCGATGGTTGATTTTGGTCAGTCAAATCATCAACTAGTGAAGGATTAAGGGATAGTCTCCTGTAACCAGATGGAAGTCATTGCGGAGAAGCAATACAGTTATCCAACAGTTTTTTGGCTTCATCCAGATAGGGACAAAGGTGAATGGGCTTATTCCCTTCACATAACCTACATGGAAACTTAACTTTACCCTTCTTTCCATGAACTTTACTACCACTAGTTGATGGTGTGTCACTAGCATGATCTCCAGAAGTTGACGACACATGATGATGTGAACGAAAAGACCATTCTTCTAAGATCTGACGAATATTAGGACAATTTCGAAGAAGATGGTCTCCCGCACAATTTTTGCATGGATATCGAACTTTGTGAGGCTTGACAGATGGTCTCTCATCATATGTTGCATTAAAAGCAATGGTTACCTGGTTTCCCTTCTACTGAATTTGCTTCATCTTCTTCTTCTTCTTAGCCACCTAGTTAGTAGTACCAATACTTCGACCAAGAGAAGAGGAAGAAGGGAAGGAAGAAACAACCAAGGAAGAAGGAAAAGGGTCAACTTTAGGATCAACTCGAGGTTGATTTTTTCTAGTTGGAGGAGTACTCGATTGTAGAGAAATCATGACATTTTGAACCAAGGAGATTGAAAACAACCATACTGGCAAGCCAATGGTAAATCTCGGAAGGGACAATGTAGCCATATAAGGAGCACCAATATTTTTGAAAGGAGGAAAAGGACTAAGATTCCCATCAAAAGGAATTCCTTGATCGGTAGACTCTAGATTTGTTTCCATATGTCTCAACCTAAGATCAACTAAGGAGTGAGCATGGAGGATGTTATCCGCAGTCAATTAATTTTATTTTAATCAAAGTAACATAACAAAACAAAAGAGGGATAATCTAGGCAAAAGTTTACCAAGCAACTGTGAACTGTAAAATACGTCCTGACGAGCCGAGAAGTATGGGCAAGCAATCTCCTCGAATGTTGTGTTCGGTGTATCACAGTGTACAAGGCGGCAGACTCAGTTACCTAAGGATGGATAGAAATCTAGTGTTGTCCTCCCATATATACCCAAAAGTACATGGAGGCCCAATCCATATAAGCACTTTCTAATGCAAAACCGCACAGTGAGATCATTCCCATATACTTTATGTACTGTAACACCACCCTATATACCCGAAGGTACATGGATGAGCTACGATGTACTCACATGCGTGGAATGAGGTATAACACTCGGGATGTATTGCATACAATTTAGCAACAGTTGCTTTGTTTTACGACGTTGGAACACGTCTCTAGCCTAGAACCACTAAATTTTTCATTAGGTGACAATGCTCCATTAGGTAAATTCAAATAAATTTTAAGTTGATCTTCTTTAGAATTTTCCTTTCAAGGTTCACCATGTGATGTATATTTGCAATTCCTAAAATGCAACTAATATGATAAGCATTATTTTCATTCAATTGAACAATGAAAACCTTAGCTAGTAGGGATAGAGAAATCAGATCTTTGACAAAGAGAAAAGAGCACATCTAATGCAATTTCCCTAGCTATTCCTTTCAAGCATTTAAAAACTACAATATGAACAATGCAAGTTTTTCTTTTCGAATCCCTTAATGTTATGATGAACAAAAAGTAAACTAATGCACATACAATCAATCAATATTTTTATAACAAAGACTTTACGACAGTTTAATTCGAAGGAAAGGAAGACTTTTACGAAACTTTTTTTCGAACAAAGATTAATCGACTATAATCTAAATTTGCCAATGAATCGATAATTACAAAGAAAAAAATTTAAGAAACATTAATCAATCAATTCAAAGTAGGGCTAGCAAAGGAGATAGAAACTTGTTTTCTAAGACATGACATTCATTGATCAATCAGCAAGAAATCAAGCAGAGAAAAGTTGGCAAAAACACATTACAAAGGTGAGACACTGACCCTAGGACGATCAGTGTAGCCCTAAATGGGAGACAGTGTGCTTCAGATCATTATCCCTAAGCCAAGGGTGCTCTGTAGCGCACTGTATCCCTCACAAGCCTACGCTAGTGACAGTGAGCCATTTCAAAAGGAAATTTGACACAATTTTGACCAAAATTCAATGTAAAAGAGTTAAAATACAATCAATGAACACAAGTAGTGTCTGCAAGGATGTCCTAGGAGGTGGATAAGATACTAGGAAAGATGATTCACCCTAGCGTAGTCACCAATTTGTTTTGGAAAATTTGGTATCTACGAATAAATACTAATTCCCTAGATAAGTAGTCGTATCTAGAACAACGGTTTAAAGAACTTTAGCCTTTTCCTATAAGAAATAGATAAGACAAAGAAGATGAGAAGACCTACTTGTAGTTCCGCTTTCCTCTTGTCTCCTTTGTATCGATCCTCCCACTCCTTCCCATACTTAACACGCTTGAGAAGTACCTATAAACATCAATAGAAGACAAAGAACCGATCAAAGCAAAATATCTATTGAATACAAGTAAATGGAATCAGATTCATTTCACACATATAAGCATCATAAGACTATACAAACATATGGGAGAAAGGTTCAAATACTTTATTGAATAGAAGAAGGAATTACAACCATTGTGTCTGATTCAAAGTCATTCCTCCAGCTTGGATCCCATCCACATCGCATCAAAAGCATGACAAACTTGTAGCATTACAATACTTTCTTCAAAGCCAATTCTCATAGAAACATTATCTCCTTACAATTCAACATATTCAAGCCCTTGATCACTTAGATGAGTGGTCAATTTATAGGGAGATGAAGGAGGTTTTTTCATAAATGGTGGCATTGAATGGACTTCCATACTTAGAATTAGTTCCATGGAGGAAGGGATGAGTGGATAAGATGCATCTTAACTCATTCCTCATACATTTTCGAGCTCATAGGAGTTGATAAGTGAGGGAACCTTCTGGATTACTCCAAAAGATAAGAATTCCCCAAACCCTATGTGAATTTCGCTCAATCTCGCCCACCATAGGTGAAAGGAAGCCTAAGTGCTCTGCAGAGCACCCTAGCATGGACTCAACTGCTCTGCAACGCACCCTTACAAGGGCTTACCTACGCTGGTTCCTTTAGAGGCTATATCTGGATATCTTCAAGTCATGAAACTGTCTAGGAAGGAAGCATTCAAAGGGGTGACTTGTTTAGGGCATGTAGCAACTGAAATTAGGGTGTGATGAGCCCTAAAACACTAATCTGGATAATGGGATTGATGCGCCCAAATGGATCTATAATAGGAAGTTACAGCTGGTTACCGCTCTACAGGATCGCGCGCTGACATGTTACATTAAGTACTGCACCGATAATCCATTGGAATCACTAGCAGTCACTCAGGTCACTTTAAACAAAGAATTCGGTAAGCCTAAGTCTGACTAGCAATCAGTAATTGGATTCAAGGAAATCATGATCCGCGAAGCTAATATGAATCTCACAGATAGTCATCACCACGAGTGGTTTATAGCCTTGCTCCTGCCCCACCTAAGGATTGCTCTATCGCAGCAAAAGATAGGGACTCAGGCGGAAGCTCTAGAAATCATGATGAGATTGCATGAAACTCCTATCCAGGACACGTCTTTGGGAGTCCAACAAATTCACTCTTAGTTACAGAATCTCTGCTTGGAATTGCAAATCTTGAAAAAATAAAAGGAGACCAGGCCAGAGGTGCGCGAGGAAGTTTAGTGCCTCAAGTGTAAAATCTAGGGGCATGATAAATATCACTGCCCTGTCTTTGCGAATTACATTACAGGGGGAGGATCGATGCCCCTGAGGTAGGAAGCTGTAGCGAGCCCAAGTGTGGGACCTACACTATGGTGCAATATTTTTCAAGTGGTTGCAAAACGTGTAATAGATAATTGTCATTTGCTTCAAAAGTTGTGCAGACACCACAACAATTATTCTGCAATTTCTGCAAATCGATGGGCCATGATGAGAGCCACTACTGTAGCTATGAATTGATGATGGAAAGGACACCTATGTATCGAGTGCAAGTAGAAAATAAGCCTTCGAATCAAGACGTTGCGGGAGCGCTATGAGGATATCAGGGGCAAGGACGAGGTCGGGGAGGAGGGAGACCTGGAAGATGTCGTGGACAAGTCATTTTCTATAATTTCAAAAGACCAGGGCACTATGCGCAGGAGTGTATGAGTTAGACATGCCCGTCATGTCAATACTGCACTAAATTTCACCACACAATAGAAGAATGCCCTGTGTTGATAGCTAAGATGCAGGAAAATGAGGCGCAGCCTCAGTATCCCACCCAAAACTTGAAAATGGTGAGGGTTTAGCCACACGAGGAAGATCCAAGTGTGAATATCATGCCAAGAAGTAGAATAACGATTGGTGATGATAAAGGAAAACAACCTAAGGAAAGTGGGTGGGTTCGTAAGGCCCCAGAAAAGGAAGTTGGCTTCGATGAAGAACATGTGAAGGAGACGTTTATGGAGGCAAAGAAAAGCATCGCTAAAGCACCCACCTCAGGCAGTCAGGACAAGCTACCAAAAACCAGTGCGCTCGCAAAGATTGACCCCTCTATACTCACCATGTTCTTAGAGACCTCTATGAAATTGTTGCACAATAGAAAGGTTGTGAAAGGGCCACAGGAGTTGATAAATAATTGTGCTTGTAAGGAAAATTCTCCTGAAGGACACTGCATAGTCAGAAAGAATGGCAAACATAAGACAAGAACAGGGCTGATCCAGGAGGATTCCACTGATTCAGTTGCACAGGTGTTCAAGTGTCGTCATCAGTGTTCAGTGTCATCGTCAATTCAGTTCAGCTTAGACAATTCGTCAGTGTTGGTTATGGATCAGGTTGTTCAGGTATTTTTTATGTTTTTCATGGCATTCAGTTGATATGGGTTTGTATCTGGCTCTCGATTTATGTTCATCGACAGTTCCGCCAGGATTGGTCAATGACATGAGTCTTGTCGTTCACCTCGTAGGATTTAGTGAAGACATGGGTGTCATCCATTGTAGAGGTTCGATATGGATTGTCGACAAAGGGTGTCATCACAAACATCACTTGTATTGATGATATGCATGTGGTTTTATGTCGCTTTGTGACAATTAGTGAAAAAGGGTGTTTTTACACCTAATGTAAAATCTAAAACCCTAACCCTAGATCTAAATTTATCACCTAATTCTAACCCTATTGCCTAAGTCCTAATCTAGCCATCGCATTCAAATGGTAACCTAAACCTTAACCATATTGCAATACAAACATCGCATTGTTAAAACCTAACCCTAAAGTCCTAAATCTAAGCTATACAACCCTCGACCTAATGTTCAAAATACATTGAAAAACAATACAAATAACATAAAACAGACCTATCCACCACCTCTAACCACGCAAGATTGCAAATCACAACAGTCACATATGAACATGTTGCATGGATAGACTGTTAGAGACAGGGAAAGCGCAACATAAAACCGCCAGTTCTCACCACAGCGAAGGTAATGGAATGTGAGCAGATGTGGGTTAACCACAGTAGAATCATGAAGGTGACAGTCACATGTGAACAGGTTATGTAACCACGACTTGAAGCTTCAACATAGAGTTGGAGATAACCGTAGCGAATCTGACCTTAATGTGAGCAAGTGTAACCATAGCGGGTTGGCCACCAGAACCGCGGGGATAAACCATACAGGTGGCTGCCAAGGATTAAACCGCCTAGTCACATGCCAGCGGTCCACCCAATTTTCATTGACGGTAACTGTTAGTGGTTTGGAAATTTATTATAATGTTTTAATTTGGGTTTTTAAAATAGTTTATGGTTGGAATTAATTCAATGACCATGGTATTATCCCTAGGTGTCATGCAACCACAAGACCGAGTTTGTAAACCTAATCTGATACAACCAAATGCATCTACAAACCAACCCAAGGTGGTTTCATGAACCTGGAGGCCTTTTAAAGGCGAGTTGTCCTTCATTGAGAGAAGAGTGGTTTTTTTTTTACTTTTTGCTTGTAGATTCTAGAGGTCATAGGCAGTTTTGTTTTCAGTGTTATGGGAGCATTCGGAGTCAGAATTGGAATATGTAAGAGGCGTTGGAAAGTTGGTTTAGAGGGTTATTTGATGACACTGATCAGAATTGCCTGTATGCACATTTAGACTGATGAAATATCTATGTAATAAGCACCTTTTTTTCATTCCTAATAAAAACGGTCGCCCATCTTGAAAGTGGACCCGAAGACATAGTCCATCGTGGACAAGTCATTTTCTATAATTTCAAAAGACCAGGGCACTACGCGCAGGAGTGTATGAGTTAGACATGCCCGTCATGTCAATACTGCACTCAATTTCACCACACAATAGAAGAATGCCCTGTGTTGATAGCTAAGATGCAGGAAAATGAGGCGCAGCCTCAGTATCCCACCCAAAACTTGCAAATGGTGAGGGTTGAGCCACACGAGGAAGATCCAAGTGTGAATATCATGCCAAGAAGTAGAATAATGATTGGTGATGAGAAAGGAAAACAACCTGAGGAAAGTGGGTGGGTTCGTAAGGCCCTAGAAAAGGAAGTTGGCTTCGATGAAGAACACGTGAAGGAGACGTTTATGGAGGCAAAGAAAAGCATCGCTAAAGCACCCACCTCAGGCAGTCAGGACAAGCTACCAAAAACCAGTGCGCTCGAAAAGATTGACCCCTCTATACTCACCATGTTCTTAGAGACCTCTATGAAATTGTTGCACAATAGAAAGGTTGTGAAAGGGCCACAGGAGTTGATAAATAATTGTGCTTGTAAGGAAAATTATCTTGAAGGACACCGCATAGTCAGAAAGAATGGCAAACATAAGACAAGAACAGGGCTGATCCAGGAGGATTCCATTGATTCAGTTGCACAGGTGTTCAAGTGTCGTCATCAGTGTTCAGTGTCATCGTCAATTCAGTTCAGCTTCGACAATTCGATAGTGTTGGTTATGGATCAGGTTGTTCAGGTAATGTTTATGGTTTTCATGGCATTCAGTTGATATGGGTTTGTACCTGGCTCTCGACTTATGTTCATCGACAGTTCCGCCAGGATTGGTCAATGACATGAGTCTTGTCGTTCACCTCGTAGGATTTAGTGAAGACATGGGTGTCATCCATTGTAGAGGTTCGATATGGATTGTCGACAAAGGGTGTCATCACAAACATCACTTGTATTGACGATATGCATGTGGTTTTATGTCGCTTTGTGACAATTATTGAAAAAGGGTGTTTTTACACCTAATGTAAAATCTAAAACCCTAATCCTAGATCTAAATTTATCACCTAATTCTAACCCTATTGCCTAAGTCCTAATCTAGCCATCGCATTCAAATGGTAACCTAAACCTTAACCATATTGCAATACAAACATCACATTGTTAAAACCTAACCCTAAAGTCCTAAATCTAAGCTATACAACCCTCGGCCTAGTGTTCAAAATACATTGAAAAACTATACAAATAACATAAAACAGACCTATCCACCACCTCTAACCACGCAAGGTTTCAAATCACAATAGTCACATATGAACATGTTGCATGGATAGACTGTTAGAGACAGGGAAAGTGCAGCATCAAACCGCCAGTTCTCACCACAGCGGAGGTAATGGCATGTGAGCAGACGTGGGTTAACCATAGTAGAATCATGAAGGTGACAGTCACATGTGAACAGGTTATGTAACCACGACTCGAAGCTTCAACATAGAGTTGGAGATAACCATAGCGAATCTGACCTTAATGTGAGCAAGTGTAACCATAGCGGGTTGGCCGCCAGAACCGCGGGGATAAACCATACAGGTGGCTGCCAAGGATTAAACTGCCTAGTCACATGCCAGCAGTCCACCCAATTTTCACTAACGGTAACTGTTAGTGGTTTGGAAATTTATTATAATGTTTTAATTTGGGTTTTTAAAATAGTTTATGGTTGGAATTAATTCAATGACCATGGTATTATCCCTAGGTGTCATGCAACCACAAGACCGAGTTTGTAAACCTAATCTGATACAGCCAAATGCATCTACAAACCAACCCAAGGTGGTTTCATGAACCTGGAGGCCTTTTAAAGGCGAATTGTCCTTCATTGAGAGAAGAGTGGTTTTTTTTTTACTTTTTGCTTGTAGATTCTAGAGGTCATAGGCAGTTTTGTTTTCAGTGTTATGGGAGCATCCGGAGTCAGAATTGGAATATGTAAGAGGCGTTGGAAAGTTGGTTTAGAGTGTTATTTGATGACACTGATCAGAATTGCCTGTATGCACATTTAGACTGATGAAATATCTGTGTAATAAGCACCTTTTTTTCATTCCTAATAAAAACGGTCGCCCATCTTGAAAGCGGACCCGAAGACATAGTCCATCAGGGACGAACTTCATCATCAATATTGTTGTCTGGTATCGCTGTGTTTTTCCTATTTTCACTTCTTTTATGCATCATTTTTATGTTTAATTAGTTGTCGTAAGGTCATCTTCCCAAGCAGTTTTCCTTGATTTCCGCACTTTTCAACTAACATTCAATTCAATAATGGCTAATCAATTCTACATCAGTTTTAATGAATGATCATTTCAGATCATGTAATTTGGTATTAGCGTACGTTGTGTTTGTATAATTTTCCATTGATGGTTAACCAGGTCAAATTTGCAACAAGGAGAAGGAATCCTTGAGTAGATCGATCCAGAGATTGTAAAGTGACGAATTGATCATAAATCGACCATGTCAGGACCTAATGCAGGTGAAAAAACTGAAACTAAGATGAGTGAAGAACAGTTTCAACAAGCATTCTTGACTATGTAGCAGATGTTGGGAGAATTGTACGAAGACAAGACGACGAGAGATGCAGCTTCTTCTTCAAATACATCGAAGAAGGACAAAGGTAAAGGCAAGGCTGATAAACCTCCTTCACCTCCATCATCTCCATCATCATCTTCTTCTTCTTCTTCTCCTTCCAGTACAGAATCTGAAATGGAAAAGAAACCTAAGAAAACATCTGTTTTGAAACGTGATGTAAAATTTGAGTTACCTGTTTATGATGGCGAAATGAATCTTGAAAAGCTAGATAATTGGATTAAGCAGTTAGAAGTGTATTGTCGCATTTCGAACATTTCTACTGATAAAACTAAAATTCAGTTAGCTACACTTAGAATGGGGGGAACAGCTTTAATCTAGTGGGAAAGTAAAACTCAAATAGATGTAAAGCGTAAAGGAAAAGTCATCTCGTCATGGTCTAAGTTTTTAAAAGCTCTTAGGAAACAGTTATATCCTTTAGGATACATGCAGCAAGTTGTTATTGATTGGAAACATCTCAGGCAAGGTAAAGGGCAGATTGTTCAGGAGTTTACTCATGAGTTTAGAAAGAAAGCATTGGCACTTGGTATTTCATTGGATACGCATGAAACTTTGTTAAAATACATCGACAGTTTACATTCATATTTGCAGTATACTTTATTGATTTTTAATTGTGATGATTTTGATGAGGTGTGTGCTCAAGCCATACATATTGAATCATGTGGCAGACCATTCAAGTTTTCATCGCAGTCATCCAAAGAGTTGGAAACCAAATATTCCAGTGAAAATAAGGGGAAGAACATTTTGAAGAGAAATAAATCAGTGATCGTTCAGAAGGAAAGACCTACTTCTTATCATTGTCAGAGAATCAGTCATGATGAATCTAAGTGCTGGAAATTCATCCAAAACTTAAGCCCAAAAATTCCCTTAAGGAGAAGGATGAAAATAAGGCCATTTCAGCAGTCTAGCAAGATCTAGGTTCAGATTCAGGTGATGAAAGGAGAATAACTGCCATGGTTACAACAAGTAAAACTTCTGACATTGGTTCAAGTTCGAAAACTATTTCATCTTCATCAAACATAAATCCTTCACATGAGGATAAAAGAGTTGAACAGTTTAACATAAGGATAAATTCTAAGCATACAAAGATAGATACAATTTTTGAGAGTGGATCACAGGCGAATTTAATCTCTGAATATTTAGTTAAAAGTTTGGGTTTGGAAACATGGAATTGTTGGAAATACTAAGAGGGGGATGAACCAATATTTCTTTTCAATTGTTATTTTTACCAGTTAAAACATTGATATTTAGAACACAAAATGAAAAACAGGAATAAATTCTCTTATTAATATAATCTTTACAATAAAAGAGATACAATGTATATAAGGTTCCAGTCTGCTGCCAAGCACCAACTTAGACTTTTGTGAAGCTGCAACCTCCAGGGCACCAACCCTGTCTTGTCAAGGCACCAATATTGGATTTAGGAGCACCAACTCCAAGGACACCAATCCTTCCACTTATGAGGCACCAACCTTGGACTTAGGAGCACCAACTCCAAGGACACCAATCCTTCCAATTCTGAGGCACCAATCCCAAGGGCTCTGATCCAATCTTGTCAAGGCATGTTTGATAGTAATTTTCTGCTCCCAAAAATCTTCTTTATTGAATTCTGTCAGTTTATAGCGTCATTGTAGTCTCCATGCTACAGCATCAATGGCAATCAGTCTTCATATGAAGGAGTCTTTACAACTCTTCATACTATCCACACAAAGTCTGCAAGAGTTATCTCATGATGATATCAAATAGCCATCATGATCTCTAATAATGTCTCCACACAACTTCAGTGTGTCTACAATGAACCGCACTAATCTTTGCACAAAAGCCAATTCTCTGTTTCAGGCCTCTGTTCTCACTGCCACGGTGAATGCTTCCAGCATGACTACTGCACACTGTTTTTGCTATCGCAATCTCTTACTTCCCAAAAACAAATTCACATATGCTTCAATACCGGTGCTGGTCATTGTTCCCTTCAAGCTATGTCAGATGAAACTTTATTTATCCCTTAACAGAATTGTTCTTCAGGTTGCGTTATGTACCTGATTAATTCATCACTGGTCTGAGTCTTTCAAAGGTTAGTCCGATCAATGGAGTTGCTTGTCCATCAGCTTCCTCCTGTCCTATTGGACCTTTGGCTTCCTCCTATCCCACTGGACCTTCAGCTTCCTCCTGTCCTGCTAGACCTACCGCTTCTTCCTTTCTTCCAGTTTGCCAACCCATAAAACTTTCCTTGTTCTCTATTATATACGCCTGGTATGCCTGACCTTTGGCTTCCCTTTCGCTCACTTGATCTTTTGTTTCCTTTGCGCTCACTCGACCTTTTGACTTCCTTCTTCAGTCGCTTGATCTTCAGCTTCCTCTACGATCATGTGACCATCTTCGCTCGCTTGATCTTTAGCTTCCTCTGTGCTCACTCAACCATCTTCACTCACTTGATCTTTGGCTTCCCAATATCTGGCTTCCTCTGTCTCTTCGAGTTCACCAATACTCACAGGACATGTTCATTCAGAAGAGAGGCCATATTGGAGATCTCACGTGCCATGTCATTCCTTTAATCGCAATCACAACTTTCAGAAACTCCCACAATAGCAACCCTTTGGCTTCACGATATAACATTGTTGATGCCCCTTAACATACTCTGTCCTTCGATAAAAATATCATCGATATTCACATATTAACATAGTTAGAAATATATAATGGGTGGTCCCACCAGCCACATAACACAGTGATTCCGCTACTACCGATGGAGCGGATGCGATGTAATCTTACGCAATTGTTAATAAACCCATCAGGTCCAAAACCTTATTGCACTCGGCAGTTTTCCATCGTACATCTCTTTAAGACTTGTGATGTGCGATGGATGTGATATTGCAATAAGCTTCTTTTGATAACTCAATCAGGTCCACAAATTATATCGCGATCTGCGGTCAGGTTACAAGACTTTTGAACTTTGCAATTCAACGAATGCAATATTTCAATAGGGCGTATTATAATGGTGCAGTGGGTCGGCATATGTATCACAATCAAAGTTTTAACGTGACAAGGCTTTACACACTTGCGGTATGGTGCGATGTCATATTCAGGGTTGTTACTATAACCTATTTGGGTCCGCATGTATTATCGCAATCGCAGATTTTGAGTGTGACATCTATTTATGAATTGTGATATGAAGGTTTCAGTGAGTGGATGCGACATTGCATTTGAGCTGTTACCTTAAAATATTTGGGTCCGTGTATTATATCGCATCCGATGCTTTTGGGTAGTGGCACATAATAGAACATGCCGATATGATTTCTGCTGATATTATATACTACTCCACTCTTCTCTGCTCTGATCTGCATTGTCTCGGTTTGTCGCTCCTTTCGATATCTCATGCGATATCTCTGATATGGCTCCTCTGTTAACTCCTCTGATACTCTGCAATACTCATGACTTGGCTTTCCTGTGGCTTCTCCTCACTCTTCCACTCTTCCGATGGTTGTTGCTCCTGTGGCTTATCTCTCTGTGACTTCCGATAACTCTCTTTATGCACCTCCACCGATGTGTTCCTCTTTACTTCTAGCGGTTTCCAATGAACTCTTCCTCTCACACTTTGGCTTCATGATGGCTTCCAATAAACTACTTCTGATGAACTCTTCTGGTATGCTTCTCTTGCTCCAATATTTCTTCCTTTGGATTACGATCGCTCTTCTTTGACTTCTCTTGTTCTTGACTTCCAATGGCTTCCATGATCGCTTTGCTCCTTGGTTTCTTGCTCCTGTTTCTTCACGGATCTGCTCTACTTCTCCTTGGCTTCATATCATCATTTAGTATCCTATTATGTTTCCATATTGACATCAATGACAATCTAGATCAACAATCTCCCCCTTTGTCATTGATGGCAATATTCTTCTTCTCTCCCCCTTTGACATCAATGGCAAAGGAGTACTCACGGACTCCCCCTATCAAACTACTTCTGTTCTTTATGAATAGTATATCTTCATGGGTATGTTACTCCCCCTGTCGTGATGTTCTTATTTTTACTCAAGATAGAAGGATTGTTGCCTCATCATCAACTAGTACATTGTCCCTTCTTCATGTCTCAAAACTACTTTATCATGGCTTCAACAATGCTTAAAGATGCTCCAATTCAATGCTTTCAAACATATTGCAAATAGCCACACACCAAATGTTCAAGTCCATGTTTTTATGCTTCAATCCATATTCTGTTGTCTCCACAGTCAGAATTAAGAGGCCTTCGTAGTCCGAATCAAGAAAGAAATGCCACTGAAATTGCTATCTTTCTTCAGATCCAAGTTCCTTTATATCTCTGTGCTTCTCACAACATTCTCCTTTCTACAGTCTTTTGATGAGCCATCTTTTCCTTCAGTTCTTGTAAAAGTCTTTGCAAATTATCTCCACTAGCAGATTTTGATATCCAATCTATGACTGTCTTTAAAATTCTTTTTGCTGATTGGCATCTTTTTGCAGTGCTTCAGTTTTGTTAGATGCTACTAATAGCTCTTGCTTCATGCTTCATTCCTAGATGTATCTGTTTGTTTGAAGGTTCCCTCTATTTGTGTCCATAATTTACCTGTTCTCATATTGAATCCCTGAGTCAAGACATAAGCTTCTGTAGTAACAGCAACATAGTTATTTTCTCTATTTCTCTAGTATTAGATGACCTTCTCTACTGCTCCTATTTCTACTTAGTGATCAAGTGGAAAACATCTTCAACAACAGTCCAAAGAATAGTTAAGAGATCTTGTTCTTCAATTGAGTACTCCTGAGAAATGATCTTTATCGAAGAATGATTGTTAATATAGCTCAACAAGGATTTTATAAGGATCCTTTCATGAATAGCTTCTGCAATAATGATCAAGAATCACTAGCTCCCCCTAACTATATGCATCATCTCTTTTGGCAGAGTCTTCCCATCAAATCCTCAGATTGTCAAAGATCAGGTCAACAACATGTGTTGTTGGCTGGAGATTTCAAGGGACCTTTGGACTGTATTTGCTTCCTTCTCCATACTTGTGTAACTTTCTTCTTTTGCATGGTTCTAGCTTGTGTAAGAGCCCAAGTTAAGTTGCAATCATGTGCCATATGACCAATGTTATGACACTTGAAGCATTCTACATTGTTCATGAATAAGAATTCATGGTTTCTTCCTGCAAAATTGTTCCTCTGAGATTGTTGGGGACCATAATATCTATCTTTATGATATGCTCTACAATCTTTTGCCATGTTTCCATAGTTTGTACAAGAATAACAATAACCAAGAAATAAACTTTGGTACCTGGGACATGGAGATTTCCTTGATGTACTTCTGAAGCCTTTCTGCCTTGAGATCCTTTGATGATAATTATTGCTTCTTGCATCCTTGACATTATCTACATTTCTTCTTGGAGCATGATTTCTTCCATTGTTGCCTTGATTTTTCTCCTTGTCTTTGCTGGAAATAGGAGCATCACCATTTCTTTATGGCTTCCTCATATCCCTTTTGTTTGAAGCATTATCATTCTTGTTTGAGGATTCACCTGCATACCCACGACCTGATTTATCAAATGGACATCTTTGATGGCTGAGCATGTCATCCAAGGCTTGAGAGCTCTTCAAGGTTTTGTCCATCCCTTCAACCTTCTTCCTAAGGAAGACAATCTCTTCTTCCAATCTTTCACAATCGTTATTCTTCTTAGCAAGTTGTTTCTCAATTTCTTCCTTGATACGAGTAGCTTCATTTGTTTCTATTTTGAGGGAGATGATATCTGACTTCATTTTGAAGATTTCTTCATTTTCCTTTGCTAGACTTCTCCCCATTTCTTCCTTGATCCTTGTAGCTTTACATGTTTCGGCCTTGAGTAGGTTGATGTTAGATTTTAATTTGAATATTTCTTCATCCTTTTCTTTTAGTTGACATATCATGATGTTTCCCTCCTTTTCTGCTTCATCAACCTGTCCTTCTATGATTGCTAATGCTTCCATTGTCTTCTCAGCTCCTTGTGCTAACTTGCTCCTGTTTCTTCACAGATATGCTCTACTTCTCCTTGGCTTCATATCATCATTTAGTATCCTAGAATATTGCCATATTGACATAAATGACACTCTAGATCAATAGGAATCTTCCAAGACCTTACCCATTAGGATGGCTAAATAAATAAACTCAGATAGAAGTCACCAAACAATGTCAATTAAGATTTTCCATAACAACTAATTACATTGATGAAGTGGAATTAGATGTGTTTCTAGTAGGCATATGTGGAGTTGTCTTAGGAAGTCCTTACCCTTATGATCATGATGTAGTATTTTATAGAAATAACATAAATGTCACCTTAAGAAAGATGGGTTTGAATTTATTTTCAGGGCAACATCAAAGTAAAAATTACTTGAATTCAATTAATGTTAATCAGATGAAGCGATTAATAAGTTAAAACAAGAGGTTTGTAATCATGTTTGTAAAGTATCAACATAACAATCAACATGATTCTTGTGTAATTTATGCAACTCAGCTTAAAGATGGTTTGTGTAAAGAGATAGAAACAAATCCAGTTCTATGTAAAACCAAACATCTTATTCATAAGCAGGGAATACAACATGAAATACAGTTTGTGCCTAAAGTTCCTATTCCTAATGTTAGAATGAATCAATTCAGTTTAAGTTTGGAACTTAACAGTTACAGGGTACAAGTCAGTATTGGGGAAATTCAGTGTTCGATTTCTCTTGTATCATGTCACCATTTCATGCTTCAAATAGTTTGGAAACCTCTTTTCAAGTGGAGAGGAAACCTATTTGTTTTCATATCAAAGCCTTTTATAAGCAGTGCTAAAGTGTCTAATGGGAACTTGTGCATCAGAGGAAAATGCTAATCAATAGAAACATCATTTAAATGAAGGAAAGTGATTCAAACAAATCAACAACTAAATCAATACTTTCATAATCAAACTAAGTTGCAACAAATTTCACTTTACAGATGGATAGGTTGATTATAGCAAGTTCACTTAGTAATCAGGAATCAAGAAAGTATGTCAATTCAAGTAGTTGTTTTGATGTCCAAAGTATCTTTGATTGACTATCTAATTCCACAAAATAGATTGTTTATACATATTGATGGTATTAAACAACATCCAGTAGAGATTGTTTTCAAAGATTGTGAATCACTAACTCATGGTCCTTCGTGGAAAGAATTCAATTGCCATGTTTATAGCAGGTTGTTTGCCCATCATCACAAGTTGTTCATACTGCGGATGGATGAAATAGGTCACCAACTCAAAAAGTGCCATGGTCAACATCATCAGGGTCATCACTTGCAGGTGATTGATCGAATGTATTGGTACATCATCAGGTCAAGGTTGAAAGAGAGGGAGTTCTACCCTCATCAACTAATTGTTTAGTCAAACTTTTGTGGTCCAAAAGCTTTCAAGTGGAGAGGAATGATCCAGGAGGATTCCCTTGATTTAGTTGCATAGGTGTTAAAGTGTCGTCATCAGTGTTCAATGTCATTATCAATTCAGTTCAGCTTCGATAGTTCGACAGTGTTGGTTATGGATCAAGCTTTTAAGGTAATGTTTATGGTTTTCATGGCATTCAGTTGATATGGGTTTGTACCTGTCTATCAACTTATGTTCATCGACAGTTCCACCAGGATTGGTCGACGACATGAGTTTTGTCATTCGCCTCGCAGGATTTAGTGAAGACATGGGTGTCGTCCATTGTAGAGGTTCGATATGGATTGTCGACAAAGGGTGTCGTCGCAAACATCGCTTGTATCGACGATATCCATGTGGTTTTATTTTGCTTTGTGACAATGATTGAAAGAGGGTGTTTTTACACCTAATGTAAAATCTAAAACCCTAATCCTAGATCTAAACCTATCACCTAACGCTAACCCTATTTCCTAAGTCCTAATCTGACCATCGCATTCAAATGGTAACCTAAACCCTAACCATATTGTAATACAAACATCGCATTGTTAAAAACCAACACTAAAGTCTTAAACCTAAGATATACAAGCCTCGACCTAATGTTCAAAATACATTGAAAAATAATACAAATAACATAAAATAGACCTAGTTGCCACCTCTGACCGCGCGGGATTGCAAACTGCAACAGTCACATATGAACATGCTACATGGATAGATTGTCAGAGACAGGGAAACCGCGACATCAAACCTCTAGTTCTCAACACAGCGGAGGTAATGGCATGTGAGCAGACATGGGTTAACCGCAGTCAGTTGACCGCCACCCTAACTGCAGTGGAACTGCAAAGGTGACAGTCACATGTGAACAGGTTATGTAACCATGGCTTGGAGCTTCACCACAAAATTGGAGATAGCTGTAGCAAATCTGACCTTCATGTGAACAAGTGTAACCACAGCGGGTTGGCCGCCAGAACCATGGGGATAAACCATACAGGTGGCCACCAAGGGTTAGACCACCTGGTCACATGCCAGCGGTCCACCCAATTTGCACTGACGGTAACTGTTAGCGATTTAGAAATTTATTATAATGTTTTAATTTGAGTTTTTAAAGCAGTTTATGGTTGGAATTAATTCAATGACCATGGTATTAGCCCTAGGTGTCATGAAACCACAAGACCAACTTTGTAAACCTAATCTGATACAACCAAATGCATCTAAAAACCAGCCCAAGGTGGTTTCATGAACCTCGAGGCCTTTAAAAGGTGAATTGTCCTTCATTGAGAGAAGAGTGGTTTTTATTTTTACTTTTTGCTTGCATATTTTGGAGGTCATAGGCAATTTTGTTTTCAGTGTTACGGGAGCATCCGGAGTCGGAAATAGAATATGTAAGCGGCATTGGAAAGCTGGTTCAGAGGGATATCTGATGATATTGATCAGAAGTGCCTACATGCACATTCAGATTGATCAAATCTCTGTGTAATCAACACCTTCTTTTCATTCCTAATAAAAACGGTTACCCATCTTGAAAGCGGACCTAGAGACGTAGTCCATCAGGGAAGAAATCTGTCATCAATCTCATTGTCTGGTATCACTGTGTTTTTATGGTTTGCACTTCTTTTATGCATCATTTTTATGTTTAATCAGTTGCCGTAAGGTCATATTCTCAAGTAGTTTTCCTCAATTTCTGCACTATTCAACTAACACTCAATTCAATAATGGCTAATCAATTCTACATTAGTTTTAATGAATGATCATTTCAGATCAAGGGCGTGAGATGAGGCTCACCACGCAAATAGGAGACTATGAGATGGACCAGGTTATTTTGGTTCTGGGGTCTGATGCGAACATTTTTCCTAAACGGACATGGGAGAGAATGGGGGGACTTGTGCTGCAATGGTCTCTGATTCAGTTGAGGATGGTGAACCAGTAGAAGATTATCCCTATGAGACATTTTCATGGAGTTACCGTAGATATAGAGGGTGCGAGTGCGCTGGCTGATTTTGAAGTGATAGAAATTATTGATGACTGAAATCCATACCCCGCGCTCCTTGGAATTGATTAGGATATTGATATGAATGGGATAATCAATTTGAAGAATCAAACAATGTCATTTGAAAGGAAATCGCTCCGCATTGTAGTACCATTGGACCCTGTAGAAGGATCGTGCTATACTGAACCAGTCTGCGACTATGAGGACAGTGGCGATGATTTGGATCAAATATATAAAATTACAGTGCAAGACCAAGATTGGATTAACCTGACAACTGATGGACAGATTTCATGGGACTGCGAAAGCTCCTGTACCTCAGACTCGGATGAAGAATTGGAGCATTGGCATAATAGGTTGCATGAAGTATCTATGCTTCGTTGTAATATGATGACTAAATCATTGCATTGTGTGTCATTCGAGGTAATAAATTTACCTTATTATGATGGTTTAACTGATGTAGATAATTTATTTGATAACTTTGAAAGAGAAGTACCTGAGGACCATCGCTTTCAAGCACTGGATTTGGTGTTGCACGCTACGCTCGCACGGTGGTGGTGTACGCACAAAGACAGCTTTGATGAATGGCATGATTATAGGAGAATGATGAGGTTGCGATTTGGTCACCCAAAAGTTCGGTTGACTGAGAAATATGATGGGAGGAATGATCCACGCGATCATTTAGCAAAATGGACTAAATTTTATGGAACGGAGCCATAGCCAGAATGGGTGCATTTATTCTGTCAGACTCTGGATATAATCCCTATGAATTGGTACCTGGAAATTGATCTTCCCCATAGCACCACGTAGTGGGATATATTAAGGGAAGGCTTCTTAATGACCTTCAGTTTTGAAGATGGGTTCAAAATCACTGATGAAGCTCTGCAGGAGGTTAAGGCAAAGATCTTCATAATACCGTAGGACCCTTTGGAGTTGGTTCAGCCACATTGGAGCACCCAGCTATGACATGCATTCGAATGCTATAATGTGACTACTAAAGGGGAGGATGAGGATCCCAAGAATATCAATATTCCATATGCAGAAGGTCATCACGCAGTTGAAGACCTACAGATATAGAACCAAGGCATCACCATGCCATTAAAGACTAGGCAAGTGAACATTGGTACTGAAGCAGAGCCAAAATTTGAGAAAGATCAGGGATTATTAGGATGATGCCGTGGTAGATAAAGTTGTTGAGTTGCTTCATGAATATCAGGATTTGTTTCCTACAAAATTTTTAGACCTGAAAGGCATCATAAATGACTTGGGCATGATGAAGATTACTTTGAAGTCGGACGCGAAGCCCATTAAGTAGAGGCCATATCGCCTTAACCCCAAATACAAGGAAAAGGTCTACTTGGAGTCGGAAAAGATCCTTGAGGTGGGAATTATCGAACCAGTGGAGGAATCTGATTAGGTCAACCGAATGGTAGTCCAAGAAAATAAACAGAAGGGAGAAATACAAAATTGCTTAGATCTTAGGAAGCTTAATGATGCTTGTGTTCATGATCCTTTTCCAACACCTTTTACTGACAAGGTACTGGATAATGTTGGAGGACATGAGGCCTACTCATTCACTGATGGTTTCTCTGGGTACCATCAGATTAAGATCGCACCAGAGGACATGAGCAAGACAACCTTCGCGATGGAATGGGGTTGTTTCCAGTATACGGTGATGTCGTTTGGACTAAAAAATGCATCACCAATATTCTTTCGCGTAGTCATCGCGATGTTCAAGGAGTTTATTCACAAATTCTTGGAGCTAGATTTTGATGACTGGACATTGTTTGGGTTAGTAAAGTTCCATGTAGCCAGTCTACGCTTAATGTTAGATACGTGACGAAGATATCAGATTGCACTGAACCTGAAAAAGTGCTTATTCTGTGTCCCATTTAGAATTGTGCTAGGCCATGTGGTGTTCAACTAAGGACTAACGGTGGACCCTGCCAAGATCATGGTAATAGTTAATTTGGAGGCACCAAGGAGTGTCAAATAGTTGCAAGAAACGCTGGGCCATACTGGGTATTATAGAAAGTTCATCAAGGCTTATGCTCAAATTACGGCGCCTATGGAGAAGCTATTAAAGAAGGGAACTACATTCTATTGGCATGAAGAATGTCAACTCAGTCTGGATGTATTGAAAGAAAAAATGTCACCACGCCTATCTTGGTCTTCCCGGATTGGAAGAAGTAATTCCATGTGCACGTTGATGCCTCGTGTATTGCTTTGGGATCAGTGTTGACACAGGCTAGTGAAGGAGAGATGGATCACCCTATAGCATTTGTGAGCAAAAAGTTATCGAAAGATAAGAATAATTACTCAAAAATAGAGCGTAAAGGATTGGCTATGGTGTACACACTCCAAAATTTCAGACATTATCTGTTGGGCGGACATTTAAAGATGCACACAAACCATTCTGACTTGAAGTATCTAGTTAATAAGCCTATGTTGGGGAGGAAAATATGCAGATGGTTGTTGCTATTTCAAGAATATGACTTTGAGGTAATTGTGAAGCGAGGAAGGTTGAATGCAGGACCTGACCATTTGTCGTGAATTGAAATAGGGGAGGGGCCTACTAATTTGGAGGAAGGGTTGCTCGACACACATCTCTTCGCAATGCGCGTAGCAGATAACCACTTTGCAGATATTATCCACTTTTTTACCACAAGTATGGTTCCAGAAGGATGCACCAGTCAGCAGAAGAAAGTGTTGGTAGTACGCACGGAAGATTTCTCAGTGATTACTGGACATTTATATAAGATGGGTTCAGATGAAATACTCTGATGATATGTGCCCAATTTTGAACGAAATAGCATCCTTGATAAAGCTCATGGAGGAGCTGCGGGAGGGCATTATGTAGGAAAAGAAATAGCGTAGAAGATTTTGTGCACTCGGTTGTGATGGCTTACACTACATAAAGATTCTAAATCATATTGTAGGGCATGCGATGCATGTCAGAGAACATACAGACCATATTGGAGGGATGAGCTTCCATTAAATCCTCGGGTGTCATTACATCCATTCAAGAAATGGGAAAGCAACTTTTTAGGACCGATTCAACCTCCATGAAAGAAAACAGGTCCACGATATATCATCACCGTGACAGAGCATTTGACAAGATGGGTGGAGGCATAGCCCGTGAAGGATTGTATAGGGGCCACAAAAACAAAGTTCTTTTTTGAGTACGTGTAACCAGGTTTGGTTTCCCAAAACTGATGATGAGTGATTGTGGTACACACTTCCTCAATGAAACGTTCAACGTGTTGACCGAAGAGTTCTAGGTTTACCATCAGAAAAGTACACCATATCATCCTTAGGTTAATGGAACAGTTGAAGCCTTCAATAAGATATTGGAGAATGTGCTAACAAATATTTGCAACATGCAGCAGAATGATTGGGACGTGCGCACACCAACAGTATTACGGGCGTACATGACTACTTTCAAAAACCTAACAAGTCAGACACCTTTCCAATTGGTCTATGGCGTAGAAGCTGTGATGCCTATGGAATACATCATGCCTAGTCTAGGCATAACAACCCTCACAAGGAGGCAGATCGTGGAGCCCTGGAAGAACAACTTGTGTAGCTAATGGAGCTCGAGGAAGACAAGTTCTTAGCTGGATTCCATCAGCAAGTACAGAATAAACGTGAAAAATCATGGCACGAACGACACATCAAGCTGCACATGTTTAAGGTAAATGACTTGGTTTTATTATACGATAGCAAGCTCACTAAGTTTCCAGGAAAGTTTCAGATGCACTAGCTGGGGCCGTATGTCATCACAAAAATTACAGATGAAGAGAACCATTTCCCGGAAGGGTGAATGGAAGTCGGTTGAAGCCATATATAGGAGATCCATCTCAATGACTACATGATGGTAAGATATTCTTAGCACTCTAGGCAGCTGCAAGGAAGCGCGGGACTATAAACTACATTTTCCAGCTTGAGGAACTACGCAATAGAGGGGCTGTGCGAAAAAGGGTGATGTCATAGTACCAAAAGCTGCACGAAGTGAGCTGCACTATGGAGGGAGATACCACGTAGCATAGCTAGAAAGTGACTATTAGAGTCATTGTTCATGATTTGATAGCCAGTAGATGGTTAAGAGGAGCGGGTGGGCGGCATTTAAGGCTGAAATCTTTGGATATCTATCGCCAAATCAGCATTAATAGACGGATTTTGTGGGGAATGATTAGATTTGAATTCAAATTCTCTTATAAATTATGCGTGCTAGTCCAGCAGAGAACACTTTGCACCCTTAAAGCTTTTGAGCTCTGTTGTCCATCGCTTATGAATCGTGAGTTCTTTGAAGATTTGGTCTCAAGCCCTGTGTTCAATAATCTACCCGATTCATCTAGGAAATTCATTTGCGACATCATGTTAGAACCAGGCCCCGCTGAAACTGCAAGCACTAGAGGAACTATCACCTCCAAAGGAGCTGCTCTAGAAGTTGTAAGCATGGAGGCTCTGGCTGCTGTGCCTACAGCACTGAGGTCGCCTAAGCCGAAGCCTACACCTGTGTGAGAGACCCAAAAGCTGAATAAAGACAAGCAGAAAAGGTCGGTACTAGTGCATGAGTTGCCTAGGAAGCATTCTGCTGCCCAGACATAGAAGAAGGACAAGAAGCCTTAGAAGGTTGTAGATTTGGAGGCTGAAGAGGGAGTGGAAGATATAGATTCTAAGAGTGTGAAGCTCATCACCAAGTTTTTGGAATATATCCCTCTGTGTAAAGGTAAGGTGAAGGTCACCAAGGACCCAAACTCAATAAAATTCATCATTCACACACCCCTATTGCCGGAAAATATAACCTTCGAAGGTCGTGCTTGGTGCGGGTTCCCCTTTTAAAGATGGAAGAATGGGACCTGGCTGACCATGAGAGGTTCTCCCATCTTGTAACAAAGAATTATATGAGACAAGTGTATTACAAAGACTCTAGTGTCACTGAGTTGGAGTCAGTTGAATGGATCCGAGGAGTAGAGAAATTCGGGTTGTTGAACCTACTGTGGGTGCCCCACTACCATCGCTCTAACATTAATACCACCTGTATATGGCAGCTACTTACTCTGGTGCATAATCGGTGCTTATGTCTTGGCGCGCCTATCTCCATCACGGACATGCTCATCCGCAGGATCACACTCCTGCCACATGAGGACTTGAATCCGGCCAAGTAGTTTGGCGGAAAGACCAGCAAGAGAGACTTGGACGAGAATATGAAAAATAAATTTGAGGTTATCAAGAAGCCGCGCAGTTACTCCATAACATCTGTCAATGATCCCGCCGTAAAAATTTCCACCTAGATACTAGCCGGCAAGGTTATGAGGAAGTGTCACGCAGATGAGGTTCTGGCGCCTATGATCTTGTTAATTGCATAATGGCGGAGGGTGTGCAGTTTAACTGGTCACACTATTTATGTAGTGAGTTCCTTGCAAATTTTTGTGAGGCCCAAGATGAGAGCAAGACCTTCCACTACGCATGGTTGTTTCTCTCCATTGTGCTGGTTGCTTGGGAGTTGCCGGAGGACAGCTAGTTTCCTCCATTGAAGGCAGGATTGCTGGAGGCTGCATAGTTTGCCTCCCTCTGGGCCATGGAGGACCCCGTGCAAGTCACAGAAAAAAATATTTTCTAGGTATTGATGGAGGCGAGCATATGCATGGCCATCAACTTGTGCCCACAGTTGTCCCCAACCATGTATGAATAGTTGTCTGAATATGCCTAGTTCAAGGTAGACTTCCACCGTGTTTACATTAAGGCGCGGAAATACCCGTAGCAAAAGTGGTTCGATCTATCATATCTTTCCACTGATGATGCCATATAGGAAGTAATCAAGTGCACTCTCCATCCGACTTGGCTGCAGGTACTAACAAAGGCACGGGAAGCTCAGCAGAGAAAAAGTTAAAGGATGTAGTGAAGCAGGTGACGCAGAAATTGGCCGCACAACGAAAGAAGGAAGCCGAAGGGAAGGCCCAAATGGAAAAGGAGTGTGTTGTAAAGGAGCACGTTGAATAGGAACAACGTAACTCCAAACAAGGTGGTAAATCCCCGTTTCCCAAAACCAATGAGGAAGAGCAGTCAGTGCAGCGCGGTAGAGGCTATGAGGGGAAGAGCACCCCATTTCGGGTAAGGAAGCACAGATAATAGCAGCAGGAGGGGTCTTGGAAGAAGACAAAGGCAATTAAACCACAGGTGGGCCACATTACACTGACTGAGAGCGATCTCGACGAGATGAGGACAAAGTGCATAATTCTATAGCTAAATTGTTGCAACAATTTGAGTAGCAGTAAATGCAGTAATTAAGTAATTTTCAAAAGGATCTGCACAAAATGTAGATCTAGAGTAGCAGAATACAAGTGGGCGCAGGTCAGGTTAGCGCTGCATAGACGAGCCTAGCACTAGGGACAACTCAGGCTATCGAGCTAGTCAGGATAGTTGCACTACCATAAGGGTCCCTAAGCGTGGAATCGATCGATGATAAGATCATCATTAGCACCCTAAAGAACATAGGCCTCAATATTGTAGCGCTCCCTAATGAGTTTCTTCATGCGCAAGCCCTGAAAGAAAGAGATATGATCCAGGCGCAAAACACCCAG
Source organism: Pinus tabuliformis (assembly GCA_031772625.1). NCBI lineage: Eukaryota > Viridiplantae > Streptophyta > Pinopsida > Pinales > Pinaceae > Pinus > Pinus tabuliformis. Next base: position 68,242,839 of record CM062806.1, on the reverse strand, counting down.
TTGGCGGCCGCAGTTGTAGAGGCGTGCAAAACAGTTGTCAGAGTTGAACATACCTGAGGACACCCAACCAGAGACCAAAATCCAAAAACTCTCTACGGGCGTCCACGATGAAAAGGCAGAAATGGCAAGAGTTCAATTTGAACTCAACATGAAAATCACAGAACTAGAGCTTAAGTCACAGCCTTCGACTCTGCCTGAAGTTATGGAACAACGCAGAGCCACCATCAAGGAAGGGATGGCTACTGTGGATGTCTTAGTCGTGGACTGAACAACTTTATTTGAAAAGGCCATGGAGTTGGTGACAACCCTACAAGAAGACTGCAACCTGTAGATATTGAGTACAGAGATCCACAAACTCCAAAAGCAGTATGACAAGCTTAGGCTGACGGCGCACCCAATTGCTATAGCACATTTCCTCACCAAGTTGCAGGAGGGGAAGCAACTCCTCGCATAGGTGGAAGCAGTACTTAAGGCCAAGTTGGGTCCTTGGTTGGAAGAAGCCTACCAAATCTCAATCAACATTCAGGAAAAGCTGACAAACTTGGAGCTCACACAGCAATAGATCAAGTTAGTCGGCGAAGGACCAACTACAGAACAGTTCGTCGAACAAGTGAAGAAGGCAGCCACAAAGAGCACGGCTGAGGTAGTAGTTGTGCAGGTGGAGTTGGGTGATCTTCATAGCAATATCACCGCGCCAGTCAAGTGACTCGAGGATGAGTCATGACCTTTGTGTTGGAGACCTGTTGGGATGGGGTCCCCTGGGTCAATTTTGGGGCAAAAGCCGAAGTTTTGATGTAAAAAGATGTAAAGTCTTTGTGAATTCTGGATGTGGAGCGCATAGCTAGTCAAGAGTCAAAAATGGTTTTCACCCTCGTTTATGTAACCTTGAGTCGGTTTTTGAGATCTACCCATGGTCCGCGAACCATGGGATTGTATAACTAAGTGTGTCTTAGAGAGTCTAAGGCAAAAAAATAAGTCTTTGTCTATGGGTACGATGAATGGAGTCTTAGAAGATTAGTGCAGAGAAGTAAATCTTATGGGAGGTAAAGGCTCTGCAGCTGAGTGTGCAAAGGCCTAGAGTAGAGTCTGTAGCTGAGTGTGTGGACCTTTGTAGCTGAGTGTGCAAGGAAGTTTTGAGTCTGTAAACCCACACTAAATATCAATAAAGAAGATTGTTGCAGAAATTCTTGTGTTTTATCTCTTTACTTCCGTTATGTATGATTGTGATATATGCTATGATGAAATGATGTCTTTATGAAATAATGATGTATTGATACGCGAATCTATTGGATGAATCTCTTTAATTGAACACGGTTAATGTTAGGTTATTACGTAAAGATCATAATACTTTATGTTATGTATATTGGGCACTTAGGTAGATCTGAGTAAACACTGATCTAAGGATAATATATGGTGCACGTAAGTAGATAATTCGTCTATTCAGGGTCCACAAAAGATGATTGTAGACCTTCACGAAGGTCTATAGGTCGTTCAAGGAACTTATAGTACCAAGCCTTAAGGTCTTATAGATCTACATGGGGGTAGATCTAGGGCATAAAAATCCATCACACTGATCTCTGGATATGGAAACTTGGTTCGAGCATCCCCCATACTACTTCGGGTGAGACTTTAGTCTGTGTTATGCGGGTTGATGCCGAAAGGGCCAGTAGTGTAGGGTTTTTTTTGGCGCAACTAACTCTGAACTTGGGTCAGGATCCCCTAACTCAACATCATCTCAAGTGGAGACAAACCAGACTGTAGACCTCAAGGAGTCGAGCTAGAGCGAAGAAACAAGGATGAGTTTCTCCTTGTTTCTTATATTTTTGTACAGGTTAAGTTCAAGAATCTTGGCTAAGTTACTTGAGTGTGGTTGTAGGGATATGTGCAAGGGATATCTTTGTGATATTTCGAGCTTGAATTATGCACACTCAAGGAGGGTCAAGACCCTTGTGTTTGATGAATAGATGTTTTTCTAGAAGTTGTAATAATCCCCAAGCATTAACAAGGTTTCATAGGAGATAAACAGTAGGAAAGGAGGTTTACCATAGAGATATATGACTGAGGTGGTCACAAAGTTTTAGGTGGTCACAAAGTTTTAGGTGGCCACAAAGTTCTATAATTAGGCTAAGAAACCTCAATCAAATTTTGCATAGGGTTGAGTCTTCCTTAGACCTGGGAAGAGGTCAATTAAGGGAGTATTGAGCTGATGGTTGGATGTGTCTTTGTGCATATGATTGTTGTGGTGTATGTGTAAGTTTTGTTCATATGAGTGTTGCATGGACAACATGTTTATGTGCCTAAATACTGTGATATTTGGTTGTGTAAATTCTTGTGTATTTCATTGATTCACTATTGTACATTTTTTGTTGTTCAAAGTTATTGTGTTATGGAATTTTAGTGTGTTTGTAATTGTGTTTTAAACATAGAACTGATTTTGAAGTGCCAAGGAAAAATCAACAAATACCCAACAGTGTTAATCAATTTTCAACTTGCAAGAAAAAATGAACTATGCACAATTTCACGCACACCCTCAATTTTTTATAACCACTCAGCTCGAGGACTTATTTCAAAAAAAATCATAGAAAAAGGACTCGGAACCATGTCTTAACTCTCATTTCAATTGCATATATCCAAGGCTAGTAACTAAGCACCTCATAATTCTGATCTTGATCTTCGAATATCAAGCTTTCGTCACCTCAATAATAAACATGTCCTCATAAAATTTGATGGGGAATTTAATGACACCATGACAACTTGAGTTGGTGGAGCTATAAATCTTTGATTCTTGGTACCTTTTTCATTATAATGTTTCTCTTTGAAAAGAGCCCAACCTTGATTTCCCTTGTCTACAAGGCTTGCAATGGGACACCTTCAAGACTAATAACTAGTTTATATACTTCAAAGTCGATATCGAACCTGCATTACTCTTGTAATAATTGATCTGCAACCATATTGGTTTATTCACACATTTAATTTGGATTCATCTCATTATAGGGTATTCGCCTACAATGCCAACAATTTATCACCTATAGCAAATATTTGTTTTTCCAACCCCAATAATTGATAAATTGATAAGGATGGATCCTGTTAACGCTTGAAATTTCACCTCAGGCTGCGAAAGGTAAACTTCAAGGCAACATCAAACCACTTAGCCTCGTAGCTAGCCCTACGGGGCAGGAGAGGGCTCTCTCCGGTCTATCTCAGTAAAGATCTTCAATGGGCGAGATGACCAATAGGAAAACACTGATTTTAGGCTAGTAAACTGATCAAGAGGTTTAAATTTGGTATTTTTAAAATTTTGGTGGAAAATTGGGGAATGGAAATTTCGGGTGCGGGGATTGGACACAGTTTTCGCAGGGGGTTCTTTGGGGCGAGGTAGGAAACAGTATTGATGCCTTTGATAGAGATGGATGATTGAGAATGACCGATGAGGAGTTAAGGAGAGCAAGCAATAACCTTGAATTCCCCTTAAACAGTTGAAAACATTGATATTAAGCAAACTTAAAAGCAGAGCATGACAGTCATGAATTCTACTTTAACACTTCATTTGCCTAATTTGCAGAAAGAAAAGTAAGGAAATGATTCACATAACACACTTACAAGTACAAAAAGAAACACACCATCAACACATGTGACCACAAGAATCCCAAAAAGGACTGCAAAACCCTGGTCTTCCTTTGCCAAAAATTGCAGAGATACAGTGAGTAATACAATAAGAGCTTCTCCCTCAAGAGTCCAACCATGAAAATGAGCAAGAGAGTACATAATATAGATCATCTAACATCTTTCCCTGCCTCTAGGGGTCGAGCTCACTATCCTAGGAGCTGTTTCAACCAATTCTAAACTAAGCACTGAAAACTAGGTAGTCAAAACAACTTGCCTCTATAAGCTAGGAAACCAGTTCATTCATTTAATTTTCACCTATCTCATGAATGAATCTTCTAGAAGAGATACATAAGTGTAAAAGTGTCATAAAATTACATCATTTACAACAAGGAGGATAAAAATCAACTCCAAAAAGTCAAACATAGTCAAAACTGCGTTTTGCTGAGCTGTAAGCTGAAATCCTGAGCAATTTGCCTGATGGGTCGCGCGCCATTCCTGAACGGGTCACGCGCCTTTGAGAGCACTTTTGGGGCACTTCCAGGTGTACAAATGGGGCAATAGTAGGCTTGTTGGAAAGGTCTGAATGTCTACTTTCCAACCCAAGTGGAATTTCGGAATTTGGTGGTCATTTAACCCTCCAAAATTGCAATCTCCCAAGACTGCTTTCTGTGTGTCAAAAATGTGGCAGAAAGTCATTTTTTGCTTGTTTTTTGACTTTCTGGAGGCCCAAAACTTCATAAAACTTCTCGGAAATGGGTGAGCATGTGTAACTTTTCATGAAAAATCCAGAAATGCTGATTTTTCCCGGAACGGAGTAGCCAAATGAAAGGGTCGCGCAGGGGGTGAGACCCGTTGAGGGGACAAAACCTGTTTTTTGCCTGAAAAAACCAAAAATGACCCAAAATGCTCAAAATTTCTTGGAATTTGTGCTGGGGCTGAGCTATTTAGTGCCATGCTCCTTCAAGGAAGCCTCGGCCAAGATGTGGAGGGGGTCGGACCTTTTTCTTCGTTTTTGTGCTTTGGCCAACCGCCTTTGGAGCACTTTCATCTTCGCCTTGCACACGTGCATCCGTGCCCAATAATGATTCTTCATGTTTCTAAGCAATTTCTTATCTTGGTTGGCCTTGGCCAACAACCTCTCCAAATGAGCATTGAGCCGGATAAGCATAGACTCTCGCTCAACGGGTACTAAATCACCGGGTCTTCTTCGATTCAAGTTGCGGTCACTACGAATCCTCCACAACTCATCAAGAGTTTGCTCATCCTCCAACTGCTTGTTGCACTGCTCTAAATAGGTGATCGTCCTCTGTGCCATCTCTAACTTCTGCTGCAACAAGCGGTTCTCGGCCTCCTTTTGCTGAATGACCTCATGAAGCTCCGTGGTAGGAGAGCGGGTATCAAGATCAATGGTATCAATGTCGGGATCACCAGGCATTCCCTCCTCGATCATGGGCTGCTTGCCCCTCTGTGCTGCATGTGCTGCTGAAGAAGGCGAGGCCCCTTCCACCTGATGTGGAGATAGCACTCGCTGAGCTGATGAAGAAGGCGAGACCCCTTCCACCTGCTGTGGAGAAAATACTCGCCGAGCTGCTGCAAATAAGGCCCTTTGGCCTCTTTGATAAGTGACCAATGGAGAAGAGCTGACATATCTAGTCACGGGGATGTCATGCTGATGTGATGGTCCTCCCTCCTCGTGAACAACCTCAGGATGTGGTGGTGGTGGTGTTGTGAAAAGCTCACGAGAGATAAACTCCTCCCATGGGATGCCCTACTGAGCCAACTGATGTATGACCACAAGCTGAATCAAACCATAATGATAGAGGCTCCTATACTGCTGTGCTGGGCTCTTCCTCTGCATCAAGGGCACCATCCTCTCAATGTTTCGACACAAGAAAACATGGATGTTCATCATCCGTACCCGTGTGAAATGCATCAACAGGCGAATATGGTACGAATATACCTGTGAAAATTTGCCCTCACATGTGAAATAGAGCATGATAAGCTTCATCATGGGGGCATACTCACTCCTCAGAAATCTGAAGGGAAATACACCCGTCAAGTGTCTCATGAATGCAGGTCTAATGAAAGGCTCATACTAAACACTGTCCAACATCTTGTGCTTATTCCACACCTCTCCGACATTAGGTATCCCTATGGCTTGAGCAATCATCTCGAGTGTCAATGTAAAATCCACCCCGGCAAGGTTCACATGTCCATCATGCAAATGCAAAAAAAATAAGCGAGCCAACTCCCTGTGATGCTGAATCCGAGAGATCCTCTCGCAAAACTCATAGCAATACATATAACGGAAGCATGATACTGCCATTGGACAAGCGTGCAAATCGGTCAAAGAGGTGGGCTCCTCTTTCCTATGATGACCGCCCTTTCCACCCTTGTGAGGCCTCCTCTACACCTCAAACTCTGAAGCTGACGCATGGTCATCACTTTGCGCATAATTGGTTTCGGTTTCTGACATTGTTTTAGGAGCAAAGTGGCTGAAATATACTGATGTTTCTGCTTTGTAAACTACTGATTAGAATGCTTGCAAAATTTGGCAATTTGTGGTTCCTTGGCAAGTTTGCTGGCGGTTTTGGCAGAGAGAGTGCTGATGGGTCGCACGCCTCACCCAACGGGTCACGCGCCTTCAATGGGTCGCACGCGTTATAACTTAACACTGGCACAGGGCGCCTGACGGGTTGCGCGCCTTCAAAGGGTCGCGCGCCTGGTTCAACGGGTCGCGCGCCTTCCCAACTCACACAATTCGCTCAAAATCTCTTGGAAACAATTTCTCTATCACTTGAATGCACAATGAGGCTTGATGGAGGGAGATTAGGGCTTTTATAGCCTTGTTTGAATTAATTTCATGTCATAACCCACTTTATAATGTTTTTCCATGACACTTTATAAACTTGACTTTTTTGGTTTCCTTTTGTCCTGAAATTGATTGATTTGATGCTTTTCTTTGATAATTTTTGCAGGGATAGCATCTGAGGGATCTTGACAAGGGAGCCAGGGTTACATGTTGTCCTTTGAATCATTTTGAATTTTTACAATTTTTACAAAATTTTGAGAAATGACCTTGGCAAATTTTGAGAAATGACCTTGGGTTTAAAAACAGGGTTTTTAAATCCAAGGTGAAAATTAACTGTACAAGATGAAATTTTTCAAAGAAACACTTTGAAAATCATCCCTTTGGCTTGCTGGGCACTTATTGACCTTCAGAGACATGACCTTGAAGACAAATTTGACCTCAACCCTAGACCTAAAAATTTTGACCTAAAGACAAAGACAAGTAACCTTGAACAGTTTAATGACTGAAACAACTTGATCCAGCAGTGCCAAGAGGGGGACAAAGACACCAGCTCCTCCATCATGGTTATGGCATGCCTAACGGAATGCAAAGAATGACACTGATGAGACACCTATTTATGCAAATGCAAAGAGCTTTGATCGCTGATGGAGGGCTACTAGACCGACTCTAACAGATCCTTCACTAATTTAGTTTCTCATATCAGCTTAACAATACCCATTATTCATGTATATATTTAATCACATGCGAGGATAAAATTATCTCCATAATTTTATAGACTCGTCGTCTATAAAGCATAAACAGAACAATTCAAAACATAGAGATCATACATACAATAACAGGAGGATATTTACACAATTTACATGCACAACAACTTTACATATCTAGCTTTATTACATGAAAATTAGTGCTCTTTGATTAAGGTTATGATGATATTGTTGTTTCTCAAGTCTTCATTAGTCTAAATACAGCCAAACTCATCTACTCAAATTTGGAAGTGTTATGGAATTCAATTCTTATCCTAATGAGATTTATATTTGGCACTCATTTTCTAGACATGGCAAAGTTACATTTGAAATTCAACTATAGAGTCTAACAAATGAATTCTAATCATAAATATCAAAGACAAGTAGGCAAGTCACTTAAAGAAAAACCATAGTGAGTGTTAACAACCTTGTATTTGAGCACATTTTCACCTCCAGTGCACAAATCTATAGTTATGCATTAAATTATTTGGTTAAGTTTGTTTTGCTACATTGATTTCGTCTTGTGTTATAATCTTGCTAGTTACTATGGTTTGGTGAGCTAACCATTGAATAAATCAAGCATTTTTTTGGGTGCATGTGTGAATAATGATATCTTGGAGCATCTTGCTTACATCCAAGAAAGGAATGTGTTATAGGGTTGATTGTTTATTTAGTTAGAGAATTCAGAAAACTTGGAATATTAAGTAAGCCATTTAGATCATTTATATATAATATATATAAATGGTCTAAATGGCTTACTTACTTGATATTCCAAGTTTTTCGAATTCTCTAACTCATAAGCCAGGTTTGGCTATCACAAGAGTATAATGCAAGACCAAAGCAATGTAACTAAATAAACAATCAACCCTATAATGCAACCTTTCTTGGATGTAAGAAAGATGCTCCAAGATAGCAATGTTCACACATGCACCCACAAAAATGATTGATTTATTCAATGGTTAGCTCACCAAACCATAGCAACTAGCAAGAGTATAACACAAGACGAAAGAAATATAGCAAAACAAACTTACCCAACTCCTTTAATGCATAACTATAGATTCATGCACTCGAGGTGAAAATGTGCTCAAATACAAGGTTCTTAACACACACTATGGTTTTTCTTTAAGTGACTTTCCTGCTTGTCTTTGAGATTTATATTTGCCATTTATTTGTTAGACTCTATAGTTGAATTTCAAATGTGACTTTTCCATGTCTAGCAAATGAGTGCCAAATATAAATATGATTAGTAAAATCATTGAATTCCATAGCACTTCTAAGTTTGAGTAGATGTGTTTTGTTGTATTTAGACTAATAAAAACTTGAGAAAAAAAAATATCATCATTACCTTAAGCCTTTAAAGTATGCTCCTTATACCATCAAGCAAGCTATTTGACGAAAAACTTATCAACTATATTTTCCATCTCAATTAGAAATCCATGATGATCCAAATAGTAATGATATTAAATGACATGAAATCCCTATCTTAAAGCAACCTTTTTCACCTGAGCTAGGAAAAAAAAATTGGGGAGGAATTCGGGAGGGAGAGTGAGCAGCAAGGATTTCAGCAAGTTGCAGAGGTTGATCCTAATGGAGGGTCACGGAGGAGGGAGCTCCACTCCCTCCTATATTAAGCTATAGCCAGCATAGGTAAGTCAGCTCTGGGAAAAAATGTCATAGGATCTGCGGAGGAAGGGAATAGGAATAATGAAAAAAAAACAGATGGGACCAAGACCAAGGAAAATAGTGGAACAAAAGACAAGGAGGAAGAAGACAAAAGTCAGGGAGATAAAAAACAAAAGGGACCCTGGAAACCCAAGGTAGAGATTACTCCTAGAGTAGTTATAAATGATCCTGCTCTGCAGGCACACAGGGAACACATGGGGAGTTACGCTATAATCTGTAAATTCATGGGACTATGGCCCACTTAAAAAGCTTTACAGACATGGATTAAATATCACTAGAAACCCAAAGGAAGCATCGACCTACATCTTGGGTCAAAGGGATTCTTTACTGTGGTGTTCACAAACATCAAAGATAAAGACAGAATATTCGAAGGAGGACCCTACTTTTATGTAGCAGTCGGCCTCTATATGCGGCCTTGGAAGATGAACTTTGTTCCAGAGCAGGAGACTTTCACTTCGGTACCAGTCTGGGTAAGGCTCTATTCCCTACCTCTTGATTACTGGAAAACTGAATCACTAGCTGCCATAGGCAAAAAACTAGGTCATTTTGTTAAAGCCTTTGAAGCCACAAGAAGGGGGGAATATACTTCCTTTGTAAGAATATGTGTGGAAATGGATCTATCAGGAGCTCTCTCGGATTAAATTATATTGGAAGTTTTTGATGAGGAATGGGTGCAAACAGTAGACTATGAGCATATCCCATTCAGATGTTGTAGATACATGGACACTTATTCAGAGACTGCCCTCTCAGTAAAGCAGACAACAAGAGCAAGGCTGATATGATGAAGGACACAGAAAGCTTTCAAAAAGTGGTAAATAGAGGAAAAGGCGGTAAAAAAGGGCCAAGGCAACAACATAATGAGGGGCAAAAGAGCAGTCAGAACAAGTTTCAAGTTCTGGAAGAGAATGAAGAAATCACAAAAGAAGACCAATCTATGGAAGAAGGTCCTAATGAAAAGGAGAAAGAAGAAGTCAGCAACCAATCACAAGATATTGGCAATCAGAAAGACTATGATGAGTGAAGCAGAACTGGAGATGGACCAGGAAATGACCTAGAGTGAAATAGATCTGGAGGACCATGAGCTATGGGAGATCCTTGAAAGGGAACAGCTAGATCTGGAAGGGTTCTTGATGCAGGGAACCACGGGAGGGATAGATTCATTGCCTCAAGAGGAATGCAATAGAATACAGTAGTTGTTTTTATGGAAAACTCAAGAGAGTGGATTGGATAAAGGAAAAACCACTGACAAGCAGGATCACAAAGGTGTGAAAATAATGAAATCAACTCCAGGTTTAGCTACTAGAAACCTAGGAAAGAAGAGGGGCAGAAAAAAGCAGAACGAGCTCTTGATGGAGTGTGGAAAGCTAATGATAGATTCGGGTAAGATGAAAGATCTAACTAGCTACTCCTTTACAAATATTTAATAATGAAGTTCACATCTTGGAATATCAGAGGTCTAGGTAGTAAAAGAAAACAAAGATTACTTAGTAATAGGATGAAACAAGCAACACCGGATGTGATCTTCATCCAGGAAACTAAATGTTCCATTCAAAAAATAAAAGAGATTCACAGCAAATGGCTCAATAGATTTGAATTTCTAGAAGTCAAAGCAGAGAATACAGCAGGAGGTATTCTCACGCTTTGGAACCCCCAAAAAATTGACATTATAGATGCAGAGGCAGCTAGGGATTATCTTTCAGTGGTCATACAACCAGTGGGAGATAAGGAAGTCTACCTGGTCACGAATGTGTATGGTCCCCAAAGAATGGATGGTAAGCTCAAGCTACTAAATTCCCTGCAGGATCTCAGGGAAAGACATGCAAGAATCCCTTGGATCTTGGGGGGTGATTTCAACATGATCAAATCGTTGTCGGAGAAAAAAGGGGGCACCAGAATTCTAAATAAAGACTCTTGTGCATTTCAAACCTTCATAGACAATATGAAGCTAGTGGATATAGTTATGAATAATGGGACTTTTACTTGGAATAATAAAAGAGGAGGTGAATCTCAGGTAGCCTCCAAATTACGTAGATTCATAATCTCAGAGGATCTCATGCTCAAGGACAAGGACATAGCTGCTATAATTCAACCCTTTGGAGGATCGGATCACTAGTCGGTACAATTGGAAATTCAGGGCATTGATACCCCCAGGAATATACCTTTCAGATTTGAAAACATCTGGCTCTCCCACCCAGATTTCAACAACAACATAGCCATCTCGTGGGCAGAGGATTTGAATATTCAGGGCACAAGAATGTTCCTTCTTCAAAAAATACTCAAACATATTAAACTCAGGCTCAAGGAATGGAACAAGAAGGAATTTGGAAACATTTTTGTAGCAAAAAAATATGTTGAAGGAAAAATGCAGGAGCTCAACCAAACCCTTATCATGGAGGGTTTTGATAAAGATAGAAGTGATCAGGCAACTAAATATCATGAGGAATGGGAGAACTTATGTAAACAAGAGGAGATTTTTTGGAGGCAAAAATCCAGGGTGTAATCTCTAAAAGAAGGAGAACATAACACTAAGTTTTTCCATAGATCCATTATGGCGAACATAGCTCACAACAAGATTTCTTCGATCAAGGATGTGGGAGGTAACCTTCTCAATTCTCATGAAGAAATAGAAGCAATGTTGGTTCGGCACTTTAGTGGTATTGCACAGGAAACCTGTTTAGACAGAGAGCAATCCATCAGGGGTATATCAAGACATATACCCAAGCTGGTTTCCAGAGAATACAACTTCAACCTTAACAGACCAGTTACGGAAGAGGAGGTGAGTGAGGTCCTAAAAGAAATGCAAAATGGTAAGGCACCAGGCCTGGATGGTTTAAATGTAGATTTCTTTAAAGCTTGTTGGAATATAGTAAAACAGGACATTCTGAACGTCGTGGAAGACTCCAGGAGGGACAAGACTATATTGAAGGTGCTTAATACAACCTTTATCTCCCTGATCCCTAAACAAGAATTGGCTCAAACTCCTGATAGGTTTAGACCCATTTCCTTGTGCAGTGTTGTCTACAAGATAATTCCAAAGTTGTGGCCAATAGACTCAAACCTCTTCCTCCTTCCCTAGTGTCAGTTGAACAATCTAGATATGTGGAAGGTAGGAAAATCCTCGACAACATCATTCAAGCTCATGAGGTGGTGCACTCACTGACAACCAACAAGGAAGCTGTGATGATCATGCAATTAGATATAGCCAAAGCTTATGATAATCTGAACTGGACCTATATCAGAAAAGTTCTCATTGCTTTTGGGTTTGGTCATAACTGGATTAGATGGGTAATGGCCCTAGTAACTTCTCCCAGTTTTTCAATTCTTGTTAATGGATCTCCCTCGGAGACTTTTATTCCTTCAAGAGACCTTAGGCAGGGTGATCCACTCTCTCCCTTTCTCTTCATACTCATGATGGAAGGGCTGGGTCGATCTATCAAGCATGCTAAAATTGTTGGGAAAGTAAGAGGTATCCAACTTTCTGAAGATGGTCAGGCCTTAACTCATCAACAATTTGTTGATGATACCATGTTGCAGGGTATCCCCATGGTTAAAGAAGCTCTAGCTTATAAGCAAATCCTAAGAGAATTTGCGATGGCTTCAGGTATGGAAGTTAATCTCTCCAAATCTAAGATTTTTTTTCTTTAATACTCACATTGCTATTCAAAGAAATATTTCCAGAATTTTTGGCTTTCAAAGAGAGACCCTCCCTTCAAAATATTTGGGAATTCCTCTCACAGCTAAACCTTTACACAAGAGCATCTGGGAACCAGTGATTAACAAATTGCAAGACAAAATCAAGAAATGGACTATTAGATCATTAAATCTGGCTGGTAGGTTGGTGCTAACCAAGGCTGTACTGCAATCAACCCTAGTCTTCATGCTTTCAGCTCTCCCGACACCAATAGGAGTCCTGCATCAGTTCGGATCCATACAAAGAGACTTTCTTTGGGGCAAGGGGGAGGAAAAAAAGAAATGGGCCTTGGTAGCTTGGGAAAAAATATGCAAACCTAAAAACTATGGAGGGCTTGGTTTAAATGATCTTGAGATTCTAAGCAAGGTTTTAGGAGCTAAATTATGGTGGTGATGGGTAAAAGACCCAAAGGCCTAGTGGGCCATGATATGGAAAGAAAAATATGCTAGCAATTGGCAAAACAATGATCTAATAAGAATGTCAGGATATAAAAAGGGATCACACATTTGGAATAAGGCATGGGATAACCGAGGCTTAGTCCAAGGAAATAGTTTCTGGGAAATCAGAGATGGAAACCTAGCCCCATTCTGGGAGGAAATATGGCAACAAGAACTTATTTTGTTAAAATAAAATGTGAGGGATCTCAAGGAAGTGACAGATACCAAAGGGTTATCTAAAGTGAAAGACTTTTGGGATCAAACCAGCACTATGGGAAAATGGAGAACCTGGAGGAACTTTGATTTTATGGATCATAGCCCCCTGAAGGCTAAAGCAGAGATCCTAAAAAAGTGGTAGAACAAAGGAAGATTTTGAGGTCATATGGGCAAGACCAGCTAAGATGGGGCAACAATAATGAGGGAGCCTTTAATCTCAAGGAAGCTAAACTCATTCTCCTTGACCTTGACTCTCAAGCTCCATATAAGATTTGGCAAGGCCTATGGAGACATCAAGGATGGATGAAAATTAAACTCTTCATGTGGCTGGTTCAGCATAGGAAAATTCTGACATCGGAAAATATTAGGAAGAGGCATTTCCTGGGGCCTTCCAGATGTCAGCTCTATTAAGCCCAAGAGGAAACCATGGAGCACCTTCTCAACAACTGCATTTTCACCTCCAGTTTGTGGGATTCTTTTGCCACCATTTTCCAACAGACTGATAGGGACAAAGGAAGTATCATCAATACCCTAAACAATTGGAGAAGAAACTTTTCAGATAATGAAATTCTTAGCTCAGCATGGGCCATCATTCCAAGCTTCATTATTTGGAGTGTCTGGAAAGAACGAAACAATAGAATCTTCAAGAATGAAAAGAAGCCTTCCCAATGCCTTTTTGAGCAGATTTTATATCAACTCAAGGAAACGGTCAACACTATTGTGTGAACTCTCCCTAAGAACCCACCTTCAGTTGCTGATTTGAGGATACTCAATGAGTTGGGGTTGCAAGGTCTTATTCCTCAGGGACTGGATAGGACGGTTTTCTCTCTGGCTTCTGAGCAAGATTTCTGGCATCCTCCCCCAAGGGCTTTTTGAAATTCAACATTGATGGGGCTTCTAAAGGCAACCCAGGTACCGCTGGTTATGGAGGAGTGTTAAGGGATGAGAATGGAAGTGTCCTTTTTATATTCTACTGTCATTTATGGAAAGCCACCAATAACATGGCAGAATTGATGGCTATGGAGCAATGTTTAGATTTCTTGGAACAGGATAATCGACAAAATGTGATAGTTGAAGCCGATTCTGAGTTAATCATCAAATCGGTTAAGAGGATCAGCTAGGGAACAAAGCCAGAAAAAAGTCTCAAGGAACTGGAGGCTGATCCAGGGCTTTCAATGGATTCAGCAACACCTCCAAAGCCTTCGTACTGTTAGCTTCAAACATGTCCGAAGATCGGCCAATAAATTGGCGGATCTTCTGGCCAATCAAGGTGTGATTAGCACAGAGAATAGGATTGCGATGAGCTGGCAAGAATTGCCTCAGAGTAGGTTAAAAGTGATTTGCAATGACCAGGCAGATGAAGACAGGTTCGTGTTTCGGGGTAGAGCCATGGAGGCGGAGTCTGGTTAATTCAGCGATTCCAGGCGATTGGAGGCGAAGTCTGGTTAATTCAGCGATTCAAGGTGGCTCTGGTTCTATGAAGATAGGCAGGTCAGCAGGTATTTCTTCTTTCCTCAGTTCTGGAGGAGAAAACAAAATGGAAGGTCGGAGCCCGGACACTTTCGGCAGCCGCATTACCATGGGTTTTCTGGCCATGCACGATAATCCGGGTCGGGGGCGGTTTTCCAGCGATTGCGGGCCTCGCAAGCGGGAAATGGTTTTCCCATTTTTGAAGCGATTCCATACAGTAGGTGACACGTGGCAGTGGGGTCGGCTAAATTACCGCCCTCATCGCACGCTAAAGTTTCGTGATATTGGCCGGCGCGATATGAACCTCTGCCGTCGGATCAAGCGTGGCGGATTGACAGATGCGATTGATCGTGCAAGTTGGTTGTCTAGGCAGGTAAGTACAGCACTTCTTGACTGGGCGAATTAACCCTCTACCATTGGATGGGATCAGCAGGCTTAACGGTGACGATCTATGCGGCATGTCTGGGAGTTGGCGGGAAGAGTTAATGCTCCTTTTTCTTGGTGGGAGGAATTTTGTCACAGGCGGGAGGCTTGTAGTTTTGGTCACGACGCAGGCTTCTTCTCTGTTTTGATTTTAAGATTTCAGAAGTGCGGTTTTTCGAGGTTGAGACTTTTTCCTCGGGCCCCTTCTCTGTTTGGTTTGTGGGATTCTTCCTTGGTCCACAAATCCTTGTGGATAGATGTAAATTTTGTACTTTTTTAATGAAATAGCAGGTCCAACTCTTGCATTAGAAAAGAAAAAAAAAACAACCTTTTTCACCCATACAAATATAAACATTCATTTTTTCTTTATCTTCAAAATTTATAATTTCAAATAAAATAAAACCAATTTAAAATGAAAAAATAAAAAATAAAAACAAACCAACAAAACCAAAAACAAAATTAATTTGGTAAAGTGAAAAATTGATGCATTATAAACCAAATGTCTTATCAAATAACATGTATATATAACCATTCAAAAAATTAAAAATTAATCAAATCAATCACAAAATCCTTAAATAATGTTTGTTTCGTAATTGTTTAACATCAAAAGTTTTTAGGGTAAACTTATTTTACAAGACAAAATTTTGAATATTACATTTAAAATTCTAAAATACTTTTGTTAGCATTAACCAAATCAAACCTCTTCAATATGAATATTAGATTCCACCGTATTTTCAAATTATCATATTCCACTTTAGTTTCAATTTGTGTGTGGTGTTTGATTATATTCCGTAATAATAAACATACTCATTTTTCATTAACAATCTTCTAAACTTCACCCCACCCCATTCCCAAAATTAGTATTCTTGGGTTTCCATTAACTTTAATAAATTATTTATTACCTTATTTACTAAATAAATTTAATAATATTTTATATTTACACTCATAATGTTTATCATTCTTATGAAGCATGCCATTCTCTTATGGAGAGTGTTCTTTCAAACTATTCATTACAAATAATGTAATATAAAACCTTGTTGGTCAGTCTAGTTGTCCTAACACATACAACATTTAATTGATCGTGATAAATTCATATGCACCACTTACTCTATGACCTCCTAATCACCTTATTAATTTATCCCCTTCCTCAAAGCTAAAATTTACTTCTACATTTATGAAAAATTACATCCTTTGCTTCATCTTTTCATTGATATGTTTTTTATGCTTCTTGTATCAGTCTAATATTTCCATCCTTCTGGAGGTTGAGACATATTATATTTGTATAGTGAATATTTTCATGAAACATTAAAGTATACATAAAAAAATATTTATTACAATTGAATATTTCATTTTATGCATATTGTATTGTAATCATATATATATAATAGAATGGTATGAGACAAACTTTTTATATCTTGTTCTGTCATTATGCAGTTGTGTTATTCGTTAAAAATTATAAAGCCTTTGTGAATCTCAAATTTATCTAGTTAATTTTTTCCTATTAACTAATAATAGGTTATAAATAATTACTTTATATTGTAGTGATTTAATCATAATGCATTTTAATAATTTTGTTGCGGGAGAAATATTTTTATATATATATATTTTTTTTGTTGGATGGTTATATTATCTATTAAAAATAGTGTAAGCTTCACTTCTCGCCAGGCTAATCTTATATTTGTAATCAAATTTTATGTGTGAGTAAGGCTAACTATGTACATATAGCCTCATAACCCATTTTTGGGAAAGCACCTTACTTCTTGAGTAGTGTATATATACTCATTTCTCATTTGTAATAGAACATCATGTTATCATCCATGCTTCTAATAAAACTAGATTTTTAGGAGTGCATATGAATTGTTACAAATGCTCGTGGTTGATTTTGCTTCATCAAGTGTTGCACTACATTAGATGTGGTTTATGTTTCTCTTTGTTACAAAAATTGGGTTTGTGATGGTTACATTTTATTCTCTCCTTGTGTCTTGTGAATCTCAACATAGTATCAAAGTAAGTGTGTGCCTCAATTACTCAATTTGACATTTGATTTAAATATTTTTGGTTAGAAGCATTAGTTAAGAATTCTTTGCCTTGTGGAACTAGGGGTTGTGGATCATCTTTTTTTCCTAGATTTTTCTAAGATTTAAATCATTCTTTAAGGACAATAGATTGTTATGCTTTTGTTTCATGTTTGATCAAGCATATAACATAAAGGAGAAGAGATTCTTCAAGAATAGAAAACTTATCCAAAAATGAGAAACAACATATTTTTTTGTTGTTTGTTTCTCCAGCAATAGCATTATAAAGTATTACAAAGAATCAATGTGAGGTTTATTTGGCATAGTTAACCTTATCAACTTAGCTAATAACAAATTAAAATTTGCAATAATTTCAAGATGCATTGTGAATTTATTTACTTATACTAACTATTATTCTATCTTAGAGAGGAATTCCATATGATGCATATTAATGTCTTCCTATTTAGTATAAATTACCCTCACTTTCTCAACGAGATGGAAAAGTGTTGCTTAAAGGAAAACACAGAAAACCATGTGGCTTGAATAGAAATTAATCCTTGCCACCCAACAAGATAAGAAGTTTCTTCTTGTTGATGAGTAAAGAAGGTGCACATATCCAACAGGGTATTGACCTCAAAAGTTGGTAGAAATTGGGAATATTATATTTTGGCTAACACATTTGAACTTTGTCTTCAAAAACTAGGTGACTCTAGAGCTTTGAATGATTGGAATTATAACATTATGAATTCCCAAGTAAGAATACAAATCCAAGCAATAGTGTTGTCATTGACCTATTGTGGAGTCGTATATGGGCCATAGTAAATGGGTGTTTAAGCTTATGATAGCATTATCCCTTGTATTTTTTCTTTTCCACATAAAACCAGACTCAATCACTAATCTGAAACAACATGAACACCCTATGATGATCTTAGAGGAACTAAGATGCTTGTAAGGCTTCACAACCTAAGAGTGAATATGACCTAGTTGTTGAGCAACATTTGACACGATGTGATGCTCTTCATGATAGTGTGGGGATAAAAGGGAAGTGAAGGTGATAGAAAGCTCATAAGGTGTTAGTGGATGATAACCATAACATACCTCAAAGAGGGACGACCAATTGCTACATTAATAATGTAATTATAACTATGTCGGTGTTCAACATGTAAATAGAAATCGCAATACTTATTATGGGTGTAGTGAATATCAAGAGAGTTCATCATGTTATGATTAACCACTTTAGTATAGTACCTATCTAACAATTTCCAAAGGGTATTCCAAAAGGTGGCAAAGGAGTAAGAATCTTAATCACACACAATGTTGAAGGGAAGGTCGAAATGAGACCAAACATGGGGGAAAACTAGCTATGCTATCTAATGTGCATAAATGATCTTGGTGTAAGGAATGAACATGACCATCTTGAAAAAATAAAGCACTATGACAAAAATGCAATCATGTTTCTACAAGGTCATGGGTGAGCTACTAAGAAAAGCTATATACAAGGATTCCAAGGCTAATGACGAATAGGTGGGTGTTGGTAGAGGTTGTTTATGATTGGTTGAATTTATTTAAAAAATGGAAATTTTGAATAACAGCCTTAACCTGGTGTTGAATAGACAACCAAAATAAATGGCTTTATAGGTGCTATAAAGATTTAAGAGTGTCAAATGTTTACCATATGATGAGGATGGGATTCTAGAATGAGAACTAAGCAATTAAGATTGATGTAGATGTCAAGTTTATTAAAATTATACAATAACCTTTACATAACTTAATCATCCAAGCAAGATACCAAATTAATCTTGGTGAGACAATGTAAGGCCTATCAAACTAGCCAAAAGGAGCGGTAGAAGTTGAGCTAGAGGGAAACTTAACATATCTACCACCTTACTGGAACTCCCCTTCTTATATTTAACAACCAGTTGACACTATTTTAGGTAAGAGGATTTCATGAGATGGCACTACGCTTGAATTTTACACTAGGAATTTAAAAAATCAATGGGTGATTATTAGTATGAAAATTGGTTTCCTTACAGAGAAGGTAATGATGTCATTGCTTCAAAGCATACACTTATTTGTCATAAGTGTTTTACTTCATCTTGGCATGAACCAAAGTCTCACTATAAGAGGCCATGGATTGACTTTATTTTAGTATATTGTGAAGCATTTGTCTCAATTTCAAAGGGTTTTTGGGAATTATAAAGTTATAGAACTAGTTCTAAACATAATATTACCTTTGATATTGTTTCCCCTATCTACATGAAGATAGTGTGATTAGAAAGTTAATGCGAAGGGAAATATATGCAAGAGAAAATAGGGATAAAGCATGGATAAAAATTTTAACCCATATGAAAGTTATTCAAGTAGATGATAATTGGGGGAATGGACCATATAGTATTGTTTACCTGATGGACTAATCTTATATTACAAATATATTTATGTGTTCCACATGTGGGCCCTTCCTCTTTGAATATTCACAGTCACTCAATGGAGAGTAAGTCACCCATTAGTGATAACTTAGTGTTATGAGTGTCAAGAAGTGGAAGTGTCATTATTGACACCACCAAGCTTGGATAATTCATGCATGTTCCAAGAGTTGGGCATAATCCTCCTATTTACCACATCACTTACATAAATAAAAATGTAGGATTTTGGCCAAACCAATGTGTTGTAAATGTGATTGGCCAAAAGTATGTTATCTCTGATGAAGTTCTATTTATGACCCCTATGTAAATATTATTTATCTATAGACAATTCTCATCATGCTTCAATGGACCTCTCTCCTTCACATTATGATGCGACCATCCTCATAATCCTATGAGTGCTTCCTCAAGCACTCATCCTATAATTCCCTTCCAAACTAATGTTGATGACAAGGACCTTATTGATGGCTTGTTTGGATCTTCATCATTGGTCATCTTCATCAACATTTGGAATCATATTAATGTAACAAATATGGAATTTAAGGAATATAATGTGTATTTCCTTCTCTATTAATCCCATGCTCAACATAGGAGATGTGAATCATGTGATATATGTCTCCACTTCATGGGTCCCAGATTATTTTAAGTGGGGAAGTTGAAAATGTATAACCTTCAATATACACAACATTCAAACCTTATATTAAATTAGGTTTTTTATACACCCATTCTCATTTGTATTCATTACTTTCCTACATCATCCTCTATTCAACATGAGGGATGTCAAAAATGGTGTAATTTTTTCATACATTGCAGCACCTACATTATAATTATTATTATATTACTATATTTTTCTATGGTAGAGTTCACATGCATAGATTGATAACCCTCTTGAGAAAAATAATGCTACCTCTTGAGTTGTGTATATATTCCAAACTCTCATTTGTAATTCAACACCATCTAATCATTCATATATTTAATAAGCCATCAATTTACCCAAGGAAAATTATTAAGCATTCCACTCTCGTGTGCATGGGTTTATCTCTTTAGCACACTTGTTCTTGGATTATTTCTCTCTAAAATTTCACTCTCTTGGTTAATTTCCCTTCAACTATTATGTTCCCTAGCATTGGTTTATGTTTCTCTCCAATGATGAATTTGTGTTGGTTACACTTGATGCTCTTGGTATGTGTTATGAATCTCAACATTACCTAGCTGACCTAACATATATCTTGACTAATGGAAATTTGTAGCTAATGAATTTTAAAATAAATTAATCATAATGTGACTTTAACAATATTAGTTTTAACTATCTACCCCAATCTTGCATTAAATATTTTAAAATTTTCAAAGATCAGTAATATGATGATATAAAAAAATGTTATTTTAATTTCAATTAGTCAATTCTCTAGATTCAAGGTCATGCATTGGTGCCACATTGGAGTGTTACATCCTCCATTTCTAAGGCATGATACAAGAATTTAAGTAACTTATTGTTGTGTTTTATTTCTTAAGTAGTAGTTCATTGAATCCATCTAAGAATGCAATCATCTTACCATCTCCTAGTTAAAGAAATATTTCATGAAATCCACTTAAGTGATTTGATTTCCCTATCTTCAAATTGAATCATTTGTAGGAATACACATTAACATTTTTAGTAATCCAACTTATGTACCCTCCTACAAATTTGAGTTGTTTAAAATAATAATACTTGTTTAAATGTTGAAAAGTAATCTTCTTCCTCATCTAATTCCTCTTCTTTTCAGTACATGGCTAGATTGTCACTTTCCCTCTTCCATGTTTTCCCCTCAAATACATCACTCACTCAAACTATACAATCCCTTGAATTAAGAACTAGTTTCCTACCCTAATAACAAGTTGTTTCATTTTGTGTGTTAATGTTGTCTTCTTTTCTAATATTTATTTTCTCTAAATAAAAGTTCATCATTTACCTTGTGAGTTTGTGTAACATCCCCTCGTTGAATTTCCATGTAAAAAAATATAAGACCAAGGTCATGGGACATGTATTCCAAGTATAATGGTGGTAAAAGAATCCTATTGGGTTTCACTTTCAGTTTATCATGGCTAAAGGAAATTGGCAATGGAAATGGAAAAGACATTAAAAAGGCAAGGGGCATTATTTGGAATTTATTTATGAAAACAATGGAAATGAAGAGAAAGTGAAGGTGAAAGGTCAAAAGTTGCATGTGAGGAGGAAAATGAATAAAATATAGGCCTCATTGATAAAAGGGTTTTTGAGGATCAATTCATAGCTTTTGGTCAATTTGAGCTTGGAGCTCTCTTCTATTTTGTCTCTCTCATACTCTTGGACTCTTAGAGTTTTCTTGGAGCACTCTTTGAGGAGTGTGGCATACATGGGATTTGGAGAAACAAGGCAAAGGAAAGGCAGGAAAGCATAAGAGGATATCAAGTTCAAAAAATACAGTGGATTTGCTTTGTAGGTACCAAGTTGCATGTATGATTTCCATGCTAGTTTTGGCATGCATGCCACATGCATGTGGTTTCTTGGTTATAATATGTCATTGGCATGGAGGCTTTCCTAGATTGACAATGGTTTTGCCTAGCCTAGTCATTTCTTGGATAGCCATGGTGTTTTGGGTTTACCTTTGTTTATGTTTGGTGCTCATGTTCCTTATAGTTGTGGGTTGAGTTACTAGTTCCTGGAAGCCTTGGTTAGACAAATTCTCTAGAAGCCCTGTAACAAATTGGGTTGAGTTACTAGTCCTGGAACCCTTGGTTGGAAAAATTCTTTGGATCCCTTAGTGGGTTGAGTTACTAGTCATGGAAGCCCTGGTTGGACAAATGTTATGGACCCCGACAGCAATTGTGGGTTGATTTACTAGTCCTAGAATCCTTGGTTGGAACAAACGCTATCGATCCCTTGACATCTTGGATGGAGACCGATTTGGTGATAATTAGCGATTTCCAACTGTGAGGTGGAATCAATGGTTGAGGGTTGAGGTGATTTGGCCTCTAGAAACCCTGGTTTACTTTTCTTGGTTTATTCCATGAGATCCCACATTCATGTTTGGAATATGAAATGGGGGTGATTAGTTGAAAGAAATATTTGTTTCATCCCAATCTATGGTTGAGTGGTACGTGGAATTCCCTAACTTGGTTGGTATTTTCATATGTTAATAAGAGTTATTTTCTATTTTGATTCATGTATATATGTATTGATTACGATTGGGATATTATGGTTGAGTTTTCATGGTTTATATGTTGGTTATTTTATGGTTTCTATGTTGGTTATATGCTAGTTGCATGATGTATTATGTTTATATCTCTTGACATGTTTGATGAATATATGAATGCTTGATGATTGCATGACCTAATAGATGATATTCCAGCTATTATGAGAAGGCATTAGACCTTCTTGATGGTTCTCAGATAAGTATGAGATCCATATGATCATTTGTGTATTTATGACCTATATATTTTGTGTTCATGATGTGTTCAACGAAATGTTTGTCATGGTTAGGCTTTGTTAGGAAAATTCTGTGATCATGTTTTGAGTTATAAGCTTTAATTTTGTTTCATTTATTGTTTTGGAAATTTTCATCAAGTTTTGGGCAAAGATCTAGAGCCTAGCCCTGAAAACGTGGCACAGATTTTGTGGTCTCAAGCATAGAACTGGCTGAAAAAAAGTCTACAATCACAACCTTGCAGTGGTTATGCATGCTAAAGGAGGCCTACAGTCACAATGGATGCACACTTGTGCATGAAATTAGGATTCTAGATCAGTGAAAAGGTAAGTTAACTCATGGTTTAGACACTTGGAAGGGTGCTTTATCCCTTGGGGGTCTTTTGGCACCTGAGGGAGGTTAGTAAGGTTTTGTTTTGTCGATTCCACTTCCTTAAGGTGATCTAGGAGGTTGAAGCATATCATAGTAACTCTTCATCATATATTTACCCTTGTGGACTGATAAACTTGGGTAAGTGTGGGAGGAGGGTGTTATAGAGTGGTATCAGAGCATGGTTGTCTTCTATTTGGGTGATATATGATACCACAAGGTCGTATCAGAGCATGGTTACATTCTCTTTGGGCAATATATGATACCAAAAGGTGGTATTAGAGCATGGTTCAACTCCTGAACTGGATGTGAGGAATGTGTTTTTCATGCATGCATGTATGTTGTATATGTGCTTGTCATGTATGCATGGTGATGGCCATTTTTACATTTGTGTTGTCATGTTGATGTTGGGATGTGTTTGTCATGAATGCATGTCAGTTGTATACGCATTTTTTATGCATGTTAGTGTCTATATGGTTTTATGCATGCATCGGCGTGATAGGCCAAGCATGCATCATGGTGGTCATTATGAAGTTTGTATCATCATGATGTTGTTGGTATGTTATGATGCTAATTTGTTGCTTGAGATATTGGAGATGCAGATCATCAAAGTGAGGTTGCAGCGCTAGACCTTGGGGTAAGAGTATATCGTCATACAAGTTTTTATGTTGGGCATGCAAGTATGTTCATTAGTGGTTTTTATATGAATTATGGTTATATACATGCTTGTCATTATATTGATGTTATGGTTACATGTATTATAGATGTTATTTATCAGTGTGGTCATATGCACATGCGTCATGAATGGTAGTAACTTGTTGTTAGATGCATTGCAGTCATACACATGATGATTATGGTTATTGCATTTAAGGTCTTGATGTTATATGTACCGTGTTCATATGGATTAGTTTGTGTAGATGGATATGCTTACAATCTTTGGGTGTGAGTCGATATACTTGTGATAATTTGTCATACTAATCTTGACTGACTTGTGCAAATGTGATAACCTCCCTTGAGATACATTGAGGTATGAATTTGATTATGTCGTCTAGTGGTGTTGAGTGTTTAATTATGTTGTCTATTTGGTGTTTGAGTGTCTGGGTTCTATTAAGTCGTCTATCTGATGTCTCAATGTTTGATTAATTGCATGATATGAGTATATTTCCATATGATTGCATGAAGAAATGATTTTTTTTTAAGACGGTTGTACTAACATAATATGTGTTGAGACATTGATTTGTACTTGAGTTCAAGTAGGTATTGGTTTTAGTGTTATGAATTATGATTGTGAGTTGATTATGACATGGTTAGTAGTCTTGTTAAAGGTCGATTTAAAATTAATAAACATGATATCTTGATATTTGGAACATGTGAATGACAAGTGTGAACAATTGTAGGGAAAAATGCTTGGTATTAGCATGACAAGAAAAATTTTGAATTTTTTATATAACTAACAATTGCATGATGGATAGCACCTAATAAGACTCAATTGTAGAAGGTAAAAGTTAAAAGAAAGAAACAAATTGGGTGAGAATTCCTTGGCTATGTTTGGAAACAACAATTCCAAACGAATGAGTGCTTTGCATACATGAAGTCTTCTTAACCTTGATTTCATCTGACATTGTGTGGATATGTGCTATAGTCATAAACAAGTATTTGGTAGGTGTATTAGCTAGTTTCTAAGTCATAGTTGGATCTGTCAAGAGAACTGGAGTCCCTTGAGACATGGTTTGTACGTGTTCAATTACAAGGAAATGTGTTTAGCACATCAAGGTAAGGTAACTAGTATGATGATTTATTTATTTATGCATTGATAATTATGTGTTCATGGCAGTATGATGCAGGGATTGCATGGAAAAAGATACTATCATGAAATCTCAAAGAAGGCTCAAGTTGAACTTATCCTTGGAAGCATTGGGAACCCATGGGGATCAAGTCATGGTGTTTGTTTCTAGTCTTGTGCTTTTGGTGCTTTGTGATTTGTTTGTGTTTGATTTGCAGTTTGTTTTTGTCTAGTGCATGGCCATGCCAATTTGTTTGTGGTGTCATATTGCTATTGGTTTTCATGGTTTTTCTTCTTGATTTGTTTTTGTTCTTGCCTTTTATGTTTTGAGGGTTGTAAGAATTGGTTGGGGAAGGATGAAAGTTAATGGAGCTTGAGGAGATCCAAATGAAGCCCAGTGGGTAATGTAAGACTCGACTGAAGATTGGTGCATGAATATAGGCTAGTTGAAGGCAAGAGTATGACAACCAGTTGCATTGATTGGGTCCATTGGGATAAATGGACAATGGTAGGATAGTCATGAGAAAGGCAACAGGAAAGGTAAAGTGAATGGATTTGAGGTGTCAAATGTCTTGTCTATGTTGGGAACTATTTCTCTCAATGTTGTGCATGCGTGCATAGATAAATAGAGTTATCTTAACCTTAACCTTATGATATTTGGTAATTATTTCATGATCATGATTTTGTTGATGTATTTATATGCATATATGTATGTATGTATGTTGTTGTCTGACAAGTTCATCGGTAATCATGATTGTTTTATGTTAATTTTTATATGTGTGTGTGTGTTGTTGTTGTCTTACAGGGTCGTCAGGGATCATTCTTTTGGAGGAATGATTGCTTATGTAGGTGAATGTCATGAAGAGGTCCCTGGTTTTATGAGGAATCAAGTGGGAAGAGTATCTCTAACATAGCCTTGAGGTCAGTATCATGTGGATATGAATTTATATTATGTGACTACACTATGTCTATGTTTATATTATGTACAGGCTATGCTAAGAGATACATCAGCAAAATGAAAGAAGTGGGATATGTGGCATGTTGGAACAAGCATGGATAGTGTAAAGACACTAGAATAAAGGTTGATTGGAAGAGTTATAGTGTGGTCTATGGATGTGCAGTACAACTGTTGTGTATATGTTATACATGTTGCACCCATGATGTGTGCATGTTGTGTTTTGTATATATGGTGATGTGTACATGTCGTGCATGTGGTATTGTGTACATGTGGTGTTGTGTACACATTGTGCAGGTGGTGTTGTGTACACATTGTGTAGGTGGTGTTGTGCACATGTTGTGCAGGTGGTGTTGTGTACATGTGGTATTGTGTACATGTTGTACATGCGGTATTGTTTACATGGTGTACATGTTATTTTGTGTATGTTTGGTACTATATATGTGCATTGCATAGTCGTGGTATCGTGACATGTGTATTAGTTTTGTTGTACTCTGTGTATATATATGTATTGGGTTGTATGTCGGGTGTAGTTGTATGCATTGCATTGTGTTGTACACCGTACGTAGGTGTATGTGTTGTGGCGTACACTGGGTGCAGGTGTATGTGTTTTGTTGTACATCGAGTGTAGGTGTATGCAATGCATTGTGTTGTACACAGTACGTAGGTGTATGTGTTGTGGCATAAACCGGGTGCAGGTGTATGTGTTTTGTTGTACATCGAGTATATGTGTATGTGTTGTATGTCAGGTGTAGGTGCATGTATTGTATGGTGGTGTATGTCATGTTTGGTTCATGTGTGTGATGCACACTATGTGTATGTTTACGTTGTTGAAGAGAAGGAATTGGGCATTTTTTGGGTGTGGAAAACCGATCCGGTGTGCATACGGAAAGGACAAAGGATAAAGGTAGAAGCTAAGGATCGATCGAAGGATAAGTATCAATGTTTTATTTCAATTTTAATTATACATGTTATCTATGATTTTGGTTTATGATGGTTTCATGTGATTTAAGATTTTGATTATCATGGTTTCATTTTGAGCTAAATAGATGTGATATGTTTATACATGATGATTTTATCAAACATCTAGTTCGACTTATTGTGACAAGAAGTGAACAAAATTACAAGTGTCCTCATTGACGAGATACTAATGATGTATGATGTCAATTTATTTCAATTTATTTTGGATCTAATGGAAATTATGTGCTTAGTATAGGAAATCATGGGAATGCCTGATTTGGGTGATTGGAATTGGCTATCATAGAATGTTTGTGGTAGAAATGAAAGGAATTGGAACTGGAAGCGGTATGTTAGTAAAGCACTTCAGGATCAGGGCCATTATGGGACATTGGTACTCAATAGTGTCCATTGATTTCCATAAGCATGTTATGACAGGCAAGATGGTTTTTAGGCAGGTATATGCCTTGGTTTTTGGACCTTTTGATGTGAGGAAACCTAACCAAGGGAGGGGTCTCTCGATGGACTATGTAGCAGAGAAGGGGATTCTCGTGGAACTTGGAAGGCGTGTGACTGCATGGAAAGGGGTGACCAGATTTCCCGAGGGACTGTGTATCAAAGAAGGGAAGGCAAAGGAATACATTTTTTTGGTCATTATCATTACTAAATGGAATCATAAGAACATTAGGAGTGTGACCTAGAACAATGAGTCGGTAACTATTCACTAAGAGAACTAGTGGCGCAAGATCGTAGAGTTGGAAATTGGACGCAGGTTTGACTTTGGTAGTGGATTTTTGACTTCCTGGGAAGGAGGTGAATCCCGGTACTACTTTTGAGGGTGGAGGTGTTGGTTTGTGTTATATTCTTTCCACGACTATCCCACGCATATGGGGGTTACGGGGGGGGTGGTATCCCCCCTATACGTTGTGTTGGGCATTGTCGGGGGGTATGCAGGGGGTGGTAACCCCCCTGCAAGGGTCCGGGACAGCACCCTAGGAAAAAAAATTGGACCCTATATTAGGTGGGTGGGCCTACCTCTTGTTTTGTGCATGGATTTCGCACATGTTTTTGGGCATGATGGTTTACTATCCATGGTATTTTGTAGATCCGGACAAGGGAAATACGGTTATGTTCTAATACAGGGTTAATGGATTGGGATTTATGGATGTTTCTGCACGTATATATATGTATTGTAACATTGAAAGGAGAATAATTAAAAATCAATCTGGTAGTCCCAGTTTTTGGATCCAGAGGAAAATATTTGTGTATATATGTTTTATGTTTTATGCTCTCACCATTGTCTATTTTCTTTTTTTAGAATTTGTATGTAGGTAATTTTTGTACGGGGTTAAAACCTACATTTGGTATCGGATCTGTTTTTGCTTCAAGGTGATGCCTTTGCTGCTGAGGGGTTTTTTCTCAGGCCTGTGGTAGACCCTGTTCAGTGGGAGATCTAAGAGGTCGATTCTTGTGGTGAAAGAAGATGGAGAGAAGTGGAAAGATAGAGATCGACAAAATTTAATGGTCAGAGTTTTGAGTTGTGGAAAATCAAGATGGAGGATCTCCTAGTGGATAAAGAGATCGAGAAATTTAATGGTCAGAGTTTTGAGTTGTGGAAAATCAAGATGGAGGATCTCCTAGTGTATAAAGATCAGTGGATTGCAATAGATCTGGGTACTAAACCAAAAGTAATGTCAGCTGAAGACTGGGATAAGTTAGATTGGAAGGAAAAGAGCAACATATGATTGTGTGTCTCAGATTCAATATTGATGAATGTATTAGGGGAAGCTTTGGCGAAGGCTTTGTGGGACAAGTTAGGGACTTTGTACCAATCTAAGTCTCTGGTGAATAAATTGTTCCTACATAAAAAGTTCTATAACCTGAGGATGAAAGATGGATACTTGTTGACAGAGCATCTAAACGCATTTAATACTATGGTAAGCCAGTTACTATCTATTGATATTAAAATTTCAGATGAATATAAGTGCATCATTTTGTTGTGTTATCTACCAGATTCGTGGGATAGTCTGGTTGTTGCAATAGGTAGCAATGCAATTGCCTTGTAGTTTGATGAAATAGTCTCATCCTTGTTGTCGGAGGAGATGAGACGGAAAAATATGGAGGGCCATAATGGTGATGCCTTGTCTGTATGAGGAAGATCCCATAACATAAACAAAAATAAGTCCTCAAAGGGGAGATCTAAATCTCCATGAAAACCTGTAAAGGTGTGCTAGAAATGCAGAAAGGAAGGACACTTCAAAAGGAACTGTAAATCTAAATCTCATGAGAAAGGAAAGGGATCTGATGGTGCTCCTTCTGCAGAGGCGAAAACCACCTCATATGAAGGTGGGGATGTGTACTTGGCTTCTTCTTCAAGTACACATGTAGATCATGAGGCATGGTTGATTGACTCAGGTGCAGCTTTTGACTTCGCTCCCCATAGAGAGTGGTTCTATGAGTATGAGAAATATGATGGTGGTGATGTCTTCTTACGGGATGACAGGGAAGCTAGAATTGTTGGTCGTGGAAAAGTCAAGTTGAAGTTAAAAGGTGGAAGGATTAGAACACTTATGGGTGTTCTTCATAATCCTACATTAGCCATAAATCTAATTTTTGTAAGCAAGCTAGATGATACAGGTGTAAAAAAAGTGTTTGAGAAAGATACTTGCAAGATAGTTCAGGGAGCATTGGTATTGATGTGAGGAGTTTGGACTGGAACTTTGTACAAGCTTCAAGGTAGCACTATTATTAATGGGTGCAATAGTTTTGTGGTTCCTGAAAGTAGAGCGGAAAATCTAGTGGTCTCTAGAGAAAAGACCATGTTAGGGCATCAAAGGCTTGGACATATTGGAGAGAAGGACCTTCGAATACTTTATGGAATCGTATGATGGAAGGTGTGTCTAGTTTCTCTCTGGATTTTGATTTTTGTGAAAATTGTGTATAGGGAAAGAAAAATTGGGTGAGTTTCCCCTCTGGTGTTAATAGCGGAAAACAGATATTAGAGCTTGTGCATAGTGATGTGCTTGGACCTGTGTCAGTTCCATCACTGGGTAAGTTTGTGTACTATGTATCATTTATAGATGACTTCTCAAGGAATACATGGATATATTTCCTCAGGAAGAATTCTGAAGTATTTGACAGGTTCAAAGAATTTATGGCTCTAGTGGAAAACCATACATAGAATAAGATAAAGGTGTTGAGGACAAATAACGGTGCAGAATTTTGCAAGAAGGAATTTGAAGAGTTATGTAAGAAGTGTGGTATATCATGGAAGAATACTACTCCATACACACCTCAACAAAATCGAATTGTAGAAAGAATGAACAAGACATTGATGGAAAAGGCAAGAAGCATGCTCAGTGATGTGGGGTTAGGACATGAATTATGGGCAGAGGCAGTGGAGACTACTTGTTACCTGGTCAATAGATCACCTTCATCAGTGTTGGAAGATAAGACTCCACAAGAGGTATGGAATGGTGAGAAACTGTCTCTTTCATATCTGGGGGTATTTGGATGTGATGAATATGTACATGTTCCAAAGGAGAAAAGAACAAAGTTGGATAGTAAATTTGGAAAGTGCATATTTATTGGGTATAAGGATGGTTTAAAAGGTTATAAGATTTGGAACCCAGAAACGAGGAAGGTTGTGTATGGCCGAGATGTGGTGTTTAGAGAGGTGAAAGATGTTATTAAACATGAAGTCCTACCAAAGGAACCTAAGAAGATAGAGTTTGAGGTAAAGGAGGAAGAATCAGACTCTATAACACAAGAGGAATCAGAGGACGAAGAGCCACAAACTTTGGCTGGGAGAAGATCAGTTCGAGAAAGAGAGCAGCCAAAAAGGTATAGTCCATATACTTTCTATTCAAATTTTTCTTTATCTATTACTGATGATGATCCTAGAACTGTGAGGGAAGCAGTAGATTCAGAGGATGTTAAACTCTGGAAAGAGGCCATGGTTAATAAAATGGCATCTTTGCACAAAAATGAGGCTTGGGAGCTAGTGGAGTTGTCAGCTGGAAGGAAACCCATTGGCAGCAAGTGGGTGCTTAAGAAGAAGAAGAATGCAAGAGGAAAGGTGGAGAA
Organism: Pinus tabuliformis; assembly: GCA_031772625.1. Classification (NCBI taxonomy): domain Eukaryota; kingdom Viridiplantae; phylum Streptophyta; class Pinopsida; order Pinales; family Pinaceae; genus Pinus; species Pinus tabuliformis. Next base: position 68,211,730 of record CM062806.1, on the reverse strand, counting down.
ATACAAATCTCTGTTGGTAGAAAAAGGTTATTCCCAAGTGCCGGGAATTGATTTTAGTGATATTTTTTCTCCTGTTGCTAAGGTAGCTTCTATTAGATTACTTTTATCTGTTGCTTCTACTTTTGATTTTGAGGTAGAATAGATGGATGTGAAGACAACATTTCATCACGGGGATCTGGAATAAGAGATCTACATGAAGCAAACTGAAGGCTTTGTGGTGAAGGGTAAGAAAGAACTGGTATGCAAGTTAAAAAAGTCTTCGTATGGGTTAAAAAAGTCACCAAGGATGTGGTATCATAAATTTGATACAATTATACAGAGACTTGGCTTCACCAAAATCAAAGCAGATCACTTTATGTATTTTAAATTAATTTGTGACTGTGTTATTTATCTGGTCTTGTATGTGGATTATATGTTGTTGGTTGGAATTGACAAAGAAATTATTTAGGATTTGAAGAACCAATTGTCCTCCAAATTCGACATGAAATATCTTGGTGCTGCAAACTATATTTTGGGCATGGAATTTAAATGAGATTGGGCAAAGAGGAAGCTCTGGTTAAACCAGAGGAAGTATGTCAAGACAATACTGCAGAGATTTAATATGCAGGATAGTAACCCGGTGAAGGTTCCTATTCTTGTAGGTGTAAAGTTATATGTTGAACAGTGTCCCAAGACACAAGAAGAGGAAGAGGACATGTCTCGTGTTCCATATGCAAGTGCAGTCAGTAGCTTGATTTATGCAATGATTGTACTAGACCATACATTGCACATGCAGTGGAAGTATTGAGAAGGTTTATGTCAAAACTAGGAAAGGAGAATTGGACAGCACAGAAGCAGGTTTTCAGGTATTTGCGTGGCACTAGTGATTATGGTTTGTGCTACCGAGGAAGACTAGGATTGGATAGAGTTTTGGACATTCGTGGCTTTGTTTATGCAGACTGGGCTAGAGATCTGCATTAGAGAATATCTACAAGTCGCTATGTGTTTAACCTATTTAGAGGTGCAGTATGTTGGTGATCCAGGTGGATATTGGTGGCCACCCACCAATTCCACTTGGACCCCCACCATTGTTTCTTTCAGATTTTCATTTTCCTTAATTGTAGCACAGTTTACTATCTTTAGCATTATTTCGAGTCCTAAACTTTTGGAGCCGTTTTGAGGCCCTAAACGACATTTTTTTGGAAATCTACCGCAAGCGATTAAGTTAGAAAATCATCCTTTCTGTCATAGTCCTCAGAGAGATCTTTCCAATGGGGTGTATTGCACATCAAACGGAGATAATATGACCGAGTCACGACCCAGGGAAAATGGTTATCCAACTAACCCCAATGGGGCCCATAAACTCTTGGTGTTACATCTCCTCGGGTCAGGGTTTTCATTGTTTATGGTTTTCTCTTATTGTTCAATAATAAAATGGCCCTTGAGCCTCATTGTAATGAATTTCAGAGGCATGTAGCCACCACATCTCTTCTCAAAGATAAGCTACCATCACCCGAGCTAGTTTATTTCCACTTCTTTTTGTAAGCATATTTCAGTATTTTAAATTAATGAAATGAAGTATTATTTTTGTTGCATCTCTGTATTTATGGTTATGTATGTAATTTGTTGCATTCATGTTTAAATCTGGATTAGTGGTATCAGAGTGGTCTGTTATTTCTCTGTTTTTATTTGCATGTCCCCAACGAGGTCGGGATATAAGGAGTTAGGGCTTGAATTGGTCGAACCTTTGCAAGACCAGCCTCACAAATCCCGATGGCCTCCCATGGTGGATGAAAATAAAGACGAGGGGGCAGGAGATCCTATCAAAATATTGCTCGAAGAGACCCTCGAGCAACAAAGGAACACGATGATGGACAACTTTTCCCAGATCCTTTAGCGCTACCCAGGGGCGACACATCTACTTCCAGCAGTTACTCTGGAAGTGCCACACCATTTAAGGTACAAGTTAATTTTGAAATTCCCATATTTGAGGGTCAGATAGATGCAGACGTTGTAGATAAATGATTAAATCTACTAGAAAGGTATTTTTCTTTTCATGATTTTTTCAGGCACGAAAATACTACTTTTGCTCTTCTCAAAGTCACCCCCCTTGTCAAGGACTGGGGGAAAACCTACTACGAGTAGAAGGATAAAAGTAATGCCTCATTGTTTTCAACCACACCCACTTGGAATTCATTATGGGATGCCATTAAGGAGTAGGATTACCCTATCGGAAGCTATGAGGATAAATAAATAAAGTGGACCACACTACGGCGGGGAAGGGACCAAGACGTGTGGCTACCTACACGGGTGCATCCAGGACAAGATGGACTTTCTGAACATTTTCTCGCTTGGCATGTCGTACCGATATGCTGTCAAGATCGAGCAGAAGATTAAACAGAAGAAGAGAGACTTTGGATCTGCAAATCCAAGGCAAGGGAAAGGTGCCTCGAAACTGCAAAACAAAGGACAAAGCCAAGGTGGGGTGGCCCAGGACAACCTGCCAAATCAGCAAGCAAAGAATAACATCGTGAAGCCAAAGAATGACACGGGAAAGTGGTGTGAGTTCCATAAGAGCTCCACTCACAACACAAGTGAGTTTCGTGCCAAGTAGTCTCTAGTGGCCGAGCTAAAGGATTTGGAATAAGATGCATGTTCTGACTCTGAGTTAGAACTCGACAAGGGGAATGACAAACAGAAGCATATTATCAATGTGGATCCCAATGCCATTGTCGCCACCATGAAGATCTAGAAGGAGGAACTCGAATATCTAGAGGAGGAGGAGCGCCTCTTCCGCTCCCAGATGTGGGTAAAGGGTTCCCTGCTATAGTTCATTATCGATAGCGGGAGCCAAAAGAACCTCATTTCGGCGAAGGTCATGAAGTGGCTAGGCTTACCGACCATAGCACATCCCCAACCATACACCATCGGGTGGCTTCACCAGGGACAAGATCTTCGCGTGAGCTAGCAGTGTCACCTTCCATACAACATCAAGCCCTTCATGGATGAGGTGTTATGTGACGTTGCTCCTCTTGATGTTTGTGATGTATTACTAGGCCAACCATACTTGTGGAAGTGACATGTTGTGTATGAGTCAAGGCCCCGTGTTGTTATTATTACTTTGGGAAATAAGTTGTACAAGATATCGGAGGTAACGCGTGTTAGAAAATTATATATTATGGAGCAATGGAACACATAAAATATTGCAGAAATATAAACACAGAAAACACATAAAACAAGAGAGACACAGATATACGTGGTTCACCCAGTTTGGGCTACATCCACCCTGAACAGCTAGTCCTTCCTTTCTATTATCCAGCAAAATGAAGAGACACAACCTACAGCAGATCCGTTGTAATATCCTCTGTTTTCTCTCAAAGTCTCACCTCTCTGTTTCTCGCTCAGAGAATACGCATCTATATCGCGGCCTCAAATACAATGCCCTCATACAAAGAGAGGGGTTGCCTTCTAGGGAAAAAAAACCCTAAACTAAACATAAGTTATACCGTCAGATCATCTGCCTAATGAACAACCCAGATTGACTAGAAATTACCATACTTTTACAAGGCAATTTTACATCTATTTTTGGCTTCGGGGGTGCTGCCCCCGAAGGACCACTGGCCCCCGGACCCCCACGGGGGGGACAAGTCCCCCCCATGTGGAGGGGTGTACAAACTTCCTGGAGAATACATCTGGCTGAAACAAAGACCTCTGAACAATCATGCTCCACACACAACAATATCCCACTTGGAGAATGATTGTAGCAACTCCACCGCTACTTCATTTGCTGGAAAATGACTCCTCTTTGGACCTGGTTGTTTCTCATCTTCATCGTCATCCTTGAAGACCAATTGAAACTGAGCATGTTCTTAGTTTCTACCTGGTTACAACTTTTGTTAGCATGTCTGCAGGATTCTGGCTAGTGTGTATCTTTTCCAGCTTCAACTCTCCATATTCCAACACTGATCATATGAAATGGTACTTGAGTTGTATGTGTTTAGTCCTGAAATGAAATGTTGAGTTCTTTGCAAGATGAATGGCACTTTGGCTATCACTGTATAACGTGCCCATATCATGCTCCTTACCCAATTCACCCATAAACCTTTGTAACCAAATCATTTCTTTACTAGCCTCTGTAGCAGCAACATACTCTACTTCTCTTGTTGAAAGTGCAACAACACTTTGGATTTTTGAAACCCAACTGATGGTTGTTCCACCAATAGTAAATACATATCCTGTAGTGCTCCTCCTGTTATCTCTGTCACCTGCCATATCTGCATCAACATATCCTTGTAGAGAAATGTTTGAACCACCAAAGAATAATGCTTGATTTGTGGTACCTTTCAAATATCTGAGAATCCATTTCACTACCATCCAATGTTCCTTTCCTGGATTGTTCATGTACCTGCTTACAACTCCCACTGCATGTGCAATATCAGGCCTTGTGCAAACTATTGCATATATTAAGCTTCCAACTGTTGATGCATATGGAACTTTAGACATATAATCCAGGTCTTCTTGGGTCTTTGGGCACATTTCCTTACTAAGTTTGAAATGGCTAGCAAAAGGTGTACTAACTGGTTTTGCATTGTGCATGTTAAATCTTTTCAACACCTTTTGTATGTACTCATTCTGAGACAATGTTAATTTACGATTTTTCTTGTCTCTAGTTATTCTCATACCAAGGATTTGTTTTGCAGCTCCCAAATCCTTCATTGCAAATGAATTTGCCAATTTTCTTTTGAGCACATTTATTTCCTGCATGTTAGACCTTGCAACAAGCATGTCATCTACATACAATAACAATATAATATAGCTGCCATCATTTTTCTTTTTCAAATAAACACAATGATCAGAGTAACATCTAGTATAACCTTGTTCAGACATAAACTTGTCAAATTTTAAATACCACTGCCTTGGAGCCTGTTTTAAGCCATACAAGCTCTTCTTCAACCTGCACACTAGTTTCTCCTTCCCTTTCACTTCATATCCTTGTCGTTGTTGCATATATATTTCTTCCTCCAAATCCCCATGGAGAAAGGTTGTCTTTACATCTAACTGCTCAAGATGCAAATCTTCAACTGCTACTAGACTCAAAATAGTTCTGATTGAAGTCATTTTAACAACAAGAGAAAATATTTCATCAAAATCAATACTTTTATTCTGTCCAAACCCCTTCACCACAAGTCTAGCTTTGTACCTTTGTTTTCCTCCATCTTCTTCCTTCAGCCTGTAAACCCATTTATTCTTCAATGTAGTTTTTCCTGCAGGAAACCTGACTAAGTCCCAAGTCTGGTTATGCATTAAGGAGTCCATCTCTTCTTCCATGGCTACCTCCCACTTCTTCATGCTTTCAACCTGCATTGCTTCTTCATAACATTCGGGTTCACCAGAATCAGTAAACAATAAATAATATAATGAAGGAGAGTATCGTTCAGGGGATCTACTTATCCTCGTAGATCTTCTAACACCACTTTCAGGTGTTTGGAGTGCCTGTTGTTGTTGTTGTGGTTGTTGATTATTATTATTTTCAGGCACCTTTACTTTTTCAGTGATTTCATCAAGAACTGCATATTCCTTGTTTTCTTTTTCTTGTTTCTTTTCCTGCAATTGATTCTTGTACAAGACCTTTTCATTGAATATTACATCTCTGCTCCTAATGATTTTGTGATTTTCGTAATCATATAAGCGAACCAAAATCATTAACACCATATCCAATAAAGGTACATTTCTTTGACTTTGCCTCAAGCTTTGTTCTATTTTCTTTATCAATATGGACAAAGCCCTCACAACCAAAAGGCTTTAAAAAGGAGTAGTTTACCTTTTTACCTGTCCATGCTTCCTCTGGAACACCGCCATCCAAGGAACTTGAAGGCCCTCTGTTTATTAGATAAACAGCGGTATCTACAACATCTGCCCAAAATTGTAAAGGCAATCCAGCATGCAATCTCATGCACCTTGCACGCTCCATGATTGTTCTGTTCATCCTTTTTGACACACCATTTTCTTGTGGTGTTTTTGGAACTGTCTTCTCTCTGCGAATTCCATGGTCTCAACAGTACCTATCAAACTCTTTGCTGCAATATTCACCTACATTGTCTGATCTAAGACACTTCAATTTCTTTCCTGTCTCAATCTCAACCAAAGATTTCCATTTCTTGAAAGTATCAAATACATCAGATTTATTCTTAATACAATAAATCCAAGTTTTTCTAGTTGCTTCATCAATAAAAGTAACATAATAATGAGAGCCACCGAGAGATGATACCTGAGCAAGTCTCCATACATATGTATGCACAAGCTCTAATTTTTCGCTCTTATTTTCTTTCCCAACTCTAAGAAATCTGACTCTCTTCTGTTTTCCATAAATGCAATTCTCACAGAAGTCCAAATCAACATTCTTCAAACCCGGCAACAAATTCCTTGAGTGAAGAATCTTCATCCCCTTTTCACTCATGTGTCCCAGCCTATGATGCCATAATGTTGCATCTGCTCCTTTTGAAGTTAAAGCATTAACAAAGTTAGAAATACCATTGCATAAATGCAATGTACCAACCTTTTCACCTTTTGCTATTACCAGGGCTCCTTTGGTGACCTTCCAAGTTTTATTTGTGAAAGTTGTCACACAACCTTCACCGCCTAACTGCCCTGTTGAAATCAGATTTTTCTTTAGATTTGAAACACACCTTAGCTCCTTTAGTAGCCATTGGTTTCCATTCTGTTGTTTTACAAGAACTTTGCCCATTCCAACAATTTTACAGGGTTTATCATCACCCAAACGGACTTGTCCAAAATCTCCTTGAACATAGCCATGAAAGTATTTCTTATCAGGTGTGGCATGGAATGAGGCCCCTGAATCTACCACCCAGGAATCAGTAATATTTTTGAAAGAAAGAATCAAAGCATCTTGTAACACCTCACCTGTCACATTTGCTTCATGATTGTTTTCTTGTTGTGCATCTCCTTATTTTCCCTTCCGAGATCTACAGTCTTTCTTTAGGTGTCCTTTCTTTCTGCATTTCCAGCACACTATCCCCGATCTGGACTTGAATCTTCCTTTCCTTGATTTACTGCGATATCCTGAGCTCTTTTCTCTTTCCATTTTCTTCCCCTAGATTCCTGTACTCAAAGCATTACCCGATGTCTCACCGGAGCTTTTCCATCGCATTTCCTCACTAAGGATAGCACCAACAACATCATCAAACTTTAAAGTACTAGATCCAAAAACAGAGTTACTAATGGCCATTACTAAACCATTGCAACTTTCTGGTAATGAGCACACGAATAACAGAGCTCTAACTTCATCATCAAAGTTTACCCCTACAGAACATAACTGACTTGTAACAGTATTAAAATAATTTCGACATATTCATATTAAATAACTGTTTCATAAGAAATACCTTGTTTGAGGCCGAGGGCTTTTCATATAGTTTCTCCAACGCCTTAATCAAAACCTTTGTCGTTGTTTCCTTCGAAATGTTGAAGGCGACCAACGCTGTGAGGCACAACTGTATTGTTTTGAGTGCCTTTCTATCAAGAAGGTTCCATTCTTCATCTGTCATACCCATCGACATCTTTGCTTTTCCACCCAATGGTAGGTATAGATCTTTCTGATATAGATAATCTTCCATCTGCATCTTCCACAGCGAGAAGTTTTGGGCGTTAAGTTTCTCGACCCTAAACTTACCATCTTCCGCCATTGCTCCCACTCGAATGAGGAACCCTTCTTTCCTGCGAGTTTATCAGCCAAATAGACCTTCGGTTCTGATACCAATTGTTAGAAAATTATATATTACGAAGCAATGGAACACATAAAATATTGCAAAAATATAAACACAGAAAACGCATAAAACAAGAGAGACACAGATATACGTGGTTCACCCAGTTTGGGCTACGTCCACCCCAAACAGCCAGTCCTTCCTTTCTATTACCCAGCAAAATGAAGAGACACAACCTACAGCAGATCCGTTGTAATATCCTCTATTTTCTCTCACAGTCTCACCTCTTTGTTTCTCGCTCAGAGAATACACATCTATATCACAGCCTCAAATGCAATGCCCTCATACAAAGAGAGGGGTTTCCTTCTAGGGAAAAAAACCCTAAACTAAACATAAGTTCTACCTTTAGATCATCCACCTAATGAATGGCCCAGATTGACTAGAAATTACTATACTTTTACAAGGCAATTTTACATCTATTTTTGGCTTCGGGGACCGCTGGCCCCCGGATCCCCGCGAGGTGGACAAGTCCCCCCCGTGTGGAGGGGTGTACAACTTCCTGGGGAATACATCCAGCTGAAACAAAGACCTTTGAACAATCATGCTCCACACACAACAGCACCGCCTACCGCCATCTCTTTGGTTACTACAAAACAATGAAGTAAGCTCATTTCCAAAACCGACAAATTTTCCTTCCTGATGATACGCCCTCAGGGAAAGAAGAAGATGGTGGCCACGACCTCCAGATAGGCCCCTCTGCATGAAAACATCAGATGGACAAGGTCGTGGAGGAGTATGAGGACATTTTCACCTCCCCCGCAAGGGTGCCTCTGCACTGTCAGGTCAAGCACTCCATTGATCTGAACCTAGGTGCGTCGCTACCCAATGGACCAATCTATCAGCGCTCCATGCTCTAGAACGACAAAATCAAGAGGCAGATTCAGGAGCTGCTGCAGAAAGGTCACATCCGACCTAGTTCATCCCCTTGTGGGAGCTCGATCGTGTTGGTACAGAAGAAGGATGGGACTTGGAGACTCTGTGTTGACTATCGGGCACTGAACAAGATAACTGTCTAGAATAGGTACCCAATCCAACAGATTGATGACCTTCTGGACCAACTAAAGGGGAAAAATATTTCAGCAAGATCGGCTTGAAGTCAAGATATCACCAGGTACCAATCGAACCCTCTGATCTGTGGAAGACTTCCTTCAAAGCCAAGGAGGCCTTTTCGAATGGTTGGTTATGCCTTAGGGGTTGACAAATGCTCCTGCAACCTTCATGAGGCTGATGGATGACATCTTGCAACCATTCACCAACTCATTTGTAGTGGTATACTTGGATGACATCCTGATCTACAGCCAATGTTGGGAAGAGCACCTCCACCACATCCGACAGGTTCTCCAAACACTGCGACAACACAAGCTATGTGCCAATTTGGAGAAATGAACTTTTGGCATGACCCAAGTTCAGTATCTGGGATATGTTATTGATGAACGGGGGGTGCATGTGGATCTAGCTAAGATCCAAGTCATTCGATATTGGTCATCTCCAACCACTCTGACATAGCTCCGCAGCTTTCTGGTTCTTGCCAATTGCTACCACAGGTTCGTGTTGGAATTCTCTCATATCACTTGGCCCTTGAGTCAAGTCACCAAGGGAGGAGCGAAAGCAAAATTATTTTGGTCTGAATCTCAACAGAAGGCATTCACAGAGTTGAAACATCGCCTCTGCTCGGCACCAGTGCTCGCATTACCAAACTTGCAACATTCATTCGAGATCGAGACAGATGCCTCTAAGTATGCTATTGGGGCAGTCCTTACTCAACACGAGCATCCAGTGGCATATCACGGTGAGAATTTCAGACACAGTCCAGAAGTATCCCACTTATGAAAAGGGATGTATTCCATGGTGCAGGCCTGCCAACAATGGAAGCATTACAAATTGGGGAAGGAAACGGTCATCCACACAGACCACCAGCCTCTGCAGTTCATACAGACACAAGGGAAGTTGCAGAATGATTTCCATCAAAAGTGGTCCACATACCTACAACAGTTCCATTTGAATATCAAGTATAAGAAGGGAAACACCAATAATGTTGTAGATTACCTTAGTTGACCACCGATCATGGTGTTAACCACCGTGCTCAACTCTTGTAGGCATGAGACTTCTGATTGAACACTTCTCTACAAAAGCGACCCAGAATTTGGCCAAACATACCAGACGCTCTTGGAGGTTCAGCATGTTCCAGATTTTCACCTCCAGGATGCCCTGTTATGCCACATGGATCACCTTTGTGTTCCTTCAAGTGAGCATGCCAAGATGATTTAGGAAGCACATTGTAGTCGGGTTGCTAGGCATTTCGAGGTCGAGAAAATGGTGGTAGTACTATAGAAGTATTTCTATTGGTTGAATCTTCGACAAGATGTCGGGAAGTAAATTAGATCCTGCACTGCCTGCGTCATTGCCAAACTGACCATCAAGAAGCAAGGCCTATATACTCTATTTCCTACCCCTAGTCGACCTTGGGAATCCATCTCCAAGGATTACATGTCGCGCCTTCCTTCTACTAAGCATGGAAACAACTCTGTTTTTGTAGTCGTCGACAGATTCTCGAAGATGAACCTTATGGCAGCCTGCAAGAAGAATATCACAGTAGAAGCCATTGTTAAACTCTTCTTTGAATGAGTGTGGGTACACTTTTGGATCCCACAGTCTATCATCTCAGATCGGTAAAGAAGGTTCCTCAGTACATTTTTGTCCAGTCTCTGGTCGATGCTGGACACCAAACTCACTAATTCCACAGCTTTCCATCCCCAAACTAATGGTCAGACAAAGGTCCTCAATAGGATGATCATACACATTTTGCACATGTACAACTCAAAGTATCCATGCACATGGGATGAGAGCCTCCCCTATGTTCAGCACATCTATAATAGGGCTCTCCATAGCTCGACTATCCACATCCCTTTTCAGGTGGGCTTGGAATAGCCACTATGTCCATTTGATCTGGCCATGCCATTTGCAGCTACTCAGGTAGATTCCACTCAATGTCCAGTTCGAAATTGATAAGGCAAACAACTTCATTGAGCACATCCAACATATCCTCCAGCAAGCCCACAACATTCTAGAGAAATCAAATTCCAAGTACAAGCAGCGACATGATCAACATCGGGTGCCACACAAGTTTCAAGTGGACGACAAAGTCTGGTTTCATTTGCAAAAGGAACGCCTTACCGGAGCCTATCGGAAACTCAGACCACTCCGATATGGTCGTTACGCCATTACCAAGGCTATGGGGGACAATCCATTTGCGTTCATCATTCCCCCATTCCTTGGCCTGCACCCGGCGTTCAATGTGGACCGCCTTCAGCCATACTTTCCACCATTACTAGACACATCCGACATTGCAGAACAGCTCACACCAACAGAGTTAAATCCAGATTGCATGGAACAAGCTGCAACTGATCAGATCATGGACACACAGATCAAGCACACTCGCTAGCATAATATCCAACTGTATCAAGTTTTCAAAGCAGGCCAACTCCTTCACTAGGGCAAGTGGCTCACCAGGGACCAAGTTCAGCATAAGTTTCCTCATCTCATGGAGAAACTCAATGCAATGGGGACCATTGCTTCCTAAGGGGGGAGGAATGATCTAGGTGGATATTGGTGGCCACCCACCAATTCCACTTGGACCCCCACCATTGTTTCTTTCAGTTTTTCAATTTCCTTAATTGTAGCACAGTTTACTATTTTTAGCAGTTTTTCGGGTCCTAAACTTTCGGAGTCGTTTTGAGGCCCTAAACGATGTTATTTTTGGAAATCTACAACCAACATTTTTTCATAAAATCATATTTTCCGTCATATTCCTCGGAGAGATCTTTCCAACAGGGTATCATGCGCGTCAAACGAAGATAATATGACCAAGTCACGACCTCGAGAAGTTGGTTGTCCAACTAACCCCAATGGGGCTCATAAACTCTTGGTGTTACATCTCCTCGGGTTAGGGTTTTGGTTGTTTAGGGTTTGCTCTTATTGTTCAATAATAAAAATGTTGCTGAGCCTCATTGTAATGTATTTCAGAGGCATGTAACCATCACATCTCTTCTCAAAGATAAGCTACCATTGCCCGAGCTAGTTTATTTCCACTTCTGTTTGCAAGCATATTTTAGTATCTTACATTAATGAAATGAAGTATTATTATTGCTACATCTCTGTATTTATGGTTATGTCTGTAATTTGTTGTGTTCCTGTTTAAATCCGAATCATTTGGATGAGTAAGAGACAGTTTGTAGTGGAACTTTCAACTAAAGAGGCAGAATACATGCCAGCCACTCATGCAAGCAAGGAAGTAGTTTGGTTGCATATATTGTGTTCAAGTATTGGGTTAGTACAACAAGCTATAAGGATAGACTGTGGCGGCCAAAGTGAAAATTTCTTGGCAAATAACCTTGCTTATCATTCAAAGATAAAGCACATTGATGTTCAATATCACTTTGTGAGGGATATGGTTGAGGACAAAAAGGTGTTGTTGGTAAAGCTGGACACTTTGAAGAATACTACAGATGCATTGACAAAGTCTGTGAGCATTGAGAATTTATCTTGGTGTAGAGAAAAAATGGGTGTTCTAGGGTTGGATCAATGACTAAGCTCTCCTATGGCCCCCTTTGGAAAGAAAACAACAATTGGGAGAATGTTGGGTTGTGTTATATTCTTTCACGACTAGCCCACATGCGGGGGGGGGGGTTATGGAACATAATGAAAAATCAATTTGGCAGTCCCGGTTTCAGGATCCAAGGGAAAATCTTTGTGTATATTTGTTTTATGTTTTATTCTCTCGCCGTTGCTTATTTTCTGTTTTTAGAATTCGTATGCAGGTAATTTTTGTACGGGGTTAAACCTATAGGAGGTGTGAGAATATGGATTCCTTTGTTTCTAATACAAACACCATATCATTTTATTTCCTAGTTAAAGCAAATGTGCATATGTGTATATGTGTTGCTACTGTAAATATCGTAATGAGTTGTTTTATAAAGCTCCAGTAAACAATATGTTTTTCATGTTTCAACAGTGATCATTGTAAATATTGAAACGAGTTGTGTTATAAAGCACCATGGGTAGTATGTTTTGTTTCAACAGTTTGCTAATTTATAGGTTTCATTGAACACTGAGGACAGTGTTCACCCCGGGGGGGTTCTATAACATACCCTGGTTGAATTTCCATGTAAAAAATATAAGACCAAGGTCATGGGACACGTATTCCAAGTTGAATGGTGGGAAAAACATCCTAGTGGGTATCACTTTTGGTTTATAATTATTATGGCTAAAGGAAATTGGAAATAGTAAAGGTAGAAAAAATGCAATATGCATTATTTGAAATTTATTTATGAAAATAATGGAAATGAGGAGAAAATGAAGGTAAAAAGTCAGAGGTTGCATGTGAGGAGAAAAATGAACAAAATAGAAGTCTCATTGATAAAAAGGCTCATGAGGATTAGTTCATAGCTTTTGGTCAATTTTATCTTGGAGATCTCTTCTATTCTCTCTCTCTCTCTCACGCTTGGAGACTTAGATTTTTATTGGAGCACTCTTGGAGGAGTGTGGCGTGATTGGGATTTGGAGAAAGAAGGAAAAATAAAAGTAAGAAAGTGCAAGAGGAGAGTGGGATCAGCAGTTATAGCGGGTTTTCTTTGCAGGTACTGAGTTGCATGTATGATTTCCTTACTATTGTTGGCATGCATGGCACATGCATGTGGTTTCTTGGTTATAATCTGTCATTGTTATGGAGGATTTCCTGGATTTGTAGTGGTTTTTCGTAGATTTTCCATTTCCTGGATAGCCACGGTGTTATGGGTTTACCTTTGTATCTGGTTGGTGCTCATGTTCCTTATGGTTGTGGGTTGAGTTACTAGTTCCTGGAACCCTTGGTTGGACAAACACTGTGGAAACCCTATAACAACTTGGGTTGAGTTGCTAGTCCTGGAAGCCTTGGTTAGAAAAATTCTCTGGAGCCCTTGGTGGGTTGAGTTACTAGTCCTGGAAGCCCTCGTTGGACAAACACTCTGGATCCCAACAGCATATGTGGGTTGAGTTACTAGTCCTAGAAGCCTTGGTTGGAAAAAATGCTATGGATCCCTGGAGAGCTTAGATGGACATCGATCTGGTGATGGTTAGTGATGTATGACCATGAGGTGGAATCACTAGTTGAGGTTTTAGGTGGTTTGGCCTCTGGAAGCCCTAATTAGTTTTCTTGGATTATTCCATGAGATTCCACATTCATGCTTGGAATATGGCACAAAGGTGATTAGATGAAAGAAAGATTTGGTTCAACCCAATCTATGGTCAAGTGGTACATGGAAGTCCCTAACTTGGTTGGAATTTTCATATGTTAATTAGAGGTATTTTCTATTGTGATTTATGTATATACATATTGATTATGATGGTGATATTATGGTTGAGTTGTTGTGGTTTATATGTTGGTTACATGATTTTTATTGTTTATGGCTCTTCACATGTTTGATGAATATATGAATGGTTGATGAATGCACGACCTAATAGATGATATTTCACATATTATGAGAGGGAATTAGACATTCTTGAAAATTCTCAGATAAGTATGATATCCCTATGATCATGTGTATTCATGACCTGTACATTTCGTGTTCATGATGTGTTTAATGAAATATTTATCATGGTTAGGCTTGGTTAGGCCATGTCCTTGATCATGTTTTGTGTTAGAATCTTTTTTCTTTGTGTCATTTATTGTTTTGCAAAGTTTCATCAAGTTATAGGCAGAGACCTGGATTCTAGCCCTCAAAAGGTGGCCTAAATTTTGTGGTCTCAAGCACAGAACTGGTTGAAAAAGAATATAGTCGCACCCTTACAGTGGTTATGCATGCGCTTGGAGGCTTGTAGTCATATGGATGTAGGCTTTTGCATGCGAATAGGAGTCCAAATCAGTTAAAAGGTAAGTTAACTCAGGGTTTGGACACCTGGAATGGTGGTTTAGCCCTTAGGGGTGATCCGAATGGAAAATGGCATCAATCCATGGTATTCATCCACCCATGGAATTTACCCATGGTATTGTAAGTGGCATCCACCCATGGTATTTATCCACACATGGTATTGTAAGTGATATCCACCCATGGTATTCATTCACCCATGGTATTTGCCCATGGTATTGTGACATCCACCCATGGTATTCATTCACCCATGGAATTGACCCATGGTATTATGACATCCACCCATGGTATTCATTCACCCATGGAATTGACCCATGGTATTGTGACATCCACCCATGGTATTCATTCACCCATGGAATTGACCCGTGGTATTGTAACTGAAAAATACTATAAGTAACAAGTCACATTTTATAAAAGGATAGTTTGTCCACCCCAATGTAGCTCTTATAGTTATTCTCCATTTTAATAAAAAAAATTCTTTCTCGTTTTGTTTATTGGGCATTGTACTCTTTTTCTTCTAGCAATTTTTCAGATCTTGGGGGCCTACCCCCCCAAGATTCATTTCAATGTTTTAGATCTTGGGGGCCTCCCCACAAGATCTGAATCAGTGGTATCAGAGCAGGTTATGATTCCATGGGAATGAGGGTTTGATGCATATTTAAGCTTAAAAATTTTCAACAATATACAACAAACTTCAGGCATGTGCTACGTCCTCTACAGAGCATTTTCTTGGGCCAAGCGAGAAATTTTTTTTCTTTTTCATTTTTTTTGCAGGAATGTTTTTGGGCGTTGAGTTTGCAGATCAAATATTAAATTTTTTGGGAAAAAATTACCAAAACAAATAACAGATCTGAATTCTCTGTAAAAAAAAATACCCAAATAAAAAAATAAAAAAATATAAAATATAAAATATAAAATCGACTGAATCGGAGTCCGGATGAGGGAGATATCGCTAATTTAAAATCAGCTATGTTCTAGAAATTGTTTCTGACAACAACTGGTGGATGAAAATTATCTTATCATTTTTTGAAGTTTTTGTGCAAAATTTCAGAAAAATAATTGTAGATCTAAGATCCTCTTGAAAAATCACCCAATTTCAAAAAAAAAATGGGTCAAATCGGAGTTCGGATGTGGGAGATATTGTTGATTCAAAATCAACTATTTTTTCAAAACTTTTGTGACGTCGGAAAAATTGCAGGGCAAATCTGAGATTCTAGAGTGTCTAGATAAGGATTTCCATCACATGGGAAGATTCAAAATGGTCCTTCTGCTTCCAAAAACAGGTTATAATAAATATTCTGAGATATATTGACTGAGTTATGTCCATTTTAATTCTGGAGCAACATTCGGAGCGGGTTCCCGTTGGAGACATGCCCTCCCACCCCACTTTAGTAGGCACCTGCTTCACATTCATCAATTTCAGCATAGCAGCATTTGGCTTAGGTTATTTGGAGTCATGCCCTCCCACCCCAGGCTATGTAGGCACCTGCTACTTCATCAACAACCAACATCATGGTTATGGGTCAACCGCACAAAATCCTTGGCATCGAAGTCCACTTGCTAGGCCGCACACTATTAGTATCACAGTTGGTCATAAGCATTACAGGGTATTTCTATCCTCGGATCTTCATTTGTCATGGTTATGGGTAATCCAAAAACCCACACTTCATCAAAGTCCATTTTCTAGGCTACACGTTGTTAGTATTACAGTTGGTCACAAGCATTACAGGGTATCTCTATCCTCGGATCTTCGTTCATCATGGTTATGGGTCATCCACAAACCCACACTTCATCGAAGTCCATTTGCTAGGCCGCACACTGTCAGAATCACAGTTGGTCACAAGCATTACAGGGTATCTCTATCCTCGGATCTTTTTTCATCATGGTTATAGGTTAACCACATAAAACCCTTATCTTCAGTGGCTCTTCATATTCAACAAAAGCTTTGCAGGAGGGAACTTTATGCAATGGGGACCATTGCTTCTTAAGGAGGGAGGAATGATCCGAATGGAAAATGGCATCAATCCATGGTATTCATCCACCCATGGAATTTACCCATGGTATTGTAAGTGGCATCCACCCATGGTATTTATCCACACATGGTATTGTAAGTGATATCCACCCATGGTATTCATTCACCCATGGTATTGTGACATCCACCCATGGTATTCATTCACCCATGGAATTGACTCGAGGTATTATGACATCCACCCATGGTATTCATTCACCCATGGAATTGACCCATGGTATTGTGACATCCACCCATGGTATTCATTCACCCATGGAATTGACTTGTGGTATTGTAACTGAAAAATACTATAAGTAACAAGTCACATTTTGTAAAAGGACAATTTTTCCACCACAATGTAGCTCTTATAGTTATTCTCCATTTTAATAAAAAAAATTCTTTCTCGTTTTGTTTATTGGGCATTGTACTCTTTTTCTTCTAGCAATTTTTCAGATCTTGGGGGCCTACCCCCCCAAGATTCATTTCAATGTTTTAGATCTTGGGGGCCTCCCCCCAAGATCCGGATCAAGGGGTCTTGTAGCACCTAAGGAAGGTCAGTAAGGTTTTGTTTTGTCGAAGGTGATCTAGGAGGTTGAATCATATCATAGTAACTCTTAATCGTATATTTACCTCAGTGGACCAGTAAACTTGGGTAAGTGTGTGAGGAGGGTGTTATAGTTTGTTATGCCATATAAGTTGAACTATGTCTCTAAACAAAGCAATGGAACATTAGTTAACACAAATAAAATGTTATGATATTTGAAAGGCAAGTTGTTCAGTAAAATTAACCTAATTTCATTTTCTTTTATTTTTACACTCACTTTTGGCAATTGTTGTATTATTGTCTTAAATGCATTAATATTATTTAACATAGATCCATCTTCTCATTTCAAATGTAAAATAGTATCTAAACAACAAATTCCTTTGCATTATGAGATTTTGACCAAAACATTTTATTTAATTCTTTCTAGACTTACCATTAGCCTTTTGGAAAATCTAAATGGAGATGAGTGCATGTGAACATTAAATAGACATTTGAATTTGTTTATTAATATCTTATCATCCATTCAATTAAATTAAATTTCCAAAATATGTGAGTTCCATTTTTGTTCAGCGAACAACAATTCATTTATTTATGTTCATTGAATGCAATTACAACTTTCCTTTCCATGTGAGATTTTAAACTTTCTTCTAAAATAATATGGTTTTCCAATTTATTTAAAATGATAATAATTTTTTTTTGTGCATTTCCAAGTAAATTGTTTGGAGATTTTTTACTTTGTCCATATTTAAAGTCACAAATTCTCAAAAGAAAAAGCACATTTTATTTAATTCCTTCTTCGGCAAATAATGGAGATGAGTGCATGTGAACGTTAAATAGACATTTGTATTTTTTTATTCATCTCTTATCATCCATTCAATTTAATTAAATCTCCAAAATATGTGAGTTGTATTTATGTGTTGCCAACAACAATTCATAAATTTATGTTTATTGAATGCAGTTACAACTTCCCTTTGCACGTGAGAGTTTAAACTTTCTTCTAAAATAATATGTTTTTCTATTTTATTTAAAATTATAATAAAATTTTTGTTCATTTCTGAATAAAAGTTTGGAGATTTTTTTACTTTGTCCATATTTAAAGTTGCAAATGCTCAAAATGAAAAACACAAGAATACTTCTACGCTTCATGTTTCCAACCCTCACCTGAGTTGTATCATCTCTCTAAGGAACTTTTCTTGGTTAGTCACATGCATCTTATCTATGAGGCACTTTCTCTTGGTTAAGGCCCACAATATCTCCATCAGGAGAAGTCAATGACCACTCCATCCTAAAATGTGTTTGTGTTTTCATCCCTGGGTTTGTTGATTACAAGTCAGATTGGGGAAAACACAATGCTTCAAGTTGTATCTCCTCTAAGTTTTGTTTACAAGGTCCTAAGTTTCATTGTATCTCCCATGGACTTCATTAGTATAAATTCTTATATATTGTAGTGTATGTGCTAAAGCTATGCCATTTTGTATGGTTATGCATCATCCCTAGTCTTTTCCAACATCTAGGGTTTGCAGTACATTATCTATGGTTGCGCATCTACCCTAGTCTCTCCCAACATCTAGGTTTTATAATGCATCATTTATAATGGTGTGTTCGTAATCAAGCGTGCATATAACCATCTTACAATTGAAGTGCTTATCTAGTCTATCCCTAGGGTTTGCAATGCATCATCTATAATTGTTTATGTGTAATTAAGCATATATAAGTGTTTTTCTAGTTAGCTTAGTAAGCAAAGAGTATAGACATATTGTCTTCCTCATGGTTTTACATATTTCTTGTCACTCATTTACAGTCCATTAACTTTCCAAAGTTCATGACTAAATATTGTGAGCCCATGACTATAAATATCATGAACCCTAGATTAGATATAAGATTACATCAACTAATATATATTATCCCCTCTCCCACCGAAAACCATAATGAAAATATGGAAAAGTTAAATCGCATTAAGTAAGTCTTTTAAAATAATGAAGGGCATATCTTAGCAGCGATTCTTAAAAACCATGCACTAAGCCAAAGAGTATAGACATATTGTCTTCCTCATGGTTTTACAAATTTCTTGTCACTCATTTACAGTCCATTAAATTTTCAAAGTTCATGACTATAAATATCATGAACCCATAACTATAAAGTTCATAACTATAAATATCGTGAACCCATAACTATAAATATCGTGAGCCCTAAATTAGATATAAGATTACATCAACTAATATATATTATCCCCTCTCCCATCCAAAACCATAATGAAAATATGGAAAAGTTAAATCGCATTAAGTAAGTCTTTATGACTATAAATATCGTGAACCCATAACTATAAATATCGTGAGCCCTAAATTAGATATAAGATTACATCAACTAATATATATTATCCCCTCTCCCATCCAAAACCATAATGAAAATATGGAAAAGTTAAATCGCATTAAGTAAGTCTTCATAAATAATGAGGGGCATATCTTGGCAGCCATTCTTAAAAACCATGCACTAACCCAATCATTGGGGCTTAGTGCATGGCCATACACATGAAGAATTTATGTGCCATGATATACAAACCCATGATGGTGATATATGGTCATGTCTAACAGCTTGAAGGACAACCATGCACTAACGCAATCATTGGGGCTTAGTGCATGGCCATACACATGAAGAATTTATGTGCCATGATATACAAACCCATGATGGTGATATATGGTCATGTCTAACAGCTTGATGGACTCTTGATTTTCTGGTAGCTCATTCATTCCAACCTTGTAAGTTGAGGAAATTCCCGTGCTTTCCGTTCGCCTGCTCACACCCGCTCCCCAGTCCAGCACCGATGGCTGCGAGGGCTCTGATCTGCTACAATGGCTAGACCTCCAGAGGCCGGCCTTGGTCGTTTTTGTCTTTTGGCAGCCAGGTAATTTTGTCGAAGACCAGATCTAGAAGCTGGCAATGGGATTAGAAGAGAGTGTGTTCATGTTCCTTTGATGTATTTGTTTGTCGCGATATTCCAACGCTGGCCGAGATGATCCGTTGGGACTTCTTCTTGAGGGATTTGTGACTCAAACCCAGGACCGGGGTCTTTTCATCCAGGGCTAGGTACTGCAGCCACGGATCCTCTCGCATTCGTCAGTCGGAGGGTCTGTGAGCCACGAATGATGGAACTCCATCATGGAGTCACTGAGCTTCAGAATACCCCTCATCTTACCAATTCAATATGATCAGGGTTTGAATGCTCGGCTAATAGCTACGAAACTGGACGCGGGAATTGAAATCGAAAGGGGATACGATGGCTCTTTTGTGAGACACAGTATATCGAAAACAATAAAAATTGCAATGTCCAGAGGAGAGAGGAGGGGGAGAAGTTGAGATCCAATGCGGCCAAGTCCTGTGATATTATATCGGCCAATAAGAAAACATTCATCCAAAACCTTCCACAGTTGGTTGAATGCTACAAGAATAAAAGAATGTAAACTAGCAATTGCACCAAATGTTGCAAAGAAAAAGAGCATAGATGAAGATGATGAGATATGTTATAGACCCTTATAAACACATGCAACATAACCCATTCTAATACACTAATTCATTTATGAGAATTACGTTATTTGAGATTGTTAATAATGTACTTGTTACACATTCAAGTAAAGGAAGGGTGTTGCATTAGATTGTTATTACTTTACTTGTTTTGTTGTTGATCACCTCTCTATCATTCACACTTTTACTCCCAAATTATTAGTAGGCTCAATTTATGCATAGATATATGAAACCACAATCTACACATAAGAAGCATAGCGCTATCCATTATATTTCACTAAAAATCCCTACTTTTTCTTACAAGAAAGCAGTTAATGTATTACTCCTTTGTGTTCCAACATATATGTAAAAATGCATTGACAAAGCTTCAAAATATGCAAAGGAAATGGATGTTCTCATTTTCACTTTCTATGGCATCAAAATTTCTAGTTAACAAAGGGGCTAGGTAGATGTTAATGGTCTAATTGTGTTAAGTTTCTATCAACATACTTCGAAAAAATGGGTGTGGTTATTTTAATGGGTGTTCTCATTTTCACTGTTCATGGCATCAAATTTTCTAACTAAGAAAGAGTTAAGGTCGATGGTAAGAGCCTAATTATGTTTAGATTAGATTTTGCATGGTGATTTCTTAATTGGATTAGATTTTGGGTGTGGTTATTTTAATGGGTGTTCTCATTTTCACTATTCATGGCATCAAATTTTCTAACTAAGAAAGAGGTAAGGTTGATGGTAAGAGCCTAATTATGTTTAGATTAGATTTTTCATGGTGATTTCTTAATTGGATTAGATTTTGCATGGTGAGCAGTGAGTTTGATATAAATTTTTTAAATCAATATTTTGATAACCGTTCATTCATATCTTTCTTTTTCCTTTAGTTCATTTTGAAAGCATAATTTTACCAAATTTATTAATGAAAAGAAGGCATAGTTTTTAATTTTCTACAATTTCTAGATCTCAACAATTTCAAACTCTCAACTTCTTTCCACTTCTAAATCCAATCTTAGAACTATGCCACTAGTTAGAACCATTTTAATCAATATAAAAATGCCACTTACTGTAGTATCTGTAATCATTAGATGAATTATTAACATGATATTAGCCCAAATGCCAAATTTGGCGGATGAAGGTAATGTTCTGCACAGGGGACAAATCTCATACAGTTTGTTAGTTAGTTTATCAAATTATGGTTACCTAATTAATAACCATCTAACCAATTTTGATTCCAAATGTTGTAGTATTTATTTACTCATAGAATATTTGCACAATAAAATCGTGGGTTAATCGAAATCAGGTAGGACAACGCATGAAATATGAGTATGTGACTTATAAAATGACATTGGTCCAGAAATAAGACTTAGTGAGGCCCATCATATGTATATAATAAGAAATGATTTGGACTACACTTGAAATATACTTAAAAAAAAGAAAAAATATTGCGCTACTATTTTCATATATGGATAAAACCTAATTCTTCTAACATTTTCTTTTAATTACCAGAA
The DNA here is from genome assembly GCA_031772625.1 of Pinus tabuliformis. Taxonomy (NCBI): domain Eukaryota; kingdom Viridiplantae; phylum Streptophyta; class Pinopsida; order Pinales; family Pinaceae; genus Pinus; species Pinus tabuliformis. The sequence continues at coordinate 68,189,501 of CM062806.1, read as the reverse complement.
TATTAAAAATACAGAGTCTAAGGTCTAGCATGTCTAGCTTACAATCGGGAACAAGGAAGGAGATTCAAATTCCATATGCCTCAATAGCATCATTGTCCTCTTTCTTATACACACTCATATAATGTGAACACTACAAATCCTTCAAGCTCCATTTCCGACCCTTTGGAAATCCATGGTGCAAGAACCCAACAAGGAAGAGGAGCTTTGAACTTGCTCCCTCAGCCCATCAAATGCAGGGAAAATCCCATACAGATTTTTGGCAATGCACAAAAAAAGTTATTGGTGAGTACACTACACTAGATATGTGGTTAAAAGACTTTCAATTTAAATACCTAGATAACATGGATCATGAACGAATGAAGCAGAAGGCAATATCATAAGAATAAATTGTCATCATTCGGTTTGGGGGAGGCGATGAGAGCAACATATAGTCGAAGGTGATCTTCTTCGCAGGAAGAAGAATAAATTTTGGTCAGTGGTCTTTGTAGCCGAACAAGGAGAGGGCATCGAGAGAGGAGCCAGGGACAACTGAACTCGCTTTGTAGTGCTGCCACGCCAGTTGGATGGCAACGACCGCCCATGTCCTCCACCTAGGATACTAATACCACATTGTTCCCTTCAGGTTCTCGCTCAAAAACGTGTACCAGAAGTGCTACATGAGTGTTCTTACACGACTACATGAGTGTTCTTACACAATTCATAATACTTCTAGGAGCAATTGAGAAGAAGAATGGTTTGTGGGGTGTGGGGGAAGGAGAGAATCTGGCGAGAAAGATAAATGATATCAGATGGTATTGAGACAAGAGAAAGTAGACATGGAGGGATATGAGATTGTCATATCTTCTGATAACTGCTCATTCATATCTTTCTATTTTCCTGTTAACTGTCCTGGCCCTTTCTCTAATGAACCTTCTCTTTTTGCTGGAGAAATTAACTACATAACACAAAATATTGTTCGGCGACACTAGAGATGATAGTAAGACAAGGGATGGTATTATTTTAATCGTCCAACACAATGGTCCAATTTCTCTAATGAACCTCCTCTTTTTGCTGGAGAAATTAACTACATAACACAAAATATTGTTCGGCGGCACTAGAGATGATAATAATACAAGGGATGGTATTATTTTAATTGTCCAACACAACGGTCCAATGGTTCACGACTACACACCATGGCATGAGAGGGAACTTATTATCAGAGGGAACACCTTAGGAGGTAAATATATATAATTGTCTATAATTAAAACTATTGGAATTTAGTAGCATGTTATTGTTTAGATTGCATTTTCAATTTCAAATTTATTTTTCTATTATTTAACTTAATTTTGATAAACATGTATTCATTCATTCATTCATTGTTTGCTTATATTGATATTATATTTCATTCTTATTCTTTGTGGAAGCTTGATTTCTATTTATATTGCTTTTGTTCTATTTATATTAAATCAAAATTTTATTTTACATCATTAATTTTATATTTTCATATTATAATAGTTGCATTGTTAATAAATTTTCTCACTATCAATCAAGAATAACATATGTATAGTAGTATAGTATGTTCTACCTAGTTATTATTTCCAAATTCAATAGCATGTTATTGTTTAGATTGAGTTTTCAATTTCAAATTTATTTTTTTGTTAAACGAAAATGAAAATGTAATGACATTTATTTATTTTTAATGTTTATAGTTTTATTTTTATTTATGAGTGTCAAATTTTATTAATCATTTTCATTATATTTTAGTATTATGCAATGCTTCATCACTTTACTTGTTTCCTTTTTTTAATTGTTTTATTTTATTTAAGTTAATATTACAAGTTGCACATACTACTAAACAAATCACAATTAAAAGATTATAGAATTTCAGTTCAATACAAATTTTTAAAAGCTTCAAATTTTAAAATATTAATATTACATTGAAAGGGATAATTTCATAACCCCGTCACTAATATCACTTTGGACAATTTTTTTGATAATTGTTTATCTCATTTTCATTACTAACGACTACTTTTGCTCCCATTGATATATGGTGCTCTATGCCTATCTCTATACATGTATGATAGCCTCACTTAAAGGTTCGGTGAGGGGACATAGCTTAAACAAGTAAGTAGCAAAGTAACATCATTATTTCATTATAATAATAAAAAGATTGCAGCTACATGGAAAAATGTCTTCTTGATATTTTTTTGTTTTACTTTTATCACGGCAATGTTGGAGGCAGTCATTGCCTATTTTTAACGACTTTTAGATTACTAACCAGTAAACAAAACACTTGTTACTGAAATATCGTTACAATTATGCAATGATTTCATTATGCAATGTGATGATAAATGTAAATACCAAAGACATTAAATCATATAATATCAATAATAATATATTAGACTAATCATATTTGAAATTCTAAATCTTAAAATAACAGATTCATTTTGAAAATTGAGTGAGTAACTGATATATCTTATTACTGAAGTGGAACTAAGCCAATCAACGAGAGCGGCAAAAAATTAATAACCATCTAACCAATTTTGTTTCCAAATATTGTAATATTTATTTACTCAGAATATTTGCACAGTAAAATCGTGGGTTTAATCGAACTCAGGTAGGACAACGCAGGAAAGATGAGTACGTGACTTTAACGGTGATCTATGCCTGGATAAAATCGCATTGTTCCGGAAATAAGACTTAGTGAGGGCCATGGTATGTCTATATTAAGAAATGATTGGGACTACGCTTGAAATATACTTGAAAAGGAAATATGAATACGTGACTTTAACGGTGATCTATGCCTAGATAAAATTGCATTGTTCCGGAAATAAGACTTAGTGAGGGCCATGGTATGTCTATATTAAGAAATGAATGGGACTACGCTTGAAATATACTTTACTTGAGAAAGAAGAAATATTGCACTATTATTTTCATATATGGACAAAACTTAATTCTTCTATCTTCATATATGGACAAAACTTAATTCTTCTAACGTTTTCTTTTAATTACCAGAATATGAAATATAAAGTCTGAGGTCCGGCCTACTATCGAGAGCCAAATTCTATATCCCTCAATAGCGTCACTGGGCACAGCAACCCATCATAGAAGAGGGTCTTCGAACCTGCTCCCTCAGCCCACCAAATGTAGTGCAAATCCCGTACAGATCTTGGCAATGCACAGAAAAAGGTATTGGTACACTACACAGGATATGCCGTTAAAAATCTTCCAATCTAAAAAGCTAGATAGCATAGATCATTTTCATGTATGGATAAAATCTAATTCTTCTAACATTTTCTTTTAATTACCAGAATATTAAAAATACAGTCGGAGGTCCAGCCTACTATCGGGAACAGAGAAGGAGAGCCAAATTCTATATGCCTCGATAGCGTCATTAGGCGCAGCAAGCCAGCTTGGAAGAGGGTCTTCGAACCTGCTCCCTTAGCCCACCAAATGTAGTGCAAATCCCGTACAGATCTTGATAATGCACAGAAAAAGGTATTGGTACACTACACTGGATATCCATGTCCTCCACCAGGGATAGTAATATCTGGTTGTACCCTTCAGCTTCTCGCTCGGAAACTGGTACCGGAAGTGCTGCGTCAGTGTTTTTACACAGGGAGCAATTCTCCCCCAGGGATAGTAATATCTGGCTGTACTGGGTCAGTGTTTTTACACAGGGAGCAATTGAGAAGAAGAATGGTATTGTGGGGAAGGATAGAATCGGGCGAAAAAGATCGATAATATCAGCTGGGATTGAAAGAAGAGCAAGTAGACATTGAGGGATCCGAGATTGTCATATCTTCCGATAATTGCTCGTATCTTTCTGTTCCCCTGTTAACCGTCCTGATCCTCTCTAACGAACCTCCTCTTTTTACGGGAGCAATTAACTGTATAATCCAATGGATGATATTAATTTAATCATCTAACACAACGATCGAATGGCTCACGACTGCACACGTTGGCATGAGAGGGTACTTAGTCTCAGAGGGAACGCCTTACGGCGTAATTATTTTTGTTATTAATATTTATAAAAGGTTATAGGTAAAAGGAGTCGTCTATGGAGGCCGGGGAATTGGACAGTTGGTTGAATGCTACAAGAATAAAAGAATGTAAATTATTTTTGTTATTAATATTTATAAAAGGTTATATGTGAAAGGAGTGGTTTATGGAGGTGGAGGAATTGTCACGATGGTCAAAATTTCAAAAAATCTTGTAGATATTGTTTTTGAATCATGTTTTTAATGGTGGAAATGGATTCAGCACCATCAAAAATCTCTAGAGCACCCAAAATTATGAAGTTTGGCAACTTTTAATTGGATTTACAAAAATTCCTGCCATAATTTTTTTAAAATATGCCCTGAATTTCTATAACTTCCAGGGCAAAAAGGCATAATCGTTAGACTATGTCTCTGTAAAATAATAATGGAATTACAAATCTGATTTTTTTTAATGGAGATAAAAAGAATTTTTTTATTTCTTTTATTGATTATATTCTACTTGTATATTTTGAAATACTTGATTTATAACTTAATTAATATTTTTTCAATGATATATATCAATTTCATATTATAAATGAAATAATTTAAACATTTTTTAATATGGAAAGTGAAAATATATATTTATATATATAATTATTTTTATTCTTCAAGGTAGAAATTAAAATATTTGGTTTATAATAAATATTGTTTGTTGTTTTTATTATTATTTTTAAATATTTTATTATAGATGTTATTTTATTATTTTAAAATGTAATTTCAAAAGACACTCTCTCCCTTATATTAAATTGTGGAGCAATTTTTGACTCAGTAATATTTTCCATCTCTCACATATTAAAATAATTATAAAATTATTTTTGAAATTATTTGTGAATCTTTAATTAAGTTTTATAATATTTTTTTATATTTTATTAAATTGTAAAACAATTTAAATTTTAATAGATCTATTGCATGCTAAGTATTGCATTATTCTTCAAATGCATCAACATTCTCCCACATTTGCAGTCCCTTTTATAAGGAATACCAAGATTAATGGGTAACGCTCTCTTTATGGGTTCAATGGCCAATGCTCTTAGCCACTTCATTTCATTGGTCACATAAAGACTTTAGGAATAGTGATCACAAAAAGTGCCATAACATTTAATGCAAAAAAATTGATGTAGAAAATAATATGAATGTTTAATCTAAATTCTAATTCTTTACTTACACTTACACTTGTCAACACAGGTAAAATATGTCTTTCTTAAAAAACTATTTTATAATGTCTATTATTATTTACAATGTGTATTACTAATAGATAACATCTGCGTAATTAATATTTTATATACAAAATTATTATCCTCCATTGTTGAGAGACGCAGTAGAAAGAAAGCCTCAACCTTGTCCTAAAAATGAACCATATTAGTTGGTTCGAAACGTCGACCAAATCCTAATGATGTGATTAATTCGAAAGACATTTATCTACAATATTGATCACAAAAGTCTCAGATCTAATACAAAATTATTATTGGTTTGAGAGAAGTAGTTCATGGAAACATATAAGCACCAATATATTATCATCCGTGTGCACAAAGTGGCAGTCAGAAGAGAGTTATGTTTTTTATTGACATAACGGTTTTTTGTCGCAATCTAAATATGCTTTTTAAGTAGCGTAAAATAGTTGTGGATTTTTAACCTCAGATTTTAGTCTTATTAAAATAAATGTAGCTTATATAAGGGACATTATCTCAATAAAAATTATCATTTTATATTTATTGAGGTTAAACAATTTCTAATTATTTTCTAGATGAAAAAATTAATTCTTTTCTTTTAAAGAATTTAAGAAATATACTCATTGGTCCCTTGAATTAAGGGGAGTTAAGATTGGTAAACAAAAGGTTTGGGGGATGGGATCATTTTTAGAATAACTAATAGTATTAATTGAACCACCATTGATCTTCTATAAAATAAGAGACTCAAAAACCAAAAATACAATGTAAATGATAATGGTTAATTTTTATAATTTTTAGTTTGCTTAAGTCTATATGTTGTGGCATGTAAAGAGAGATATTAGTCTATCTAGATTATTGGAGGAATACTTGCATTAAGGTATCTACCCCCAATCCCCATCTCAAGGAATCAAATGGAAGCATTATATTAGAACTCAAGGATTAAAGAAAAAAGAAGATGATTTGGATATTCCTAAGAATATGATGTTGGCTAAAGTGGGAATGGGACCATCAGGAATGCACACCTGATGAATGAGTGTGTGTTCACTAGAATGCATGCTCATTGGAATATGTGCACATTCCATAGAACATGCACATGTTCCCTACTATATAGGCTCAGTAAGGCCTTAGCTCTCAACAAGGTTGTCATCTTGGCATGGCTTAGGACCAGGCACACATTATTAAAAATGTGCATGTATTCTTACGAATACAGATGTGCTCTAAGAAACTAACACATTATTTGGAATGTGCCATTTGCTCTATGAAAACTAACATGTTCTTTGGAATGTGCATGCTTTGCTTGTGAGATTTCTTTTTATGCACTTGTGGCCCCATATATATATATATATATATATATATATATAGATATATAGATATATATATATAGATTTATATATTTATTTATTTTTATTTTTATTTTGAGGAAAAACTTGTGAACATATTTGAAACCAAGGTTTTGGACTAGTTTAGTGAGTCCATCATCAGGGCAATGAGATTTGTTTTTGAGAAGAGAGAGCGTAAAAATTACGGAGCTTATTAATAGTTATTTGAAAAATATTGCTGTTGTCTTCATTAATAGTCGGCTTATAAATGGTAAATTAATTAATACTTATTTAATTTATTTATTTAGATAGGTATTTATTATATTTATTATTATTTATTTATTTAGTTATAATTTTATTATATTATTGTTTATATATATATATATATATATAATTTATTATTTAAACTTCAAATAAAATAACTCTATTATCTATTTATTATTATTTTTATTATTATTATTAATATTATTATTTATTTATTATTATTTTTATTATTATTATTAACATTATTATTTATTTATTTATTTAGATAGGTATTTATTATATTTATTATATATTATTATTGTTTATTTATTTGGTTATAATTTTATTATTTTATTATATATATATATATATATATATATATATATATATATATATATATATATATATATAATTTATTATTTATATTTCTAATAAAATAAATCTATTATTTATATATTATTATTTTTAATAAGTACTTATTTGTTTAGATAGGAATTTATTATATATTATTATTATTTATATATTTAGTTATAATTTTATTATATTATTGTTTATTTATATATATAGAGTCTATAATTTAAATTTCAAATAAAATAAATCTATTATTTATTTTATTATTATTATTATTATTATTATTGCTTTATTATTTATTTTATTATTATTATTATTATTATTATTATTATTATTATTATTATTATTGCTTTTTTATTTTATTTAATAGGGGTTCCCAGGTATCACTTAACTTTAGACCGTCGTCTCTATTCATATTATTGGAGGATTATGGCCCTTCCATGGTGGGACTTAATGGTGTTAAAGAGGGAGTCCATAAAATTAAAATAACATTAAAATTTTAATTTAAAAAAATATTAGCACGCCCTTTGGCTGTTGGTCGGGGCTCGGCTGGGCAAGGGGCTGCGTGCAACGCCCCTCCGCCCACCCGGGCCCCCGGCCAATGGCCAAAGGCCCGCAGGCCAATTCTAGGAATCGCCTGTGGCTCTTTGGTCACTGGCCAGTGGCCAAAGGGTAGAGCAGGCTAATTTTTTAATTTTTTTTTAAATTAAAATTTTAATTTTAAATAAAAAAATATAAAATAAAAACATAGATTAAATTATAAAACTATAATTATAATTTTAAATAATAAAATAAAAACAAAAAAAAATCTATAAAATTTAAATTTTAATTTTAAATAAAAAAAAAATTAAAAACATTTTTTTTATAAAATTAAAATAATAATTTAAGATAAAAACTAAAATAAAAACAAAAAATATAATTATAATTATAATTTTGAATAAATAAAAAATTAAAATAAAAACAAAACAAATTAAAAAATTAAAATTAAAATTTTAAATAAAATAAAATTAAAATAAAAACAAAACAAAAACTTATAAAATTATAATTATAATTTTAAATAAAAAAATAAAATAAAATCAAAACAAAAAAAGCCCGATTTTTTTTATAATATTTTAAAAAAAGTACTATTAATTTTATTTCTATAAATTAGTTTTCAATAATTAAAAAAACAAAAAACAAAAAAAACAAAATTCTAATTTTTTTTTAAATTAAATTTTCGAATATTTTCAAACAAATATATTTTAATTTAAAAAATAAATCAATTTAAAATAACAAACGAAATAAGAATAATAAAAATAAAATAAAATTTTACTAATAGTAATTAATAAATATAATTTCAATTAGAAAAAAAAATAAAAAACAAAAAGATTACAAATTACAAATATATAACCAAAAAAAATAAATGTATTTTTTTTTTCTAATTGAACAAATAATTTTTTTTTTCCATGCAATAATTTTAATGTTCCCTAAGTGAAATTAAAAAAAAATAACACCCATTTTTCATTTCAAAAGCCTAAAAATAAAAAAATAAAATATCTTAATTTTTCTCCTAAAAATCCTATAAATTTGTGTTTTTTTTTTCCTTTTAATCCCATAAAAATAAAAAATAAAAAAAGATTTTTGTATGTGGTTTTTCCCGTAAAAACAAAAAATTTCCCCAAATTCGTCTGTAAATAGTTGAGATAGAAATAAAACTAACCTTCAAAATGTGTAAAACTCTCGTTGAATGTGCTATCTACAACAAACTTTTTAACAAGACCCAGAAGACTTGATGTGATGTGATGAATAGAAATGATGAATTGTATTTTATAGCAATGATTGTGGGATTGATTTATCAGTTTTTGAATGTGGGATTAAACTTATATATATATATATATATATATATGTATGTATGTATGTATGTATGTATGTATGTATGTTAGCTTTTATTCATTATGGGATAAAAAAAAATATTAATTATAAAAATTAATTTACTTACATAGTCAATGTTAAATAATTTAAATAGAAAAATTATTTTGAGTTTCTATCAATATTTTGGATACTAGGTGAAATTTTCCAAAACCAAAAGTTTAGTAATATGTTTTCAAGTAATTATAGATGAAAATTTTGGAGGAAAATATTTAAAAATGAAAGTTTTGGAGGGAAAATATTTAGCGAAAGTTTTTGGGGGAAAACTTTTGAGGGAAAATTTTCGGCGAAAATTTTTGGGGAGGGACTCTTTGAAAATCGATTCCAAACACCAAAACTCCAGAGGTCGGAGTTGGTGATGGGACTTGCATTTTATTTCTTGTATCTTCCTACACTACGGGCGTATGGGTGACGCCTCTAAAGATTTGAACACGGGTGGGACTCCTTCCAAATTGATTCCGAACACCAAAACTCCAAAGGTCAGATTTGGTGATGGGAATTGATTTTTTATTGCTTGTATCTTCCTACATTATGGGTGTATGGGTGACGCCTCCAAAGATTTGAACAGAGGTGGGACTCTTTGCAAATCGATTCCAAACACAAACTCTAGAGGATGGAGTTGGTGATAGGACTTGCTTTTTAATCAGGAAATTCTCAATCTCTAAGTTATATATTGTCATTGGGAGAGAGTGCATCTGTATCATTTGTCATATTCTAGTTGAAGGTCATGGATTCTTCTGATAGTGAAGTTTTTCTTTCTTTACCATTGACATCTTCGTCATGCAACAACTCTATTCATTTTGATAAATGTAATAGGAATTCTTTCACTATAAATAGAGAGACAAATTTTCCACTTGGTCTTAATCCTAAGGATGATGAGAGCAACATTGATGAAGGGCATAAAAAAGAATTTCTTGTGAATAGAGAGTCAATTTTTCCACTTCCTCCTAATCCTAAGTATTATGGGAGCAGCACTGATGAAGGGGGGGATGAAGAATTTCCAAAGTCAAAGTTTCCACACAGTCCTAATCCTAAGGATTATGAGAGCAACACTGATGAAGGGGGTGATGAAGAATTTCCCGAGTCAAACTTTCCACTTCCTCCTAATCATAAGGATTATGAGAACAACACTGATGAAGGGGGGGATAAATAATTTGCAGAGTTAAAGTTTTCACTTCCTCCTAATCTTAAGGATTATGAGAGCACCACTGATGAAGGGGGGATGAAGAATTTGCAAATTCAAAGTTTCCACATAGTCCTAATCCTAAGGATTATGAAAGCAGCACTGATGAAGGAGGGGATGAAGAATATGTAGAGTCAAAGTTTCCACGTAGTATTAATCCTAAGGATTATGAGCACAGCACAGATGAAGTGTGGGGATGAAGAATTTGCAGAGTCAAAGTTTCCCCATATTCCTAACCCTAAGGATTATGAGAGCACCACTAATGAAGGGGGGGATGAAGAATTTGCAAAGTCAAAGTTTCCACATATTCCTAATCCTAAGGATTATGAGAGCACCATTGATGAAGGGGAGGGTGAGGATGAACAATTTCCAGTAAATAGAGATTCAAAGTTTCCACTTAGTCCTAATCCTAAGGATTATGAGAGCACCACTAACGTAGGGGATGATGAATAATTTCCATTAAATAGAAATTCAAAGTTTCCGCTTGTTCCTAATCCCAAGGATTATGTAACCACCACTGATGAAGGGAGGATGAAGAATTTCATGCAAATAATAATTTGATTATGAATAGAGAGTCATATTTTCCACTTAGTCATAATCCTAAGGATTATGTGAGCTCCAGTGATGAAGGGGAGGATGAAGAGTTTCTTGCAAATGATAATTTTAGAGGCACAAATGTCAATAATTCATTTTGTCTAAGCGAGTGTTTCAAAGGTAGTTGTGGTGATGATGAATTGAGTCCTCCAAGGGAGGTTTTCAAAAGTAGGGATGAAGATGGTGAAGAATTTCATCTGAGTCAAGATTTCAAAAGCACAGATGTTGGTAGTGAATAATTTCCTTCATGTGAGGATGGTAATGAATATTTTCCAAGCAATGATGGTGATGAATTTTATAACTATCTCATCAGTATAATATTCCTCGTATTGATGATGAAAATGCTTCTGTAGATAATAATGAAATGAGGGAGACGTTGCAAGCAAATATTTTATCTAGGAGTAGGAGTAGGCATTTTCATATCAATCCAAAATATTCCAGTTATACAAGGGTTAGGACAGAATATCTCACAAGTAGAAGTTTTGTTGGTGATTTGATTTCAAGTGAATGTTATCAAAAGGATTGGTTCAAACATGTGGATTTCAAGTTTGCTTTGGAGAAAAGGAAGAAATATTTTTCAATGAATAAAAGCATGCAAAATTCATTTTTAGTGGGTTGCATGCAATCTACACTAGCGGGTTATGATTATCATATTTCGAATATGTTGATATGTAGAAGGGCTTTCAAAATGTTGCATTCAGTTGGTAATTTTCGTTTGTCAAGAATCCAAGAAAGACTAGAAAAAGACCCTACATATTATTCAAAAGTACGTTATAAAAGAGAGGTTAGACCATCAGAAATTACTGCAATGTCATGGATGAAAGACTTCTTTTCAAAGCATGGAGAGTGTATGCCAAATAAAGACACAATACATATTCCAAATAATTTCTCAAGATGAGAAATCTACAACTTATACAGAGAATATGCAGAAGGTGCTAAAGGAGATGGTAATTTTATTACATATTCATATTTTACAAGGATATAGAGGAATGAATTCAACAATGTTCATATTCCTAAGAAGACAACGATGGGGATTTGCAGTACATGTTCCTCTCTTAAATCAAAAATAGATAAATTTCAAGGGGCAGAAAGAGGTATGCATTCATAACATTATTTTTAAAAATTGGATAGTTATCAACTATGAAAATATATTTATTAATAGGTTTCTTTTATTTTATGTGCAGATTCCATTGTCAAAGCACTTCAAGAGCATCGCAATCAATAAACAAGTGAAAGACAAAAATTGTATAAACATAGAAAAAGTGTTATGATAATCCAAATAAATATTTGGGTTTGATAATTGATGGTATGGACCAAAAGAAAACACTTCTGCCACATTTTGTCTGCACACCAAAAAATTTACAAGAAGAAAATTTTATTCAGTTTCACTTGGTTGGTTGTATGGTCTTTAATGGGAAGATGTTGCCAAGGGTTTACTTCACATCTCCAAATATTCATAATGATGCAAATCTTACCATAACTATAATCCATGATGTGCATTCGCATTGGTTTGGTATTCTTCCTGAAGTTTTGTATCTGCAATTGGACAACACAAGCCATGAAAATAAAAATCAAGTTCTTTTTGGCTATCTAAACATGTTTGTTCAATTGGGAATTTTTAAAAAGGTAAAGGTTGGTTTCCTTCTTGTTGGGCACACTGATTACCATATTGATCATATGTTTAGGCGTTTTTCAGTAACATTGAGGAGGAAGAATGTTGGGAGCCTTCCATCATTAATTGAATTTATGAAGAAAACATATATTCAAGAGCCTGATTTTCATCTGCTGGAAGAAACTATTGACATGCGAAGGTTTATTTTGGGATCGCATGGTGAGGAGAAATGCATTGAAAAAATTAATGACATTAACTTCCAGCATCAATTTTGTATCAAAAAAATTGATGGCAAAAAACTTATATGGGGCAAGAAGTATTCAATTGTTGCAGAATGGGGGCTGTCATCATGTTTAGCATTTTTGAAGTTCATTCTAGATCATCCAATATTTGCATAAAAGATAATATTATTACAATCAGTTGTTGAACTCAATAATGCACGAAGGCATAAGAGAGAGATAAATTATTCTGAATGTCTAGAAGAAATAAAAAATGTATTAGAGATACATATGACTACTTTGATGTTGTTGGTTCAGTTTGGTGGGAGTATTTTTTTAATGATCAAAGTGATATCATCTCAATATCATGAAATGAATATACACTTTTAAAGACTCCATTTATTTGGCCTCAAAATATGCCAAATGAATAGGAGACACATTGTTGAACAACAACGATCTCAAGGCATTATTAATTCTCAACGGGAAGAGGAAAGAGAAATCTATATTGGTTCTAGAAGATCACGTGCACAACGTGAATCCATGGAAGACATTTACAGGGGTTCTGTGTAGGATGTTAAGGAGGGTTGCATGATAGCAGTATTAGCAGATGGAGATCCACTTGGCTATCCATTTTTGGTTGCGAAGGTTATAAAATTCATTAAAAAAAATGAAGATATTACAGTTGTTGAGGTACATTGGTATGCCACAAATACCCACACATTCAATGGTATGTAAAAGCCAGAGATAGTAGTTGATAAACAAATTTGCAGAAAGAGAAAAAGAAAGGGTACAAATATAAATCGTCACCGCAAATACCTATTAAAACTGGAGGATGTTGACATACTTGTCTATGACTTGAATTTAACAAAGAGAGGAACTCTTTGCTTCAAGACCATAGATATTTTGAAGAGGTTGCTACCAGAAGGAACAATGTTGAGATGAGAGTCTGTTGAACCTAGTCGTAGATCTAGAAGACTTTTGAAACCTGAAATGGTGGGCATGCATGTTGACTTAAATGGGGATCTAGTTGATGAAAGAGAAGAATATGGGTCATCTTCATCTGCATAGTCATTCATCTCAAGATGTAGATTTTGATGGTGTGCCAGATCCTATGGTTGTGCTAGATCCTATAGATGATTTTGAATAAATGTCTAAGACATTTTATGTAAATGAAATTTGCATGGTAACTTGAAATAAATATTTTGACTTCCATATGATCTTACATGAAATTATGAGTCATTTCTATGTTTGTTGGATTTAATGTTTTAATTAAAAGAAATCCATGCATTTAGAGATGTTTTCATGGTAACTTGAAATAAATATTTTTGACTTCCATATGATCTTACGTGAATTTATGGGTCTTTTCTATGTTTTTTGGATTATATGCTTTAATGTATGTGATATTCAATCTACGAAAGTTGATATTTTGATTAAAAGTAAATAAATATTAGAAATTAATGTTGATTTTTAAAATTATACAGTGATATTGCCATGACATTATTTATTGTTATCATTTGGTATAAGATAGTTTTAAAATTGTTGAAATTTTAATACCTCATTAAAAATAATACTTCATTTTGATGGTTGATTTTTAGGTTTTTCTTACAATAGGATAAGTTGTCTTAGGCTAAAATTTGAAAAGAGCTATAGTTTTATCCTTTGAAATAAAAATTACTCTTGGAATAATGAATCTTTCATTTACTTGTTCATTTTTTAAAATTGTTTTAGTCATATAATTTGTCCATAATTTCATGGTTGAAATGTGTTACAAACTTAAGGTTTTTATTTACAAGGTTGAAAATTTGTCAAAATGTTAAGGTGTTTCTGAATTATGATCTTTTATTTTTAATGCTATGGTTGAAAACAATTACAATTTCAAGGTTTTTTATAGTCAAGATATTTTATCTTTAACTCCATTGCTAGAAATTACTCTTGGAATAATGAATCTTTCATATACTTGTTCATTTTTAAAAATTGTTTTAATCATATAATTTGCCCATAATTTCAAGGTTGAAATGTGTTACAAACTTAAGGTTTTTAATTACAAGGTTGAAAATTTGTCAAAACGTTAATGTGTTTCTAAATTATGATATTTTATGTTTAATGCTATGGTCGAAAATAATTACAATTTCAAGGTTTTTTAGAGTCAAGATATTTTATCTTTAACAGCATGGATGGAAATAGTTGGAATTATCAGGATTCGAGACATGATATTTTATCTTTAACATCATGTCCGATGATTGTTGGAATTTTATAGTTTTTCAAAGTCCAAATAATTTATCTTTAACACCATTGCTAAAAATTACTCTTGGAATAATGAAGCTTTCATTTACTTGTTCATTTTTAAAAATTGTTTTAGTCATATAATTTGTCCATTATTTCATGGTCGAAATAGGTTACAAACTGAAGGTTTTTAATTACAAGGTTGAAAATTTGTCAAAATGTTAAAGTGTTTCTAAAATATGATATTTTATCTTTAATGCTATGGTCGAAAACAATTACAATTTCAAGGTTTTTTAGGGTCAAGATAATTTATCTTTAACATGGATGGAAATAGTTAGAATTATCAGGATTCGAGAGATGATATTTTATCTTTAACATCATGTTCGAGAATTGTTGGAATTTTATAGTTTTTCAAAGTTCGGATATTTTCTCTTTAACTCCATTGCTAAAAAATGTCAAAATTGTAACCCGATTTTTTTTGTTACTCTAGAATAAACACTTTTTTTAAGGGTGTTTTTTCATCCATTTTTCAAAACAAAAATGTTTTTTACTTCCATTTAAAAAAAAGTTGAAATTTTACCCTAAAAAAAACATTGTTCTTGCATAAACAATTTTCATTTTTGGGTTGGTTTTTCATGTTTTTTTGGGGGTTTTGGGCTCGAGTACCTGTTTCAAGGTAATAGTTCATGTTTGATCGATAATTATGTTTTACACTCAATAAATTGTTCTTTAAACCTTCAACAAGCAGAACATTATGTGTTCTTGTTATTCCATCGACAAGACTGATTGTTCCTTTTCCAATTATTATTTTCAAGAATGGCATTGGCTCCTTTGACTTCCTTTAGAGAGATAAATTTTATTTTATCTCTTGTTGATCCATAAACTGTCGTGGATATTCCACTGGGAAGTTCGTCACAACGTATCTGATAATATTATATTAAAAAAATGAGATTCTGCACTAATACAGTTTTATTTAATTTCTAAAACTATAAAGTTAATTGTAAGTAGTGCATGCATGTAAAAGTAAATCAATCAAAAAAGTAGAGAACGACAAAATAAGTTCACATACACATAACACATAAGATATCTCTAGGAAACCCTTTCGGGAGAAAACCTAATTGGAAGGTGATCCTGCTTTGCTCTCTTTCTCTATTTGGAAATATCACTGCAAATACAAAGAAGTAATGTATGTGGCCCATGGGCTGCTACAGTGAACATATCCTCTCTATGTTCTCTACCTCCTATCTCTCTTGGCTATCTTTGCTCAACTATGGAACAAAATTCTCTCAAAAGAATAGAATGCCTCTTCTTCCTGGTGGCCTGGTTATAACACAACCCGTAGCCTACTAGTGGTTAAGTTTGACTACATCAACTCTTAACTAGAGTTACCAAATAGACTATTCTAGAGTCTTTTGCATCACAAACATGTGGCTAGACCCTTTTCCATGGATAATGGGGGCTGACACGAAATCCTTCCGAACTATAGGTGTGAAAATAGGAAAATCAACTTCTGAGTGGCATAACAAACTCTGATTGATGCAATTCTTGTGCCTTTGGAAATCTATTTGTGTGTATAATAACATAAAATGGTTAGCGCTTATGCGATACATTTTTACCCCCAAAAAAAATCGTTTGATGCCTCAAAACACTCCCAGAAGGTTTCGGACCTCGTTTTGCCAAACCGGTCCCACCAATAAAAACGATCCTGTGAGCTAATTCCTCCACTTTTTCCACTCCAAATGCATCGAGATGGATAAAAAACAATATAATTATCCAATTCATATCATTTTTCATATGACTTGAACATCCACTATCTATACACCATTGGATTTCTTTGTTTTGAACATATAGAGCTAGACCACATTCTTCCTACTTCTCTTGCTTCCTTATCCATACCTTTGTTCTTTGATTTATATTTCTAATAATATATTTTTCTTTGCTTTGAAAAATTCAACATGATCTAATAAGGGGAAAATAAATTATAATTTTTTATAGCATTCTCATTAAAACTTCTAATATTGTTGTTCACACAACCATTCTTTGAGATCTTATATGATCCCTTGTTTCTATTCCTCATATAGTCATTTATTGGATATGAACTCCAATCTATTGCCTTATGACCAAAATTATTACATGAAAATAAATACCCATAAAAGAAATTTTGATACATAGATGAGAAGGAACTTCTTGGGGGGATAATTCTTATGAACCCATTCTAACTCTTTTTGTGAGGAAACTAAGATCTCTAATGATTATTTACCTCATTTTTGGTGTTGTTAGTATTGACGATAGGGTCATGTTCTTGTTCATCCCTGGCTTTATTTCTCACTCTGCATCCATTGCTTCTAAATCCTTTGAGCACATTAGCATAGATTTTAGAATCTTCTTTTCATTTCTTTTATAATGTTATTTAGCTTGATTCTCCCTTAACAGTTCCATGATAACCAAGACATGTTTTAATAAAAGGATATTTCTAAAAATTAAGAATATCATATAATATTTCAGTACTCTTTCCAAACATAAAATTTTGAGTCAACTAATCATTGGATTTTTCTAAATCCTTTCTCAATGAAACAATCTCAACTTCTAGTTTCTCACAATGTCCTTCCTTTTCTATGAGTTGGCTTCACAACATTTCTTTTGTTTTCTTTGCCTCTTCTAGTTGTAACTTCATGAGAGAGACTGATGATTCATCAATATCCTGATTCTTTTCTTTCTCATAATTATGTAATAGATCCTTCTACTTTTTAATCTTTCTTCTAAGCCTTTTTGTTTCTTCTAAGGTACTAATAATTTCTCCGTCAAGATCTACCTCTCCATTAACATCTTATTCCTTTGAATATGATATCTCTTTCTAATTGTCTTTATCTTCTTGATCAGTATAATATTGAGCCTTCATGGCCACAAGTTAGAATTATTCTTTGTCGTTATTATATGCATATTCATTACTTTATTCTAATGAGCCACCATATTATTTGGAATAAAAGATTTTTTTTCTTGAGACATATTTCCTTTTTATGCTTATAAGATATTCTCTTATCTTCATGTTCTTCTTTATTGCTACTATTTTCTAAAATTACATTTGGACATCTAGAAGCAAGATGAACTATTCTACCACAAGTACAACAAAATGGTAGCTTACCTTTGTGTTTTTCATATCTTCTTTCATGGATTGCACTTATTTTGCATCTAATTCATTTCGGGAATGATCTTAGGCTTTGAATTCTTTCGTCTTATTTTTACATGCAATATGAGATCCATGTAGTTCATCAATCTTCAGATTCTCCACTTCTTTCATTTCTTTAATTTCATCTCCTTCACAGTTGTTTTGCAAGTCATCCCACATATCTTTGTTTGTTTAACAAAGCATAACCTTAATAATATTTGAACTTGATGGAGCACACAAAATGGAATTTATGGCTTTTGAATTATCTTCAAAAGCCTTCTTTCCATCTTAACCAAATGGAAGAGTTTTTGGATCTATATAACCATCCACTACAAATTTCCAAATGTCAGATCCTAGATAATTGGTATAAAAACAACATTTGTGATTACACCAACACTCGAAGGCATTATACTCCACTAAAATCATCAAATTTAGGATCAATGAGAAGTGGTTAATGCTTGTTGAGAAACACAAGGGGAGCATTAAATGCAATGTCCAACAATTTCCCCTCTAATGTGAGTCAGTTGAGTTTCAAACTCGATACCTATAGCTCTTATACCAATATATGGACCACAATTGAATCCGTTAGACTAAAACCTACAGGCATCAATCTCTGCTACCCTCACTAGATTTAGGATCCATGGTAGGTGGTTAGTCCATGTTGCAAAACACATGGGGAGCATTGAACCCAATTCCCAACAATTTTGTATACATGTCACAACTATAGACCAAAACCCAGAGGTGTTATGCTCCATTATAAACACCAAATTTAGGATCCACAAGGGGCGGTTAGTCCATATCGCGAGGAGCGTTGAACCCAATGTCTGAAAAATCTCCCTCCAATGCGAGTAAAGTGAGTTTCAAACTCAAGAACTATATCTTTGATACCAGTATACGAACCACGATTATTGTTAGATCGAAACCCGTGGGTACTAGTCTCCACAAGAATAGCTAGATTTAGAATCCATAAGAGGTAGTGAGTCCATGTTGTGAAACAAATAAGGAGTGTTGAACCTAATTTCCAACACAAGAAAACTCGATCCACCAAAAAAGCACCATAGTGTGCAGTTTGGAAACATTCACCACGAATTTTGGAATTTCTTCAGCCTTCACGAATTTGGAAGGTCGAGACCTTGGGATTCTAGAGCACTGATCAACATAAGAGCATTAAATGCATCGATGTCAAGGCGTAAGGGGGGCACAGGGGATAGGCCCCCTATATCTAAACAACATCAGGGATTTCATGAGGTTATTTAGAGTTTTAGAGGTTCAAAGCTCAAAGTGGGAACCTGCAATCTCTCTCTCTCTCTCTCTCTCTCTCTCTCTCTCTCTCTCTATATATATATATATATATATATATTAAGCACACCCTTATACTTGCCAATTATAAAAATAATTGAACAATTTAAGAAAGGAAAATGTGGCATTCCATTATTAGCCACTAGATATGAGCTTTAGAAAACTTAAAGTGTAATGTTTGCAATTTGCAGTAAGGTCCATGACGAGCCTATGAGACAAATAATTCTTTATAGCAACTATTTTTTTCTCATATTTCTTGTTAATCATGATTATGATAAGACATAAAAGACATTCCCTTCTTAATATATTTTGCATATTTTAATAAATATGTTAAAAACCACCATAAAACACTTTGGTTCTATAGAGAGATTAGATTCATAATTCAGATTAAGAAGGTGCAAACATTTATTACTTGATCCCAATCACTATTATATGATTATTTTCACTTTTTAGGTTCAGATGATGGATGACTAGACTTGAATGACTCCCGAAAGCCTATGTACAATATGTAAAAGGTGAGATGACCCAAAAAATGAGAAGAATGCAAGCAATAACCACAAGGATCATCCCTTTGGAATGTCACTTTTCATTTCTTCTTGACATGGAAGCTTTTCTTATTGTAATGTTGTTGTTGAAAATACAATATTTAAATCACCATAAACCAAAAATGAAACCCATCATACAAAACCTATGTTTTGAGTTGCCAATTGTACAATCCATGTCACTATCATATAATTTTTTTCTCGAACCGATGATTGTCAAAACTAAATATATGCCCAAAAAATATCTTTGGAACACCCTAAAATTTTTCCATAACATCTTTGGGCATTGAACAAGCCCCAAGTCCGTAGTGAAGTCCCCAAAAAATTGGAGACATTTCCTAAGGGTCCATAAGTACTAAAAGCATAGGAACGATGGGTACATGATTTTTTTCGAGTAGGGATGAGTTCCCATGCAACATAACACCTAGTTTATTAAGGTTAATCCACATAAATACTAACTCCTAATATATTAGCCCCTTAATTTATAACCCATTAATTCCTAATCCTTGTTAGAATTTCTTGAATCCAACACGCGGTATTCAGTTGCCAACAACTATTAACTGAATGAATACACAACTAAGTTCCTAACCAAAATATTTATCGAAAGAAAAATCAATCGATCTGAATCACATACACAAACATATTTATGCCCAATCTATAGCTCTTCATAATGAATTAATAAAAAAACTTACTTGGGCTCCCATCTTGGGATAATTTTCCAACTGAGAAAATAAAAAATTGATCACCAACCTCACTGCACTCTCACAGGCCCAATACATGCTCACTGAGAATCCTCTCTCAATCTTGTGTTGTTTTTGTGTCTTAGTTCCTCACTATAAGCTCAATTTATAACTTTCCTAAGCTAAGATTGACAACCAAAATTAGCTTGTCAAGTTAACTGAAGATAAGTGACTTTACTTTAGTTAAAAATCTTATCTTTAGCTTTGTTTACTTTAACTCAAGTAAAAGTCATAAATTTATGTTTATTTGCATGAACATCTCATGCATGTCACATGCAAGCTTCTAAAGAGGAAAATCAAGGTCTTTCTAGTCAAAATATAAGACTAGAAGTACCTTCCAAGCTACAAAACTCATCACTCCCTCTTAGTGAAGGAGATACTTCTGGAAGAACCTCCTCCACCTGGATATGTCTCAAACACTACTACATTATCCATTACTATAGCTACTCCCTTTGAACTAAAATGCTTCCCTGCTACGTACTTCAGGATCTAATCTAAAGACTTGTTCCTTCCAACCATGCTCCTAGGATCCTTCTCTTAAGCATCTAACATGTCATATCATACTAATTGAGGCTCCTGGAAATACATAAAGAATCACTCTTCCTTGCCACCTACTCCCTCTCAGCAACCAACATTATTATTATATCCAATATCCCCTTGGATATACCCACAAGTTGTCCTCACAACCTGTATGACTATGCATGTCTAATGCCAAGCACTACATATGCATCTAAGGTCACTCCCTCTAAATATAGAAGCTCATGTCCATCTCAAAACAAAACTCTATGTCCATCATCCTCCAAGGTTGATACCGAGAGCACGTGTACCATAAACCCTGGAAAAAATAACATCCATGACACCTCTAGAAATCCTCTTAAATATAGCTAGAATCTGGAACATTCAACCCCCTTCATTGCATGCATAGTACTAGTCCCACTAAACACATTGCAGCTTGAGCCTGTATCTGAAATATTGCGGAACATTGACCTCATCCCTGTCATGTGACTGGATGCTTTATTATCCACTAGTCATAACCCATTTTCCTCATACACAACAATACTACAGTTAGAAACACAAGCAACTAGAGAAAATTTATTCTCAAATTTCTCCATAAAGTCATCAATCTCAGTTGATGTTGATGCAACCATCTAATCCTCCTCCTCCTTCTTGTATGGACATTGGCTCACATAGTGACCAATCTTGTGACACGCAAAGAACTTCACTTTTCTTCATGTCCCCCACTTCCTTTTACTTTATTTTTCCCCTTTATAGCATGAAAAAGATTCTCCTCGTCATCCTTACCATCATGTTGGCCCTATAGTTTTGGAACGTCTCTTCCTGTATGAAATCATCCCACAATCTATCCCAAGTGGGCATATTTTCTCGTTTGATGATCCCATCAGCAAAGACATCCCATTTCGGAGGAAACCCACTCAAGGTTGATCTAACTAATTTTTCACTATCAATAGTTTCCCCCATTGCTGCCAAGTAATCTCTAGTCTGAGTGATCCTAGTTAGGTATGATGCAATTGTGTCAGTTTCAGGCATCTTGGCGTTTCTCAGATTCTCCTTCAACACCATCTTTCTATTTTGGTTTGTACTCTGGTATAACTTGGTCAAGGATGTGCACATCTCAAAGGCATACTTCTTCCCCGTCACATGAGGTATAATATGGTCATTAATGGATTCCATGATTATTCTCTTGGCCTTCAAATTCTTATTAAACTTGGCTAACTGAGTAGAATATGTAGGAATTTGGATGACCTTCTCCACAATGTCCCACAACTCCTGCTCCTCAAATAATAGAACAATCCGTTCTTTCCATGGGCTGAAATTTCCTACCCCATGCGGCCTATCCTCATAACATTACCCAATAATTATCTCAAATCCCACTGACCAACAATAATTTTCACCATTTTTATTAATTTCTTTTTTAAATGGGCCCTCTTTTTCCTCTTTTCCTTTTTTTTAAAATTCACCCACCCTTTCTTTTCAACTCAAAAATTGCCTATAAAAAAAAAAAAAAATCCTCGACCCTTAAAAACAAATTATGGTTCATATGATCCCAACCAATCTGGCTCCGATGATCTGACACGAACTTGAATCTTGTAATTGTGAGATCGGTTCAGAGTTGGGGCTCTGATACCATGTGAATATCCCAAACCCAACAATTGGTATTCGGTTCCCAACAATTATTAATTGAACAAATACACCGGGAAGTTCCTAACCAAAATATTTACCGGAAGAAAAATTATTCGATCTGAACCACATATATGTAAACACATTTATGCCCAAGCAACAATGCCTCTTTAAAAAAATTAATCACGAAACTTACTTGGCTCTCGTCTTTGGATAATGGCCCAAATAAGAAAATACAGAATTGATCACCAACCTCACTACACTCTCTCGAACCCAATACATGCTCAATGAGAAGCCTCGTTCAATCTTGTGTTATTGTTGTGTCTTAGCTCCTCAATTTAAGGTTCAATTTATAACATTCCTAAGCTAAGATTGACTACCAAAATTAGTATGTCAAGTTAACTGAAAATAAGTAACTTTACTTTAGTTAACTATCCTACCTTTAGCTTTCTTTACTTTAATTGAAGTGCAAATCATAAATTTAGCTTGCTTAGCATGTACATTTCATGCATGTCGCATGCAACACATTTGGATGTGTGCAACTAACTTGCACATTCTACATGCCACATGCAAGCTCCTAAAGAGAAAAATCAAAGTCCTCCTAGTCAAGACACAAGACTATAAGTACCTTCCAAGCTACAAAACTCAACAATCCTTTAATCCTAAACCACCAACCCCCAACTTAACCATTACTTATTTAAGTAACCTAATCCATGAACTAGATAATTATGACCATAATATTATATGACAATTTGTTTTTATTTGAAGAATATAAATATACATTAGTAATATACTAACGATATGATATAATCAATAATAAATATACAATACAATAAAAATGAAATATAAAATATTGATTGATTATCATTTTGGTTATAAAAATGAAATTTCCGGTCCATCATGGAGTGCTTACGGAGATTGACCTAGCTGCAGAGAGCTCTACGCGCACGTGAGAGGAGCAGACACAGCAAGACACTATGCATAGCTCTAATGCCACGGCCCCAGGAGGGTATCGCGAACTAGATCCTCCCCTTCCACCTGAGCTAACTGCGCTCCAGGAACTAGTAGTGGCAAGCAATAAACGACCAACAACCGAAAACTAGCAGAAATTTGTCAAAAGAATGGGATCCATCCCCACAGTTACTCTGTCGAATGAAGAACCCTGCAAAGCAGCGTTGAATCTAGCAGAAAAAGTGCTTATTGGACAGTTCACTAGGCTATAGCCCTCGCCTAAAGCTGTAGATGCCTGGGTGCAAAGGAACTGGCGATCTCTTGTCAAGGAATGAATCAAAAGTCACTTCGTCGGTAAAGGCTTCTTTGTATTCATATTTGAAGCATTAGAAGACAGGAACCTCATATTCAGAAATGGCATGTATTTCATGGGGCCTCAGGGTTTGTACCTGAATCAATGGACTCCAGACTTCGATCCGACATAAGATGTGCCCTCGGTTGTCCCTATTTGGGTGCGCTTGCCTCATTTACCTCTGCATTGTTGGAACCCAAAATCCTTAGAAACCATAGGCAACAAACTTGGCAAATACATCGGTCGAGCAGAAAGGAAAGACCAGTACTCCTGTGCGAGAATTTGTGTAGAAGTTGACCTAGAGGAAGGCCTCCCTGAAGCAATCAAACTCATGGTGGCTGACTGGTCTCACATCCAAGTGCTAGATTATGAGCAACTCCCATTTAAATTCTGATATTGCCATGGCTATGGGCACTTTGCTAAGCACTGTAAAAATAAATCAGAGGAGGGGGTCAAGAATGCGAAAGGAGATCAATGGACTCGGGTCTAAAAACCAGGAACAACTAAGCAGAACAACAGAAACAAAGGGAAAGGAGTGTCCACAAGGAGTGGTGCTCCTCCCATAGTCCAAGCTGAGGGGAGCACAGTCCCTCTAAGAGCCGACATACCCACCAATCCCTTTGATATACTCAGTACACCAGAAAAACACCCAGATCCAGCAGATAAAGAGGTTGAACAATAGGCCATCATCATGGAAGAAGACAAAAGGCAGGAGGAAACAGGCCCTCTCCAAACCGGAATTCCAAAAGGTGTCTCCAGCTCCCCAACCTATGCAGATATGACAAGGAAGAAGACTCCAGAGATCTTGGGATCCTCGGAAGATGAGACAACTAAGAGGCCTTCGAAAAGAGTGGGGAGGAAATCTCACAGAGAGGCCAGAGAAGAAGAGGCGGAGAGACAAAAAATGCAAGGCAACCAGCCCACGATTGAGATGTCCATCAACAGAAATACTAGAACCAGGTCTCCCAAGGGAGGTACTGTCCCTCCCTCTGCAGGTAAATGATAAGATTAGTCTCTTGGAATTGCAGAGGACTGGGGAATCCCTCAAAAGCTGAAGTAGTCAAGAACCTATTAAAACCATAATTTCCTGAGATCCTCATGCTCCAAGAGACTAAAATAGAAGGGGAAGCCCTTCTAGAACTCAACAAAGTAAAATGGAAAACAAAAGCCGGAAAAGCAATAAGTGCAGGGGGTACATGAGATGGGCTTGCCACTCTCTAGGAGGAAGACAATTTTCAACTTGAGAGCTCCTTTCAGACACAACACTGGATTTACACCAAACTCCGAAACCTTCCTATTAAGATTATCTTTGCTCTCTTTAATCTTTACATACCTGTCCTCTATGCAGAAAAGAAAGACTGCTGGAAAACCCTGACCGACTTCCTTGAAGCTTACTCCCTCGAGAATATAATTCTAGCAGGAGACTTCAATCTAATCCTTGACCCAAAGGAAAAAAGAGGAGGTATCAGCAGCATGGACCACTTCCTTCTCTTCATGGAAGACCTAATTCAACAATGGGATCTACTGGACTTTAAGCCAAAAACAGGGCTTTACACATGGACAAATAACAGAGTTGGGGCGGAGCACATTTCAGCATGGTTGGACAGATTCCTAGTCATATCACCTTCCTCTCTTAAAAGAAGATCATCTCCACAAAAATTATGCCAAAGCTAACATCAGATCATAAACCCATTCTTCTTCTACTGGAAGAAGAGGAAAATTTAGGGCCAATCCCCTTCTGATTCAGCCCTCTTTGGGTAGACAGAGAAGGGTTTATGGATACAGTCAAGAAGGCCTAGTCCATCCATGTTCTTGGATCGCCCAGCTATGTGTGGGAGCAAAAGATAAAGGCCACCAAAACATCCTTGAAAGAATGGATAAAAAATCCCACATACTCCCCCACTAGTCATAAAAAACAAAATATAAAGCAGCTGCTTGATTTGCAAAGGGGCCTGGAGCTGCAAGACATCACCTGCTCAGAAATTCAGATCGAGCAAGAACTCCAACTCAGCACTCTCTGATCATTTAGAGAGGAGGAAGAATCCTTGAGACTCAAATCACGCAATCTCTAGCTTATGTCTAGAGACAAAAATTCAGCCTTCTTTCACAAGCAAATCCGAACTCGACTTTCTAAAAACCACATTGCTGAAATCACCTCACCGGATGGGGCTATTCTCAAAGGCACGACTTTGATAAAAGAGGTTTCAACCTCTCACTTGCAGTAGTTATACAAAGAAGAAGGTGCGGATGATGATGAGGAATCACAAGACTTCCTCAAGCACGTTCCAAGACTAGTTAACAAGGAGGATAACTCAATACTCCTAAAGCCCTTCACTGGAGATGAAATCAGCAATGTCATATGGAGGATGGAACCAAACAAAGCTCCAAGGCCCAATGGGTTCTCCATCCACTATTATAGAATCTATTGGGACACCATCAAGGCTGATTTGTACCAAATGATCAAAGGCTTCCTCCAAAAATCCAGAATGGGAGGAAGCACAACCTCCACTTTCCTAGCTCCAACCCCTAAAGAAGCGAACCTGGTGGCATTCGACCGCTTCAGGCCAATCTCGCTATGTAATGTGTCCTACAAAATACTCACCAAATTACTTGCAAATAGAAAAAGCCGCTGCTGGAAAAACTCATCTCTCCCAACCAAGGTGGATTTGTCAAAGGTAGGCATATCTTGGACAACATGATAATTGTGCAGGAAATCATCCACTCCAGCCATCAACGCAAAAAGCAAGGAATGCTTATTAAGTTGGACATGGTGAACGCCTTTGGCCGAGTAAGGCACTTTTTCTTCCTCCAAGTTCTTTCTGCATTTGGTTTCAGTCCTAATTTTATAAAATTGATTAAAGCATATATTGGAGAACCTTGGATAACCCCTCTAGTAAATGGCAAGCCGACAAACTTCTTCAAAGCTTCAAGGGGCATTAGGTAAGACTGCCCACTGTGCCCCTTCCTATACATTTTGATGGCATATTCCCTGAGCCAAAAGCTTACAACAAAGAAGCTCAATGGGTCACTTCTAGATATCAAGGCAATAAATGGAACAACACCAATTAATCATGCCTTGTTCAATGATGACTCTATCCTTATGGTAGGAGCCTCCATTAAAATTGCTAGGGCCTTCAATGAAGTAATCCAAAGCTTGTACAGAGTCTCTGGAGCTATGGTCAACAAGAGGAAAAGCGATGTGTATGGTTTGGCGGTAGATTAGAAAACTATTCTTAGGATTGCCCAAGCCCTGGGCTTCACAGGCTACGTCTCTTGGGACAAATTCAAGTACATAGGCTTGCCTTTAACATTGGGAACTAGCAAGGCCCCTCATTGGATGGAAATTATCAACAAAATCAAGGCAAAAATGACAGCATGGGGCAAGCAGTGGCTTACCACCACCAGGGAAGCTCATTCTTGTTAAATTTGTTCTCTCCTCCCTTCCTATCTACCAGGCTTCATTTATTTTAGCTCCAAAAATGATCACCGAATAGCTAT